>OY728143.1:2118357707-2119557707 GCA_963277665.1 Viscum album | reverse complement strand
CTAAAATAGTTATTAATTTAATTTATTTAGATATAATTCCCTTGTGATCATTATAGTATTTGTTTTATAAAAACACATCCTTTATGTTCTGTTGTTTTTTATTTATCATTAATTTGTAATAAATGAATTTATTTTATAAACATGTATTTAATATATTTTCATAATTAACATAATATTATTCTTTTAATTCCAAATGAAATGTGATAATATTTCTCTTAATATAATAATATTTTTGAGTATGTTTAAGCTCTGGGTTTTGTGAAGAGTAAGCTATCGAATAAAATAATTTTTTATGAAAAAGACATCCCCTAAAATCATGCGGTGTTACATTATAACTCCCTTAAAATGAATTTTTACCTTGAAATTTGTTACTCGGATATAAATATATGAGGATAGCTATGCCTAATCACATCCTCAGGTTCCCATGTAGCTTCATCAAATTGGTGGTTTCTCTATAAAACATTAACTAGGAGAGTGGTATTGTTTCATAGAACATTATCTCTAAAATCCAGAATTTGTACCCATTGTTTTTTATAAGAATAATCTTACTCCAAGGATATGAACTCAGAGTTTTGTACATTTGAAGGATCAATTATGTTATTATTCAGGAGAGATATATGGAACTCATTCTAATCTTGGGGGATATTATTTGAAAGACTCGATTGTTGAGCTACCATACTGATAATCAATAATTTCGAATATAAATTCCTCCCAAATTAAAATTTAACATCAAAAATCATCGGAGGATATTTGAATATTTCATTCTGGGAGAGAAAAATCATTAAAAGGGGCAATAAAATATCCTCATAAAAATTAGAAATGTAAAAGGAAAAGGTGACCACAAAACAAGGATTATAATTAGCGGAAAGTGAAAATACAAACATGTAAGGGAATTATAAAAATAATGTTATTAAGTAAAATTATAGAAAAAATGGTCCAAATATTTTTAAATACAAAAAACCCATAGGCCGAATTGGTCTCAAAAAGGTAATTAATATCATCATAAATAATGGTAACAAGATAAAATTTTATTTAAAAATCATTTGTAAAGATATATTTATAGGATTTCATCTCATAAGTATAATATCACTATTTTGTTTGCCCTTGATAAATATATGATTCATTTTTCACTCTAAGAAATGAATTTGACATTTTAAAGAATGTAGAATTAGTGAATTATAAGATCCTTAAGGAAAATTAAATCCATTTGACTGTAGTTGTCATAAAAAAAGGTTAGTATATGTTATTCAATATGCATAAATCTTTACATGGTTCATAATTCACTAATCTTTAAAACTGT
The DNA here is from genome assembly GCA_963277665.1 of Viscum album. Taxonomy (NCBI): domain Eukaryota; kingdom Viridiplantae; phylum Streptophyta; class Magnoliopsida; order Santalales; family Viscaceae; genus Viscum; species Viscum album. Next base: position 2,119,556,407 of record OY728143.1, on the reverse strand, counting down.
ATCCAGAGTTTAATGTATACAATTTGATAAATTGTTACACTTTAAAACCATCAAAAATACAAAACATTCAAAAGAATATCACTTAATTTAAAAACCATCTTATCATTAATCACCCAAAAAAACTGGACATATCTCTTAATTCTCACACATCAAACATATAAAAATCATTATGATGTATTCCCTTGAAACATGGTAATAACCAAAAAAATTAGTCAAAATATGCATGCTTTCAAAAAATAACACCTTCCTCATACAATAAATAAAAACATTCTATAAACTCAATCAATAAACCACATTTTCACCACATTACTAATCATTCACAGTGTCATAAATACTATCCCATTTATTTTATAACAAATAAAAAACTATTTACCCCATTATTATTACTACATCATCGAAATATTATGGGTTATCATTCCATTAATCACATGTTCCCCAAAAATATCACCTTACCATTTAGTCGATCTTATAGTCCATTAGAATCATTGAAAATAACCTTTCAAATATTTTATGAAAAATTTACTCTAAATAATACTTATATATTTGAAGATTTGTATAACACAATATTTTAATTATAGTAAATTAATTCTTTATTCATCACACTACCTTCTCAAATAATTTATAAATCTAGGTCATGTTATTCCATAACACTTTTTTCCTTTAATATATCATTTATTGTCACAATATTATCATTAACTATTCTAACGTGATGATTATATTCACCAAATTTCCCCCTAAGGATGAATATTTTCATAATTCCTATAATTTACCCATTTAATGCATCAATATATATAAAATACCATAAGGAGAACAATATTTCCATACATTACATTAATTTATCTCTTCATTTTTACCTTTTCAATTACATATTTTGTGTTCATATTTTCTATAGTCATAAAATATTCATGCTTCATTTTATAATCCACTTGGGTATTTCATCCCAAATTATAGGTATGTAATAAACAATGTCTTGTTTTCTCCATGCTCTAAATTTTATGAATAATAAGTGAACTCTATATTTATCTTCTTTGGGGAGTTATAGAGTTTTTAATGTATACATTGTTAATTATATATTGTGAAAAATGAATATGAATAATCATAATTTCCTTCACTCTAGTCATCATCACATCTGACTTCTCCTCAACAAATTTCCCATCACATTCAATGTTAACCAAGATCCCTCTGGTTTATGACATTGACTAAAAACTATAAGTGTTGTGTGAGTAGCACAAGTCACACTAGTAAGACCAAAAAAATCAATGGAATTTAATTATTAAATTACCATGTATTAAAACATAGATTTTAATTAGTTTATTAATGATCATTACCAAAAAGCTATGATTATAAGCTAGAAATTCCAATAGGGTTATTTCTAAGGTTTTCTAACCCTATTTTCCAACGGTTAACTAAACCATGCACTAATACAAACAATAATGAATGATACTTTTCATACAAATATAATATATCTAAATATATGAATACTTGTTATATAACATAAAAAAACTGAGCAAGGACCATATGTGTTTTTTGACTTTAGAAATGTTGAAACAAAAAAATTGGTTCATAAAACCCCTACATGTCCTCTTGCTTATCCGTTCATAACCAGAACACTTTTTGACATGTAATGATCAATACATTAAATTATATCATGGGAAAATATACATAAGAAAATGACGATCTCATATGTTCTTTAAGGGTAAAAAAGAGATATATTACTAATATCCTAAGGGCATCAGAACATGAACATGACACTTGCAAATTATACCCTACATATCAGAGATCATAAACATGAGTCATTGAATAAATCATTGAAGTTCATAAGACATAAATCATAAGATAATAACATTTTCATAAGATATGAAAATGGGCCGTGGAGATCAAATTACAAAATTTTGAACCTACATAAATTGAAATAGTGTTAATCATTATGTAATGGACATAAAATGATGCCCTCACATTAACTTATGGACACGAACCTAGGTCCATGCATAAAATTACAAACATGAAAGACAGATCTATGAATAAAATTTTAATCTTGTAATCTAGTCTCACATAACATTGAGAACATGTAATTAGGTTCATGCCTAACATTTTTGACCATGTAATTAGGTTTATGCATAACATTTTTGAACATTTAATCAAGTTAATGAATCACATTATGAACATGTAATATGGTTCATACATAACATTGTGAACTTGAAATCTGGTTCACACATAACATTTTTGAATATGTAATTAAGTTCATTAGTAATATTGTGTACATGTAATTAGATGTACACATAACACTGTGGACATGTAATCTGGATCACGCATAAAATTTGTGAATACTTAAACATGTTCACTTATAACATTGTGTACATGTAATTATGTTCATGCAGAAAATTTTAACTCACGAGTTAACAATACTTACCAAATAGATTTTAGAGATATGTAGGTCCAATCCGTAAAATAATTAAAATTATAATAATGTATTTTCATAAGAACATAAATCATTCCTCCGATCAGAATCCTTATAATGAAATGGGTTCATAATCATTTTACCATAATATAACTCATGAAAAATAAATGGGACTCATAAAAATAATTCCATCATAAACATAAACCAATCATAAAAATAATTAGGAAAGTATAATTGAATAATCTCCCTAATAAATCATAAGTATCATCAAATAATTTTAACTCTTATGGAATGTAATTTTGAAATATCACATGAAATAGTTTATCAAGTAAGTATCCTTTATGTTTAAATAACTATTTTTATAATACTCACAATTATAAAAGAAAAAATTTTAATTTAAAAAACAATGTTATATTATAATGTAATATTCAGGTAATTAATTTTTTCATGATAGTTGGAAAGGTTTCCAATCCTTTAGAATATATATATTTGGAAATATTTAATGCTGGTTCTAAAATGTCAAATATTAGTTCCATATTAAAAAATAAACATGTATAAGATATAAATTCACATATAAAATACTTATTTGGTATATAAAATATTTTCATAAATTTTATTTCCATACTTAATCACTAATAATGTTGTAAAAGTCATATTTTTTTGTAATAATGGTACTTTTCACTATTCACCATAAAAACATTTTTTAGAAAATCATAAAAATTAGTATTAATAAAATATTATAAGGATAATTTAAAAATAATAATTTTTTTCCAAAAATAACATCTTATAATTCATAAATTCTCATTTTGAATAAATTTATATTGAATTGAGAAAAACCTTTTTTATGTTTTTCTAGAGTTGATCTTTTATCTATATTAACTATTCTTATAAAACTAATGCAAATATATTATTTATAAAATTATATATCATACCTAAAATTTCCATTTCAGAAAATAAATTGTATGTATGGAAATATCTTATTTTATACTTAACTACACTAGTTGAAACAAAATTGAAAAGAAGTTTTATTTCATATAGGGGTTACAACTGTTTGTACTCACTTATTTGATGTCTTCCAAATAGTGGTCAATATTTTTTTTTTAAAATGTGTCCAGGTCCATTACAATTTGGAGGTTCATGTGTAGAAATATCCAAAGATAATATTTATTTTAGGAGTAATATTTCACTAAAATGAATTTTCATTATATTATACAATGTTACAAATAAATTTTCCTCAAAATCATATTACTTAGATAAAAACAAGTTAGCAAAAAAATTTATCATTCCATCCTTATGATTCCGAATAGAATCCTTGAACTTATGATTCCTATATATATCATTTACCATATAAGTGGTCATGTTCTACAACACCTTAACTCGTTGATCATTAATTTCCACAAGTTATTCCTCATATAAGATATCAAGTTACTTTTTCACAGATTTTGTTTTCTGTACGTATGGTGGGCCTAGAATGTGCTTCGTTAAAAGTGGTTCATAGAACACATCGTGGAGTTAAAGGATTCCTAGAGTAAGTGTTATGTGATAATATATCTCTCTTAAATTATCAAGTATAAATAAGGGAATGATGTATATAGGGAACAACATTCCCTTATTTCGAAATCTCATTACCTATTTCTGTAGAGATATCTGAATGATAACCTTGTCACCAAATTCAATATGTAGATCATGATGATGATTATTTTCATAACTATTCTATTAACGTTGTTCTTATTTTATATATTGTTGACTATTTTAAATCTTCTCTTTCATTTCATTGACATGTTTATAACCTATCAACTTCTACTCTCCAACTTCATCCTTGTGTGACAATATCTTACATCACTTCCCCTATTGTGCCTCGTATAATGCTATATAAATTCGATAATGGAAACAATTTTTTTATTTTAACTCCACTAATGGGAGTTATTTATCCAAAAATATTTTAAATTATATTTAATAAAGACTAATAATATCCTCCATAGTTTAATTGTCCCTCTCCTGATTACCATCTATCTATGTGTGGTAAGAATTGATGAAACATAACTCTATCTCTTATGATTTCTAAATAATTTTTCAAAACCACAAGGAAAACCAAAAATCCTGATTATATAAAAATAATAGTGGTATATCATGCGTCTTTACCACTTATCTTTGATATATTTTAATGATTAAGTATAATGATAAGTCTCCATTGATAGAAATAAAATACAATGTATTTGTAAGTTTCTTAACTACAACAAAAATATAATTATAGAAATTTCACATTTTGGGGAGTCCAATGATGAAATAAATTGTAATTTTTTCCTATTTCTATAGTGGTATGCCTAATTGTTTTCACATACCTTAAATATTCTATCATTCAAATCTAACTTGCTGGCACACTAAGAACTGAGATATCTATATTATGATCTTTCTTTCCATGTCATCCCAATAAATGTTTTTCATTATATAATTAAACAACATCATACATCCTAAATGAAGAAAGAATGATGGGTTATGAAAATAATATAAATTTTCCCTCTCCAGATCTGGTTTTTATGGGACACATATTCAGGTACTAAACCACATGACTCTATCTTTATCAATTATGAACTCCAAAATACACACTATATATTTCTATAGTTAAATATAGTCATTCAAGGAATATTTGATCTTTATGTACATAGATTGTTGAGAATTAATTTAGGAAATATATGATTTCTCTCTATACATTATGATTTATTAAGTCATAAGTTGAAAATATATCAGTATTGATTTTTTTAATAATCATCATGTATAATATTGAACGACCTTTCCCACTTAGAGAATCCTCCATATAGTTTTACTTCCCTAAGAGTTAATATATTGAAAATTCATAATATTTTGTCATATCAAACCATATTTATTGTAAAATTTATTACACTTATGATATTATATATTTCAAAATCATAGGGTTAGATTATATATCACACTTTCCACCATAGATATAATTCCTCTAACTCAACAATGTTAATTTCACCACTACAAAATCCAAATTTTATGTTGGAAATTTTTTATCATCAATCATTAATTTAAATGGGGACTAATAAATATCCAAATAATTATGTATGAAGATTCATCATAATAAATTTTTGGATGAATCACTTTATATTACTAACCCCTCCCCACTACAGGGTAACATAAGGATAGGTGTACTGACTAACCTATTATTTTTTTCCTTGAAACTATCTTTGTATTCTCAAATCTGAATATGGTTGTATCTCTTATGAGTTAATATATATTTTGTATTTTATTCTCATTTTAAATTACACACAATGTGTCTATAGTATCTAGATATCCTAAGAAATATACATATCTAAATTACTATTTTGGTCTGTGAAATGGCTCAATTAATTATATCTTTGAAGGATCTACATATATGAATGTAATGGTAACAACCAGACTTAATAATGATAATTTTTAAAACTAAAATTCAAAAATTCTAAACATGTTATAATGTTTCACCTTCAAAAAGGATTTCATCATAGACCATAAAAGACCTTGATGCTCTTTTGTTATCTTACAAAATATGAGAATATAATCAATATAGACTACCGTAAAATTTTCAAGTTAATCCTCAATGACTCAATTCATAATATCAATAAAGATATTATGGGAATTCTTAATTAAAAATTTATTATCTATAAATTTATAAACCCCATAACTCAAGTGGAAATCAGTTTTTCAAATATCCTATTTTTTGACCCTTAAAATATTATATGCATATCAAATGATAATCATTGAGAAATATTGAGATTTGTAAAGTTGATAGATATGATCACCAATAAAGGGTAAAAACACATTTTCTTGATTTTAATTTTATTATTCCTTGATAATCCACACAAAAAACACTTTAATAAATCCTTATTTTTAACCAATATGAATATTTAACCCCATGATGAATCACCCATGTGTAAAAAGACCTTATCCAGGTTCTCCTAATGTTTCTTATTTAATTCCTCTAATTTTTGAGAATGTTATTGATTAAGGTATTAGTTCAATCAAAAACCAATAACTTATGTTCTTAGGGAAGATCATGAAGTTAATTTAGATATAAATTAGTATATTCCAATATGATAGGTATTTAATTAATGTTGAATACCTCACTTATAATTTGATATAGAAAACTATTGTTTCTACAATCAGTATATATATTATGGAATTTTCTTCCATGGGGATTTCTTGATTATAAATATGTTGATAATTTATAATAGGGTGATTTTCATATCAAAATGGATATCCTTTACTTGAAAATTGACATGCAATTTAAGACGGGAAATCCAATTCATAACCTATATTTTTTAATACTCAATTAAAGGTTAAATAATTGGATATTTTTTATGTATCCTACCAGAGATTTCAATTGTAAGACATACCTATATTTTAAATGTGATCATTGTTACACCAGGTGTTTTCATAGATAATTTGATATCTCTTTATGGAGGGGTATATTCAACATTCTTAGAAATGTTTTGTGATATAAATTTCTATGATGTTACATTATCAAATTTGCTATTACTAGAACTATAAATCTGATTATGTGTACCTAAAATAAAGTAATTATCATGACCCACTCAGTAAAATTGATTTTTAACACCCTTACTTGCTTCATCAGGTTAGGATGTTTATAGGGACTATTTTCATTATTGTCCCAAGGGTTTGGTTAATTATTCACATAGCTTCTAGAATCCTAGCACTTAAAAAATTTTGGTGTGAGCAGATCATTTGATGGGATATTCTTCTAATGTGGTTTATTATTCATCATCATATCCATAATTATGATGTTTTTTCTTGGTTTACCACTATACCACACTTAAAACACTTCATTGTTCTTTTGATGAAATTTTCCATGTGATCCTTCAAACACTTTTTTCATATTGGTAGTTGAAATTTATTCCCACTATGTGGCTGACCAGTATAGTTCTCTTGTTATTCCGCTTTTTGTTTATTTTCCATGAAATATGATAGTCCACAATTTTTATCTCCACATTTTGATCAAATTATATAATCTCTTCATAGATCCTAAAGTCTTAAAGAATGACACCCATTGAAGAATTAGTTTTTCATCCTCCAAACATATATTCAATCATTTTAACAACCAGAGGCATAATTCATGAACCATATAATGTTTAATTCTTATTTGAAAATAATATCATCATCCATTTGTTTTACTACCATGAATTATCACTCCATGATTTTGTCAATTGTTAGAGGAATGTGATTTATGAAGAATAATTTCTTGGACCCCTCCCATTCTACAGTTTATATTTACTCATTCTCTATTTTTTTTCTTAATAAGATTCCACCCTTGGTCATCTTATCCTTATAAATGGTAGAAACCCAGGAATAAATTTCTGTTATCAAAGCACTGGATAAAAGAAAATACATTTCCCATCACATCAATTCAATTCTTCGAAATCAGTGTATTATAAGATCCACTAAAAGTGTTTGATGTTGTCACATAATTATCTTGATATCATTATAATCATTAATTAGTGTTTTCTATAGATTAATATGGGTTGTGTTATTATTCATACCTTGGGAGAATTGGGTGAGAATTATTTAAGGTATTTCACAGCATCTTTCATCCCATTTGGTAACTCCTTGGTTGAATCATTTTCTAACCCATCACACCCATTGTTAACCTGGTTTATCATTTCTCCTTCTATTTCTCAAATAAAGAAATGTTATGTATATAAATTATTTATCTAAACAAAAACTATTAATATATAAGGGATAAATCATGAATGAAATGTGTTCCTTAACATATAAATTTTAATGATTAAATCAATTTTATTCATTTTATACATACTATTAAGATAAAAACCATACGATAATAATGTGTTCAAATACTTATTAATCATTCATAATGAGAAAGTTAATTACTAAATCGTATACCTTAGGTGTGTATTTATTGGTTTATAGTCATTGTGCTACTCATCGTGCACTATAGTGGATATTGAGTTGATACTTAACCAAACTTTTTTGAGGTGTTTGTGGCTAGATGAATATGTCCCTCAACCCCATCTACTTTCCATTTTCTAGATAGAGATAGTATTATCAAGAAAACCCACACATAACTAACCTTATCAAATCATCAAGATGTTATAGTAGATAAATAAATAAATAAATATATATATATATATAAACACCACTTATAATTATCACTATTGATTTCATTAATGTTCTCCAAAATAATCAAAAAATTAAAAAAAATCTATTCTTTTATACCAACTATAGTGACACAAAATAAATAGGCACATTTAAATCATTATTTTACATTTAATAAAGATTCCATCATACTAGTGTTCAAAAAAATAGAGGTCCCATGTTATAATATCATTGAGTATTAGCTATATAGAAAAATCATTTTAATAAAACTCTTCAATATGTCCTTATAATCAATCAACTATAATACCCCTTCTAAGCATCACACATGTTATACCCATATTCAAATCATAGAGAAAGAAAAAAAGAAATAGGTAATCTTAAATGAACTAAAGGGGAAATAATAAAGACATAAAAATTTCATAAAGGATGATATCATAATGACACGAGAGAAACATCATCATGGGAGAAATATCATATCAACAAAATTTATAATAAAAATACATAATTGATCATTTAATGATGTGACAAATGAACATAAATCCATAAATGATCTGCAGGAATTAATAATAGGTATATTATGACATTGAAAAATTAATCATAAATCATGAATCATAAGAGTATAATATTAGAATAGAAAATATTTTTCAAATATTTAAATACCATTAATATAGGAAACATTACATTCAATATACACATTGTTAGTGACCATGCTTATAGAAATCTATAAATCACTCATGAAAAATATTCTCATGATATATATACATTTATCCAATGAATTGTTTAGAGATATAAGGCCACATCTATCATCATCTGTAAGCATGAGTTATACTATAAATTCAGTCACATATCACATTGCAATGAAACTGTGTAAATAACATGGGTACAATAAAATGTTTAAATGAAAATGATTTACTTTTCATAACTAAATAGTAGATATAAATAAAAGTTTTTTAAAAAATACAAATTAAAGTCACTCACCTTTATTATCATAAAGAACCCAAGGAAATAAAAATGGTTTTCATAAAACATCCATTTGATATAAAAAACCATACATTAAATTGATGGCCTCTAAAAACATGGTCACATGAAAAATTAACAATTCAAAACTATACTATGAAATATAAAACAAAACTCCATTAGTGATATTAAAATTTTAATATTGATAAGAAAATGAAAATCAAATCAATAAATATTTTTTTGGGAAATTTTTTATAACAAGTGATATAAAAATAATATTCATGGGTTTTATTTTATTAAATTATCCATTGTGTTTTTTAAAATGTTGATTGAAAAAAAATCATTGTAGCAGATATAAATTAAAAACAATTTTTACTTAGATATAATAGAGGGAACATTATTTTAATTTAATAACTAATGAATTTAGTTAACATATATTAAGTATGTTTCAAAAAGAAATTGTATAATTAGAATAATTTAGTTTCAGTTACAAAATCCCTTATGTTTACTATTGATTTTCATGGAAGTTATTAAATCTCATATATGATTAATTTAAAAATCATAATTAAATATTTAAAAATAATATTCATATCTATAATGTTTTAAAGACTAATTTTATTATTATTCTCTATATGTATAATAATTAGTTCTTATCCATTTTTATATCAAGTGTGAGTAAACATGATTATTTGAAAACTGTTTCGTAATTAAGATGTTTCTATTTGGTATTTACCCTAATTTAATCGCAAATATAACAAAAATATTACCATAATTTTGGAGTTATAATTATTTATTACTCAATAATTTCATTCTGTGTCTGTTTTTTATGATCTTTAAAGTGAAATCGACGGCGAGCATGTTTCAATAATTTTTTTTACAAACCGAAGTTGATATCTTAATTAATGACTCTAATAATACCTTTGCCACTCGAAAAATATTTATTCAATTATTTATATCATATATTATCATTAATTAAGTTGTTAGGGTTATCAATGATATTATTTTGTATCATTATTAAAGTAGGTGTTTAGACTGACCCAAACATGAACACACCATAATTAATTGATGGTTATGAATGTGAAATTTGTCCTTATTTCCCTATATCATTATAAAAAATCATAATAAAATTATATAGATAATTTTAACTAGATTAATCATATTTGAGTAAATTTTTTTAAAGAATGAAGTTCGATTAAAAATGTGATATGTTACTTAATGTTGCTAGTAATCCAAACAATAAACGATTAACATTTTCTTTTCTTTTTTGAATGAAAGGGAAAAAATAGATCATAATTTTTCTGTTCATAATCACGATTATATTATATATGTGACATTGTTTCTTCAATTTCACCCATGTAATCTTTGAATATAGGTTGTGGTGAAAAAGTGGATGTCATCGCTTCGTGGAGGCAATAGTCCCCACAACATAGAAATCATGATTTCATTTTTATTAATGGAAATTTACACTAGTGGTTAATATTTATTATCATATATGAATAAAATATAATATAAAAACAATATTTTTGATATTATATATTAATGATAAAATTAAATTTATAAAAATAAGAATTAAGTTAAAAGTAGTTTAGATAAAAAATATCCATGTTGAGGACTTGGGATTTCCCTAGGAAGACTCCTTAAAAATAGAGGTATTAAGAAAAAATATTTGGAAAAGAGGATAAAAAAATTAATTTTATGATAAAGGAAGAATAATTGGTTGAAAATGGGTGTCGAGTAAATTCTTTTAGTGTTCTTAAAAGAGTGTTGATTATCCCATTTTATAAGTGGTTAAAATATAATTTTCGTAATTATAACCACTTAATATAAAATAAGAACATATTAAAAATTCCATGTCAATAAAAAAATACAATATTAGATTGGATATATGTTTTGTTCAATAAAACACTAAACCACTAAATTAGACCCATGTTTTTATCATGTGTTTCTTATTACTACTTTGGTTACCTCTTTATACTACTTTGTTTTTTTACTACAGTAACTAGTTTTCTTAACAGGTAACTTATCCTTTCTTACCTAAAATATAATGGCCCTTTGCATAATTTGGAAATTATAATTTCAAATATGAAATCATATTCTGTAATATTTATTTTAAAATAATGATGGAACTAAATTCTAAAATTATTATATTTTATAATGTATAAAAACAATATTGGAAAAACATAGCTCAAGTTCAAAAATATAAAATAGATGTTTGAAAATTAAATTTAAATATTATAATGTTATTGAGTAAATTATATATTAAATTTTTTGTCTATAAAATAGTTTAAAATTTTCAAATTCATAGTTATATACTAAAATATTGTAGATGTCACATTTATTTATAAAATCGGTATCTTGCACAATTCACCTAAAAATTACACTCTTTATAAAAATATAAAAAATAAATCTTAAGATAATGTTGTTATGATATGTACAAAAAAGAATTTAATTTTTCAAAATTCACATTGTACAACTAATAAATTTTACTTTTTAATCGAATAATAATGTATATGAAAACCCATTTTTTATTTTTTATAGGTAATAATCTTTTTTGTATAATAAATATTATTATAAAATTAGTGATAAACTATTATTTATACAAAAAAAATAATTGCTGAAAAATATCCATTTTAGAAAATAAATCTTAAGCGTAAAAATATTTAATAGCTACATAATTGCACTAGTTGGATCTGTATAAAAATAGACATTGATTTAATATTTTGGTTACAACAATATGTAACTAATTATTTAATTACCAACTTATAGTGATTAATATTGATGTTATTAAAATATTTTAAGGCCCATTTGTTTTATGTTTTTTGTGTGGAGCAATCTACTAAACTCTATTCATTTAATGATGAATATATCACTAAAATATTGGGTTTTTATAGTGGCCACTCACATTCAAGGTTAAATCAAGCTCTAATTTAACAATAATAGAGCTGTCACTATGATTAATGAACCACAATATCACCAAAAGACTCAAAAAATCCCTAAAAAATCCTTTCATATATGGGAAATCATTGAGATGGGTGATGTAAACATCTACTAAGTGGTTATCAAAGACAATATTATAGTTGTTTTAGAGAATCCATTACCACAAAAACAATATGTGTGTTATGTTAAGTCTCCAGTTATGAGATAATTTTTGGATTAATGTAATTCATGTATTATGTACCATGATTATATAATAAAGGAAATATCTACTTATCATTTATTAATTTGTGATGTAATTTATTTTACAGGAATGGTATAATAATAATATCCCCTTAAAGTATAACTTTGATTTAAACCTAAATAATAGTCATAAGAGAGTAGTATAGGTTGTGAGGATAAATTAATGTTAATATGAATAGAATATTATACTCCTTACAAATTTTTGTATTGAAGATATAATAAATAGATTCGTGAGGTAACATGCATATAATTATTACATTGATTGAACCTCTAATGTATATCCCATGAAGTGTAATATAGTCATTGATATATTTTGTGTAGTATTCTCATTTTAAATCCACATTACCTAACATAAGAGAGATACCTAGCATGCGAACCCTTAAAAATGATAATTTTTTTACGCAATAAAAAAGAGGAATGCATAATATGGGGGTCCTTGGGTATGTTGTTCCCCATGTTGTGTGTTTGATCACATTTAATTTTGGATTTTTTTCACTTATTTAACAAGTAAAGACATCTAACCTATCATTGTATATAACTGAGGAAATTCAAGGTTTTTCTTAGTTGATTCACATGAGATGTTCCAATATTTATAGATTAGGGACATGTGATGTGATCATGAACATGTTTAATCGGATGTAATGTGTTTATTGATCTAGTCAGTATAATTCAAATAATTAAGAAAATATCAGTTGACCGATCCAAGATTGGAATGTTTCATGTCTAGTGGTTACTTTGTTTCACAAAAAATGGTATTATATTGGTATATATTTGATTTAAATGATGCATACTGTAGTTAACAAGTTTTATAGGGATATGTAAATGTTTGATGGAGATCACAATAGATACTTTAATAGTGTGAGTATCACATATGTTTTTATAGAGGCTTCTATTTTTCTTATATAATTGAAATGATAATTTAATATTTTTTTGTCAATTTTATTAAGTCTTATAGGGTCATACAATTAAAAATTTGGATAACTATATATTTTATTAAAAAGTTTTTGATCCAAAATGAACAGAGTTAATAAAACCATATCCCAATTGAGTTTTGAATGGATTCACATAGAGTTATAAATTTTTAAATGAATCCATTATAGATTAAGGTAACAGTAGGATATTAATGGTTATGAAATAAAAACACACACACATACACTGATATATGTATATATATATATATGAAAAAAATTATAGAATATTTTTTCCCAACATTGGTGTCTATGTGTATTCATACCCTGACTTGTATGCTGATTACATGAATCAACCTCATAATCATGGATTTAGGGGAATGAATCTTCCAATAGGGTATTATTAGTTTTAATCCATTATGAATAGACAAAATTAATTTTATTGATTTTAGGAATTAAATTAATCAAACTAATGGAAATAAACATAAAAAGTTTAATTGAATATGCATGACACAACTCATTTAATGTAATTCCCCTAGGATAGAAATATAAAGGGATGAGATGTCTTATGTTGGACCTGACTCATTTTATAAAATCCTCTGGATAATATTTCCACCTAATCCCTAGTTTATTACAGGATGATGGTTTGTGAAACCTCTATACATTTAGGGATCCAAAATTAATGGGTTGAGATCCTTTTTCTTCTGTAAAATACCTTAAGGTATGAGTCTTTTTTCGAATATTAATGGTGGTATTTATTAGGGGTATAGTGGAGAGTGAAATATGGATTACACATCACTTAATTATAACCATTTCACTTTTTTTTATTTCCATCACATGTAAATTTATTGAGGATATATGATGCATATATATGGGTATTCTTACCCTTTTTTGTTCATATTATGAACCTATAAAATAAACTAATCAAATCCCTTAAATTGAATCTTTATCAATAATTGGATGTAACTCACCTAGAACCATCATATCCAACCTATTTAAATCTATGTCTTTCCTCTATATCATGAGAATATTACCTAGGGGTGATGACCCACAACAGAACCATATATATAGAATACTTTTACATGAATTAAATATATCTAGAACGATCATATATCAGACACCTGATGTATCACATTAAATACATAGAAAATGTACTATGAATCATATACCTAAGATAAATATTCCACCCCAACACCTAAACCCAAATAAACATACACCCAGGTACTTTACTGACTAAGAACATTGTATATCATATACCCTGTGTATATTACACTAGAACCATAGATATTACACAGACACAAACACACACAAAAACAAAAAATTAGTAGCTAGGTCCATATCCATTCCTAAGATCTTCACATCATTCTATGTGTATTAGAAACATTCCCTAAAACAACAAACTTTTACCAGGTTTTTCTCTTATGTTAGGAATCCATAAAATCAATATTTAATTTCTAGCACTATTATACCAACAAAAAATGATAATACTAGGTTCACTATAATAACCCACTCTAGGGTTAATACAAGACTAGGATAATCACCACGGTCCCCTAGTCACCACATAGTTGAGACACTATACATGAGGTCCTATATATCATTCTATGTCATATGGACAAATCCCATCACTCGGAGAGCCTCCAGACCCTCAACCTTTCCATGATTTCACTGTGGACTCATCAACCTCATAGATAAATAAATTATTATGCCACCATAGTGGGATTTTATAAAGTGTATTTACCTTTCCAACCAAAATAGATTGGTTTTTTACACCTTAAATTCACATAGTTTTACCCATGGTGTTGTCAGAGTGTTTATCTTAAGAGTGGGTGGGGGGAATTGAGTTCCCAATAAAAATTTATGTCTAATCAGAATAATTTTAAATCTCTAGATTAATTCAAAATGGACTAGTTAATCAATTTAGAATATTGTTATAATTTATAATCATTCCAAATATTTCATAAATATTGATTAATTCTTTGTTAAGTAATATTCAATTTTACTTAGTCCTTTGAAATCAATTCAATTAATTAAAATTTTATAAAAACACTAATAAAGATTTATTATTGATGTATTGGATGTTCGTTTTTGTTAAAACAATTTTAGATTTAAATTAGGAAATAAATTTTAAAAAGTGAAACCAAAATTTGAAATAAGTGGTTTAGTATCAAGATGAGACTTATTCCTCTAAACATATGGATCACTAGACACTAAGTAGTTCATATAAAATAAATATGTTGATCCAATACCTGGATTGGGTTTTACAAATGTTTACAAACTAAATAAGCCACACATGGCTTTTTCCATTGTTATCCAAGGGAGTACAAACAAAAAGGTCCCATAGGGATCTCTACCCCAATTTTCAGGGGAAAAAAGATGAAAAATATGTTTGATAAGATATAAAGTATCTTCTAGTGTAATATAGGAGACAATGTGCGTGTGATAAAATATATTTTTCACACACATTGTGCAATATATAGTAATAAATAAGCTGAACTAAGAAATATAAAATATTATGTATATAAATGATCTATTTTTTTCTTCATAGATCGTGAATCTTGATAAGTATTTGAAAATTCAGTTTAAGTATCGTTCTATTAAACTAATTATAAGAATATAGTGCCGATGACTTTTATGTTCTTGATTGACTGAAAGTAAAAGATGTGTAGGATATTTGTCTTCATCAATCGAGGGATTACTGGAATAAGTTGGTTATCTCTTTATCTTTATGTTTGTGATCACTAACTACGACATTTCATCTTTCCATCTTTCTATTTCACATGAGAATTCACCTCTTCACACACGATAGAATGATTCATTTATTAATACCATCAATAAAAGGAAGAATATTCACATTCCTCTGGATATCTTTCTTATAACGATCCATAATATACATACATTGTTATTAATTGAAAATTGAAGCATACTTATTACAACATATAACAAAACCATGAAAGGACCATATAGGTATAGTGTCTTTAGAAACTGGGAAACATAAACAACTGGTTCATAAATCATCTACGTTGTCTCCAATTTATTTCATTATATCTAGAGTCCCTTTTGAAATATTCTACTTAATACCCTTCTTCCAGACATGGGGAAAAGAAAACATACAAAAGGGTGAGATCAAATGCTCAGTAAGGATAAACAAAGGAAATATCAATCATATCTTATTCTTAAGAACATAACATTTTGAAAATCTTATCCTGTAAAAGAGATCATAATATCATGACATGGAATCAATCATAATAGTGAAATGTAATCCAAATAATCATAACCTAAAACATGAAACTTGGTGGAATACACACATAATCATGGATAATAATTTCTTGTTAGTCAAGACTCAATTCCAAGACTATCTTAAAGGACAAATTCCATTTCTGAACCGAGTTCACTCCTCGTTTCAGTCCTGTTTCACTGAATCGGATTAACCTATCGTTCTAGAAATGTCTTTCTCATGAGATATAAATCATTACCCAATGCGTTGGAGGGAGATATAGGTCCCACCCATCTCATAATAATAACATTCTTATGTTTTCCACAAGATCATAAATCATACATCATATCATAACCCATGTAATAAAAATGGGATTCTTAAACATCATGTCATCATAACATAAATCATATAAAGGACTTCATAAAAATAATTCCATCATAACATAATCAGATCAATGTAAAAATAGGGATAGAAACAGAACCCTATATTTTCTAAGATGGAAAATAATTTTGATAAAATACTCGATCTTCATTCTTGAGGAAAATATCATTTCTACTTCAAAATAATTTTTCTTTTCTTAACTTGTCATGAAATTTTAAACGAAAATAAGTTGATTAAAAATAAACATGAAAATGTGTAAAGGAAGATTTATGGAAATAATGTTCTAAAAATATATTCAGGCCGTATAAGTTAAAAACATTCTTCTTGTACTTTGGCCGGAAAAGTCAAAAAGTACCTTGTACTAAAAACGAAAAAAGATTCCTTTCATATATTTCACTAAAAATTCACCAATGGGTATAATTGGATTGAAACAATTGTAGGTGGATGGAAATAATATTACATATTGAGGAAACATGGATGTGGATGGTAAATACACCCAAGTAAATTCAGAAGTATAAACAATCTCGGATAAACAAAATGAGATTGTGATATTTTCCCTTACCTTAGGTCTGATTTGCTTCTTACGTGTCCGAAACACCTGTATAATGATTTAAATAATTTTATTGACTTATTCTAGAATCATAATCATTGTTATGATATCATATATGGACATATTCTTAGCTTCTTATTAGTAATATTTCATTGCTACTTGTTATTCAGGTCTTTATTGCTTTTTGTTCTTATGCGTGTTTTGTCGAATAAATTCTTATTCTTCTTTTTAGGTTATGGATACCTCATTTCAATAATTGTATTAGTGTAATATATATATATATATATCATATTTATTCATTAAATAAAATTATATAATCATTATGCATTGAAGATCATGTAGAACGAGTCGCATCACATCGTGGAGACGGTAGGCCGTACGTACGCACGAGCGATGATATAGTTCCCATGATCGTGGAATTTTATTGAAGTGTATGTATACTATTTAATAATCAATATCACTTTAAAATAATCATATATAGTTATTATTTACACCATTATACCCATCCAAGTAGGGTGGTGGTGGAAAATAGATTACACCACGGCGTGGCACTACTACAAAACTAGGCTATAGCCACGGACCTATAGCCACGGTTTTGTAGGTCCGTGGCTATAGCCATTATATTGCCACGGTTAAATTTTTCTTCCGTGGCTAAATCTGTTTCATACTTTTTTTCTCCTATCTTTTATCAGGCTCCTCCTCCCGCAGCCCTCCACCCCCGATTCGCACACCACCCTCCTCTCGACCACGTCTCCTCCTCCTCTGCCCTGGCAATTCCTCCTCACCGCGCCCTCCTCCTCCCCGACGCCTCCTCCTCGCCGCGCCCTCCACTCCATGCCCTCCTCCTCGCCACGCCCTTCTCGCCACTCCCTCCTCCTCGCCGCGCCCTCCTCCCCGACGCCTCCTCCTCGCCGCGCCCTCCTCGCCGCGCCCTCCTCCTCGACGGCTCCTCCCCGACGGCTCTCTTCCGACGCTGAGGTCGACACCCCCATCTCCCTCCCGACACATTTTCCTCATCAGCAGCTGTCTTCCTCGGTAATTTGTTTTTTTTTTCTACAGTTCATCCACCTCTTCTAACCCCCTCCTCCTCCTCCTGTTTGCGATTTCCGTCAGGTGTTCTAGGGTTCTTATCATTCGAGGTGAGGGTATCACAATTATTTGATAAATGGTGTCATTATATCATGAATTAATGATGATTTTTTTTGTGATTAGTATGAACCATGATGATTTGCATATCAATTTTACAACATCTAGAGGAGTTGTTTTCCAAACAGCAACACTACACTTCATCAGAAAATAGAATGGTGGCTCAACATATCTGGCTATAGTTCACTCACGATGAAATGTTATTTCAGATTCATCATCTATCAGTATTATGTATTCAGTATACACATACAAGTACACTAAATCTTGGAACCAATTATATCTCGGTTATCAAATAGAAAAATTGGATCATGTTTCTAACTATCAACCAGTTCATGAGGTTGAAGGGGATATAAAGGGAAATAGTTGAACATTTGAGGAATTAGAATAATATAATAGAATCTATTTATTATGGTCCTCCCATTGAAAATATGAGATTTTGGGGTTTACCTTCCGATGATGTTGGTGCTTCTTCTCATTCTATTATATCCACCCACCATGATTCTTGTTATCCAACTTCATTGAGTCAGTGGGAAACTATAAAAATTTATATTTACCTCAGAACTATATAGATCCTTGTTCAAAATAATGGTATTTATATACATGAAAATAGCAATATATAAGCACCTAAAACTATTTATTTTTCTAATTACCTTGAGATGGTGGATTCCTATTATGAATATAGTAAATCCTATTGTCATTAAATGGACCTCCTTGATGAATTCCCCTCCCTATTCTTGGCCGACGTCACCCTGAGACATCTTTGCGCGAACCCCCTCCCCATTCCCGACCGACATCTTCATGCAAAATCCCCATATGGGGGGGAAGGATGAAATAGAGGTTAAATTTAACACCATTAGCCGACATGATCTGTGAGTGTGATGAAGGTTAGACCAATCCCATGAAAAGGGGTCTTGATCCGTTATTTTTTCCGTTATATGTGTTCCCTTAACTCTCTCTTGATACTCTTTTTTGTTGAATTGATGTTTTGAACATGTATTTAGGGTCTGTTTGATAGCACTAATGAATTGATAAGAACTTAATTTTTTGTTTCTGGTTATGTTTTGACTCCTTCAGTTGTTTAGAAACTATTTGATATTTCAAAACATGTTGAATATCTCAATTATTTTGTATTCTAAAACCCATTTTCTGTTTACTATTATAAAAAATTCTTATGATTCTATTAATCCTTTCTTGATGCAGCCCTCATTTTTTTATTGCTATAAATGATTCTTTGTGTCAAGAACTTGATCATTGGTTATGGAAATGAAATGTTTAAATAAGTTGTGTCAATTAAAATTCTTTAGAATCACATTCATAGGTTTTTTATCCTAGATTTAGATAAATCAATATCTAAAGATTCATATTTCAATTTATATTAGAATTATGCAAACATTTGTTACTTGTATTTTCCACTATTTTGAGATTTTTTCACTGGTGTCATTGTAATTATTTGGAAATACAAGAATTTAAGAATCTATTTCTGAATTATTTAACCTTTATTGGTTTATATTTTTTATGAACATGGTAAATTCCTATGTTTTGGAATTGCATTCTCATGTTTTTTACCCAGATTTTATGTGAATCTGTCTATGCAGATTCTTATTTTTTTTCTATGAGAACTATCCATGCATTCCATACATGAATTTTCCACTGGTTTTTACCATCATTTTAAATTCCTAGAATTTAGGAATCCATATTGGAATTAGTTTATGTTAATAGGTTTAGAGTCAAATAATCTTTACTTCCATGGAGCATGGATGATAAACCTATTTACCCTACACACCAGGTGTTCAATGATAATGTTAGATGTTTGGGAATCACCTTCAAACCTCTAACCATGTTGAATATCTCAAAAAAATATATTCTAAAACACATTTTCTATTTACTATTATAAATAAATTCTGTTATGACTCATTTAATCCGTGCTTGCTGCAGCCCTCATTTTGTTTATTGTTGTAGATGATTCTTTGTTTCAACAACATGCTTATTGGTTCTGGAAATGACAGGGGTAAATATTATGTGTTAATTTCAATGTTTTAGAATATTATTCGGTTTTTTATCCAAGATTTAGATAAATTAATATGTAAGGATTCTTATTTCTATTTATATGAGAATTATGCAAGCATTTACTACTTGTATTTTCCATTGTTTTGTAATTTTTTCGTTGGTGTCATTATAATAATTTTGAATTCTTGGAATTTAGGAATCTATTTCCAAATTATTTCACCTTTATTGGTTTATATTTCTTATTAACATGGTAAATGCCTATGTTTTGGAATTGTATTCTCAAGTTTTTGACCCTCGTTTTAGGGGAATCAGTCTGTGTAGATTCTTGTTTATGTTTCTATGAGAAATATGCAAGCATTCCATTAATGAATTTTCTACTGGTTTGTGATTTGTTCACTGTTACATTCAATTGGAATTCCTATAATTTAGTAATCCATCTTGGAATTATTTTATTTTTATTGGTATAGAATCATAGAATCTTTACTTGTTCTAATATTACCACTTCATCAAAAATATTAACCATAAATTCATTATAATGTTTAGTAGCTTTCATCCCATAACTAATGCTACATCCTTCTAAACATAACTATCACATCAACACCCTGCTTAATGAACTGCCACATTAGTACCCTCTGTGCAATAACGAAGATCATGAGCATGTGGCCAGTAAAGGGGACACATCAGCCGGGGTTTTTGCAATTTCCAATGACAAAAATATTTAGCCCAACTTTCATGAATATTATTATAGCCATTACTAATTATTGAATAAGTGTGGGAGGATATTTATATATATTTTATATCTAGTTTACCCCGATCTCAAGGATTTGATGTCATTATGGTGGTAGTGAACATACTTTCCAAGTGTAATAAAGAACCCAAATCCAAAACTAGTTCCTTGGATAGAAAAGTCACATGTTTTCACTATGTTAAACCCATGCACATTAATCCCAAGTGTAGGAAACTCATGTGAGAGTTAGAACACAAAAAACCAACTGACCAGCCTTTTATGGTTGACTCAAGATATTATGCTATTGAATTCCGGAATATATCCATCCATAAACTCAATCATGAGTGGGTCCTCAACTCTGGATATTATTGTAACTTGTGTCTATATATAGAGTCTTTTTTGAATCTATTAAAGAAGTTGGAAGGGTATGTCCTTTTAGGAAATAATAATAGGTGTAGGGTTGAGGGTAGAGACTCTATTCTTTCCTCTGATTGCAGTGTACTCCATCCGATGATCAATCCGATATTATCACTCTGCCCATTCGTGTCATTGCACGACCCCTTCCACCTTCATTTCAGCCCGCTGCCACCAGCATTCCAGCCCGCAACAGCCCCCCCCCCCCCCACCACATTCGAATCAGCCCGCACCATCCCACCAACACCTGCAACCAGCCCCTTCCACCCGCATTCCAGCCTCCTCCCGCTACCTTCGCTATTGGTCGGAAGATGCTACCCCGCAGATGTCGCTGGATCAGGCCAACACGCTGCGGTCACGCTGCAGTCACGCCGTGGTCATGCCGCGGTCACGCAGCGGTCACGCCGCCGTCACGCCGCGGTCACGCCGTGGTCACGCCGCGGTCACGCCGCGGTCACTTCGCGGTCACGCCGCAGTCATGCCGCAGTCTCGCCGTGATGTGGCCCTGCTCCAGCGACATTCAGCAGGGTGGAGGGGTGTCCAGCAGGGGGGAGGGGTGTCCGCGGTCACGCCGCAGTCACTCCGAAATATATCTATACGTTTGTAATCAATCTTAACAAGGAATAAGAATGGTGTACCTTACACCATTCGATCCAGTCTTTCGAAGATTTTCACAAGGGTTTGATTGTGATCACTTAGAAGTCGCTGAAATACTCCTTCAGAGGTATCCACAAATCATGGGAATAACCCGACACTTAGTAGGACCTCTCACAATACCAGTCCTTCCTACTTGTCGAAGTTTTCACAAGCGTTTGATCGAGATCTCCGAGAAGTCACTGAAAGACTCCTTCTGAGGTCTCCAAGGTTCATGGGAATCACCCGATGCTTAGGTAGGGTCTCTCTCAACGCCACAGTCTGTTAGAACCTTGTTTAAAGGTGGGAGAGAAACAAGAGATAGAGAGAATCGTCTTTTAGGAGTTCTAACGATCACATGATCTCATCCATCAATTGCAACCACTTGCATAGGAATTGAACCAATTCATATAGGCCTTCGAGAACCTCAAAATGTTCTGCCTATTCATGGTACGTTACACAAATGTCCCAAATGTTTCAGGTCATTTGAAGCGTACGGCTCAATCCCATTTGTAATCGTTTAACATTTAAATTAAACGATTATGTGAGATGTTCAAACTCCCCAAATCCATCGAAACAGAAAGAAGCTTCGAGCCGAAAGGCTCTAAAGCCATTTTATTAAAAACAAAAGATGACATAAGAGAGGAGATGGGGATAGACATTGATAAAACTGCCTTCATAATAAAGCATTTCGTTTTGATAACCCCCTCCCCGACATCATCATCCCATTCCATGTTGTAGGTAGATGAGCTATGAGACCTAGTCACCATCGTTGTTCTCCATTGAGAGCAGTCTTTCTTCTTCCTTGATTTCCTTGAATAGACAATTTGAAATCCCTTTTTATCAACTGAAAGAAACTTTCCCTTGCTTAAAATATCCTTACATGGATCACTTCTATGGGCATAATCATCATTTTCTATTCCGGCCCAACTTACCCCTATATTATTAAGCTCCATTTGCCGATTGATCTCTTCCTGTATCTGAGAAGGTTGAACCATTGGTTCATGCTGCTCAGACCCATACTGAGGCTGCCCCAGTGAAGCACCCAGCTTCTGACCCAGGTTACTGGCTCCTAGGCCCCGGGCCTGGATCTCCTGTTCCTTCTCCTGCAGGTCCTTGCGACTGGAAGTCAACAGGCTGCTGATTTTCATCCACAAACTGGACACAATCAGCCCGTGCTACTGAGAGTTTCTTCTGCCCTTGAACAGATTTAACCTCTCCAGACCCAATTCCAGGTTGCTCCAAGCCTGGATCATCAACATTTACCTGCACCTATACACCTGATGAGATCAGACCTTGACCCCGCTGTTGAGAGGCAGCATCAAACTCTGACCTTGACTTATCTGCTCCTGGCCTCTGATTTTCATCCTCAATCCGGCCACTAATAGCCCCTGCTACAGTTAGTTTTCCCTGCCCCTGAACCTCACCATCCCTAGTCCAGGTTGCAAATCTGGATCATGAAAAATCACCTCCTCTTGAAAACCTTCACCTGAAATATCAGAAGCATTCCCCTTTATATTGCTGACTCCAGTCCCTGGTTGATCACAACCTATTCCTGCAAGACCGTGCCCAAGTTCCACACTTCCATTTCCTGCAACAGCCTGACCAGAGCCATTCCCAGCTCTAGGACCATTCTTTCTCTTCTTACGGAAAGTCTGAAAATCATGTCCCTTCTGCGAGAAAAAAGAGGAGACAAGTTTCATTCTGCATCTCTATTTAGATTTCCCTATAGACAGACACTTGGAACAAAATGCAGGTAGTTGTTCATACTCAATTTTAAAAAAAAAAATCATCTTCATTTGTGGATAACACAACCTGATCAATGAGGGTGGAATTAAGGTCCACTTCTAGAAGAACTCTAGAAAAATGCACATTATTCTAGAAAAATACCCATAATGTGCCTCCTCAGTTCCTCTATCCATTTTGATGGGAATGCCAATTGTAGATGTAATGTCAAATAATATCCTGGGGGGTGGTGGGTGCAGGTGGTACTGGGGGTGCAGGGGGGTGTCAAGGGTGGGGAGTGGGTTTGGGTTTGGGGGTGGGGGGGGGGGTCTGTTTATGGGGTGTCTAGGGGGTCCAGTGGGGGGGCGTTTGTCCTGGGGTGTCCAGGGTCTGGGGGGGGGGGGGGGGGGTCTGTCCTAGGGGGTCTGGGTTTGGGGGGGGGGTCTATCCATGGGGTTTCTAGGGGGTCCAGCAGGGGGAGGGGTTGTCCAGTCTTAGTGGGCTCACTACATGTGAGTCTTAGTAGGGCTTCTTTCTAGGGGTGTTTTCCAGGGGTGTGGGGTTTTGTCCATCAGGGGTGGTGCAAGGGAACACGGGTGTGTAGGGGGTGCAAGGGATGTCTAGGGGGTCCAGGTGTGTCTAGGGGGTCCAGGCAGGGGGGAGGGGTGTCCAGGCAGGGGGGAGGGGTGTCCAGCAGGGGGAGGGGTGTCCGACAGGGGGGGTGTCCAGCAGGGGGAGGGGTGTCCGGCAGGGGGAGGGGTGTCCAGCAGGGGGAGGGGTGTCCGGCAGGGGGGGGTGTCCAGCAGGGGGGAGGGGTGTCCAGGGGCTGCAGGGGGTGTCCAGTTGGGGCATGGGGGCTGTCCAGTGGGGTGCAGGGGGGGAATGGGGGTTCGGGGGGGGGGGGGTGTTCAATGGGTCTGTTCAAGGGGGTTGTCCAGGGGGTTGCAAGGGGGTGCAAGAGGGATGTCCAGGGGGGGCATGTGGGTCCAGTGGGGGTGCAAGAGGGCTCTCCAAGGCCGCTTCATCATTCCTTTTTCTCAACAATCTTGTGATTTAAACCATACTCACACCAAATTGTTAGTATATAAACTGTAAAGCACAAAGGGTGTGTGACATACCACTTTTAGCATGAATTGATACCATTGCTGCATGCAACTTCCAGCTCTAAACCAGATCTGTTTTCAGTTCTAAAATATATGCTTTGTGAGCACACTTACCCCATGGATTGTGTCTCCACTTCTTTAGGTTTGTTCTCTTCTTCACAACCCAAAACACAACCTGTTTTTCCTTGGACAGCTTTACCACCAAGGATTTTTCTTTTCACTATAGGTTGATTTTTCTTTCTCCAAATCACCATGCTGCTTGGACTGTCCCTGCAAGCATTTTCAGTACATACCTTACCTTGGGGCACCCCTTTCACATGAATCCTTCTAGTTTTAGGATCATGTGAGTTCTTCTCATGCTTCAAAGCCCTTTTTGTGTCCTTCCAGGAGGTTTATGCTTTAGAACTAGTCTTGGAGTTTTTTTTACATTACTCTCAGCATAGGAGTTTTCTACATGTAGCCCCTGAAATCTGTTCCTCAAAGGAACATATTTGTCGTTGTATTCATGTTGATTTCTTCCATTAATCCCTACTAAATGCTTGTAGCCTGCAACTGTCGCGGATGAGGATTTTGTTGCAACTGTAGCAATGCTGACTACTGTAGCAATGATGACCGACAGGGGGGGTGTCCAGTAGGGGGGGTTGTCCAGCAGAGGGAGGGGGTGTCCAGCAGGGTGGGTGTCCAGCAGGGGGGAGGGGTGCTAAACATGGTCTGTAAATCTGATGTAGTTCAGTCTATTCCTCTCTTATCTCATGCTGCTAAACATGTCAGAATTGGTGAATTGGTACCTGTTAAACCTGAATCTGGCAGTGCTGAAGATGTTGTGGTTATCAGATCAGATAAACTTGGTTATCAGATCAGGGGGCAGGGGGACTAGCAGGGGACTGACAGGGGGCCTAGCAGGGGGCAGGGGGCCTAGTAGGGGGCAGGGAGCGGGGGGGGGGGGGGGGGGGGGGGGGGGCTGGCAGGGGGACAAGAAGGGGGCAGGGGGGGCTGGGGGGTAGGGGCTGGCAGGGGGCTGGGGGGGCTGGGGGGGGGGGGGGGGTGCTGGCAGGGGGAAGGGGGGGCTGGCAGGGGGACAAGCAGGGGGCAGGGGGGCTGGCAGGGGGGCAAGAAGGGGGCAGGGGGGTTGGCAGGGGCAGGGGGGCTGGCAGGGGGACAAGTAGGGGGGGCTGACAGGGGGACAAGCAGGGGGTGGCAGGGGGGCTGGCAGGGGGACAAGCAGGGGGAAGGGGGGATGGCAGGGGCAGGGGGATGGAAGGGGGACAAGCAGGGGGAAGGGGGGGCTGGCAGGGGGGCAAGCAGGGGGCAGGGGGGCTGGCAGGGGCGGGGGGGGGGGGGGGGGCTGGCTGGGGGACAAGTAGGGGGGATGGCAGGGGGACAAGCAGGGGGGTGGCAGGGGGGGCTGGCAGGGGGACAAGCAGGGGGAAGGGGGGGGGGGCTGGCAGGGGGGAAAGCAGGGGGCTGGGGGGCTGGCAGGGGAGGGGGGTGGCGGGGGGACAATCAAGGGGGTGGCAGGGGGGCTGGCAGGGGGACAAGCAGGGGGGTGGCAGGGGGGCTGGCAGTGGGACAAGCAGGGGTGGCAGGGGGTGGCAAGGGGAAAAGTAGGGGGTGGGGGACTAGCAGGGGCAGTGGGGACTAGCAGGGGGTGTCAGGGGGAAGGGGGTACTGGCATGGGGGTGGAAAGGGGGACAAGTAGAGGGGAGGGGTGTCTAGGCAGGGGGGAGGGGTGTCCAGGCAGGGGGGACTGGCAGGGGGCAGGGGGGCTGGCGGGGGGGACTAGCAGGGGGAAGGCGGGGAGCTAGCAGTGGGACAAGCAGGGGGCAGGGGGGCTGGCAGGGGGACAAGCAGGGGGCAGGGGGGGCTGGCAGGGGGACAAGCAGTGGGCAGGGGGGGCTGGCAGGGGGGAACTAGCAGGAGGGTGGCAGAGGGGACTGGCAGGGGGGACTGGCAGGGGGTACTGGCAGGGGGGGACTGGCCGGGGGTGGCAGGGGGGTGTCCAGGGTGGGTCCAGGTGGTATTTTTTTTATGGATTTGGACACCCTATAGCCACGGTTTTAAACCGTGGAAATAAACATAATGCCACAGTTTAAAACCGTGGCTATAGATTTTGTCCGGCCTTTAGTATATCCACGGTTGAAACCGTGGCATTAGCTATACAGCCACGGTTTAAACCGTGGCTCTAGGTCTAGGCCTATAGCCACGCCAAACTTATCCACGGTTCCTCAAACCGTGTCTATTACCTATAGCCACGGTTTGAGGGCCTATAGCCACGGTTTAGAACTGTGGCTATAGCCCGAATTTCTAGTACTGTGGAGACAGTATTCTGTACGTATGCACGCGAGGTGATTTCGTTTTCCGTAGGATGGATATAAGGTGAAATAGGGTTTTTTCATACTTATAATAAAATATCAGTATATTATCAATACTGATGTTATTAATTCATAATGAAACAACCAAAGAAGATGAAGTAGAAGAAGAAATAGAGTTGAAAGAATCGGTAACAGACATTACCACTTCTTTGAAGCGCCTCTTCTTAACCTCTTCTTAGGGAACTAAAGATGGTCTTTGAAGAAGACCAGGACCAATATGATGTTTCTAGGGAAGTGTAGAATAGAAATTGGCAGGTTTTGGCTGAACTTGAAGGCTTAAAGTGGTGTGAGGAAAAGAGGGAGGAGGTGCCCTTTTATAAGGGAGGAGAGGGGTACATTAGAAAAAACATAAAATATTATTTTATAATAAAGTCATATTCGGTTATTAATAGATCCAAATTGATTTATTTAGAATATAAGGTGGGGATGGTTCAAAATAATTCCATCCAACAGAATTTAGACAAGTTTAGGTCTTATTTTAACCTTATCATATAGATTTAACTTTAAGTTTAATAATTTCACTTTTACCATGTCTTCTTGTTTTCTTAAACTATATGGTTAATAAACATACTATAACAAGCCAAACGAACCCCAAGTTGTTAATTATTAATGTATATCCTTATCTATGTCCTTTGGCCAAACCTTAGATTTTTAAGAATAAAATAACAATTAATAATATAATATTTGTTTTAAAAACTATTTTATGTCAATTTTGACACTATTTGGTAATTGATTTTTTTGATAGTCATACCAGAATTATTAGTTCGAAAAATATTAATTAAATAAATACAAACATGTTATATTAACCTATAAAATTAGTCTAATTCATAAAAAGTCTAAAATTACATTTATTTGGGTATTTATAACATCAATTATGTTAATATTTCATTAATAAGGTAATTACTACATCATCATTGTGTCAAAAATTAATTAACTTATTTAATGTCTAAAAATTACAAATAAAATACCATTATGTAGGAAATATTTTTAACATTATAATGAATATTTATAGTCAAAATTTTCTTATATATAACCCTATATTAAAAATGTTTTAGTTATTAAACATTGATTTTAACTATTTCGACTATTCTTTAAATAAAATAATAATAAATATCCTAATCTAATTTAAGGGGACCTAAATGGTCATATTTTATTCCTAAGGTTGTTTTTGGTCTAATTAAACTTATCCAATATAATTAGGACATGTGTTAGGGTAATAATAATATCATTTTTACCCTTAATTACCCTATTTACTTTTTACCGTGGTAAAAAAAATATAATTTTACTTTCCACCAAAAAAATTTTTTATCTTATTGAACCACATTTTACTCCTTCATATTAACCGTGTCTCTTGGATTTTTGAAATTACACTCATAGAAGTGGTAAAATTATGTTTCATGTAAATTTTCAAATTCTCCTAGGAGGTGGGTAAAAGACGGTGAAAAGTTCAATAAAATTTTTACATATCTAAAATTATTATAAAATGACTACAAGGAATTACATTGAACTTATCTAGGTATTATGTATAAATTTTGACCTAAAATAAATTTAAATAAAATAAATGATAAAAAGTTTGTTTTTAAATAGTAACACAGTGTTTTCACTATTCATCAAAAATTGAATGTTTTCAGAAAAATACCAAAATTTCACCCTAGGCTAATTACGATATTCCAAATCCAAAAATGAAGTTCATTTTGAAATATAAAATTTATAAAATTTCAAAAAGTGGGTATTTCTATTCATGACGGCTATTTTTAATAATATTTTAATAGCATATCATTGTTTTGTGAAACTCGGTATTGCGTACAACGCAAGCTATCGAGGAATGTCGCGATTGCGTGTAAAGCAATCCAAGCTAGTGTTTTGTGTAGTGAAAGATTCTATTTATGATTTATATAACATATAAACAAAATATTTCTTATCAAAATATCGGGTGTTACATTCTACCCCCCTTAAAATGAATTTCGCCCTTGAAATTCGTCACTTTGTAACAAACAGATGAGGATACCTCTCCCTCCTCATATACTCAAGCTCCCATGTAGCTTCTTCTAATTGGTGGTTCCTCCATAAAACTTTCACCAAGTGAGTGGTCTTGTTTCGTAGGAATTTTTCACTACGATCCAGAATCATTATCAGCTGTTCTTCATAAGAAAGATCTTGCTCCAGCGGTACAACTTCTGAGTTGAGTACATGTGAAGGATCAGGTATATACTTTCTCAAGAGAGATACATGGAACACATCATGAACTTGAGAGAGATTCGGTGGAAGCGCCAATCAGTAATCTACCTTCCCATCACGATCCAGTATTTTGAAAGGACTGATATACCTAGGGACCAACTTTCCCTTCTTTCCAAATCTCATTACTCTCTTCCAAGGAGATATTCATAAGAACACTTTATCACCCACTTCAAACTGTAGTTCTTTTATTTTATTGTCGGCATAACATTTTTGTTGACTCGGAGATTCTCTTATGTGTTGTTGAATACATCGGACCTTTTCTGCAATCTCATCTACAAGATCAGGTCCTGGTAGCTTTCTTTCCCCAACTTCATCCCAGGAAGTTGGAGTCCTGCATTTCTTTCAATAGAGAGCATCATAAGGAACCATCTGAATACTGGAGTGAAAGTGATTATTATATGAAAATTACACCAATGATAGGTGTTGATCCCAACCACCTTTAAAATCCATAGAGCAGGCTCTCAACATATCTTCTAGAGTTTGAATTGTCCTCTCAGACTGACCGTCTGTCTGAGGATAATAAGTAGTGCAAAAACTAAACTCTATATCCAGAGTATGCTGAAGACTTCGCCAAAACATTGAGGGAAACCTCGGATCCCGATCAGATATAATGGAAAGTGGTACTCCATGAAATCTTACCACTTCCTTTACATATATCCGGGCAAGCTGATCTAGAGAGAAATATTCTCTAATAGCAATGAAGTGTGCCGACTTCGTAAGATGATCAACTATGACCCATATAGCATTATTTCCTTTGATGTTTTAGGAAGTCCAGTGACAAAGTCCAGAGTGATGTTTTCCCATTTCCATTTGGGTATGGGTAATGGTTGTAACATCCCCTTATACTTCTGTCTCTCGGCTTAAACTTTCTGAAAAACCAAGCATCGAAAGACATATTCAGCCACAACTCTTTTCATGCCATCCCACCAAAAGTAATCTTTCAGGTCCCTATACATCTTCGTGCTTCTAGGATAAATAAAGAATGAATAATTATGAGCCTCATCCATTAGATCCTTCTTTAATTCTGGGATGGGAGGAACAGAAACCCATGTTCTAAACTTTATTATCCCATCACAATCAAGGTTGAATTCAGGAACATTTCTCACCTTCTTTTTCAACTCTACATCTTCTTTCTGTGCCTCTTTAATCTTCACATGTATAGATGGTTGAACATTCATTTGAGAAAGATAAGATTTTCTCCTTCCATAATAATTCCAAGATCCATCCTTTTTAAATACATAAATGTTGGATCTTTTTTGATCCTCAAGATGGATAAGATAGCATGGTCTTATCGACTTAATGCATCTGCCACATTGTTTTCTTTCCCAGGGTGGTAATGAATTGAGCATTCGTAATGCTTAATCAGCTCCAACCATTTTCTTTTGGTGCATATTCAGCTCCTTTTGTGTGAAAAAATACTTTAAACTTTTATGATCTTTAAAAATATCACAACTTTCTCCATAAAGATAATGCCTCCAAATCTTTAATGCAAATATTACCTCAGCTAACTCCAAATCATGATTTGGGTAATTTTTCTCATGGATTTTCAACTGTCATGAGGCATAAGTTATCACCATATCGTTTTTCATGAGAACACACCCCAATCCCTTCTTGGATGCATCACTGTAGATCAAAAACCTTTCTCCTCTACAAGGCAGTGTGAGCACAGGTTCACTGGATAACCTTCTTTTAACTCTTTGAAATTCACTTCACATTCCTCTATCCAAACAAACATAAATCCTTTCCGAGTCAATTTGGTGAGTGGGTTAGATAATCGTGAAAAATCTTTCACACAACGTCGATAATATCCATCCAAATAAATAAAACATTGGATCTCCGTTACTGTTGTTGGTCTCGACCATCTTTCGATAACCTCTTTTTTTGCTGGATCCATAGATATCCCCTCTTTTGAGATTATGTGACCCAAAAATGCAACTTTTTGAAGCCAAAATTAACACTTGGTAAATTTTTCATAAAGCTTCTCTTTTCTTCAAGTCTTCAATAAAATTCTCAAGTGATCTTCATGTTCTTCCTTTATCTTTGAATAGAAAAGAATATCGTCTATAAAGACTACGAAAAACTGATCAAGATAGTCTCTAAAGACTCTATTCATCAGATCCATGAAGATAGCAGGGGAATTAGTAAGATAAAATTGTATCACTATAAATTCATAGTGTCCATACCTTGTACGGAAATCCGTCTTTGGTATATCTTCCATTTTGACCCTTAATTGATGATACCCAGAATGAAGATCAATCTTGGAAAAGTATTGGGCTCCATGTAGTTGGTAAAATAATTCATCAATGCATGGGAGAGGATATTTGTTCTTAATAGCGATCTTGTTATGTTCTCGATAATCAATACAGGGTCTCATTGATCCATCTTTCTTCTTAACAAATAGAAAAGGTGCTCCCCAAGGTGATGCACTAGGGCATATGAATCCCTTATCAAGATTCTCTTGGAGTTTCTTCTTCAATTCCTGCAACTCAATTGGGGCCATTCTATAAGGTGTCTTTCAAATAGGCAAAGCACCTGGTACGAGTTCTATTGAAAACTCAACATCACGATTTGGTGGAAGACCCGACAATTCCTCCAGAAAGGAATCATAAAACTCCCGTACAATGGGCATATTCTTAATCTTGAGTTTCTCAACAACCATTTTCGATAAATAACCTTCATTTAATGGAATCAAGACCCATAAAATGGAAGAAATTTCCACTGGAAGGTTATGTTCATCCTTGCATCGATAGACGATCGTAGATTGATCTAGAATATGAAATGTGACTTCCCTTATTTGGAAATTTATATGAGATTCATATAAAGAATTCTCATCCATGCCAAGAATCACATCAACTTCCACTATAGGAAGGATCACAAGATTTTCAGGAAGCAATTTCCCACAAACTTCAATATGTGTTGAATTTTGAACTTTTGATGCGACTGTTGTTCCATTAGGGGTTGTCACAGCTAACTCAATATCTAATTGTTGAGGTAATACGGCAATACCCTTAGAAAATTATTCAGAAATAAAAGAGTGGTTGGATCCAGAATCAAATAAAACATTCTCTACTTTAGAGTGGATGGTAAGTATACCTTTCACCACTTTGTTATCATACTCCACATCACTGATATAAATTGCATGTGACTTTCCATTGTCTTTAGCCTTAAGAGTTTGTTGACGTCGATCATCATCATCAACCCTTTGATTAAGACATTGATTGGTATAATTCCCCATTTACTTGCACTTGTAACATTGAAGTGTAGGAGGTGCACTCTTTGTATCCTTTTCTTTGTTCGCATCACTAGACTTCTTCTTCCCATCATTGTGGCATTAAAATGCTCGATGACCTTATTTTCCACATTTGAAAAATTTACTTGTCCCTTTAAGACAACTCCCTCCATGTTTTTTTCACACTTTGAGCATAAGGGAAAACTCATATTCCCTTTAGTGTGGTCTTTAGATATTCCTTTTAATTCCATTTTCCTCTTCTTGTCAAACCCATATGATTGATGGGTTACTCCAATCTCCATCTCAACCTTGAGAGCACATCGAAAAATTTCCTCGTAGCTATTGAAGTCCCTTATGGCTAATGCCCTTCGAAGACTTGGTTTTAATCCACTAAAGAATTGATCGATCTTACTCTCAGGTTTTATAATAATCCCAGAAGCATACCTTGCAAGTCTTGTAAAAAAAATTTCGTAGGTACCAACAGATTTATCATCCTTTTGCTTTAGTTCGTGAAACTCCTTCTCCATCTTTTTTCGAAGAATACGAGGAAAGTACTTATTGAAAAATAAGTTCTTGAACTCATCACATTCCATGGACTCAATTTCATCCCTTTTCCTCATATTCTTAATAATATTCTACCATTGATAAACATCACCTTCCTAACGATATACCGCTAAGATGACTTTATCATGTTCAAAACATTGAAGAAATGAAAATTTCTTTTCAGTGGTACTGATCCACTGTTCAGCCACTAATGGATCAGTAGACCCACTGAATGAGGGTGGACGCTGCCTCATGAAGGATTCCACAGAATTATGTTGCTTCCTTTGCTCGTTTGGAAGTCATGCATGATTCATATCTTGATAATGTTGTTGGAGCATGGCTACAAGATTTTGTATTCCAGCTCCCATAACGTTTGTTTTCTCAGGGGGACAATCATTTCATTTCCTGTCACATTCAGAGTTAAAACAGTTCCTTAGGGTTCCATCCATTGACTAAAACCAAGAAGAATAGTGTGAGAAATACTAATTATAAGAGTAAAACCACATAATCAAGAATAAAATTTTACACTTACGGTCTTATCTTAGGTTATTCATGGCCATTTCTAAAACACTAAGATTGTGTTCTATGCTTAGATATATCCATAGGGTTCTTACTAAGGATTTCACATCCTAGATTCCAAAGGGTGACTAACCTCTCTCTGATACCAACTATAATGACCCATACCTTGCATACATTTTTTTACTTCAAAATTGAAGCATACTTATTACAACATATAACAAAACCATGTAAGGACCGTATAGGTATAGTGTTTTAGAAACTGGGAAAAAGAAACAACTGGTTCATAAATCATCTACTTTGTCTCCCATTTATTTCATCATATCTAGAGTCCCTTTTGGAATATTCTACTTAATACCATTCTTCCAGACCTGGGGAAAAGAAAACATACAAAAGGGTGAGCTGAAATGCTCAGTAAGGGTAAACAAAAGAAATATCAATCATATCAAATTCTTAAGAACAGAACATTTTGAAAATCTTATCCTGCAAAAGAGATCATAATATCATGACATGGAATCAATCATAATAGTGAAATGTAATCCAAATAATCATAACATAAAACCTGAAATTTTGTGGCATACACACATAATCATAGAGAATCATTTCTTATTATTCAACACTCGTTTCCAAGACTATATTAGAGGAAAAAGTCCATTTCTGAACCGAGTTCACTCCTCATTTCAGTCATGTTTCACTGAACTGGATTCAACTGCCGTTCCATCCATGTCTATATCATGAGATATAAATCTTTACCATATGCATTGGAGGGAGATATAAGTCCCACCCGTATCATAATGATACAATTTTTATGTGTTCCATAAGATCATAAATCATACATCATAGCATAACCCAAGTAATAAAAATGGGATTCTTAAACATAATGCCATCATAACATAAATCATATAAGATAAAAAAGACTTCATAAAAATAATTCCATCATAACATAATCAAATAAATGTAAAAATCGCGATACAAACAGAACCCTATATTATCTTAGATAGAAAATAATTTTGGTAAAATACTTGAACTTCATTCTTGAGGAAAATATCATTTCTACTTCAAAATCATTTTTCCTTTCTTATCATGTCATACAATTTTAAATGAAAAGAAGTTGATTAGAAATAAACTTGAAAACATGTAAAAGATTCTTTATGGAAATAATGTTCTAAAAATATATCCAGGCCACATAAGTTAAAAACATTTTTCTCGTACTTTGGCCGGAAAAGTCAAAAAGTACCTCGTACTAAAAACAACAAAAGATTCCTTTCATATCTTTTACTAAAAACTCACCAATGGGTAAAATTGGATTAAAAAATTGTAGGTGGATGGAAATAATATTACATATTTAGGAAACATGTATGTGGATGGTAAATACACCCTAGTAAATTCAAAAGTATAAACAATCTCAGATAAACAAAATGAGATTGCGATATTTTCCCTTACCTTAGGTCTGATTTGCTTCGTACGTGTCCGAACATACTATATAATGATATAAATAATTTTATTCACTTATTCCAGAATCTTACTCATTGTTATGATATCATATATGTTCATATTCTTAGTTTCTTATTTGTAATATTTCATTGCTACTTGTTATTCGGGTGTTTATTATTTTTTGTTTTTATGCGTGTTTTGTCGAATAAATTCTTATTCATATTTTTAGGTTTTGGATACCTCATTTCCAGAATGGTATTGTTGTAATATATATATCATATTTATTCATTAAATTCAATTATATAATCATTATTCATTGAAGATCATGTAGAACGAGTCACATCACATCATGGAGACGGTAGGCCGTACGTACAAACGAGCGATGATATCGTTCCAATGATCGTGGAATTTTATTGAAGTGTATGTATAGTATTTCAGAATCAATATCACTTTAAAATAATCATATATATTTATTATATACACCATTATACCCATCCAAGTATGGTGGTGGTGGAAAATAGATTACACCATGGCGTGGAGACGGTATTCTGTACGTACGCACGCGCGGTGATTTTGTTTTCCATAGGATGGATAGAATGTGAAATAGGTTCTTTTCATACTTATAATAACATATCAGTATATGATTAATATTGATGTTATTACATCATAATTATACAAACAAAGAAGAAGAAGTAGAAGAAGAAATAAAGTTGAAAGAATCGGTAACAGACATTACCTCTTCTTTGAAGAGCCTCTTCTTAACCTCCACTTGGGGCACTAAATATGGAATTTGAAGTAGAACAAGAACAATAGGATTCTTTTAGGGAAGTGGAGAATAGAAATTTACAGGGTTTGGCCAAGATTGAGTGCTCAAAGTTGTGTGAGGAAGAGAGGGAGGAGGTTCCCTTTTATAAGGGAGGAGAGGGGCACTTTAGGAAAAACTTAAAATATTATTTTATAATAAAGTCAAATTCGGTTTTTAATATTTCCAAATTGATTTATTTCGAAGATAAGGTCGGGATGGGTCGAAATACTCTCATTCAATAGAATTTAGACAAGTTTAGGTTTCTATTTTAACCTTATCATTTAGATTTAACTTTAAGTTAAATAATTTTACCTTTACCGTGTCTTCTTGTTTTATTTCACTATAAGGTTAATAAACTTACTATAACAAGACAAACGAACCCCAAGTTGTTCATTATTAATATATATAACCTTATATAAGTCATTTCGCCGAACCGTATATTTTTAGGAATAAAATAACAATTAAAAATATAATATTTGTTTTAAAAACTATTTTCTGTCAATTTTGACACTATTTGGTAATTGATTTTTGTGAAAGTAATAACATCATTATTAGTTCTAAAAACGTTAATTAAATAAATATTAACATGTCATATTAACCAATATTTTTTTTAATTCATAAAATGTCTAAAATTACATTTATTTGGGTATTTATAACATCAATTATATTAACATTTCCTTAATAAGGTAATTACTGAATCATCATTGTGTCAAAAATAAATTAACTAATTTAATGGCTAAAAATTACAAATAAAATACCATTATATAGG
Organism: Viscum album; assembly: GCA_963277665.1. Taxonomy (NCBI): domain Eukaryota; kingdom Viridiplantae; phylum Streptophyta; class Magnoliopsida; order Santalales; family Viscaceae; genus Viscum; species Viscum album. The sequence goes on along the minus strand of OY728143.1, from coordinate 2,119,519,032 downwards.
AAATATTTTTACCTTTCTAATGAATATTTATAGTCGAAATTATCTTATGTATAACCCTATATGAAAAATTTTGTATTTATTAAACATTGATTTTAACTATTTTTACTCTTCTTTAAATAAAATAATAATAAATGTTCTAATCTAATCCAAGTGGACCTAAATGGCCATATTTTATTCCTAAGGTTGTTTTTGGTCTAATTAAACTTATCCAATATAATTAGGACATGTGTTATGGTAATAATAATATCATTTTTAACCTTAATTATGTTTTTTTACTTTTAACCGTGGTAAAAAAAAGTAAAAAATTACTATGCACCAAAAATTATTTCTATATTATTGAACCAAATTTTACTCCTTGATATTAACTGTGTCTCTCGGACTTTTGAAATTCCACTCACAGAAGCGGTGAAATTATGTTTTATGTAAATTTTCAAATTCTCCTAGGAGGTGGGTAAAAGAATGTGAAAAGCTCAATAAACTTTTTACATATCTAAAATTATTATAAAATGACTCCAATGAATTACATTGAACTTATATAGGTATTATGTATAAATTTTGACCTAAAATAAATTTAAATAAAATAAATGATAAAAAGTCTATTTTTAAATAGTAACCCAGTGATTTCACTATTCATCAAAAAATTGAATGTTTTCAGAAAAATTCCAAAATTTCACCCTAGGCTAATTACGATATTCCAAATACAAAAATGAAGACCATTTTGAAGATAAAATTTATAAAATTTCAAAAATTTGGTATTATTATTCATAACGACTAGTTTTAATAATATTTTAATAGCATATCATTGTTTAGTGAAACTCGGTATTGCATGCTATGCAAGCTATCGAGGAAGGTCGTGATTGTGTGTAAAGAAAGCCAAGCTAGTGTTATGTGTAGTGAAATATTCCATTGATGATTTATATAACATAAAAACAAAATATTTCTAATAAAAATCTTGGGTGTTACATTTCTTCCTCGTACAACATGTATGACATCTTTTTCAATGCATTTTGTCGATCATGTATGAGAAAATAATTAAATTATAAATCTAAATTAACATTAAAATATATTCGTTGTAAAAAATTAGTTCAAGGAGATAAGGAATAATAATGTTGAGTCCTAGAATAATGACTCATTATTGGCGATGACTCAATGTCTTGCGACATCTCGCTTTAGTGGTGTCTCAGGCTGATGATGACTCCTTATGATGGTATGTCAATCTAGAATTGTGCCACATTCTTCCAAATTAGGTTCTAGCATCATGTATAACTGACTGTGAGATATTCTGGTGGTATCTCATACTTTACCAATTTTATACTCTGGCAGTATCTCATCCTGACGGTGACACACTACTGATGGTGTCTCGGACTTAGCATGATTTCTATGATAATACTGAGTCATGGACAATGGTTAATCATACATAAAATCCCAATGGTGTTAGTCTCAATGGTGGATCCTCCTTAGTAGTGACTAGTGGTGACTCATACATTGTCAATTTTGGCAGCTGTCTCAAATTATGGAATCCTTACAGAAAACATGAAAATCGTTAATATCATTATAATTCATGATTTTGTGTTCATTATAACAAGGAGGCCAACAATATCCTCATTTTTTGATGATCAAAAAACCTAGAATCAAATATATACCAAATATAAAACATCACATCAAAGGTAAGATCAAAAATTAAAATCATAACATAGAATTCACAGTATGCACAAATGGTATTAAAGATAAATAATAATAAAGTAAAGGTAATTAGCATGTATCAAAGGTAATGTAGAAACATCTCAATAATAAACTATAAATATATTTTGTACTATAAATTCTCAAGGTTTCTCCACCTTTTGGTATTATTAAAATCGTATAGAGTAACATAATAAATAAATAAAACCATAGGAATTGATAAATAACAGATAAAGAGAGGCCTGAATAAATATATTCAAAAATAATTTATAATGATTCAACCAAAACATTATTAAAATACATGTCCCCCTAAAATTATAATTTATAAGATAATCGCATTATCATGGTTTTATTTAAGGATCCATGGAAATTTTTCCTTTTCCCTTGGCTTTCTCATGTTCTAAGGAAGCATGTTCAGTAGGGTCTGAAAGAGATCTCGACACACCTAGTGGGATTCAAATAATTGCTTTAGTTTGAGACTTGATAGCGAAAAGTGGCCTATGTAGAATCATATATTGAGATAGTGAAATAGGGAAAGGATGTAATTTAGCAGGTAGAGGGGTTCTCTGATCCCCTATAACTCATAGTTTGAAAGATACTTGAGTAGTAAGAGGAATAGTTTTCATATCCACAATAGTTTCACTATTTACATGATTAAATTGGTTATTATGGTTTATGAAATCCATTATGATCATTCCTCCCCTCTCCATGGAACTAAAAATTCACCTTTCTCTTCCATAAATCATTGATGCTATAGAGTCATTTACTTCAACTGGAGAACATTCTCATTAAAAGACTGAGTAACAGGTGGAATTTTAATATTATTAGCTAAAAATTTGAAGTTATCATCCAGGGAATATTTTGTTTAAATACTTGAGAGATAATACATAATATAATTGGTTATAATCTATCTTTCCGTGTTTATTTCAGGTACATAATAAGTTAAACATGTGAGAACATAATCACTATTATAATTTATTTTTCTGATGTTCTATTGAGGCTATGAACTAGAAAATATGAAGCACCAATTGAAGTTGCTCTAAATTTTTATCTTATTACTTATCAAAGTCACTCAATATCAACTAGAGGATCACTTGAGATAGATCCCACTGAGGTAAAATTTTTAACTCTCTCAATTAAGTAATCTATACTAGCAGAAAAGGAAGATTGTGTTCCTTCAAGAAGAGACATAACAGATTCTATCTCACCAATTATTCTCTTAATTTAAATTATAACATCATGAATGTGCTGCATAATATTGAGTTTATTATGATGAATTTCCAATTCAAAGTGATTTATTTAATCATTTGCACTATGCTTAATTAGGATTGGAGCTTGCTTATTCAAATCATTATCAAAATCTAAATGTAACTTTTTACCAAAAGAATATAAGTCACTTATTTTGACTACATCCACTAGAAGAGTAGGAACATGATCAGTAGGTTCAGATGAATGAGGCTTAACTGAAAAATTTATTCTAACATCCCATGAAAATCAACTTGATCTATCATAGATCACTTAGGATCTCCTAAATTCCTAACCTCATGTCCAACATCTTTTGGTGGCCTCATACTAAATATATCACATTACATTGTCAAAAGATCAACCCAACATTATGAAATCAAAAAAAATGGTGTAGTGGAAGGAGTTACCACAATAGTAGGGGATGCCTCAACATAAGGAATAACACTAGTATCAACAACAACTGGTAGAGAAATAGGAAACTCAAAAAATTTCAGAAAACAAGATCTAGGTGTAGAAACAATAGATTCACACATATTTGGAGATTCCACAATCTTAACATCACCTTTTTATACAAAAAATTAGTTTCAACTCCTTTCAGATCATCAACAGATGGCTTAATAGAATACACATCAACCAAACATTCATTTCCATCTTCTTCCTCAATGAGCTCATTTTAATCTGATCATTAACATGCTTCTTAGAAATAGAAATTATATAGATCTACTTAACCATAGAAAAGGTAGACATGCTATGATCATCAAAATCATAACTAGCTTAAACTTCATCAACAATTGAAATTTCTTGAATTATTTTCAAATATAGGGATTACTTCCCCTTGAAAAGAAAATACTTCCATATATAAATTAGGGTCACTTCACTAATCAAATCTGGTTTCTTAACAGAAACCCATTGTGAAATAGGAAGCTCTAGAGGAAACCCTATATCCCACCAAATTCATTCACCTGAACCATCAATCTTAGAATCATCATCTTCATCTTCTCTATCATTACCATTTTTATCATCTCAATTTTGATTACCACATTGATTTAAAATAACATTCTCATTTTCTTATTATTATTATTATTTCTTCATCACCATTATCTTATTCATCATTAGTTTTTGAAATGTATTTAAATTTATTATATCCTAACACTTATGTTTGTTCTTAATCACTCTTCACTAAATATTCTCTCTTGGATAGTCTCTTAGGTGGGCTATGATATCCGTAAGTGATGGGAGGAGGTTTTGGATACAATTTAGGGTCACTACCCTCATCAACACGATACTCTTCTTCTTCTTCTTCTTCTTCTTCTTTTGTGGTATAACCCTCTTTATCATATGAATATAGAACAAAATAATAAATCTCTAAACGTGGGTTAATAATGTCACTTAGTCTTGCAAGATTCTCAATTGAGTTAATCTCATAATATAGTTTATCATTATCACTAACCAATTACCTCTTTTAGGGGTTCCAGCTAATTCATATTCTTGAACAGATTGATTTTGAAATGAAAAAAAAACCAAAATCAATAATTGTTTCCTCACCATTAGAAACATGGCATTTTTCCTTTATCATAGAAGTGATCATCTTCATACAAATTAGGGAATTTGATCTAGATAATGGCTTTATCATTTTAGAAAAATGAACTAGAATATACCTACAGAGATTGATCTTAGGTCCTCCATTCATAAGACTAGCAAGTAAAAATCATGATACCATAGCGTATAAAAATCACCCTTTTTGGGGGAAATATTATGTTGAATAAATTTGAACAACAATATATACTCTCCATCATTATTTTATGTTTTTATAATTCAAGATATTCCACCACCGGTTATTACTTAAAGCAATTTTTCAAATATAAATATGTCCATATCCTTAATAATATACCCTTGGAAGTCAACATAAACACCATCATAAAGAACCACCATGATGTTGGACCATTATTTTGATGAAAATATTACTCTGTGACCATTAAATCTTGATCACAACCAATATTATTCTTCTTACATAAAACCAAACATGGCATATTAGAAAATATTCGATATAAATATTGGATATAAAGGTCCCTTATTTGAAGAGAACCACTCTAAAAAGCCTTTATATTTAAGAACTTCGAATACTACAAATTGTTTTGACAATAATTTTTTTATTCAAATTCACATTCGGTTACTATAACTCTGTTTGAAATCTTGTGGATGATAGGTTCTATAGAAGCTGATAGATTTTACTTGATTTTCTATTTCATATATAGTCTTGATCCATCTAGTGATGTCTTATAAGGGAGTTTCATTCTTTGAATGCACATCAATTCAGTAATATTGGTCAAAGGTTAAGGTCGAAAGGTTTGGAAGGTGAAGGTTTAAATTATTCTCGAGAGGAAAACGTGGTAGAGTATAGGTGTGATAGAAAAAAGAAAAGGTTCCATTATTATCATTTGGGATTTTAGCTATTCTAAAATTAAAATTAAAATTGAATTTTATATCATGAAAATGTACACACCATATCATGAAAATGGTTTAAAATAGAACAAAAAAATGGATAGTTCAAAACATTATATGTATAAAAAATTTACAAATGCATGAAAAAGAAACAGTGTGACAAACCATTGGTGAGACAAACATGACGGTGTGTCAACCAAAATGGTGTGAAAACCACAAAGGTGTGTCAATGGAAATGGTGTTTCATCTAAAAAATTGGGTATTACCAAAGGTGTGTCACAAAAAATGAAACTTATGAAAAATTAGTTATTCATAATTCATGTTTGAAATAATTAATTTTCTTAGAATATAGAGGATTTATAAAAATATCAGATAACTGATATTCTGTACCAAAAAATTAAAGAGTTATATTTCCATTTTGAAAATTGACCCTCAAAAAGTGATGCCTTATATAATTGTGTTTTATTTTATAATGTGATAATGTATTCTTAGAATTATTTTTAGCATTTTTGTTGTCACAATTTATGGGGACATGTTGAAATTGATATACATTTTCTAGTAAAATGTGTTTCATCCACAAAATTGGTCCAAATAAACACCCATTAACTATGTATTTAGGTTTAGTAGTATATAATGTAGAAAAATTTTATTTCATTCCACACCATGAAGCAATAAACTTTCCCAAAAATAGATAGTTTCCAGTTTTTCTTTTTCACTCAAACTTACTTCCACCAAAATCATCATCAAAAAAACTCACAAGACCAAATGCTCATCCCTAGAGATAAAATAGACCTAAATTTTTTGTATAATTGAGTTATTTGAAAACTATTTTAATAAAATTTAATTATGAATCTTTTGTATTATCTTGAAAGTGGGAACACAAACACACGGTAAACATTATATATAATTGTCTAGCAGTAAAGTAAAGAAGACTTCGAATAAAACATATATAACTATTTTACTCCACTGGTTTCCCAGCTTCATCAAGATTAATTTTATAGGAGTTCCTCATAGGTGTATCACTAACCTGAGTGCTATCCAAGTTAAATCATTTTAAAATATATTTTTTATATTTAATTTTATTCAAAATAATTCCTTTTTGTTGAAAAATCTGAAATCCAAGAATGAATATGAGTCCACCCATTAAACTCATTTCAAATTCATTTTTCATTATTTTAGAAAAATATGTACAAATATAGTTTCTTATATATTTTTATTGCTAAAACATCTTTTGAAATTCCTTTTATGAAAAATGTAGGGTAAACAATAACTTTTGAAAATACTTTTGAAATAATAAAATTTTTGAGCCTATCATATCAAGCTTTAGGATCCTATTTCTAACCCTCTAAATCTTTTTTTAATTCAAAAACAAGGTTTTGAAAATAGTGTTTTTAAAAACCATGAGATTCTTCATAAAAAACTCTTAAACTATAAACCATTCAAGAATGCACACTTGAAATCCATTTTATAATTTTTGAAATATAAATGATATGAATAAGAAAGCCTAATTATTATGAACACATGTCTAGAAAATAGTGAAAATGTTTCTTTATTTTCTATCTATTATTCTTCAATATAACCATGTGAAACAAATCTAGAATTATTTCTAACTATAGTGCATGAAACATCGTCATTTTTCCTAAATACATATTTAGTGCCAATAGTTAAAGTGTAAAATATTCTATATAAATGTTCCCACAGATTTTTTATTTCAAACTGATTTAATTCTTATTATATTTCTATTACCCAGAATATATCACTAGTGGCTTCATTGATGTTATTAGGATCAAGTTAAGTCAAAAATTCATGATGTTCAGACTTATTTCTAAGAGAATCTCTAGATTTTGTTCCTTTATCTAGGTATCCAAAAAAGGATCTAAGGGGTGATACTTAAAAGTTATAGAATCTATAGAGAATATAGGACTGGTTAGTTCTTGTTCTATATGTTATGGTTTAGAATGTTCAAAAAGTTCATCAGAACTAGACAACTATTTTTACTATTTAACAGTAGGGTTTGATGGTTTATAATTTATATTTAGAGTAAAACCCATCCTTAATTTTTTTTATAGAATTCTTTGGCTCATGTGAATTAGTCTCATAAAATATAACATGAACTGATTCCTCCATAACATTGGTTATCTTATTAAAAACTCTATAGGTTTTTTTGGATGTTGAATAGTCAAAGAAAATCACCTCATCACATTTGAAGGAATTTTTTTCCAAATTATCCACTGTGATAAGAAAAAGGATTTTAAAAAAACACTAATGTAATTAAAATTAAAATTCTTATTTTTTAAAAGTTCATAAGAGGTCATATTAAATATTTGTTTCATCAAGAGTCTAGTTATGATATAGCAGGTTGTATAGATAACTAATGCCCAAAAATTAACAAGTAGTTGATACTAATTCAACATGGTCTAGGATATCTATTTTAAAATTCTATTTCTTCATTGAAGAACCACATTTTATTTTGGTCCTAGGAGAAAATAATTTATAATTATGGCCATTATGTGAGAAAAAAGATTATAAATATTGATTATCAAACTCATTTCCGTGGTCACATCTTATGTTCATATTTACAAGTCCACTAAGAGTTTTTGGAGACTTATAATATACGGTAATGTAAAAGAAATCTTCACTTTTGGGAGCTAGAAATTAAACCCATGTTTATATAGAGAAATCATATAAAAGAATATAAACATTGTTCTTTATATTTAATATAGAAACTCTAGAATGTCCAAACAAATCCTTGTAAACCAACTCAAGTGGTTGATAATTTGACACTAATTTCATTGATTTAAATGAATATTTTTTTTGTTTCCCTTTTTGGAGGGGGTTTAAGGCTTTATCAGTTGGGAACTAAAGATTAGGTATATCCATAGTTAACCATTTCTTATTAAGATTACTCTGTGAGTGAATGTTTCAGTGGAATAGTCTTCTAGGCAAAATCCATGATTCTCTAGAAATTCACTTAAGAATGAAACAATTTTAAAAACTAAAGAATTCAAATCAAAATCATAAACATTATAATTTATTAAAGAAGTAAAAACCAATGTATTTTTAGAGCCATAAAAATTGAATGAATTATTGAAAAATGTAAAATAAAATTCATGATCACATAACGAAAAAATTCTAATTATGTTATATTTCAAACCATCAAAAAATAAAACTTTAAAAATTAAAACAAAATTTTTGTTACCAATTTTTCAAAGGCTGATGATTTTTCCATTTTCATTATCGGAAATGGTGACATAAACACGAAACACATTAATATGGATCTTGTAGAATGAATATTCTCATTTTATATTTCTTGAAAAACCACAATCCAAGTACCATAGATTTATAAAAATGGTCTTCACACTATTTTCCTACAAAACAAAATTTATACAGGAAATGACATTGATACCTAGATCTATATGGGTCCAGAAATGTTATAAATAAATGATTTCAGAACACACAATTTCCTAATGGGTTTCATATAAACATATTGAAGGAATGTTTAGATAAAAGCATTATTAGTTACATTATAAAAATAATTGGTAGACACACATTCTGGTTTGGACTTTGGAACAAAAGTGTTTTCCATTAATCTCCTCTGTCAAGGTTTATATCTAATACCAGTAAAATATTTAGGTTCCACTATCTTTCCTAAAATAGGTGTAAGTGTTCCTATCCCATTATTTAGTTTTTAGGTCCTAATTTAACTCCTCATTTAACAACTTATGTTCAGTATTTTCTCCTAATGGTTGAGTATTTTCTCCTTTTCAATAGATAGTACAGATTTAATATCTCTTAATATAGCATGATTTGTTTTTAAAACATTGAATTTATCCTTGAGTTTATTAAAAAGTTTTTTATTACATGTTATAGTAATAAAATAATTCTTTATTAGACATGTCATCATCAGTATTTTCATTTTTATAAAAATCAAAAATATCATCATTATGCACAGGTGAGGTAGTAGATATTGTTGGTAAAATAGATATAATAAGTACCTTAGAAATGTAGGAAATAAAGCACATGATTTCTCTATCTAATTTATCCTCATGTGATGTATCTGAATAACTGGGTCTATCTTATGAATCTCTTCATGTAGCTTTCATTAATTTCTTATATATTCGGTCCTTATCATCATAATTCTTCTTGTAATTGGTCTTTGGATGTTCTTCATTGACATTTCCTTTCCTTTTAAACTAATATAATTCAACCTCATTTTAATCATTCTTATTGTATTTTCACCAAGTTCCATTAGAGTCATATTTTCCACTATACTTAGGTTTTCTAATGATAAAAATTTCCTCCTATAAAATGTTTTAAACATTGTAGCCAGATGAGCTGTCTCTTTATCACTATCTAATGAAGATTCACTATCACGTGAACTAGATACATGAATTTTTTTAATATAAATTTATTTTTCCATATGTTTAGATACAATAGTCTTGAAGGTTACTAATATTCTTTTAGGCTATTAATTTTATTTGCATTTTACCTTTAACTCTTCTTCACGCATCATATTCTCGCCAATCATCTCCTTGGATTGTAGATTCTAAATATCATAAGACTCCCAAACAGAGAAATATGTACCTCTCTATCTTTCATGTTAGAATATTAATAGCCGAATAATCTAATCGTAGGAAGAAATAGGATTCTGAAGATATCAAATTATGTTGAAAATTTAAATGAACCCATGGTACATGTGAGAAATAGGTTCATTTGGATTCATTTTAATGTTATCATATTTAATTTTATAAGTGTTATATCTCATATCATGAACATTAGAAGTAACCTCATAGGAAATAGAAAACATGTCCCCAATTTGATAAGGATTTTTATATATATAAATTATGTTAAACTCTTCGTATCCTTGTTTTATGTAAATGGAATTAATTTATTTATAATTACTATTGTATGAACTATTTTTAGCATCATAAAAGTATTTCCTAGAAGTAATATTTATAACATATTCATCATTAATTGTAGACCAAATATCAAAATTCATTATTTCTATGTGCATTCTCACACTAATTTTCCATTTAGAATAATTATTTCCATTAATGAAGGAAGGTGTATTTTTATTAGAAACAACTTTTCTAGAATCCATTTAAAGAACAAATTTTAGAACTAACAGAAATATAATATCTTTAATGCTTAACTAAAATCATAGTTAAAAAGAATTAGAAAACTTTAATACCAAATAGAGAACACCTCTAATAAAAATATTGTTTGGATTGACTATCTCAAGAGGGGTGCAGGTTAATTTTGTACCCAATAAATGTTTTTTAAAAAAGATTATTTTCAAATCCCCCAATTAATTGAAAACATCCTAGTTTATCAATATAGTATATCATTGTAAGTTTTAATATTTCAAAATGTATCAAAAAGATTCATTAGTTCTCAAGTAAGTAATATACAACATTACATAGTCCATTAAAATCAATTAAAATTATTAATATTTTATAAACAATAATTAATATTAACTATTAATATATTGTTTTTTATCCAAAAATTTATAGTTTTAAAAGAATAAATAAATTAAACAAAAATATACAGCGCAAATTTTAAATTGGTGGTTTAATATCAAGATGAGACTTAGTCCTCTCCACTTAGTGATCACCCACTGTAACATCCCAAGTAAGTAATGAATAATAGATATTTTTATCTATGTCTATTAATGATTAAGATAGTGTTTTAGAGGCTTAAAATGAAAATAAATACAATCTTATGCATGGAATACACTAATATTCTTAAAGGATTGTTTTACTGCCTTTTGATGGAAAAACCTTTTTAAATCTATCTTTTGACAATTTTATAAGCTATGTTTGTCAAAATAAACTTATTATTTATGATTGGGACATCAAAATTTACTTTGTGTGAATTTTTGGTATTTTTCCGACAAAGTTCATTTTTAATGAATAGTGTAAAATGTTGTATTTTAATTCAAAACCTCTTTTTAATATAATTTATTTATATGATTAGATTATCTTTTGAATTGGTTTTGAATTTAAATTAGAATATATTTTTACCATTTTATCCAATGGTGGTCATTGTAATCAATTTCACATTGAAATTGGACTTAAACTAGTGTCAATCTTTTGATACTTATTGTTTCATAAAAACACGCTATTTGTCATGACAGCGGGAATTAGTTATTAAATTAATTAATGCAACTTACATGTTTTCAATTTTGTAAAATAGACATCATTTTTGAATTCAGAATATCAAATATATCTTAGGGTGAAGTTTTGGTATCTTTCTGAAAAACTTCAATTTTTGATGAATAGTGAAACCACTAAGTGGTAGTTAAAGAAACTGATTTTGTGTTTAAATGAAACGTTGCCACTTCAGTGATTTGATTTTCAAAACTCTGACATACATGGTTATCATTAAGAAGTAAAATGTGGTTCAATGAGATTAAAATAATTTTTTTGGTGAATAGTAACTTTTAAGTTCTTAATCCCAATTAGTGGTAATTAGTGTAGTTTAAGGTAAAAATAATGTTTTAATAATATGAGATGAGCTTGACACATGTCCTACCCTCATTATATGTGTCATGGCTGACCAAGAAAATCCATGGGTCAACTTGGGGACCCCATGGAGCCACTTTGGTTGGGAAATGACAAAAATAACTTTTTATTTAATGTTAAAGTAAAAATGACACAAACAAGAGATGTTTTACTAAAACAAATTTTACAAGGGGTTATACAAGTCAGATTTTTGATTATAAATAGTAATTGGAAAGATAAAAATATTTCCTACATCATAGTAGTTTTTTATAATTTTTATACATTAAATAAATTAAATTATTTATGACATCATGATGATGCAGCGATTACCTCATTAATAAAGGATTTAAATAAAATGGAAAGATAATGTAAAATATAATAAATACACATGTCCAAACCCTATTGGATGGGTTTATTTCGAACCCTTATCATCTTATCCTATAATTATATCAATGTGGGACCTTTTGAATCCGAAACGCATTTCAAAATAAAGTAACATTTCATTACTTTCCAAGAGTGCCCCTCCTCTCCTCTTATAAAAGGCCCCCACCTCTACCTCCTTACCCACACTTCCAGATCCTTTGGCTCAGCCAACTCCTACCCATTTTGTCTCTCCACATCCCTCTATTACTCTTTGAAGCCTCAGTTTGGGCATAAGTCTTCCCAAGGAAGCCTTTAAGCTCAAACCAAAGGGAGTTACCCGATTTTAAGGTAATGTCTTCACTTGAGTCCTTTTGTTTTATTTTACTTCTCCAACCCCATAAACTGTTTTTATTCATTTATTTTGTAACAAATCCAGTATCTTCAATATACTAGGATGTTTTTATAAGAATTATTCGAGCTACACTTACACACACCTACATCTACCGGTTAAAGAACATATTGTTTCCGTGGATGTGAATTTCTGCATCCCGAAACGATGATTGTTCATCGTTATTTTAACACCTTAAAAGGTGGACATTAAGATGAAACTATATTTATATATGATATATAATATGTTTATGTTTTCCTTAAGCTTCTGTATTTTTCATTTTGGGCATACCTTTATGGTTTCCATTATGGGTAAACACGATATCTTCATTTCAGGAAGTGCGGACTACCACCCCCTCAAAGTGATTTGATTCGGTAAATACCATATGTCGGATGTATAAAGGATGGATTTATGATATTATATATGATATTACACTGGAATTATAATATACCTTTATATCATTTTGATTCCATTCTATAAAATACGAAATAGAAATGAAAGTAGCGTTCATGCGTACGTACGGCTTACCGTCTCCATGAACGGTTCATTTCATTTCTTACCTCTAAATGATTATGTAATTTTATAAATTAATGTATATAATGGATTTATATGATATATATGATATATAAATAATGATTATAATTCTGGATATAATGGATACATGAACATCTTGTAATTATAAAGGGTTTATTTTTGACTCAAGTACCATTGATCGTTAAAACGACCGTTATTAACATAAATAATTACATACTGTTCATGACATGGAAATAAGTGATATAAAAGGAATAATGAACTTGAAAAAGGTTCTTAAACAAGTAGAAATTAACTCAAGTCTATTATTCAGGAGATTAAAGAACGACTGAGTCAAGTTGGACCCGAGGTATGGGACTTCGTTTCAATCTCCTTTCATTGAGGCATATTTTGATTTATACACAACGTCCTTTTATACGGTGTATAAACCCCTTTGAATTTTATGTTTATCCAAAAGGAATATTTTTTATACGAAGCGTTTACTAAATGGCAAAAGGTAATGTTTTTTTCGTACGTATTTGACGACAACGACTTCCCCGCCGCCGTGACCATTATTTGAGTTTCGGCTTCCTCTACAAGCCACAGCTTTTTTTTAAAGAAAAAATAAATACAATGTTTTACTTTTCTTTTATTTTGGTATTGAAAATTGTTTTCATAATGTTTTTATATCAATGTGTTGTATTGATATCTTATGATTAAAATGTGGAAATGTTATGTTTTTTTATGCATGTTTTATGTGATACGATTATGTTGAGGTTCTTGGGAATTATTATGAAGACGGGTGGTTCCGTGATAGACAAAGGGTGGGTGAGCCTGATATAACTCTCCAATGCATTGGGTAACGCGAAGGAGTGAAACGTTAAGGTTTCTCCAAAGATATTTAGGGAATATACTGTGATGGGTATTCCAAACATAACCAAGAGGGTTACTCCCTACGTAAGAAAGTTATGAATGCCTCAAGTTACATTTATGGATTATGATTTCTATGATTTATTCATGATTTGATAGGGTATGTTAAAGTGCTTATGTTTTATGGGTAAAGTATGATTTCATTCTTCTTTATATATGTACCCATGTTTCCTTTCCATATTTTTATATCCCTTACTGAGCTTTTCCTGCTCATCCCACGTTTTTTTGAAATGATTTTCACAGGTTAAGGGAAAGGTACATGATATGATGATAGTGTCAAGGAAGTTTCAAGAAAGAATCCATGTTTTATTTTAAATATGTATCTATTTATGGGAAAGAAGAATGCTATCTTTATGTAACCACTTTGTTTATATGTGGAATGTAATGCATGTTTTATGATCTAATTCTCTAAAACTCTAAACCCGAAAAGATCCTCAATGTGTAATCTTGTAATAACTCAAGATTAAGTAAGGTTTAAGGATGGGGCCATATAGTTTGTATCAGAGGTCGGTTTAGATAACATTAGGAGTCAGAATTCTATTAATTGATTATCCAAAAATATTTTTTTATGGTCAAATTGAAGTGATATAGTATTTGAAGATTACCATGTTGCTTCATCTAAGACATGTTTTTTCAGAATGGTTTTCCGCAGAGGAAACAGGGAAGCAGTGCGAGGAAGGAATATAGAAGGAAATAACCTTCCGAATTAGCATCCTGAGATGGTCAGAATTGGAACTGAACAGTTTGTTGTAGTAATGATGCAGTTGACTCAAGCGATAAATGGTGGTGGTATCCATGCACGAGATCAGCCAGATCAACCGCAGATGAACATGTCAGTGGTGGAACATTTCATGAGGAAACATACCCCATCATTCAGAGGATCATCTGACCCTGTGCTAGCTGAAGGGTGGATTAAAGCACTAGAGAAGATTTTTGATGTCATGGGGTGTTCAGACAATCAAAATATTAGTCTTGTTATTTACCGTTTGGAGGGTGAAGCAGATCAGTGGTGGTCGATGGTTAAAAATATCAGGGATGCCGATGAGATTGATGCTCTTGACTGGGATGAATATAAAGGTATGTTTCTTGAGAAGTATTTTCCTATGGTTGTTCGACTTAGGATGGAAAAGAAATTCCTGGAATTGAGGCAAGAGGAAGACTCAGTGGCTGCCTATGAAGAAAGGTTCACTCGATTGGCTAGGTATGCTCCAAATTTTATCCGAGACCTTGATAGTAAAATCAATCGTTTTTACTCAAGATTAATGCCAAAACATCGAAGGTAATTAGCTTCTCATGAGTTTAAAATTTATGAAAATCTTGTTCGATGTTCTGAGAAGGTGGAAATGGACTTTACCGATGATCAAGTGTTCTATAACAACCAGCAGAAGAAGAGACCGAGGTGGCAGGAGAAAGAGAAGAATTCTTCAAAAAAGTCTGATGGTAAGAAAACTAAGTTTCCAGTTTGTGATAAATGTGGGAAAAGGCATGCTGGGGAATGTCTTCTAAATTATAGAAAGTGATACCAATGTGGTAAGATGGGACATAAGGCTTGTGATTGCACTGAAAAAGAGAAGGGTGATGGTAAGACCAAATTTGATTTACAGTTAGTGAAATGTTTTAAGTGCAATGAGATGGGTCACTATGCAAATGAGTGTCCAACAAAGAGCTTGAGTGACAGGAAGTGGTTAGCCTACAAGCAGAAAGGGGTGGTGAAATCCTTTGCAACTACTTCAGCAGATGTCGGGCAATCAAATGAAGTTGTATCAGATACTTTGTTTGTTTTTTCAGATTATGCCAGTGTGTGGTTTGATTCAGGGTCTACACATTCATTCATCTCTGAAAACTTTTCTAGTAAATTGGGAATACCATATCAAAAAATTACTCATGATATTTTGGTAAAAACACCTTGGGGAAATGTTGAGGCAAAAATAATATATAAGAATCTTCCTATCCTTATCTGTGGAAAGAACATACTTGAAAACCTTATTGTTCTACCTCAAGTAGAGTTTGATGATATTCTGGGTATGGATTGGCTCTATATTTACCATGCTAAGATTGACTATAGAGCTAAAGAAGTTTCTTTCCAGAAATACTTTCAGATTGTGTACTAGAATTAACCCTTACTATTGATAACATATCAAGAGGCCGAGAAACTTGTAAAAGATGGAAATGAATGTTACCTTGCACATATTGTTGAAAACAGGGGAACTGTTCAGATTAATGATGTTCCAGTGGTAAATGAGTATCCTGATGTTTTTCCTGATGAGTTACCTGAAATAATACCAGATCGGGAAGTTGAATTTACTGTTGACTTAGTTCCTGATGCTAAGCCAATTTCAAAACCCCCTTATCGAATGGCTCAAATTGATCTTTTTGAGTTGAAGGAGTAATTTGAAGATTTATTAGAGAAAGGTTTCTTTCGACCTAGCACATCACCATGGAGTTCTCCTGTTTTATTTTTTAAAAATAAATATGGTTCAATGAGACTTTGCATTGATTATAGAGACTTAGATAACATCACTGTTAAGAACAAATATCCTTTGCCTCATGTCAATGATTTGTTTGATCAGCTCTAGGGAGCTCATTATTTTTCAAATATTGACTTGAGATTGGGGTACCATCAGCTGAAGGTAAAGGAAGCAGACGTTCTGAAGACTGCGTTTCGTAAAAGATATGGCCATTATGAATTTGTAGTAATGCCTTTTGGGCTAACCAATGCACCTGCTGTATTCATGGACTTAATGAATAGAATTTTCCATGAGTTTTTGGATAAGTTTGTGGTGGTTTTCATTGATGATATTTTGGTGTTTTCTAAAATTAAAGTGGAACATGAAAGACATTTAAGGGTTATTTTGCAAACCTTAAAAGAAAATAAATTGTATGGGAAATTCAGCAAGTGTGAGTTTTGGTTGAAACAAATTTCTTTCCTTGGTCACATTTTTTCTAAAGATGGGATAACTGTTGATCCTGCAAAAACAAATGTTGTGGAAGACTGGCCAAGACCCACAAATGTAACTGAGATTTGTAGTTTCCTTGGTTTGGTAGGATATTACAGAAGGTTTGTTAGACATTTTTCACGGTTATCTTGTCCAATGACTAAGCTAACTCGGAAGGGTGTTAAGTTTATCTGGACAAAAGAATGTGATGATTGTTTTCAGGAATTGAAAAGAATATTGGTGAAAGCTCCAGTTTTGGCACTACCTTCCAGGAATGGGGATTTTGTTATATACAGTGATGCTTCATTGAAAGGACTTGGTTGCATCCTAATGCAGAATGATCAGGTAATTTCTTATGCTTCATGACAGTTGAAAACTCATGAGGTAAATTACCCTACACATGATTTGGAATTAGCTGCTGTGTTTTTTTGCTTTAAAATTTTGGAGGCATCATTTTTATGGAGTAAAGTGTAAAATATATACTGATCACAAAAGTTTAATGTATATATTCACTCAGAAAGAGTTTAAAATGAGACAGAGGAGATGGCTGGAATTAATCAAGGATTATGATTGTACAATTCATTACCATCCGGGAAAAGAAAATAAAGTGGCTGATTCTTTGAATCGAAAAAGTAATGCTTCATTAACAATGATGCATTTGGAACGTGATCCTTTGGTTAACGATTTGATGAACTTTGGCATAGAAGTTGTTGGCTCAGGATGTTCTTCTATTTTGTTTCAGGTATCAGTGAGATCATCTCTATCAGATAGAATCAAGCAAGCACAGATGCAAGACAGTGAGTTGCAGAAAAAGGTAGAGCTAGTTCAGAAAGGTAAGTTGCCTGAATTCAACATTGATAATGATTGCATTTTGAGATTTGGGAAGAGATTTCGCGTGCCTTGTGATTCACAGTTGAAGAGAGAGTTGTTATGTGAAGCTCATAGTTCTCAGTTTTCAGTTCATCCTGGCAGTACTAAGATGTACAGAGATCTGCGGGAGTATTACTGGTGGGATGGAATGAAAAGAGATATTACTTATTTTACTATGAAGTGTTTGACTTTTCAACAGGTTAAAGTAGAGCGGTAGTTACCGAAAGGGATGCTTCAGCCTTTACCAGTGCCAGAGTGGAAATGGTAGAATATATCCATGGACTTTGTTGTGGTATTACCGAAGACATCTCAAGGTAATAATGCAATCTGGGTTATTGTTGATCGCTTGACTAAATCTGATCATTTCCTTGCTATGTGAGATACTTTCTCTATAGATAAACTTTTCCATTTGTATCTTAAAGAGATAGTCAGGTTATATGGAGTTTCTCTCTCCATTGTATCTGATCGTGATCCCAGATTCACTTCTAACTTTTGGAAAGGCCTTCAGAAGTCGTTGGGTACTGAATTAAATTTTAGTACATCATTTCATCCTCAATCAGATGGTTAGTCAGAACGAACAATTAAGTCCATGGAGGATATGCTACGAGCTTGTTCGATGGATTATCAGGGAATTCTGGACCATCATCTTTCTTTGGTTGAATTTTCATATAATAACAGTTTTCATTCCAGTATACAGATGGAACCATTTGAGGCATTATATGGGAAGCGATGTCGAACTCCATCATTTTGGGATGAAGTGGGTGAAAGGAAGTTGATGGGACCCGAATTGGTAGAAGAGTTGGCAGAAAAATTTCAGCTGATACAGAAACACATGAGAACAGCTTAGTGTAGGCAGAAGAGTTATGCGGACAACAGGAGGAAGGATCGCTCTTTTGAGGTAGGTGATCACGTTTTTCTCAAATTCTCACCCTGGAAAAGTGTGATGCGATTTGGTAAAAAAGGGAAGCTGAGTCCAAGGTTCATTAAACCATATGAAATTCTGGAGAGAGTTGGATCAGTTGCATACTGGGTGGCTTTACCTCCGAGTTTATCTCAGGTACACAATGTTTTTCATGTTTCGATGCTGAGAAAGTACATGCCAGATCCATCTCATGTTTTGAGTCCAGAGGTAGTTCAGCTGGAAGAGAACCTATCTTATGAGGAACAACCGGTCCAGATTCATGACCACATGGAGAATGTGGTACGGAATAAGGTGATTAATCAGGTATAGGTTTTGTGAAAAAACCACATGATGGAAGTGGCAACATGGGAATCTAAAAATACAATGAGGGATAAGTACCCCCATTTATTCGATAAGCAAATAAATTGTGGGGATGCAATTTTCTAAAGGGGGGAAGGATGTAACATCCCATGTAAGTAAATAATAATAGATATTTTTATCTATGTCTATTAATGATTAATATAGTGTTTTAGAGGGCAAAAATGAAAATAAATACAATCTTATGCATGGAATACACTAATATTCTTAAAAGATTGTTTTACTGCCTTTTGATGGCAAACCCTTTTTAAATCTATATTTTGAAAATTTTATAATCTATTTTTGTCAAAATAAACTTATTATTATTGATCGGGACATCAAAATTTACTTTGTCTAAATTTTTGGTATTTTTCCGATAATGTTCATTTTTTAATGAATAGTGAAAAATGTTGTATTTTAATTCAAATCCTCTTTTTAATCTAATTTATTTATATGGTTAAATTATCTTTTGAATTTGTTTTGAAGTGAAATTTGAATATATTTTTACCATTTTATCCAATGTTGGTCATTGGAATCAATTTCACATTGAAATTGGACTTAAACTAGTGTCAATCTTTTGATACTTATTGTTTCATAAAAACACGCTATTTGTCATGACAGCGGGAATTAGTTATTAAATTAATTAATGAAACTTACATGTTTTGAATTTTGTAAAATAGACGTCATTTTTTAATTCGGAATATCAAATATATCTTAGGGTGATGTTTTGGTATTTTTCTGAAAAACTTCAATTTTTTATGAATAGTGAAACCACTAAGTGGTAGTTAAAGAAACTGATTTTTCTTTTAAATGAAACATTGCCACATATGTGATTTGATTTTTAAAAATCCTAAATACATGTTTTTCATTAAGAAGTAAAATGTGGTTCAATGAGATTAAAATAATTTTTTGGTGAATATAAACTTTTAAGTTCTCAATCGCGATTAGTGGTAATTAGTATAGTTTAAGGTAAAAATAATGTTTTAATAATATGAGATGAGCTTGACACATGTCCTACCCTCATTGGATGTGTCATGGCCGACCAATAGAATCCATGGGTCAACTGGGTGACCCCATTGAGCCACTTTGGTTGGGAAATTACATAAATAACTTTTTATTTAATGTTAAAGTAAAAATGACACAAACAAGAGATGTTTTACTAAAACACTTTTTACATGGGGTTATACTTGTCAGATTTTTGATTATAAATGGTCATTGGAAATATAAAAATATTTCCTACATCATAGTATTTTTTGTATAATTTTTAGAATTTAAATAAATTAAATTATTTATGACATCATGATGATGTAGCGATTATCTCATTAATAAAGGATTTAAATAAAATGGAAAGATATTGTAAAATCTATGAACTACACATGTCCAAAACCTATTGGATGGGTGGAATTCGAACCCTAATCACCTTACCCTCGAATTATATCAATTTGGGACCTTTTTTATCGGAAAATCATTTCAAAATAAAGTAACATTTCTTTACTTTCCAAGAGTGCCCCTCCTCTCCTCTTATAAAAGGCCCCCACCTCTACCTCCTTAACCACACTTCCAAAGCCTTTGGCTCGGCCAACTCTTACCCATTTTGTCTCTCCACATCCCTATATTACTCTTTGAAGCCTCAGTTTGGGCATAAGTCTTACCAAGGAAGCCTTTGAGCTCAAACCAAAGGGAGTTACCCGATTTTAAGGTAATGTCTTCACTTGAGTCCTTTTGTTTTCTTTTACTTCTCCAACCCACCTAAACTCTTTTTATTAATTTATTTTGTAACAACTACAGTATCTTCAATATACTAGGATGTTTTTATAAGAAGGATTCTAGCTACACCTACACACACCTACATCTAATGGTTAAAAAACATACTGTTTCCGTGGATGGAGAATTTCTGCCTCCCGAAACGATGATTGTTCATCGTTCTTTTAACACTTTAAAAGGTGGCCATTAAGATGAAACTATATTTATATATGATATATAATATGTTTATGTTTTCTTTAAGATTCTTTATTTTTCATTTTGGGAATACCTTTATGGTTTCCATTATGGGTAAACGCGATATCTTCATTTCAGGAAATGCGGACTACCGCCCCCTCAAAGCGATTTGATTCTGTAAATACCATATGTGGGATGTATAAAGGATGGAGTTATGATATTATATATTATATTACACTGGAATTATAATATAACTTTATATCATTATGATTCCATTCTATAAAATACGAAATATAAATGAAAGTAGCATTAATGCGTACGTACGGCTTACCGTCTCCATGAACGGTGCATTTCATTTCTTACTTCTAAATTATTATGTAATTTTATAAATGCATGTATATAATGGAAATGTATGATATATATGATATATACATCATGATTATAATTCTGGATATAATGGATACATGAACAACTTGTAATTATAAAGGGTTTATTTTTTACTCAAGTACCATTGATCGTTAAAACGACCGTTATTAACTTAAATAATTACATATTGTTCATGAAGTGGAAATAAGTGATATAAAAGGAATAATGAACTTGAAAAGGTTCTTAAACAAGTAGAAATTAACTCAAGTTTATTATTTAGGAGATTAAAGAACGACCGAGTCAAGTCGGACCCGAGGTATGGGACTTCGTCTCAATCTCCTTTCATTGAGGCATATTTTTTTTATACACAACCTCCTTTTATACGGTGTATAAACCCCTTTGAATTTTACGTTTATCCAAAAGGAATCATTTTTATACGAAGCGTTTACTAAACGGAAATAGGGAATGTTTTTGTCGTACGTATGCGGCGACAACGACTTCTCCGCCGCCGTGACCATTATTTGAGTTTCGGCTTCCTCTACAAGCCATACCTTTTTAAAAAAAAAGAAAAATAAATACCATGTTTTACATTTCTTTTATTTTGGTATTGAAAATTGTTTTCATAATGGTTTTATATCAATGTGTTGTATTGATATCTTGTGATTGAAAGGTGGAAATGTTATGTTTCCTTTATGCATGTTTTATGTGATACGATTATGTTCAGGTTCTTGGTCATTATTATGAAGGAGGGTGGTTCCGTGATAGACTAAGGGTGGGTGAGACCGATATAGCTCTCCAATGCATTGGGTAATGTGATGAAGTGAAATGTTAAGGTTACTCCGAAGAGATTTAATGAATATACTATGATGGGTATTCCAAACGTAACCAAGAGGGTTACTCCATACGTAAGATCGTTATAAATGCCTAAAGTTACCATTATGTATTATGTTTTCTATGATTTATTCATGATTTGATAAGGTATGTTAAAGTTCTTATATTTTATGGGTAATGTATGATTTCATTCTTATGTATATATGTACCCATGTTTCCTTTCCATATTTTTATATCCCTTACTGAGCTTTTCATGCTCATCCCATGTTTTTTTGAAATGTTTTTCACAGGTCAAGGGAAAGGTACATGATATGATGATAGTGTCAAGGAAGTGTCAAGAAAGAATCCATGTTTTATTTTAAATATGTTTCCATTGATGGGAAAGAAGAATACTATCTTTATATAACCACTTTGTTTATATGTGGAATGTAATGCAAGTTTTATGATCTAATTCTCTAAAACTCTAATCCCAAAAAGATCCTCAATGTGTAATATTGTAATAACTCAAGATTAAGTAAGGTTTAAGGCTGGTGCCTTATACCCACCACCAAGTAGTTTATATAAAATAAACAAGTTGATCAATAACCTCGATCACATTTTATGATAGTTTAAAAACTGTCCAAGTCACACACACCCTTTTACATTGTTATCCATTGGAGTACAAACAAGAAGGTCACACATGAACCTGTACCGTAGTTTTCATTATAAAAATATATCAAATAAGTTTGAGAATATAACATTTAACTTCCAGCATAATGCAGGATACAGTTTTTTTGTGATAAAATAGATTACACATACACACTACTCAATATAATGGAATAAATAAATAGAACTAAGCTATCCAAAAGTGTAGGGATAGAATTTAACATTCTATTTTAGTGTTGCTCATGGCTCTTAGAATGTATTTGTAAATGCATCTTTAGTTGAGTTCTCATGAAATATTTATAAGAATAGAGTGTCATAGACTATTATGTTCTTTATTGGAGGAGGGAAATAGATGTGTATAAGATTTTGCTTCCTCATTCAAGTTATTTAAGGATGTATTAGTTCATATTTTTATCACTATGTGTGTGTTCTATAAGCATGAGATCTCATAGTTATATTTTTCGAGTTTGAATGATCATTCAAATATTCAAACTATATTGTCCTATTACGTTCTTAATACCAATAAAAACATGATGAATATCTACATGATTCTAAATATCCTACTTCCTCATAAAATATGTCTCACATCCTTTTTAATGTATTCTACCGACCTTTTAATATAAAAACATTAAAATATCAATCATAATAAAAATCAATAATATAGAATTCAGAATAATTTATTTTGAAAATATAAGGATGAGTGACATTGAGACCTGTAATGGTGACTCAATACTGGCATGGTCTTAGAGTCTTGAAGCATCTTATTCTAGTGGGGTCTCAAGCTAACATTGACTCCTTATGGTAGATCAGTCTAGAGTTGTCTCACACTTTTCTAAAAAAAATTCTAGTGGCATGACATCATGACAATGACATATCCTAGAAGTAACTCATATATTATCAATTTTAAACAATAGAATAATCTCATCCAGATGGTGAGACAATGTTGATGGTGTCTCAGTATTAGTGAGAATTCCATGTTGACAACGATTCATGGAAATTTATGACTCATAAAAGGAAAATTTTATATATCAACGGTGTTAGTACCAGTGTTTTCCCACTATAGCAGTGACTGGTGGTGACTCACTTAGAGGATTTCATCATGGCTAATAGATTTTGTAATACTTAATGAAAACATGAAATTCATTAATATTCTTAGAATCATTATTATGTGATCATTAAAAATAGAATTTAAAATCATGGCATACCCACTTGGGTAATCACATCCTATTGGAAGTAATAATCACCCCACTTATTAATAAAAAATAATTAAGGCTATAATATATCATGCCGTTCAATATGGACTACCCCTATCACACACATTTTACTTCATCTCCCACCATTACTCAAAAAAACTAAGGGAATCTACCAAGTTCCATTACATTAATCATTTTGGTTTATACCCTCTCTAGATTCAAGTATATAATTTAACACATTAATTTTAATTACCTCAACCATCAGGAAAAGGGAAAACATGCCCCTGTCCAAGGGTTCTTCATGACCCTTTATACCTATTTATTTCCATGGGAATTTTATAAATCATTTCTTTGAAATTTAAAATCAATCACACATCAGTGGTGAGAACACATATCATATATAAATTACAAAATTAATTATCCTTTTTGTTTAATTCAGTAACCACCCACTTCATATAATGTTATTTCCATTCAAACTGAGTTCATACACCACCGCCTAAGCTCTTACAAGCCTCACCCAAGCCCTTATAATCACTTGAGCTCATGTCTCAAACCAAATCATCCAAAACCATTTATTATAACCAATTTTAGTAAGTTTATAAATCTATTTAAAATAATTAAAATTTTCAAAATATTAAAAAATCCACCTTCCCACACTAAATTTTCACTAGACCATACATAAAAATTATATTGCAAACCCCAATGGTATGTTGTCCAAAATCCCTAATAATTGATCACAATCCATCAACTAATTTTATCCAATTTAATCTGAAATCCTAAATAAATTAGGACAACTTCTTATCTCAATAGAAACATCATGAAACAACATTATATTATCCCCTTGAGATGTCCCAAACCCACATAGAGATAAATCACCATGATTTCATGACTAATTATACCATTTTCTAGTGGAATGTCAATAAGAAACCTAGAAAAGTAGTATCAAAATAAAAAGGATAAAAACTAGAAACTAGAATGGATGAAGATAAGAATACCATACCTCAATCACACCTCAAAATAATTATAAAACTCACCCCAGTAAAAGGGTGATAGAATATGTGGAAGAAAATGGGAAGAGAAAACTAAATGGCCTCTCCCTAATTCCCCTTTACTGTAAAACTGAAAGGGGGAAGAAGTGACAAATTACCAGTCTACCTATTTTAAAAAAAGGAATAAGGGTTCCTTGTATCATAGAAATAGGTCCACAGTGAAAGTACCCATCATTCGGGTTTTCCTTACAGCATGACCCATTTGGTTTCAATGTAAAGGCACATCCTTGAATGTATGTTGTGTCATAATATTTTCATTATGGCGCAATCATACTTCTATAGAGAGACTCCAAGTCACATCACCATGGATATCAAATAATTCCCTATCCAAATCCTTTTTATGGCCTGACCCTCCAAACATCGACACAACCAACCCCCAAGGGGTAGCCGAACTCCACTACAACATGAGAACCCTCCATTTCAGAAGCCACCTATTGTGATTCATTTTCTCGCCAAAAAACACTACCACTATGTAGACACCAATTTGTGGTGTGTTACATCACTGAAAAAATCGATAAATTAAAAACACTATGTTGCAACACACCTAGTTTTGGTGTGGTTTTTGGTGTATATCCAAATTCACAATAAGGTATCACCCTAACCCTGTAGTAACATTAATATGAGAACCAAAAACACCTTATGGGTCTCAATACACATCAAAAAATATCTACTAGTGATGTTTCAACACTGATTATTTTTATTTAAATCCAATTTGTCAAAATATACCCAATTAAAGACCAAAAATTGATATTTCCTTGGAATTTCACAATAATTAAATACATGGCTCTTAAAAATGTTATGGACAATTAAATTAATTATCAATTATGACTTTTTTTGTTACTTTTTCATTACATTGTGAGATTATAGATCAAATGTTTTGGAATACATATCTTTTATGAGGAATAATGTATTGAGTTATTGGTTAATCTACTTGTAAGGTCTATATCACTATTATATATACACATTTAGCAAGAGTGAACCTTTATCATCACTAAATAAAAAACATTGATAAAGGGGGGACTTTCACGTGCTTTAGCTAAATGCATTGGTAAAAATGACCATTATGAGTACCCTTTTATCATCATTTTTTCACCATTGATAATGGTTACACATTATCCATGATTTTCATAGCAATGATAAATGCTCTCATTTTAACAACACTAATTAAATCACCGATAAACGAAATCGTGAATAATTAATTTATCTATACATTTTTATAAATTTTTAAATATGATTATTATAAAAATTGGTATTTATATGTAAATATAATATATAAATATGATTTATATAACTAAATTATATTAAAAAATTCTTTTTAATCTTATTTTCAAAAATATTTATATAAAAATATAAAAATTATATTAATTAATCAAAATCTTTAATTATATATCTAGATACATTTTTTAAAAAATATATATACAAATATAATAAATTAATATTTATTTTTAAATAATTATATAAATATGTAAATGAATATATATTTATTTAAATACAGTTCAAATTTGAAAATATATCATTATATTCATATTAATTAATTAATATATATTTGCAAATATATATGTGTGTGTGTGTGTGTGTTTTCATGTGTATATATGTGGATGTATGTAAATTTTTGTATGTGAAAGTTTGTATGTCTATGAATGTGTTTGTATGTGTTGTATGGGTATATGTTTGTAGTGTGTGTGTATGTGTGTGAATGTTTATGTGTACGTATGTAGATGTATGTTTTTTATGTTTATGTGCATGATTACGTGTATGTGTATGTATGTATGTATAAGTATGTAAATGAATATTTTTTCATATGAATGTATATGTGTATGTGTATGTGTATGTGTTGGTTTGTGGATGTACAAACATATATGTGTATATGTATATGTTTGTGTATGTGTATTTTTATGTGTATGTGTATGGAAATGGGTATATATGTGTATGTATGTGTATGTAAGTATATGTTTATAAGTTTATGAATGTTAATGATTGTGTAGTATGTGTATGTTCATGTATGTGTATATACATGTATGTAATTGTATGCATGAATATGAGTGCGTGTACTTGTATGTATGTTTATATGCATGTGTATGAATGTATGTGTTTTTTTATATATGTGTATGTGTATGTGTATGTGTATGTGTATGTGTACGTATGTGTATGTGTATGTGTATGTCTCTTTTTTGAAAGTGTACTTGTGTATTTATGTAATGTAGATGTCTGTCTATTCATTTAATATTAGTTATTCATTTTTAATACATCTTCATTTTAATATTTTCTATAAATTACCATTTTTTAATATTTATTCGTTTTTTAAAATTTGTTCATTTTAAATTTTTAAAAAAAATTCAATTTTGATAGGTATTAATGTATTTATAAATATTAATATTCAATTAATTTAATTTTCATTTAATTTATATAATTAAAATTTTTTTAATTTTATTTTAATATACTCATATTTAAATCACTGTATAATTATTTTTTATTCATTAATATTTCTTAATTCATTATATATCACTCATTTTTAAATTTAATTTTTCCAATTTTTTATTTTTATTTTAATATTTATACATTTTTAATATTTTATTAACTTATATAATTGAAATTATTAATTCATTCTTTTAATAGTTTTTCAATCTATTCATTTATAATTATTAAATTTTATTCATCTTTAATATTTTTTCATTTATAAATATTTATTCATTTTTAATAACTTTTCACTTTTAATATCTATATATTTTATTCATTTTTAATATATATTTATTTATTATTTATATAATGTATTCATTTATTATATTTATTAATTTGTTTTTATTGATTAATATTCAATAGTTTTGAAATGTTTTAAATTTAAATAAATAATATTTTTCACTTATATTTTAACTTGTTTCTCAAAATCATTTTTATACTTATTATCTATTTATTTTTAATTTGGAATTAATTTCAACTACAATATATAGTATTTATTCATTTGTATTTTAATATTTATTCAGTTATATTATTTCGGTAATATATATAATTTTTATAATTTATTTTCATTGTTAAGGGTGGCGCCCAAAGGTGGGGATCACTATGGAAATCATCAGGTAAACCCTAATCATGTCACATTGAATTAATACATTGTTGTTCTTCTAAGCATAAAGGAGTAATTTCATATCAATAATCGCTCATAAGAAATGGGGTTTGATTTCTCAACTGGTACGACTGATGGGTCAAAAGGTTCACCTAACTCTTTTATTATTAGTGTGGATTATTCAAACAAATAAATTATCATAAAGGGTTACACAACACAACTATCTTATAAACTAAATGTAGTGGTCAAGAGGTGAATTTTTTTTATTTTTTTAATTAATTCATGAATTTATTTTTGTAAGGGGGAAACCCTAGATATTGGATGATAATTTCATTCATATTTCATTCATTTTGGGTTTTTTTTCTAAATGGACGTTTTTCTTTTTTGGTCATTGTTTTTTTTTTCATGAAATCTTTC
Source organism: Viscum album (assembly GCA_963277665.1). NCBI lineage: Eukaryota > Viridiplantae > Streptophyta > Magnoliopsida > Santalales > Viscaceae > Viscum > Viscum album. The sequence continues at coordinate 2,119,490,407 of OY728143.1, read as the reverse complement.
ATTCGAATCACTTTAAACATCTTTCTTGGGGATTCAATTCACTATTTCTCAATCATGGGCTACATTGAATTCCATAGTGGGATCCTCAAATTAACCTATTTGAATTTATGAACTCCTTTTCATAGGTATGGGGGAAGATCCTTAGAATAAATTTGAATTATTGGAATCCTCGTATTTTTAATGATATTGATTTTGGGATCGGTTCCCCAATTTGTATAGATAATGGGACAAATCTTGGTAGGTGTCGATACATTGCTTAATTTTTTTGGATGTAGATATCTCCAAATCAATGATTGAAAATGTTTCACTATCAACTGATGATGATGGTATTGAAATATATATTTTGTATGAAATGATTTCAATGTTTTTCTTAAAATATAATATAATTAACAATGACTCTATGAACTCAAAGTGTATAATGTTAGTTATTCCTTTTGTAAGAGAGAATTTTGTGGTTATATTGGTTATTGAACAAAAAAGGATTTAGATAGTAATAAGAGTACGAAATCTATAATTGTGTCTACATCTGTGATTGATTTTGGAGAAACTAGTAATGGGTTTACTCGCGGAGGATATGTCAGTTGAAATGAGCCAAGACATTAAATATGCCACTATCCTTAAACCAATGATTAATGTTATGAATCATGACACAATTTGATTGATTGATTATGAGGTTGTCGATTGTATTTCAATACTTGTTTCTTTATCTCATGTCTAGGATGCGAATCTCCCTCTATTATAAAATAGTGTTTACTTGTGGGAATCTATTTCATCGATGCTCTTGATACGGTTATCGAGGAGGATTTTTCTGACTACATCTTCAAACACAGGCTGAATAGAAATGAATATATTGACCAAGATGACGAAGATAATGTGCTTTGGTTATAATATTAAATGTCCCATGTTAAAGGGGAATGAAAAAATAAGATAGTTGATGCAACTTATAGAAAAAGTTCCAAAAAGTATGACTTTATCAGGCTACAAACCATTTCGACATGAAATATGGAAAGATGGGTAGTGAACTCAGTTCTCTATGTGTAAAGGATAGAAATTCTGTCCAAAACACTGAGAAATAATACTCTAGAAAGAATCAAGATATGAGCATTCCCATATAAGTGGGTGAGGAGAGTGATTTTGTTGGAGGACAACAAGCTGGGAATGTTTTCTCTGAAATAAGCACTTTCATGTTTGATTGGATTCTTATATAAGTTTCCTCTTCTAGAAGGATAATGAATGAAAATTGAAAGAATAAATGATGATCTCTATATATTTTAATTCCATGAAATGATTTGAATATTTTATATTGAAAGATGTCAGTCCTCAGTAGGCTATGTGTCCTACCCCTCTACTCAACGAAGTTGGTGAACAACAAAACAATTCTAACATTTCATTGAAAAGATGAGATCTCTTTTAAAAGAACCTTCCTAAAAACAGGTTCTTTTTTAGCACCCTAATATTTTAAATTATTAAATTCATGTTCAAGAGTATATATGACATGAAAACTGATTTGGGATGAAAAGGTAACACTCCAAGACGTTACACTATATTTTGTCAAATTCAATCTCTTTGATGGCTTAGAGAACACGCAACACCATGTACAAATGACCCAAAAATTGAATGAATGTTATAACCTAGCTGTAAAATTCATGGGTGTGAATATTATTAACTAATTTTTAAAATATCTTTATGTACTACTCAATATAAATGTATTAATAAATTCTTGGTAAATAATAAATCAATTTTTTGTAAAGTAATTTTATTCTATAGAGCATATTTTCTTCAAAAATTATTTTTATAAAAAATATTTTAATTAATTTATAGATATTTCTAAAAAATTATTTGTTATAATATAATTAAAATTTTAAATTATAAAATGAAATTTAACATTGGGTAAAATTAAGGGTTTTTGAAAACTGTTGATTTTACATTGAATAGTGAAAATAACAATTTTTAAAAACTATGACTTCATTTAAATTAATTATTTAATTATAAATTCATATTAAAATTTTAATTTGATATCAATTAACATAAGAACTTTTTAATTTTTTTAATCCACTTAATTACATTTTAACCATCTTTGTATAGGAGTTTAGTATAAGTTTATTTAAGTGTACAAAAAATTGTGTTTTTTTAAACTATTTTAATGTGAATAATGATTCACTATTTTTATTAATTAAAAAACCCCAATTAGAATTGATATAAAAAATATCAATTATATATAACAAATATTAACTAAAATTTAGACAATGATATCACTATTCATAGGTTTTATATAAAATCATAATTTTCTTTAAAAAATCATTTCTTGAAAACTCAATTTTTCATTGAATCCATGTGTTTTATTTTAAAATACATTCATAAAATTTTATGAATTGATGTTTGAAAAATGTATTTAATATTTATAATAAGAATCATTTATGTTATCAATTAAAGTCAACTTCATTCTTGACCACCATTAATAGTGAAAACCGAAAAAATTAATTAATGATGTCAAGCTGAAAAGTGTCCTCAATGGGTTAAACTAAAAAGTTAAGAGTAAAAAATGACACAAAACTCATATAATTACTTTAGTTTTTCTGTATTTTGAACTAATATATTCTCAGTTTCTAAAATGGTCCATTTTATATCGTTTTTTCAAGTGAAAAATGTTATTTTAATTCTCTCTTTCAATGAATTCCATGTGTGTCCTCTCCCCCACATATAAAAGGAAACCCACTCTCCACTTTATTTCACACTTCCAAAACACATTAGGTCAGGGAATAAAACATCACATGAATTAATTATTTCCATAAAAACATCATATATTCCTTTTATTGATCATAGATACATTCTCGTAATACATTAGGTATAATTCTAAAGACTTGACTAGAGACGAGGTAAAATTCATTACCGAGAATTATTATTTTATTTATTATTCCACGCCAATAAAATATTATTTAATTATGATAACTTAATATCAAAATTATCTCCTACAAGCATATATTTTTTTATATTAATAACATAACCTATGTGAGTCTCCACTTCCATAAAATGGTAAATGAAACTTTCAATCGTGTGTGCAGTGAACTACCACATCAAGAACCATTTTAATATATTTTATATCACCACCTATCACAAATGGATACAATTATTAATTTATCAAATTTAAATGATTTTTAAAATTTTAATAATTATTTAATTATTGTATCACATATAAATTCTTACTTCTCATTCAATAGGGGACTATATAATGTGTCTTGTGTATATAAAAAACTACTTCCTCACGAAGTGATTTGATTAATTTTTCACTTACATTTTACATGGAAATTAGTTAGGAAGATTTAAATAAATATATATTATGTTTATGATCTAAAAATTATTATATAATTATAACAACACATCTAAAATCTTATCTTCTATTCTTTTTCAAAACTAAGTTGTTGATCATGCATACATGTGGACTACTACATCCACATAGTGATGAGAAATATTTTTTATTTGGATTTTATATAGATGGAAATAAGGATTTATTTAATTAATAAAAATGATATATATGAAATAATAATTATTCCTGAAAATTTAATTGATATTTAACTTTCAACCTTTCCATTTTTCAAGGAAATGGAAACAATTTTCACGCATTTGTACAGATTACCATCTCAACAAACTGTGTAATTTATTATATATATTTAAATTAAATAAATTACTATATAAACTTATATACTGAATATATATGAAATTTATATCATGTTTTACATTTTATATTTGATTTAACCTTGTCCAATATAAAAGTACCAAAAATACCATACCCAAACATTCATGAAAAATGATTCATTTATTAAATGAAATGTTATTTTAATAAGGAATTATTTGTAAAAATGTAATTAAAGGTTATAAGAAAGTCATATATGGAATTATATATATGATTATGATCAAGTAATATATGTAAAATAAATCTATATTTATTATTTATTATGTTTTAACATGTGTGAAGAAATCAAAGAATAAAAGAAAGGGGATTCATGTCTCAGTTTTATTTCTGTAATACATATTCCGTATTCACTACTTATTTATATTTTTTGGGGGTATATAGTTTTTATGAATGTATAATGTAAATATTTTCATGAAAATTATTTTTATTTAAAATTCATTATGATTTTTTTATCTTTCATGGTGATGTGATCTAGATATTTCCAAAGCTGTATTGGATTTTAGGTCTCTCTTCTATTTTTGGGAGACATATTCCATATTCTCCAGATGTACATATCTATGATGTATGTAGTGACCCTATTTTAAATTTAATATTTATAATACTATTAATTTATTTTATTTTTAGTTTCATTTTATAATTATTCTTTGATGGTTCTTATGAATTATATATTTCTAATGTTATAAGGGACTTCATCTCAATTTTCCTTTATTAGGGAACATTTTGATGTTATGCGCCTAAATTATTTTATATGGATTATAAACAGACCTTTAACATATAATAAAATTATTACTTCTTAAATAATTTTATTTTTGAAAATCAATATCAATTATTTCATCTCATTATTTTTGAACTAAAAGTTACCAAGTTGTAATGAATTTCATAACTCAATTTCATTCCATTATGATATATAACCTCTTAAATGTATTTGATTTTATATGATGATGTTTCTAATGAATTTTTGTTATATTTTATTTTATTTACACTTTTTTACGTGGATTTGTATTTTATACACACAATCAATTCAATGAATAATTCTTACTTCAATGTTATGCTCATTGTAAGGGTTTCTCATCTCAAATTGTATTCCATGAGACATTTGTTGTGTTATAAACATATTTATTTTATAATGTGTCACTACTACCCATTTTATATTTTATATCTTGAATATTTTTATATTAATCATATTTAAGGTTTCTTTCAAAGTAATTCATCCATGGGTCTTATGACTTAGGTGTTACCGAAGTGGAATATAATTTATGTTACAATCTCATTTCTTTTCTGGAATAATTACGGTGAAGGATATTTTGGAGGAGATAATAAGAAATTTTATTATTTTTAAAATAAATTTTCATATCCTCTAGTTTTGAATTTTATTTTCATTTTTAATTTCAATTTCCTCTATTATTGATTTAAGAAATATCATTAATGTTCGTCATAAGTGATACTGATCATATATGTTTTTTTAGATCATGATTTTTTCTCTTTCGTGTCAATATTTTTTATAATTTATTCAAAATTGTTCTACATTATAAATAAATATTTTTTAATGGAATTATTCATAATAATTAATATTATTTAAATAAAATTAATAGTAATGTTCATTACATTTTACAGATGGGTCACTTTGACTCCCATTACAAAATGATTAAAAATAACATATATTTTTTACATTTTCAACAAGAAAGGACTTTCATGCCCTTATGATCACTCAATGATTTAAATATCCCTTTATAAGTTTCATTTTTTATTTTGAAATAATATATTTTCATTAGTTTTTTAGAATATATGGATTGTAAATTAGAGTTTTCAAAATAAAAGGTTATTTTCCTAAAGAATAGTTTCAATGACATTTTAATTGTATTTCCATTCTTCAACAGCAAGAAACCATGATGTTTCATAAAATCCACTGAGGATATTTTGTATTTATACCATACTAATTATTTACTTGTATGGGATATGAGATTTTCCGGGGATAACATTCTTTTTCATGAGTAAATGCAGATGTAAAAGGAATAATGATTGTTTTTATACGTTTTATGGAAAAAAATAAAGATCTATGTACATTATTCATGTTTAGTTTCATGGAAATTGCATTTATGGAGTTTTTATCCCAATTATATCTCACTAGTTAGATCAATATAGATTATACAATAGGTGTACCCAGATAGTTCTTCAATTCATTTTGTAATGATTATGTTTTTGAAGAATTATATTATAAACTGGCCATATGGATATTCCAATTTAACATTTTTTGTAAGAGATATATTAAGATAGTGTTCTAATATCCCAATATGTTTTATCTTTGATTTCAATGGGTTAATAATGTTTCATTGTTAAATACTGAATCACATGGATCAAGATTATTGTCTGTGACGACTTCTGCCTTTGTTAAAACCATATTCCAAATATTCATGTTTTATTAACTAGGTATTGATGGGAATGAATATTCTTATGTTATAATATTTCACTTTTATTACGTTATAATACCTTTTTATCTTCTTATATTCACTAATGAAATTTAATTTTTAATACTTATGTTCACCTATAATGAGAATCCGAGCTTAACCTTGTTATCTTCCCTTTTCCTTTGATAGCAAGAATGACGTTAATTGAATTATTTCTAGAACGGTTTCACAGTGATGATGATGATAACCTATTATAAAATATGAAAAGAAGGTTGTAGTGGAAAAAAAATACTCTATTGAAGTCATGCGTATTGTTTATGTAAGTAGTTTCCTAATACTCTAAAATGCTAAACCTAAAATGTCCATTGGTTTGTTAGTGATACAATATTTGATTTTGTGGTTGAATGTTTTTTACAGATAAAATGGGTTATGTTTATCGATATTTTTCCATAAATGTGAAGATTATGACTATATCACTAAATCTAGTAGTCCAAGTTCAAGGATATTATTGTTGGTATCAGATCAAGGAGTAGAAAACATTACAGATTATGATGTTTTTATATGAGGATGTCATATTAGTTATGGATTCAATTATGGGTATAAAATTTATTGTTCACATGAAGATAAATTTCATAGAAACAACTTTTAAAGGATATGTTAATGAAATATTTAGTTGATTAGTGAAATTTTGAGGGATATTTTATTATTTTGAGATATATGTATCCCTTAGGTTTGATATGAATTATTTTTTTGGGGAAGAATTATATTCTCATTTTATAGACACAATTTTAAAGGAATTGATATCATTTAGGGATTATGTAATATTTTATTATTAATTTATTCTTGATTTACATTATATTTTTGAGAATCTCACAGGGATATGATCTTCGGAAAATTTAAAAATAGATGGTTGATCGACAACCCATCACATCTGGAAATTCCATGAGTCTTAGAAACAAAAACCAAGGGTGAGATGGATGTTACCCCTTGCACATTGATATATAGTGTTCTAGTTTCTATAATATTTTTTTCCACATAAATGTTTTGAAATATAATGAATAAGTTTCATTATATTTTGGATGCATTATAAAAGAATGGATTAAAAGGTAATTTGGTCATTATTTGAATAATTTTATTTCCAAATAGGATCAGCATAATTTTGGGAATTATTTTAACTTATTGTAACCATCATGTTTTGGTAAATGTTTAAATATTAGGGGAATATCTAATTATCTTTTTATGGATTATTAAATGCATAATGAGTTTATATTACGGTTGTAGGAATGAAAAATACATATCAAATACTCATTAATTAGAGAAAAATATGAGATTTTAGTGGAAATTTATGAGTAGGTGAAATTATCTTTATTAAGTAATTGTATTTCTATTTGTTCATAGTTTTGATGGTGAAGTAATTACTAAACTCCTGGAAGAGGATATCTAAGAAAATTATCATATTAATTTTATATTTTTGGAATCAAAGGTCAATTAAATCATCAAATATTTATCATTTTTAGGTCCTTAACTTTATATTGATAAATAACTTTATTATGATCAATGAACTCTACCACTCTCAATATTATTTATTCTTTTCTTTTGTGTGTATATCATTAATTCCAATCAATATTATCTTATTTTGAAGATTATTTATGTGTTATACATTTGAAATATATATTTTATTTTTTCTATTATGAATAGGATTTCTTAAAAATATTTTATATGATATGGGTTTTATAGAAAACTATATTTATATGTCAAGCATTATCTTTTGAGATTGAGTTCAAATTTAGTGGAAAACATTTATTAGGAAAGGTAGAATGTAACTCCCACAGATTTCAAATGATAAATTTCATTTTTAATAGTGTATATAAAATAAAACATTGAGTTTAGATGTGTTTCTATAAATTCAACTACTTTGATAGATTGTACAACATGCAACACTTGCTTAATGGACCCTCAAATTATATGACCATTATAATATAGATATTAAATTGTGTGATATGAATAGTATTATCTAACTTATGAAATATATACTTCCTAATTTATATAAAATTATTGACTTATTCTTGGTAAATAATCAATCAATTTTAGTAATGTTATTTTATTCTCCAAAAATAGGATTTATTCAAAATGAATTTTAATAAATTTAATGGAACAAATTACAAATAATTTTTACAATATTTAAAATTTTTATTTTATAAAATTAAACTTATTTTAAAAATTAGAATAACAATTATATCAATGGATGAATGTTTTAAATTTTTTATAAAAATAATTATTTTTAGTGAATATTAAAAAATTTGGAGTTTTTGTAAAACCATCATTTATTTTCAATTAATTACATAATTTAAACTATTATTATGATTTCCATATAATTTTCTATGACATATACATTCTATATTTATTTTTAATCCAATCCAATTCATTTTAATCAATATTTATGTGGAATTTTATTATAATTTTAGTTTTGGATATAAAAAATAGTTTTTTCAGAAAGCTTTTTTAAAGTGAATAATGTTTCTAAATTTTAAATAATTAAAAAAACACCAATGAGGAATGATTTAAACGTTATTTCAGGGTTATATATAAGTAAATATTAATTTAAATTAATAAAATATTTACAATTGGTTAAATATTTTATATAAAAGCATAATTTTATTGAAAGATTCATTTCTTGAGAAAAATCATTTTTCATCACATTTATGGGTTTTATTTTGATTTAATAGTTTCCATTTATATGATTTTAAGTTGGAAAAATCGATTTAATATTTTTATCCATCATAATTAATATTATATAATAAGATTAAATAAATTTTATACCATGATAAAAATTGAAAATTAAAAAAATTAATTATCGTGGTTAAGGTAAAATGGGTTTACCGAGGGTTAATGTCAATAGATAAGAGTTTAAAATGACCCAAAACATGAATAATTAAACATTTACGATCACATATCAAACAAAAAACTTATAAGATTCAATAATATTCCATTTTGGATCCTTTATTCATGTAAACAATGGTGTAATTCTCACTTTTAGAAGATTCAATGTGTGTCCTCTAACCCGGTTATAAATAGAAACCCCCTCTTATCTCATTTTCATACTTTTGAAACCCATTTTTTCTGAAAATACCCACCCAAATGACTTCATTAATAATCTACCCTTATCCTAGAATCCATTTTTTTATTATAAATCCATTCTTGAAGGACGTTCGGTACAGTCCTTAAGAGGTTGTTCGAGAAGTGGTAAAATTTGTTTTATTTATTCTTCCTCCACCTTAAAATGTAATTAAACAATGAATATATATAAACACAAGTATATAATATATAATTATATTTTATTAGGATAATATAATAAACTATATGCATCTTCACTTCCATTGAATGGGAAATGAAATCATCGATCATGTGTATGGCAGACTATCTCCTCGCGAACAGATGTAATTTCTTTTCCATCAAAAATTTTCAAAGATTGACATAATTATGGATTAAGAATATGTAATATATTTATATTATACTCATATAATCATTAAATTATGATATCAAATATATCATCTCACTTTCCATTTCCTAAGGGATATTATAATGTCGCTCGTGTGTACATAATACTATTTCATAGTGATGGGATGTGATTCATTTTTCGCTTATTCATTACATGAAAGGTATTAAGGGTAAATTTCATGAATATATATGATATTTATGATCTAAATATACTTATGGAAATATAATACAACATTTAAATTCTTACCTTCCAATCATTTGGAAAATAATAACATCACATGTGCGTACGTGTGGACTACCGCCTCTACGTAGCGATGTGATACATTTTTCATTTGATCAGTTCACAGATGGCCATAAGTATAAATTTTTTAATATATATTATATATATGATATATATTTTTCTGTAAAGTTTAATTACTATTTACATTCCTATTATTACACCCATCGAGAAAATGAAAACAATTTTCATGCATAGGTACGACATACTATCTCCATGAATGGTGTATTGAATTTTTTATATTTATCTTATACTAAAAACTATAAAAACACATATAATTAATATATATTATATTTATATCCTATTTTACAGTATTTATATGAAGTACCCAAGATCAATGTAAATGTTCAAAAAATACCAAACCAACAAATGCATGAAAAATTTAGTAGCTATAACACAAAATGTGATTTGAATGAGGAATTGTTAATAAAATGAAATGCAAGGTTCTAAAAAATAATATATGATATTATATAAATTACTATGGCACTATATTATATTTATAATAAACATATATTTTTGATACTATATGTTTAACCATGTATGAAGGAAGTTGCGACTAAAGGTAGGGTTTTCTCATCTAACTTTTATTTTTTTGGAGACATATTCGATATTCAACAAAAAATTATATTTTTTAGAAAGAATAATGAACATGAATTTATTTGTACAATATTTTCATGAAAATTATTTTAATTTAAAAATCAATATGAGATCCTCACTTTCTCGGGGTTTTTAACCTGATGTTTCAAAATCCTGAAGTGTTTTTAGGCCTATCTTTTATTTTTGGGAGACATATGTCATATTCTCTACATGGTCTTTCATGTGGTATATGTGCTACCCCATTTAAATGTAACACCATGGATATTATTATTTTAATTATATTTATATTTTCATAGTATGAATATTACTTAATGGGAATTTCAAATTACAAGTTATCAAAGTTTTAAATGACATCATCTCTATTTTCATCCATCAAAAAATATTTTTTTCTTATATTAACATATATTATGTAGTGTATAAAATTCCATTTTACATTTAATATACTGAATCTTTCATATATAATGTTTTTTTGATTAACATGTTTATTTATTTTATAAAGGGTAATTTGACATGAAAGTTTCCAATTTATAAAGAATTACATAACTCAATTTCTTTTCATTGGCTTATACTAACTATTCATTACCTTTGATATTATAATATTTAGTTTTTACTAAATTTTTATGATATTATATTGTATTTAAACTTTTTTATGTTTGTTTTCATTTCATACACATAATCTATTTATTGATTAATTTCCACTTCAATGTTATGATCATGGTAATGGGTTTCTTTTCTCAAATTGTCTTTCATGGAAAATATGTTATGATATACACCAATTTTATTTTATGAAATGTATATGACACCCATTTTATATGTTAAATAATTAATATATTTATATTCATTTTATTTAATTTTTATTGGAAGGTATTATTTCATGGAGATTATGATTGAAGAGTTACCAAAGTGGCAATTGCTTCATGATACATTCTCCTTTTAATTCAGGATTATTTATGTTAAAGGTATTTTGGGAGAAAATAATATGATAATTTATTCATAAAATAGTTAAATTTTCTTATCCTATAGTTATGAATATGTTTTCATGATTAATTTTTACTTCCACCCTTACTGACTGAAGAAATATCATGAATGTATTTTTTATGTGATAATGGTCATGTATCATTCTTTTATATTGGGAATTCCTCACTTTCATATCAATGTTTACTGTAATGTTTTCAAAATTTTTAATAAACAAACATTATATACTAAAACAACAGTTTATGATCATTGACCTTGTTTTAAAAGGCATTAAAAACAAATTTTCTTAATGTTTTACGAATTGGTCAAATTGACTCCCTTTTCAAAATGTTTAAAAATAATATTTATTTCTAACATTTACAACATTAGTGGATTTTCAAGATTTTATGAACACTCAATCTTTTAAAGATTACATTTTTTATTTTAATATTTATTTTGAAAGAAAATAATTCGTTTTATTTATGATAATGCCTTTTAAATTCAATAAATATTTCCAAAATAAAGGGTTAATTTAATAGGAATATTTTTAATGGTCTTTTAATTGTATTTCCATTCATCAACATCAATAAAAATCGATTTTAGTAAAACTCCTCTGGTAAATATTTGTATTTATACCTTCATTTTTTCATTCAATAGATTGATTAAGTTATTTTAAGGGAACCTTTTTATTTTAAATTGGTTAATGATGTTATTAAATTAATTAGTTTTGTTCATTTGTTTATTATAAATAATGATAAATATATTTACATTATTCATGTTTTGGTTCATTAAAAAATTATATATGGTGGTTTGATCGCCATTATTGTTCAGGGGTGATCCCTACACATCTTTTAAAGTAGGAGTCCCGAGATGGTTATCTAATTAATGGTTAAAATATTATGCTCTTTGGATAATTATATTGGAAGTCTACCATATGGTTTTCATAATTATAAGCATTTTGAAAGATAAATAAAATGATATTGTTCCAAGACACAAATACATTTTATCAATGCTTTTACAGGTTTATAATTTTCTGTTTATCAGGATTCATATCACATGCCTCGTGATTATTGATTTTGATGACTTATGCATTTGTTAAAGCCTTATTCTATGTTTTCATGTTTTATGACCCATGTATTAATGGTTTTGAATATTATTATGTTATACTCAAGAACTTTTATTTTATTTTCATCCCTTTTCCTCTTCTTATGATCAATGTTTAAATTCAATGGGTAATGATTATATTTATCCTTGATGAGAATTTGATCTCAACCACATTATGTTTCTTTTTACACAGGTTACCAATAATGATGTTGCCGGAATTATGTATAGAATGATTTCATAAGGATTATGTCATTGAATAATTATGAAATATGAAAAGTAGAGCATAGTGAAAAAATACTCTCCTAAAGTAATGATTATTATTTATGTAAGAATTTTTCTTAATTCTATAAATCATTATGCCTAAAATGTCCATGAGTATGTAAGTGATTCAATATTTCCTTTTTTCCTGTAAAAATTATTTGATGGAAAATATGGGTCATGTTTATTAGTATTATGGTAAAATTGTAATGGTTATGTTTTTTTCACGGGATCTGTGAGCGCGCGTTCAAGGTTGTTATACTTTATATTGCAATTAAGTCTCATTTTCATCTTTCCAAAGGGAAGGTGATTTTTCATGTCATTATTTATAATTAATTTGACTTTATCATTCCAAAATATGACGCTCAATGTAAGACCATGGATTCTTGAAACTATTTCAAGACTACTATCATAGCGTTTCTAGGTTCCAATATTAATTATGTCTCTCTAGAAGATAACTTTGATTATGATTATTAGCAACAAAATTTCCAACAATAGAGTAGTTGAAGATGTACTATTTGTCAAGGAGGTGACGTGAAAACCTAAAACATGATCCTTAAATCTAAAAATCAAGATTATGTTGGATTATTCTGGATTGGGTTGGTTTACTACTATATTCTAGATTCATTTGTTAGCTATTTTTGTACCTTAGTGCATGTGATAATGCCTTTGACTTCAATTTCATTCTTCATATTAATGATACAGGATATATGGGTTTATATTGAAGAGATATATTATTGTGTAAATTTATCTTATATCATAAGAAGATTTTTATCTAATGTAGTTATCTCTTCTGTAGTTTCGACATGATGTTTGGCTTAATGGTTGAAGCGTGCAACATACTCTGGTTGAGATGGTCTATCTGACTTAGGATTTCTCAATGTCATTCTATTATAGTTGATGTTCCTATTTTTTATTCTTCATAATGTAAAATTATTTGAATGTTTATACCTTCTATTTTATCCAATTTTTTTGATATGGATTGAGAACTTCTAGGCTTATTTTTAAGTGAAATTTTTTACTTATGATTTCTGCATTTTTTTGGGCGAATTGATAGAGATATTTTTGGTTGTATACATTGAATTTAATGTCCATGATAATATTTTTTAATCATGTAGATAGATTTTAAATATATTTTAATTCATTTTTTGAATTATTTAATAATATTTTCTAACATTGAGATTTAGTACATTTCATTATAGGTTGTGATGTATTTTTATTTATTTCCAAAGGTTAATAATAATAGAACTCAGTAATGAACCTACCTTCATTGGTGGGAATGTTGATAAAAATTTTAGATTACTCTTGATGGCTATAGGTATGGGAACTAAACGTTACATTTAGATATACTATTAAGTAGTAATATCATTGGTTTGTTTTAAGGGTTTCAGGAATTTGTGAGTGAAGCCTATTGCTAATGGTTTCACATCTATTGTAGTGTTTGTTTCATTGATGTTAATTAAATATGGCCACAAGACTCAATAAAGAGAAACATAGTTTTATTTACTAGACACTGGTGGATATTTTCCCATTCTATACATGTCTTGGGCTTTTATCCACGTAATATTCAATTATTTTTTCTCACGTATATTTATTTTAATTAAATTTCATTGGATCGTTGGTTTTCCTTTCCAAATCAAGATTCAATCTAATAAAAAATTAACTTAAATAATTTACACATTGAATATTTTTCTGACTTTCATGATTAATACTATTTATTCATTTATCATAATATTATGATAATTATCTTCATATTATCATATTTATTGATACATTTAATATATAAAATTTTATTTATTTATTTTTAATATTTTTTAATTTATTTATTTTGAATATTTAATACATTTTACTATAAATAACATATTAATATTCATCTTCATATTCATATTATATTTAATTTAATTTATTTTTTAAATTTATTTTTTAATTTATATAAGCTACAGTTATTTTTTCAGTTCTATATAAAGAATTCATAAAAAACATTTTATCAGTACTTTTTACAAGAACTGCTAAAACCCATTAAAACTTTTTAAAAGGAACCTAACATATATAGGTTTTCTTACTTCAATCAAGATTTAATTGAATGTGATTTTTATAGTCTCCCCCTTTTAAATTTTTTACTAAATCAAGCAATAAATCCATGTTTAGTTACTCCGTTATCATTTTAAATAATGATTTAATCCATTTTCATGATTTTTTGTTCTTCTAATTAGGTTCCTTTTGTCTATGTGATGTTTTTTCATTATTTTAATGATATGTGTTTCTTCTTGTTTCATATTTTCATAAAATTTGTTTGTGTCCCTTTTCATGGGTGATTTTTCATTATTCTAATTTTATCAATGTTTGTACTGTGGTCTTCATGATTTTTGGTTTTTTTTTTGAAAATTTTGTTTTTTCATTACGTATTCTTATTTTCATAACAATAAATAATTTTTTTTCCTTTATATTTATTTTAAAAAAATATCATTAGAATATCTATATTATTAATGTATTTGTTTAATTTGACCTATGATGTATTATTTTAAATTCATTATATGTTATATTCAAATCAATAAGAAAACATAAAGGTGATGCACAAGATCAATATAATTATTCGAAAACCAAAAAACATGGGTATTAGCAGGTATATATTAAAGAGGTTTATTTTTTTTATTATATTTCTTAAATTTTTGGTTTTTGGTGTGTATCATACATTTTTGTTTAAGTGAACTATTTAGGTAAAAAAATGGAATAAGAAAATGTAAAAGATCATATTCTTGTATGAAATTCTATAATGGATGTTTATAACCGTAGGAACCTACCATCTACCTTTGTATAGTTAATGAATTCTAGGATTATACTATTGATACTATGTTACTACCAAATAGAATTTTATTTGATTTTCATTTTTTGGAATAAGAAAGGGTTTTTTAAGGTTTAATAATATTTTTTAATTTATATTAATGAAATTTCTCATGGTGGTGTACATTATTTTAATATTTTATATATCCTAGAATTTAAAATATAACTATAATGTATGAAATAGGAAGGAAATTTTTTCAATTAAATATAAATTTTATCATTACGACATTGAATATAAAAAAGAAAAACATATCCAAGATACTCATAAATATAAAATTTCTTAATTATTTTATTATGAATAATTTGATATTTTTTAATCTTTTAAAATTAAAATGTGGATAAATTTTCTTTTAGGAAAGTAATTCTAATATAGTGAGTTATTTTCCCACAAATATAAAAATGTGTGTTGGTTGACCGTCACAAAAAAAAGTGGTGGCTAATCGTACATTGATACCTTAATATATGATTTTATTATATAAAAATATGTATTTATAATGAATCAAAAAATATTTAATATTTTAAATGTTCCAAAATAACCAATGACTGTGTAAAAAATAATCATAGAAATGTAATTAAATTATTTTAACAAAATTAAGGGAGTAAATAATAAAGTAACTATTTGATCAAATACTTAAATGGTCTTGATATTTCATCACAAACCACTCATTTGAAAATAACATAATATAATAGTTTATTAAAAGAAACAAAAACCTAGTCAAACAAGGTTTATTTGTAACACCCCAAGCTTCTATGGTACACTTCTCTTTGAATAATATAGTAGCGTTTGTTGTACGCAACTTCAAGTTCTAACACACACCACAACCAATCGAACTAGCCATTATGAATAGTAATACCCAGTTTTTGAAATTTTATAAATTTTATCTCTCAAAATGGACTTCATTTTTTTATTTGGAATATCTAAATTAGCCTAGGGTGAAATTTTGGTACTTTTCGGATAACTTTTATAATTTGATGAATACTGAAAATTACTAAATTTTAATTAAAAACAACTTTTTTAATCAAAATAATTAATAGTGATAAATTATGAATTTGAGTGGTTTTAAAGTATATTTTGAATATATTTTTATCATATAATACAATGTTTGTCATTGGACATAATTTCATATTTAAACCTGACATAAACAAGTGCCAATCTTTTGATAGTTATTATCTCTTAAAAACACGCTTTTTGTTTTAACAATGAGAATTATTTTTAAATTAATTTCTGCAACTTCTGTGTTTTTAATTTGGAAAAATGGATTCCATATTTTGGAATCAGGATGTCTAAATTTTTTAAATAGGTAAATTTTATTTTTAGACATTTTAAATAATTACTTCAGTAAATATTTTATTTACCATAGTTAAAGGGTAAATCCAGTAAATAAGGGTAAAAAAATTTAATAATAATAAATTACCCTAAAACATGTCCTAACCTTATTGGTTGATACATGTCCGACCATGATCATCATTGGGTCGATTTTGGGACCCCATGGATCCACTTGTAAGTGATAATGACACTTTATATTAATTAAGTTAAAATAAATACAAAAATTACATAAGCATATATCTTTTAGAAAAACAATTTTTACATAGGGTTATATATGCTATATGTTAGACTCTAAATATCCATTAGAAAGATAAAACTATTTCCTACATAATGGTATTTTATTTATAATTTTTATACATTAAATAATTTAATTTATTTATGACACAATGATGATGCAGTAATTACCTTATTAGTGAAATATTAAAATAAGTGATATTACAAATACCCAAATAAATATATTTGGAGACATTTAATAAATTAAAATAATTATATAGGTTAATATTACATGTTAGAATTGATTTAATTAATGTTTTTCGAAGTAATCATGCTGTTTTGCATTTCACAAAAATCAAATACCAAATAGTATCAAAATTGATATAAAAGAGTTTTTAAAACAAATATGACATTATTAATTGATATTAAATTCAAAAAAATCTAAGGTTCCACAAAAGGACTTTTATCATGATTGGTATATCATTAATGGACCACTTGGGGGTCGTTTGGATGTATATATTAATTTTATTAACTATATAATATAAAAATACAAAGTGACATGGTAAGTGTCAAACTAATTAACCAAGAGTTAAAACTAAAAGATAAAGTTAATATAGTGCCCCCAAACCTTTCAAAAACATATTTATTGTGTGGTGTTAGACCTATCCCCACCATAACCTTTAAATAATCCACTTTTGAGCCATTTGAAACCAAATATGAATTTATTATAAAATAATATTTCTAACTTTTCCAAAGGTCCCCCTCACCCCTCTTATAAAAGGGCACTCCCCCTTATCACTAATTCACGCATTCAATGCCTTTTGGTTCGGCCAACACCTTCCCAAATAACCTCTCAACTTCCGTCAGTTTAACCTAGATGCCTTAGTTTGATCAGAAAGCCAACCTAAGGATCCCTTTTGATCAAATCAAAAGGAAGAACCTGAAGAAGAGGTAATGTTTTCACCACCCTTTTTCAAGTTCATTTCTTCTTCAACTTCTTCCTTATTTGTTATTCCCATTATAAAATAATAACTCCAGTATCTCCTATATAATTTTATATTATTATAAATATGGTACAACAATATTTAGTATTATATCCATCCTTTGAATGACATGTCCCCATACGTGCGTACGTATGGCTTACCGTCTCCACGTCGTGGTGTAATTGTTATTCTATATATTATTATTTGTATGGGTATAATAATGATTTTTAATTCATGTAAATAAATAATATAACATGATAATGATTCTGTATATATGATATAACATCCAATTATATATTATTTTAATATCAAAATAATGATATTTTCGCCCGTGCGTACGTACGGACTACCGTCTCCACAAACGCGATGAGAGTCCTTATCCATCATATTCATTCAAGTATAATTATAATTTGATGATTAAAAAAAGGTTTAAGGACTTTATATCATTATGGATATGAATAATATACAACCTATCCATAACAAACACGGCTTATGTAACAAAACATATACGAGTAAGTTAACACCTGAAACGACGATAATACCAAGATATTATTAACAAAGCAATGATAAAAGATCATATATGATATCATATTATTGGATATGATTCTTGTATAATTTAATAACAATTATTTCACCATTATACAGGAGGATAACCTACCCTAACCAAGGAAAAGTACAAGGTAAGGGTTATTTCACAATCTCTTCATTATCTGAGGTTGTTTATACGTAATTATCTACATGGACCTCTTTATCATCCACATCCATGTTTCTTAAAAATGTATTTCAAAACTTTCTTACTATTTTACAGAATATGGGTTAAAGTCATTTATACCCTTTTTTGACTTTTTATAATATGTTTATAAAGGAATCTTTCAGTTGTTTTCCAACCAAGGTCCTTTTTAACCTTTTCGACAGAATTAAGGTAAGAATGTCTTTTTTTAACTTATACGGTGGGTGCGGCTATTTTCCACCAATATAAAATCTTCAAATCTTACATTACAAGCTTATATGAATATTTTCAAAGTAAATTTTTTCTTTTATAATTATGTGAATTTTAATTGATTTCAAAAAAGGAGATATTTCTCTCAAATAGTTTTGATTTCATCTATGTCAACATCCTTTGATGGATTTTATGCTTATTTGAAGTTGATTTATTATGATACAAAACTTCCATATTGTATTGAAGGTTTTGTGATATGTTTTACTGTGGATGTGTTTTTTTATACCATTCATGGTCTATGGAGAAAGTATTGACATTTCGTATGGTATTTTTAATACAAATGTTTATGTTATGTTTAAACCTATTCATATGAGGAATGCATTGGACTTAATATGTAACGGGTGGAGCCCGTTATAGATCCTCGATGCTTCGGTAGGTCTCATGAGACAAACTAGTTTCTTGGCACATGGCCTTGACAAAATCTTATTTATAGTCTTTACATGAGGCCTTGACTATGTGGTTATGATAGTCTGAAATTATGCATTCTATCATTATGAAAGTGGTTATTGATATTTCATGTGATTATTCGACTAGTAGAATATCCATGTGAATAAGTATATGGAATTATTAAATTTTATTTCTTCCATATTATGCTGATTTTCCAGTTTTAAAAGGCTTATGTTTTAGTTATACATTGCCTTAAATTTTTATGCTTATTTTTGAAAGTTTCTGCTATACTATTATCTTTACTGGGCATTTGAGCTCACCCATTTCTATGTTTTATTTTTCCCAGGATGTGAATAAGTATTTTATGAATGACCTTCAGGGATAGTATGAGGGGATAAGAGTGTGGACTATGTAGAATATATTGTTGTAGTTTTCATTTTATGATGTAATGTAAACTTTATGAACGTATCTAGTTAATCCAAGGCTACTAAACTAATCGGTCTTTCGAGACTTGATATTTTTTTTGATCATGCCAATGTTATGTAATAATGCACTAAATTTGGGCAATTGGGGTCGGGGCATTACAGTTGGTATCAGAGGAAGTCTAGTACAAACCTCGGATGCTAGATTTAGATAAACTCTGATTAGAGAAGATGGACTTAAGATGGACTTTTATGATTAGTATAAAAGAACTTCCTTGAATTTTGGTATTGTAGATATTTTGTGAGTTTTCTGAGCAATATATCCATGTCTGGATACGAGTAGGTAGAGGCGGCTCTGTAATAGATGTTCCTAGGGGTAAAACCCGAAAACACCGCTTTGCGCTAGACTCGAATGGGAACTGGTGCACAACAACAGGCCTTGCTTCACTATTGGTTATGACACTCCCAGGGGAAATTATTAGGATTATTCTCATTTTCATTAAAAACCATTACGAATGGTTTATGAGTATATACTTTCTCAAAGAAAACATTTTTATGATTATGGATTATATCCATAAATAGTTCAATTTATGTAAAGTGTTTTATAAGTATGGAATTATGTATTTTGATTTTTTAAAATGATCTAGTTTATGCCATTGTTTAGAAATGTCTCCTAGTAGAAGAAATGGAAATTGTATCAATGCATGAACTCCATGTAGGGATTTCCCTCCTACTCATGATAATTATAGTGGAGATAGTGATGAAACTGGTGCTGATCAGCTAATAACCATACTGGGACAAATCACTCAGGTTATGAATAATAACCTTACTCATATGGAGCACCCTGATCCATAGCTTGGAGGATCAATGTTAGATCACTTCATGAGGAAACAACCACCAATGTTCAATGGGATTTCAAATCCCTTAGTAGCTGAGCAATGGATAAATTTCCTAGAGAAAATATTTCAGGCTTTGGGGAGTAGTGAAAGGGAAAAAGTTATCATGGCAGTTTACCGCCTCCCTGGAGATGCTGATCAATGGTGGTCGTTGATTCAAAACACGAAGGAAGATGATAAAGTGTAAAATATGGAATGGAGGGAGTTCAAAGATCTATTTTTAGAAAAATACTTTCCTCGTGACCATCGATCAGATATGGAAAGGCAATTTCTGAGTTTGAGACAAAAGGAGGATCAGAATGTCTCATAGTATGAGGCTAACTTTATAAGGTTAGAAAGGTATGATGGAGATTATATACGCAACCCAAGAAGTAAGATTTATCATTTCTTTGATGGGTTAAAACCATTTCTCCATCGAGAATTATTCTCACAATACTTTTCATTGTACAAAGACATTGTCTCATGTGCTATCAAGATAGAAAAGGAATTCTCTATGTCTTATGACTTTAAAGAAAAGCAAGAGAATAAGAGATATCTTGATCAATCTGGGAATGGAAATAAGGGGAATAAGGGAAAAGTTTAATATCCATCCTACAGTAAATGTGTGAAGAAACACCCTGGTACTATCTTAAAAGGAATGGGAGTCTGTTACAAGTGTGGTGAAAAAGGCCACCAAGCTCATGATTTCAAGGGGAAGAAGGAAGCTACGGATGTCCAATGCTAAAATTGCAGGGAGATGGGACTTTATGAAAATGAATGTCCTATGTGTCAGGTTAACTTACCTCAGAAAAGGCTAAGGGATCAAGGACAAGCTTATAATATCACTGCTACTGATGTAGAAGCTCTGAAAGACGTGGTGGCAGGTAATTTAATGGTTTCCTCCAGTTTAGAAAATGCATTATTTGATTTTGGATCATCGCATTGTTTTACATCTTCCCAGTTTGCTAAGAAACTTAGATATTTTCAATTTTATTTAACAAGGGATTTTTCAGTTAAAACTCCCAAGGGAAGTATCATTGCAACAAAGTTTTGTGAATCAGTCCCCATTAGAGCACATAAATGTTCTTTATCCATTGATCTCATCATCATACCTATGATTGAGTTTGATATAATCCTCGGTATGGATTGTCTTTCAGACCATGATGCAAATATTTATTTTAAGAAGAAGGAGGTTATGATTTTTGATGATGATGATAAGGAACACCTTATCTTTTTATCAAAATCATCATCGCCTAATTCTTATCTAGATCAACCACCATTAGCTCAACTAAATTTAATTATTGGGGAGGAAGAGAATGAAATGAATGTGGGTGAGGAAATGAATGTTCAAATAGAGGATGTACCTATTGTGAAAGAATATTTAGATGTTTTTCTGGAAGATTTACCTGGATATCCTCCAGAATGAGAAGTTGAGTTTTCTATTGATTTAATTCCTGGATTAAGGCCTATATCGAAGACCTATTATAGAATGGCCACTATAGAATTAGTTGAACCAAATAAACAAATAGAGGAATTGAGTAATAAGCGATTTATTCTCCCTTGTGTTTATACATTGGGATCCCATGTTCTTTTTGTTAAAAGGAATGATGGATCTATGAGTTTATGTATCGACTATAGTGAGATCAATGTTATAACAATAAAGAACAAGTATCCCCTACCTCGCATTGATGATTTATTTGACCAACAGCATGGATCTAAATACTTTTCAAATATTGACCTTCGATTTGGATACCATCAGTTGTGTGTGAAGAAGGAGGACATTCCGAAGAAAGCATTTCAAACCAGGTACGCGCATTATGAGTTTACAGTAATGCCTTTTGGATTGACTAATGCACCCTCTGTATTCATGGATCTGATAAATAGAGTTTTCAAGGAATATCTCGATGAATTTGTGGTGGTATTTATTGATGATATCTTGGTATACTCCAATAGCTACGAAGATCATGAAAATAACTTGCGCATTATCCTGAAGACTCTGAGAAGACGTAAATTATATGGGATGTTTAGCAAGTGTGAATTCTAGATTCAGGAGACTTCTTTTCTTGGCCATATTGTCTCTAAATATGGAATCTCTGTTGATCCTTTTAAGACCAAGGAAATCCAAGAAAGGCCTGCATCGATGAGTATGATGGAGGTACACAGTTTTATTGGTTTAGTAGGTTATTATCAACGTTTCGTCCAGAATTTTACCCAGTTGGATAACCCCTTAACAAAGCTCACATGTAAAGGGGTTAAATTTTTTGGAAAAAAGAGTTTGAAGAATGTTTTGAATAACTAAAGAGAATATTAGTCAATGCTCTTATATTGACTCTACCATCGGGGAATGATGGGTTCGTTATTTATAGTGATGCATCGAAGAAAGGGCTTGGTTGTGTCCTTATGCAGAATGATAGGGTTAGTGCCTATGCATCACGACAGTTGAAAATTCATGAGAAAAACTATCCTACTCATGATCTCTATTTAGAAACTCTGATCATTGCTTTGAAGATATGGAGACACTACTACTATGGTGAAAAATGTGAGATTTATACTGATCACAAGAGTTTGAAGTATATTTTCTCACAAAATGAACTCAACATGAGGCAAAGGATACGTCTTAAATTACTCACGGATTATGATTGTATGATACATTACTACTCGGAGAAGGCAAATAAGGTGGTAGATGCTTTGAGCTGAAAATATCATGGAGTTTTGAACAATATTAGAATTGAAAGGGATCCAATTTTCATGGATCTAGTGAAGATGGACATGGGAATAACCATGGAAGGTGAAACATCAATGCTTCTTCAAATGGTTTCCAAACAATCTTTACTAGAAAGGATTATGAATTCTCAGACCGATGATGAATAATTTCAAAAGAATATTAAAGCTGTGAATGATGGGAGATTGAGAGACTTTGTGTATGAAAAATGAATTTTGAAATTCGGGAAGTGACTTTGTGTTTCCGATATACCTGATTTAAAAGGGGAATTGTTAGACGATGCTCATATTTCCAATTTTTCAATACACCCTGGGAGCACCAAAATGTATAGATATTTAAAGGAACATTTTTGGTGGGACAACATGAAGAGGGAGATTGCTGATTTTTTGTCAAGATGTATGGTTTGTCAACAAGTGAAAGCTGGAAGGCAACAACCTGGAAGAGTCATGCAACCTCTTCCCATACCTGAGTGGAAATGAGATAATATCACTATAGACTTTGTCATGGGACTACCAAAGACTCCTACAAGGAATGATGCAATATGGGTCATTGTTGATCATCTTAGCAAGTCAGCACATTTTCTTGCTATAAGGGAAGATTTACCACTTGAACATCTAGCAAGACAATATATTAATGAGGTTTTGAGACTTCATGGACTACCCCTATCTATTGTTTCGGATCTAGATCCTCGTTTTACTTCGAGATTCTTGAAGAGTCTTCAGAAGGTCTTGGATACTGAACTTCATTTGAGCACTACTTACCACCCTCAAACAGATGGAAAATCGGAATGGAATATTCATACCTTAGAAGACATGTTTAGATCTTGCTCACTTGACTTTTAGGGTATGTGGGATCAATATTTACCTCTGGTAGAATTTTCCTATAACAATAGCTTCCATTCAACAATTCAGATAGCACCATATAAAGTGTTATACAGAAAGAGATGTCTCACACCAACCTGTTGGGATGACGTTGGCAAAAGAAAACTTGTAGTCCCAGAGCTAGTGGAAGAAATGATCGAAATGGTGAAGGTAATCCAAAACAACATCAAAGAAGCTCAAAATAGGCATAAGAGCTATGTTGAAAACCAAAGAATGGATTTGGAATTTCAGGTGGGAGATCATGTTTTATTGAATGTATCTTCATGGAAGGGAGTTATACATTTTGGAAAGAAAGGTAAATTGAGTCCCAGGTACATCATTCCTTTTGAAATTCTAGAATGAAATGGGGTTGTAGCTTACCGTTTGGCAATGCCACCAAGTCCCTCCAAAGTTCACGATGTGTTCCACGTATCACTGTTGAGGAAATACATGCCTGACCCAACGCATGTACTCACCTATGAGGAATTAGAATAAGAACCTGATCTGTATTATTGTGAAGAGCCCGTCAGGATTATTGATACAAGAGGACAAGTGCTGAGAAACCGGACGACTCATCTGGTAAAAATTCTATGTAGAAACCATAAGATGGAAGAGGCAACATGGGAACCCGAGGAACTTATGATGAAGAATCACCCAAGTATTTTTATGCAGTAGTATTATAAAAAATTTTGAGGATGACATTATTTGAAATTTGGGAGAATGTAACTCCCCATGCTTCTATGGTACGCTTCTCTTTGAATAATACAGCAGAGTGTGTTGTACGCAACTTCATGTTCTAACACACACCACAACCAATCGAACTAGCCGTTATGAATAATAATACCCACTTTTTGAAATTTTATAAATTTTATCTCTCAAAATGGAATTCATTTTTGGATTCGGAATATCAAAATTATCCTAGGGTGAAATTTGGGTACTTTTCGGATAATGTTTATATTTTGATGAATAGTGAAAATTACTAAATTTTAATTAAAAACTATTTTTTTAATAAAAATAATTAGTAGTGATAAATTATGAATTTGAGTGGTATTAAAGTATATTTTGAATATATTTTTACCATATAATACAATTTTGGTCATTGTACATAATTTCATATTTAAACCGGATATAAACAAGTGTCAATATTTTGATAGTTATTATCTCTTAAAAACACGCTTTTTTGTTTTAACAACGAGAATTAATTTTAAATTAATTTATGCCACTTCTGTGTTTTGAATTTGAAAAAATGGATTCCATATTTGGAATCAGGATTTCCAAATTGTGTAAATAGGTAACTTTTATTTTTTGACATTTTAAATAATTACTTCGATAAACATTTTATTTATCATGGTTAAAAGGTAAATCCAGTAAATAAGGGTAAAAAATAATATTATAATAATAATAAATTACCCTAAAACGTGTCCTAACATTATTTTTTGATACATGTCTGATCCTGAGAATCTTTGGGTCGATTTTGGGACCCCATGGATCAACTTGTAAATGAAAATGACACTTTATATTAATTAAGTTAAAATAAATACAAAAATGACATATGCATATATCCTTTAGAAAAACAATTTTTACATTGAGTTATATATGTTATATTTTCGACTATAAATATTCATTAAAAATCTAAAAAGATTTCATACATAATGGTATTTTATTTATAATTTTTAGACATTAAATAATTTAATTTATTTAAGACACAATGATGATGCAGTAATTACATTATTAGTGAAATATTAAAATAATTAATCTTATAAATACCCAAATAAATATAATTTGAGGCATTTAATGAATTCCAATAATTTTATAGGTTAATATGGCATGTGAAAATTGATTTATGCAACTTATTTTGAAGTAATCATAAAATTATGATTTTCACAAAAATCAAATACCAAATAGTGTCAAAATTGACATAAAAGAGTTTTTAAAACAAATATTATATTATTAATTGATATTAAATTCCTAAAAATCTAAGGATCAGACAAAGGACTTTTATCGTGATAGGTGTATCATTAAGGTACAACTTCGGGCTCTCTTGGATGTATATAGTATGTTTATTAACTATATAATATAAAAATACAAAGTGACATCGTAAGTTTCAAACTAATTAACCAGGAGTTAAAACTAAAAGATAAGTTTAATATAGTGACCCAAACCAATCTAAAACCTATTAGTTTAGTGTTTTTAGACCTATCCCCACCTTAAACTTTAAATAATACACTTTGTATCCACTAGAAACCGAATATCAATTTATTATAAAATAATATTTCTAGCCTTTCCAAATGTGCCCTTCACCCCTCTTATAAAAGGGCACTCCACCTTATCACTAATTCACACATTCAATGCCTTTTGGTTCGGACAATCCCTAACAAAATACTCTCTAAAATTCCCGAAATTCAACCTAGAGGCCTTATTTTGATTAGAAAGACAACCTAAGGAGCCCTTTGGATCAAATCAAATGGAAGAACAAGAAGATGAGGTAATGATTTCAGCACCCATTTTCAAGTTCATTTCTTTTTCAACTTCTTCTTTCTTTGTTATTCCCATTATAAAACAATAACTCCCTTATGTCCTATATATTGTGATGTTATTATAAATATGGTACAACAATATTCAGTATTCTATCCATCCTTTGAATGACATGTCACCATACGTGTGTACGTACGGCTTACCGCTTCCACGTCGTGGTGTAATTGTAATCCAATATATTATTATTTGGATGGGTATAATAATGATGTGTAATTCATGTAAATAATAAATATAACATGATAATTATTCTGTATATATGATATACCATCCAATTATATATTATTTTAATATCAAAAGAATGATATTGTCGCTCGTGCGTATGTACGGACTACCGTCTGCACGAACGCGATGCAATTCATTCTCCATCATATCCATTCAAGTATAATTATTATTTGATGATTAAAAATAATTTTGAAGGGCTTGATATCATTCTGGATATTAATAAGATATGACCTATCCATAACAAACACAGCTTATGTAACAAAACATATACGAGTAAGTTAACACCTGAAACGACGATAATACTAAGATATTATTAACAAAGCAATGTTAAAAGATCATATATGATATCATATTAATGTATATTATTCTCGTATAATTTAATAAAAATTATCTCAAAATTATATAGGAGGTTACCCTACCCCAACCAAGGAAAAGTAAAAGGTAAGGGTTATTTCACAATCTCTTCATTATCCTAGGTTGTTTATATGTAATTATCTACTGGGACCTCATTATCATCCACATACATGTTTATTAAAAATGTATTTCAAAACATTCTTACTATTTTACAGAATATGGGTTAAAGTAATTTATACCCTTGTTTGACTTTTTATAAGAAGTTTATAAAGGAATCTTTCCATTGTTTTCCAAACAAGGTCCTTTTTAACCTTTTCGACAGAATTAAGGTAAGAATGTCTTTTTTTAACTTATACGGTGTGTGCGGCTATTTTCCACTGTTATAAAATCTTCAAATATTTCCTTACAAGCATGTTAGAATATTTTCAAATTAAATGTTTTCTTTTATAATTATGTAACTTTTAAATGATTTCAAAAAAGGAGATATTTCTCTCAAATAGTTTTGATTTCATCTATATCAACATCATTTGATGGATTTTAAGATTATTTGAAGTTGATTTATTATGATACAAAACTTACATATTGTATTGAAGGTTTCATGATATGTTTTAATGTGGATGTGTTTTTTATACCATTCATGGTTTATGGAGAAAATATTGACATTTCGTATGCTAGTTTTAATATGAATGTTTATGTTATGTTTAAAACTGTTCATATGAGGAATGCATTGGACTTAATATGTGATGGGTGGAGGCCGCTATATCTCCTCAATGCATCGGTAGGTCTCATGAGGCAAACTAGTGTCTTGGAACAAGGCCTTTAAAAAATCTTATTTGTATTCTTGGCATGAGGCCTTGACTATGTGGTTATGATAGTCTGGCATTGTGCATTCTATCATTATGAAAGTGGTTATTAATATTTCATATGATTATTTGACTAGTAGAATATCCATGTGAATAAGCATATGGCATTATTTCATTTTATTTCTGCCATATTATGTTGATGTTCATTTTTTAAAAGGCTTTTGTTTTAGTTATACATTTCCTTAAATGTTTGTGCTTATTGATGAAAGTTTCCGATATATTGTTATCCTTACTGGGCATTTGAGCTCACCCCTTTCTATGTTTTATTTTTCCTAGGATGTGAAAAAATATTTTATGAATGACCTGCAGGGATAGTATTAGGGGATAAGAGTGTGGACTATGGAGACTATATTGTTGTTTTTTTCATTTTATGATGTAATTTAAACTTTATGAATGTATCTAGTTATTCCAAATCTACTAAACTAATCGGTCTTTCGATACATGATCTTTCATGTGATCATACCAATGTTATGTAATAATGGAACGACTCTGGGCAACTGGGGTCGGGGTGTTACATTAGGATATGATGAATTGATATTGTTATTATTATATTAATTTGGTTTTATTCTCTAAAAACTATATCATTCATAATTAACCATGTTCTATGTTTAAAAACTCAAAATACACTAGAAGAAATGTATAATTTAACACATCTAATTTTTTTATAAGTATTTATTCTTCACGGTTAACTCTAATGAAGATTAATGACCATGATGACCTTTTATGATAAGAATTAACTATTGAGGGTGATATTGATTTTGAAATTTTTCATTATTATCTATCATGATGAATTCATTTAAGAAATAAGCATGATTTATGAGATGTGATATCTTGAAATAAAAAAAAATTGTTATAATACTTTATTTTATATAATTATTGCTCTTTATATATTCTAAAACTATTTCATGTAGTTATAATTTATATCAAATATGATGACAATATGTTTGTATATATAAATAATATCTTTTTAGAAATCCTTCTTAATACCTTATGTGTATTTTTTGTTAAATATTATTATTACCAATTCAAATAGGATTTATATAAATAGAAAATGGATTGATGAACATTTTATGGGATAAGAGTATATCGATTTGGTTAAACAGGTTATTATGTCCTCCAATGACCATTTATATAATCCATGTCAAATCCCTTTTCACTGTATGTGTTGTTGCATTAAAAGACTAATTTTTTAAGAGGACTTGGAAGAATACATTATTTTTCATTAAGTAAAATGAAGTTATAAATGTTGGAATAAACATGAAGAACAACAAACATTATTAAGTGGGTGATATAACACTATATATTATAGATGATCTGACATAATTAAAAGTGTGAATAAAGATGAAGGTTATTTTAAGGATATGATTAGAAGTGAAAAAGTTTTTTTTGTTCTCACATATGAAATCTAAATAATAGTTGTAGATGAACATCATGATTTCTCTAAGATGTTTCGTAAGTTAAAAAGTAATAAAAAGACAATGTTGTATGTTTGGTGTACTAAATATGTAACATTGTGAGCCATAGAGAATCTATATAATCTAAAAGATGTAAAAGGATGGTGTGAAACCAATTTTAAATGACTAATTACACTATTGAATGATATGATACCAGAAACAAAGAGATTCCTTACTAAAAATATGATTTTAAATGAATATTTTCCCAATGATTATATACCATTTTGAAAGGACCATGAATCATATAATAATTATAAAATGTGGCATGCTTAATCAAAATAAGGATAAATCAATTCCTTCAAAATGAGTATGGTGCATTATAATAATTCTAAGGTTTTGGAATCTATATAGACTATGGAGTCTTCAAGGAAATTTATATTGAGAATAGATATAATAAATCAAGTTGATAAACATCATCACCCAAAAGACTCTCCTTAGTGGTAGAAAATTGATCATGAGTATCAAGACTATAAAGAGTATTAAAGAATTGTTTGTATTATATTATTTATATATGGATTTTATCCTTTTGGTGTAAAAAGTATCTATCATAGTACATAACCAGTTTGTTGTAAAATTTTAACCTACCACCATGGTTATACATGAATCGAAAAAATTCTGTTTCATTTTCTTATATCCATACTGAAATAGCCATGTAATGATATTGATTTTTACATGGATCCATTAATCAATAATCTAGAATTAATGTGGGATTTAGGTGTTATATTTCATGATTATTTTAGAAAATGAATATTTCACGTTAAAATCTATGTTTTACATGACGATAAATGACTACTCTACTTATAGAATGTTTTCACAATATATAATTAATAGAACTCAAGGGTATCCAATTTTTGAACAAGGTACAAACTCTATTAGGATGAATCATTACTCGATGTCTATGCTTCTATGAAATCATAAATTTCATCCTAAAGAAATAAATACCAATCTTATATTAATTTATTCGATTAAATTCAGAAAAAAAGGTACCATACCATACCAATTAAAAAGTGATAAACTATTCTAGAATGTAAAGTATATGGGAATAAAATTTGGTAAAACATATTCAATAAAATTAATAAAATAAATTTGAATATTAGATGGTATTTTTGAAATAAAATACAGGGATGATTTATACTGAATAAATTTTCATTATGTCAATCATGTAGAAGAAATGTTTGTGATAGTGTCATTGGAACAATAATTAATTCACCAAGAAAAACGAATATGGAATTAAGGAATGGTTAGACATGATTTACATGTGTATATGGAATGAGTTAGCTGTAATGAATCATGAAAGGAATAATTTTCATCCTCCATCCACATGAACTCTTTCTAAGAATGAGGGATATCAGTTTTTCAACTTCTTAATTAAGGTAAATGTTCTTTAGCAGAATTATTCAAATATCAAGAATATAATGTCAATTACTGATTTAAAGTTAATTGGTCTAAAATCACAAAATGATCATGTTTTTATGAAATAAATAATTCATGTAGCTTCATGAATTTTCTTCCTAACATTGTATTAAATACACTAACTATAATGTTCTTTTCAAAGATATATCCAGTAATGTTATAGACCCAGTGAAATCTGTAACTATGGAAAAGTAAAATTATTTTATGTAATGTGATTTTGAGATGTTCTACCTATCATAATTATTTGATATGATGGTTCAATTGATGGTTTAGTTTCTTATAGATATCTAACTATATGGAGCATTACATTATAGATAGATGCACCACATTGAATGGTTCATAAAGAATCAAAAATGGTAGATAAAAGATAAATGTTTTCTAGAATGTTTTATTATAGGGATGTATATTATTGTGGAAGATGTTGAATGATATGATGAGTAATTGTATGATGTGGATATAATTTTCATTCCAAAATATTGTCACAAAAGGTATCTTATGGGTGATGGAATTTCAAAAATATATTTTTCTAAAATTTCCATTACACATGGGGAGTAGGATCACATTTATATATTACAGAACAATTTAGTGATTTCACCATATGTTGTTTCCCACAAATTAATTCGTAGGAATTTTAAGCCATTTAGGTTTGAAAGATTTATAGCAAATTAAAATAATTAGTATTTCATAGGATTGTTTCCAAACTATATTTTTAAGGTTTCTACTAAAAATGATAATCTAATTTCATAACAACATCTATGGATATCTTGAGGATGAAGTGTTCGTATATTATCATATTATGGTTGGGAAAATATTTGTTATAAAATATATACAAAGGGACATGATGAATGGAGTACCATGTATAATAGAAGAGTTACACAACTTTTTGAAGTGAATCATGAATCAGGTAACAAGAATAGAAATTAAATTTACATGAATATATCATGCATTTGAATCATCAAACAATTTTGAGTCAAATAAAGTTCTTATTTTTCAATACAGGTCGGTTTGTATCTTAAGTTCACTAAATATCGGAGAGGTATGATTTTTGAATTTAGATTATAATAAGTCAAGGTAAAAGGGAAAAATATTCAAAAAAATCATAGGAAATAATTTTATTTTATATCATGGATTCAATTGAAAAGGGGTTAATTATTTGGTTATACACCAAATTCACTTTTGGGTCTCATGCCAATTTAACTAAGGATAAACCTTTCATTGGGATTGTGTAATCATTTTTTGATGGTCCCAATATTGATGAGGTCATATATGTCACAGAAAAACACAATGATAGGATATTGAGTTTCATGAAACAACCCAGAGGGAACCATTAGACAATAGTAAATTGAGAACGACACCCCAAGAATACCTCCAATAAATTAGAGGATGGTGACTAGCATCGAGTAGGAACATCACACACATGAGGGGCCTTATCCTAAGGTTCCTATACACATGGAAACATGCCCATAATAAACTATAAAATGAAATAGATAAATAAATCATATTATAATTTAATACAAAACAACTACCCCACATCAGAGTGCATTAAAAAGTACAAAAAAAAGAAAAAATGTGCTGAATACAAGCCCACTAAAACTATCAAAGTGTCTGACCAACTAACAAAATGGGTATGCAATATTGATGGAAAATCTTAGAAATATTTGTTGTGTGTCTAGAATAACTAAGATACACATTTTTATGGCCTTTATAAGGCACTATCAAAATTATTATCAACTGCATCTGATATGAAATGTGCAAGTAGATCCCATTTAGTGGTGAGTACATGGATACCAAGTAGGCCCCCCTAAAGTCACCAAACATAAATAATAAGAGAATGATTCAACTATATATCAAAATGATAATCGAATGAACAATATAAACTAAATATTCTCAAAGTAACAATCTAAATTTGATGAGGAGGTCACATCACCCCCACTATCACGGGATTTAACTAGAGGGTCAAAGGTAACATTTTTTAGAGAGAAGTCATTCATTGGGTATTGATAAGCTGATGACACTCATTTGAGAGGTCATAATTGTTGGGTATTTCCATGAAGAAACATGTAAGGACTGAGAGGTCTCATTTTAGGTACTCACTGGATCAGAATACACCACTTCATATGACAATAGATGTCGATACATAGATAAGGGGTCATGTTGAGTGACTATCTGGGAATATAACCAAATACTGATAACCCAATATAAAGGGTATCACAAGACATGGATTTAAAATATGGTTTATAAGATCCAAACATGGGGAAAATGTTAGAGGATAAAAATCTATTATAGATAAAGCAATACCCGACTATACCTATAACTAACCCATATATGCGATTTATCATCCTATTCTCAGTATGGGATAACTCACTGTACCCACTCATTGATGGAATAAGGAAACACACCAATAGTAATATGGTATTAGGGAGTGTACCCAATCTCATAAAAACCCATTATAATAAAAAAAGTGTATATAATTCCTCGTAGGGATTATATGGAATGTATACGAGGGTACATGTCGCATATCACTAATTTTTCCACTTCCCATGCCCATCTATATCACATGGAATTCATTTATGAAGATACAAGTGGAACTTTTAAGATACATGATGTGTCAAGGTTTGGTAGACACTCATAATATATTATATTACTATTACTATGGAGTTTCCAATGTACATGAGGTGTGCCCAATCACATAAGGAATTTGGGTTCTCCTGGTTTCCTTATTGTGTAATCCATGTTCAGATCAAGATGGGTGGATAAAGGTCACAGGATGTGAGGGTCCCCAGCATAGTGAAAGATATTTAACTCACCATATAAACCCTATTCACTAAACATAGGGTTCCACATGGTGTATGTTATTATAAACTATATTTCATGTATTTCACGTGTTCATATAAAATCCACTCTATTTCATGCATCTTACCCATAATACCTCCGCCTTCTATTATACTTGTATTTTCATCCAAAATCATATATATATGATGATCATACCCACAATGATATTAGTGGATGGATTTAGGACACCATTTTTTAAAAAAAATGCCTCATCACAAGACCTCCACTGTCCTATATAATAAAACCAGAATAGTAAAAAACATATGATCTACCTCAGGATATCATCATCATTATTAATAATTATTTGTTTCCAAAATTCCAATTTTTTTATTTCCATAATAACAATATATGTATCATAAGGATCACACATTAAATAGGGTTCTCAGATAATGTCAGCTCTGTAGTCAAAAAAAATATCAATGATGAGCAAAGAATGAAGGAAGAATAATATGAATTAAAAAAGTGATAATAAATGTTTATTATTTTTCATTTGACCATATTTTTATAAAAATAGATAAAAATATGTAGGTTATAAAAACATCAAATAAAAAATTTAAATTTCAAAATATATATTCTAGGAATATAAATAACATAATATATTTAAATAATATTGATCCATGAATTAATTTATAATGAATTAATTCATGTTCTGTATGAAGAAAATAATGGATAAATAATCCAAAAATAAAATAAAATTCATAAACTCATGTTTGGATTGATCATTGGTGAAGGATGAATCCATATTAATTTCTTTGATGAGATCCACCATGATCGTCATTCCCTCTATAAGAATCCATGTTCATTCTTTATTGATCATTGATCTCAAGATGACCCATCAAAATGTTCTCCACCATAGATCCCTCTATATCCCCTAATTTATTCCAGAGTAATGTTCCAAACCGTAGGGAATTTTAAAAAGTGGGATTAAATTTAGAATTCATTAAGGTTATAAAATTAAATGGTTATTAAATTAAAAAATTAATTTAATCTATATATTGTGCCCATAACTATACTCTAACGAAACACCTGATGCTTAAGTATATTATGTCACACCTAGGTTAAAAAATGTGTTCTGTACTTTTTTGACATTCTCTATTTTACCATGTTATACATTATCTTTTATTTAACCATAATTTATAAAAAATAATGCACATTTGAAACCATAAATTTTTTATTTTTAATATTTCAACATAGAGGTCCCATGGGCCCCAAAATTATGCATATAATTCCTTCCTTACTATAAACATATTTGTTTAAATATTGAAAATTTTACAAACAATAGAGTTTCTACATTCTTCGCCCCTTATAACACCTTGATATTTTGAGATTTAATTTTCAAAATAAATTTAATTCATTCGATAGATTTTTTTAATGAAATAAAGAATTTAGAAAAACTATGATATAATATTAAAGTATTGTTATCACCTATGTAACACCCCAAGATTCCACGTTACATTTTCCTTTGAATAATGCAGTAGCATGCATTGTATGAAACTTGGAGTTTTAACACACCACGACCAATCAAACTAGCGGTTATGAATAGTAATACCAAATTTTTTAAATTTTAAAAAATTTAATTTCAAAATGGACATAATTTTTGAATTCAAAATATTGAGATTGGCTTAGGGTGAATTTTTTGTATTTTTCTAAAAACATTAAATTTTTTATGAATAGCGGAAAACACTGCGTTATTATTTAAAACAGACTTTTTATTTAAATAATTGGTTATAATATTTTAATTTATTTTAGTTCAAAATATATACATAATAGCTATATATGTTTAATGTAATTCACTGGAGTAATTTTATAATAAGTTAAAATATATAAAATTTTATTGAGCTTTTTACCGTCTTTTACCCACCTTCTAAGAGCACTTACAAATTTGCATAAAACATAATTTAACCGATTCTGTGAGTTGAATTTAAAAAATAAAAGAGACATGGAAAACATTATTATGTATAATTTTGTTCAATAATATGAAAATAATTTTTGGGGAATAGTATCTCTTGACTTTTATTTACCACGGTTAAGAGTAAATTGGCTAATTAAGGGTAAAAATGATATTATAATTACCCAAACACATGTCTTAATTATATTGGATAAGTTTTATTCAACCAAAAACTAACCTAGGAATAAAATATGATCCTTTTGGTCCAATTTTATTATATTAGGACATTTATTATTATTTTATTTAAAGAAGAGTTAAAATAGTAAAAGTGAAAGCTTAATAACTAAACCATTTTTAATATAGGGTTACACACAATATAAACTCAACTACAAATATTAATTAGAAATATAAAAATATTTACTACATAATCGTAATTTATTTAAATTTTTTATACATTAAATAATTTAATTTATTTATGACATAATGATGATGCATTCATTACCTTAATAATGAAATATTAAAATAATTGATATTATAAGTATCCCAATAAATGTATATTGAGATTTATGATGAATTCCAGTAATTTTATATTTTAATATTCCATTTTATGGTTGATTAAACAAATTTCATTCGAAGTAATAATGTTTTTATGGCTTTAAAAAATTTCAAATACTAAATAGTGTCAAAATTGACCTAATTGAGTTTTTTAAAAAAATCTATACTATTAATTGGTATAATATTCCTAAAACTCCATGGTTCATCCAAAAAAAACATAGATACGGTTATATATATTAATAAATAACCACATAGGGTGATCTTTGATTGTTATAGTATATTTATTAACCATATAATATAAAAATACAAATAGACATGGTAAATGTCAAACTATTTGACTAAGAGTGAAATCTAATAGATAAGGTTAATATGGGGAACTAAGCCTATAAAAAACGTATTGGTTGAGAGGTTTTCGACCCATCCCTACCATATCTTATAAATAAATCATTTCATATCCATTAGATACAGAAAATGATTTTATTATAAAATAATATTTCAATCTTTTCCTAAAATGACTCTCGCCTCTCTAATAAAAGGGTACTTCTACTTCTCTTAATTTCACACCACCAAATGCATTTGGCACAGATAACCCTAGCCATAATATTCTCCCAAATTTCCTCCCTTCATCCGAGAGTCCTTACTTTTGTCATAAATCCAACCTAAGGATCCCTTTTCATCAAATCAAAATGAAGAACCGAAGAAGTGATAAATATTTCATCACCTCTTCATGTTATTTTCTTCTTCCACTTTCTCTTTCTCTATTGTTTACATTATTAAATAATATCTCCATTATATTCTATATATTGTGATATTATTATAAAAATGTAACAACCATACTCATTATTATATCCATCATATGAATGAAAATGTCACCATATGTGTGTACGTACGGCTTACGTCTCCACGTCGTGGTGTAGTTTGTTATTCAAACACATCATTATTTGGATGGGTATAATAATGAATATAAATTATGTAAATAATAAATATAATATGTTAATTATTCATTATATATGATATAACATCCAATTAAAAATGATTTCACCATCAATATAATGATATTGTCGCTCGTGTGTATGTACGTATTACTGTCTCCACAAACACGATGAGATTCATTACCCATCGTAATCATTCAAGAATAATATTAATTTTTGTTAGAAAATAATTTTTATAAACATAATATCATTCTGTATATGAATCAAATACATTCTATCAATAACAAACATGACTTGCGTAACAAAGTATATAATATAAAACGAATCAGTTAACACCCATAACGATGATACTACAAAAATATTATTAACAATGTTATATTTTATGATCATATATAATATCATATTTATGTATATAATTATTGTATAATTTTATAACAATGATTTAACTATTATAAGGGAGTTTAGTGTACCCTTGACCAAGGAAAAGTACAAGGTAAGGGTTAATTTTACAATCTCTTTATTATTTGAGGTTGTTTTAACATAAGTATCTACTAGAACCTCTTTATCATCCACATCCATGTTTATTAAAAATGTATTCCAAAACATTTTTAATATTTACTACACTATGGGTTAAAGTCATTTATTCCCTTGTTTGAATTTTTATAAAATGGTTTTAAAGGAATCTTTCCGTCTTCTTCCAAACAATGTACTTTCAGACCTTTTCGACAAAATTAAGGAAAGAATGTCTTTTTTAACTTATATGGTGGGTGTCGCTATTTTCCGCCATTATATCATCCTCGAAGCATCCCATACAAGCTTATAAAAATATTTTAAAAATAAAGTTTTTCTTTTATAATTACGTGACTTTCACATAATATCAAAATTGAAAAAAGTATTTATTTCAAATAGTTTTCATTTCATCTATGTCAACATCCTTTGATTGATTTTAAACTTGTTTGAAGTTGATTTATTATGATACAAATCTTCCATATTGTATTGAAGGTTTTGTGATATGTTTGACTATAGATGTGTTATTTTAACACCACTCTTGGTTTATGGATAAAGTATTTACATTTTGTATGCTAGTTTTAATATGAATGTTTATGTTATGTTTATACCATTTTATACGAGGAATGAATTGGGCTTAGTAAGGGATGGGTGGAGCCCAATATAACTCCTCGATGCATTGGTAGATCTCATGAGACAAAATAATGTCTTGGCACTAGGCCTTGAAAAAATCTTATTTGTAGTCTTGGAAAAAGGCCTTGACTATGTGGTTATAAAGTATGGCATTATGCATTCCATCATTGTTAAATTGGCTATTGATATTGCATGTGATTATTCGGCTAGTAGAATATCCATGTAAATAAGTAAATGGAATTATTTGATTCATATTTTCCATATTATGCAGATGTTTATTTTTAAAATGCTTATGTTTTAGTGTTATACATTTCCTTAAATGTTTATGCTTATTTTTTCGAGTTTAGACTATATTGTTATCCTTAATAAGCATATGAGCTCAACCCTTTCTATGTTTTTTTATTCCCAAGATTTTAAGAATTATTTTATGGTTGACCTACAGGGATAGGCTAAGGTATATTTTTATTTTCAATGGGGAAAAAATGTTGTAGTTGTTCTTATCTCATAAAGTAATGTAAAACATATGTTTGTATCTATACATCCAATGCAACAAAACTAATTCGTATTTCAGGAAATGACTCCTTATATCATGCCAATGTTATTTAAAAATGCACCAAATCTAGTTAACAAGGGTCAGTTCATTATAGTTGGTATCATAGATAGTTTATTACAATCCTTGGAAACAAGATTTAAATAAAATCTGATTAGAGGACACTACACAAACACAGACTTGGAGGATTGGTATAGAAGAACATCCTAAAATCCTGGTAATGTATAGATTTTGTGTATTTTCCATGAAATAAATCCCTATTGGGATACGAGAAAGTTGAGGAAGCTCTGAAACATATGTTCCTAGAGGTGAAAACTCCGACATGAAGT
This sequence comes from Viscum album, assembly GCA_963277665.1. Taxonomy (NCBI): domain Eukaryota; kingdom Viridiplantae; phylum Streptophyta; class Magnoliopsida; order Santalales; family Viscaceae; genus Viscum; species Viscum album. The sequence goes on along the minus strand of OY728143.1, from coordinate 2,119,450,926 downwards.
TTCAAGCATGACCCGATGTATCATGGTACATGACAATGGGCCTTGCAGCACTCTTGATTATAACAATCCCAGGGGATATGCTTAGGATAATTCAAATTTTCTTTACAAACCATTATGAAGCATTTATGAGTATATACCTTCTCAAAAAAAACATTTTTTTATTATCGATTATATCCGTAAATCGTTAAAATTATGTTAAGTGTTTTGCATGTTTTGAATTATGTATTGTGATTCATAAACTAATCTAGGGTATGCCATTATTTAGAAATGGAACAATGTGGAAGGAATAGAAATCATATAAATGCACTTAATATATGTAGGTATTTCCCTCTTACTCAAGATAATTATAGTGGATCTGGTGATGTAACTAGTGATGATTAGACTATCACCATAATGGGACAACTCACTATGGTTATGAATAATATCCTTATTCGTATGGAGCACCCTGATCCACAATGTGGAGGATCAATGTTAGACTGCTTCATTAGGCAACAACCACCAACATTCAATGTGAGTAAAAATACATTTGCAGCTGAGAAATGGTTAAATTCCATAGAGAAAATATTTTATGCTTTGGGGAGAAGCGAAAGGAAAAAGGTTTTCTTGGTAGTTTATCGCCTCACGGGAGATGCAGATCAACGGTGTTAATTAATCCAAAACACAAAGGTAGATAAAGAAGAAAAAAACATGGAATGGAGGGAGTTTAAATAGATTTTCCTAGAAAAATACTTTCCTCATTACCATCAATTGGATATGGAATGACACTTTATGAGTCTAAGGAAAAAGTAGGATGAGAATGTCACAAAGTATGCGGCTAACTTTACAAGGTTGGGAAGGCATGAAACATATTCTATTCATAACCCATGGAGTAAGATTGATCGATTATTTAATAATTTTAAAACCTTTTCTCTGTCGATCATTAGTGTCACAATCCTTCTCATCGTACAGAGATATTATCTCAGGCACAATCAAAAATAAAAATGAAATCTCTATGTCTTATGACTTCCAAGAAAACCAAGAGAACAAGATATCTGTTGATAACTCTAGAAATTTGAAATAAGGTGAATATGGAAAAATTTGAATATCCCTCATGCGGTAAATATGGGAAGAAAAAACCCGGTACTTTACTGAAGGGAATGAGATTCTATTACAAGTGTGGTGAAAAGGGCCACCAAACTCATGATTGAAAGGGAAAGAAAGAGGATGTCAATGTTGAATGGCACAATTGTAGAGAAATGGGAAATTATGGAAATGAATGTCCTAAGCACCATGTGAACTTACCTCATAAAAGGACAAGGGAAAAATTCCATGCTTATGCGATCACTATGGAAGAGTTTGAAGCTCTAAAAGATGTGGTGGAAAGTAATTTAATGGTTTCCTTAGGTTTAGCCAATGCTTTATTTGATTCTAGATCATCGCATTGTTTCATATCCTCCCAGTTTTCTAATAAAATAATATATTTTCAGTTTCACGTGACAATGGAGTTTTTTGTCAAATCTCCTAAGGTAAGTATCATCGCAACAATGTTTTGTGAATCAATTCCCATTAGGGTATATAACTGTTCTTTATCTGCTAATCTCATTGTCATACACATGATTGAATTTGATATAATCCTCGGAAGGGATTGGATTTCGGACCATGATGCCAAAATTTATTATAAAAAGAAGGAGTTTAAAATTTTCAATGATGATTAGGAGTACCATATCTTTATATCATAACGTTACCACCTGATTATTATCTAGTTCAACCCCCAGTATCTCTAATAAATTCAATTATTGGGTAGAAAGAGAATGACATAATTATTAGTGAGAAAAATAATGTTATAATAGAGGATGTACCTATTGTGCAAGAATATGTTGATGTGTTTCCAGAGGATTTACCTGGACATTCTCAAGAAAAAGAAATTGAGTTTTCCATTGATTAAATTCCTGGTTTAAGGTCCATATCGAAGACCTCTTATAAAATGTCCATTGTGGAATTAATGGAACTAAGGAAAAAACTAGAGGAATTGAGTAATATGGGATTTATTCTCCCTAGTGTTTCTCCATGGGGTACCCCTGTCCTTTTTGTTAGGATGAAATATAGATCTATGTGTTTGTACATTGACTACAAGGAGATCAATGCTATAACATTAAGGAACAAGTATCTCCTACTTCGCATTGATTATTTATTCGACCAACTTCATCGATCTAAATATTTTCCAACGATTGAACTTCGATTAGGTTATCATCAGTTGGGTGTGAAGAAGGAATACATTCGGAAAACAACATTTTGAACCAAGTACACGAATTATGAGTTTATATTAATTCCTTTTGGATTAACTAATGCACACTTTTCCCTCATGGATCTAATGAATAGATTTTTCATGGAATATCGTGGTGACATTGTAGTGATATTTATTGATGGTATCTTGGTATACACAAAAAGCTACAAGGATCATGAAAATCACTTGCGCACTATTTTGAAAACCCTTTGAAGAAATGAATTATATGAGAAGTTTATCATGTGTGAAGTTTGGTTTCAAGAGATTTCTTTTCTTGGCCATATTATCTCTAAGTATATAATCTCTATTGATCCTTCATTGACCAAGTAAATCCATAAATTTCCTGCACCGACGAGTATAACTAAGGTACGCAGTTTTATTGGTTTACCAGGTTATTATCGACGTTTCATCCATAATTTTGCCCATTTGGAAAACCCATTAACCAACCTCACACGTGAGGCGGTTAAATTTGTTTGGACAAAAGAGTGTGGAAAATGTTTTGAAGAACTGAAGATAATATTAGTCAACGCTGATATCTTGACTCTACCATTATTGAACGATGGGTTTATTACTTATAGCCATTATTCAAGGAACGGACTTGGTTGTGTCCTTATGCATAATGAAGAGTTATTGCCTATAAATCAAGATAGCTAAAAATTCATGACGAAGATTATCCCAATCATGATCTTGAGTTAGAAGTTGTAATCTTTGCTCTGATGATATGGATACAATATCTATTTGGTGAAAAATGTGAGATTTATACTAATCACAAGAGTTTGAAGTATATTTTCTCACAGAAATAACTCAACATGAGGCAAAGGAGATTGCTTGAACTACTCAAGAATTATTATTTCACTATAAAATACCACCCGGGGAAGGAAAATAAGGTGGAAGATGCTTTGAGTAGAAAAGATCATGGAGTTTTGAACAATATGAGAGTTTAAAGGGATTATATTTTCATGGATCTAGTTAATATGGATATGTGAATAACCATTGAAGGTGAAGCATCAATAATTTTTCAAAATGGTTGCCAAACCATCTTTACAATGAAGGTTAAAGAGTTCTTAAACTAATGATAATGAGTTTCAAAAAAAGATTAATGCTGTGAATGATGGGAGATTGATTGACTTCATCTATAAAAATTGAATTTTGAAATTTGGGAAGAGACATTGGGTTCCTAACATACCTGATCTAAAAAGGGAAATGTTTGATGATTCTCATAGCTAAAATTTCTCTATGCACCTTGGGAGAACAAAGATGTACTGAGATTTGAAGGAACATTTTTTGTGGGACTACATGAAGAGGGAGATTGATGATTTTGTGTCAAGATGTATGGTTTGTCAATAAGGGAAATCTAGAAGGAAATATCCAATAAGAGTCATGAAACCTCTTCCCATAACTAAGTGGAAATGGGATAATATTATGATGGACTTTTGCATGGGGATACCAAAGACTCTTAGAAGGAATGACGCAATATGGGTCATTATTGATCGGCATACCAATTCAGCACATTTTTTTCTATAAGATAAGATTTACCACTTGAAAGTATATCAAGACTATATATTAATGAAGTTGTAAGACTCCATGGTTTACCCCAATTGATTGTTTCTAATTGTGATCCACATTTTATATCAAGATTTTGGAAAAGTCTTCAAAAGTCCTTAGATACTGAACTTCGTTTGAGCACTGCCTACCACCCTCAAATTGATGGACAATCAAAATGGACTATTAATACCTTAGAAATCATGTTGAGATCTTTCTCACATGACTTTCAAGCTATGTGGGATCAATATTTACCTCTGGTATGTTTTTCCTATAACAATAGATTCCATTAAAATATTCATATGGCTCCATATGAAGCATTATATAGAAAGGGATGTCGCACACAAACTTATTAGGATGATGTTTGTGAATGAAAACTCATAGGCCCAGAACTTGTTGAGGAAACAGTTGAAAAGGTAAAGGTTATCCAAACACACATCAAAGCAGCTCAAAGTAGGCAAAAGAGCTATTCCGTTAATTGGAGGAAGGATTTGTAATTTCTAGTAGGAGATCATGTTTTCTTGATGGTATATCCATGGAAGGGTGTTATACAATTCGGTAAGAATGGTGAATTGAGTCCTAGGTACATCAGACCTTTTGAAATTCTAGAACGAATTTGGTTTGTAGCTTACTGTTCGACAATGCCATCAAGTCTCTCCAAAGCTCATGATGTGTTTCACATATCACTATTGAGAAAATACATGTACGACCTAATACATATACTCACCAATGAAGAAATTGAACTGGAACCTGATATGTCTTATAGTGAAGATCCTATCAAGATTCTTGATACCAGAGAAAAAGTGCTGAGAAACAAGACGACTCATCTCGTAAAAGTTCTATGGAGAAACCATTAGATAGAAGAGGCTTAATGGGAACCTGAGGAACTTATGATGAAGAAGAACCAATATCTTTTTATGCATTAATATGTAAGAAATTTATAGGATGAAATTATTTTAATGAGGGCAGAATGTAACTCCCCATGCTTCCATGGTATGTTTCCTTTTGAATAATACAGTAGCTTGCATTGTACGCAACATGAAGTTTTAACACACCACGACCAACAAAACTAGCCATTATGAATAGTAATACCCACTTTTTTAAATTTTTAAAATTTTATTTTTCAAAATAGACTTCATATTTAAATTCATATTTTCAAAATTATCTGAGGGTGGATTTTTGGAATTTTTCTAAAAACATTCAATTTTTGATGAATAGTGAAAAACACTATGTTATTGTTTAGAATCGACTTTTTATTTAAATTATTAGTTATATTATTTTAATTTATTTTAGGTCAAAATAGACACATAATAACTATATATGTTCAATGTAATTAATTGTAGTCATTTTATAATATGTTTAGATTTAAAAAATTTTATTGAACTTTTTACCGTCTTTTACCCACCTTCTAGAAGGATTTACAAATTTGCTTAAAAATTAATTTTACCACTTCCGTGAGTTGATTTTCAAAATTTTTAGGTACCCGATTGACCTTAGTAAGTAAAATGTGGTTCAATAATATGAAAATAATGTTTGATTAATAGTAAATTTTCACTTTTATTTACCACGATTAAAAGTATATTGGGTAATTAAGGGTAAAAATGATATTATAATTAACATAAAACATATACTAATTATATTGTATATGTATAATTAGAGTAAAAAAACCTTAGGAATAAAATATTATCCTTTTGTTCCAATTGGATTAGATTATTACATTTATTATTATTTTATTTAAGGAAGCGTTAAAAGAGTTAAATTCAAAGCTTAATATCTAAATCATTTTTAATATAGGGTTACACACAATACAAATTGGAATATAAATAATAATTAGAAAGATAAAAAAATTCTTACATAATGGTATTTTATTTTTAATTTTCAGACTTTAAATAATTTAATTTATTTACGACACAATGATGATGCAGTAATTACATTAATAATGAAATATTAAAATAATTGATATTATAAATATCAAAATAAATGTAAATTGAGATTTCTGATGAATTCCAATAATTATCTAGGTTTATAGAAATGTTTAGGGTTGATTAAATAAATTTTATTCGAAGTTATAATGTTTTTATGGCTTTCACAAAAATCAAATACTAAATAGTGTCAAAATTGACATAATTGAGTTTTTAAAACAAATACTATACTATTAATTGATAAAATATTCTAAAAAATATAAGGATTGGAAAAAGGACTTATATAAGGTTATACATATTAATAATGAATCAGATGTACTTCTATTGGATTTTTATAGTATGATTATTGACCATATAATATAAAAATACAAAAAGACATGGTAAATGTCAAACTATTTGACAAAGAGTTAAATCTAAAAGATAAGGTTAAAATGGTGACCTAAACCTATCCAAAACCTATTGTTTGAGAGGTTTTTGAACCATCCCTACATTATCCTAGAAATATATTATTTTTTAGCCATTAGAAACTGAAAATTATTTTATTATGGAATAATATTTCAAGCTTTACCAAAAGTGACCTTCACCTCTCTTATAAAAGGGTGCATCCCCTTCTCTTAATTTCACACCTCCAATGCAATTTGGCTTATCCAACCCCAGCCCAAATATCTTACCAACATTCCTACCTTCATCCTAGAGGCAGTAATTTGTTTATAAATCCATCCTATTGATCCCTTTTGATCAAATCAAAAGAAATACTCTAAAGAAGAGATAAATATTTCATCACCTCTTTCAAGTTCTTTTCTTCTTCCACTTCTTATTTCTTTGTTTTTTACATTATAAAATAATAACTACAGTATCATATATATACTATGATGTTATTATAAAAATGGTACAACCATATTCATTGTTCTATCCATCATATGAATGAATAAGTCACCATACGTGCGTACGTACGAATTACCGTCTCCACGTCGTTCTGTAGCTTTTTATTCAAACAATTAATTATTTGGATGGTTATAATGATGAGTATAAATGATTTAAATAATAAATATAACATGTTAATTATTCTGTATATATGATTTACCATTCAATTACATATGATATAACCATCATAATAATATATTGCCGTTCGTACGTACGTATGGATTACCGTCTCCACGAACTCGATGAGATTCATTCCCGATTGTAATAATTCAAGAATAATTTTTATTTTATTATTAAAAATAATTTTTAGGATCATAATATAATTTTGTATATTAATCAAATACATTCTATCCATAATAAATATGACTTATTTAACCATGAAAATAAAGGAAAACAAATCTGTTAACACTAGAAACAATGATACTAAAAAAATATTATTAACACCACAATTTTAGAAGATCATATATGATTTCTTATTTATGTTTATGATTCTTGTATAATTTAATATCAATGATTTAAATTTTATACACTTGGTTAACATACCCTTGACCAAGGAAATGTACACGATAAGGGTTAATTTCACAATCTCTTTATTATCCGAGTTTGTTTTTACGTAAGTATCTACTAGGACCTCTTTATCATCCACATCCAGGTTTCTTAAAAATTTATTCCAAAACATTTTTAAAATTTACTAGACTATTATTTAAAGTAATTTATACCCTTTTTTGAATTTTTATAAAATGGTTTGAATGAAATCTTTCTGTCATATTCCAAACAAGGTACTTTTTGACCTTTTTGACAAAATTAAGGTAAGAATGTCTTTTTTTAACTTATACAGAGGGTTTGGCTATTTTTCACCATTATATCATCATTGGAGCTTCCCACACAATATTTTAAGTGTATTTTCAAAATAAAATTGTTTATTTTATAATTATGTGACTTTTAAATAATATCAAAATAGAAAGAGGTAATTATTTTAAATAGTTTTAATTTTATCTATATCAACATACTTTGATGGATAATAAAATTTTTTGAAGTTGATTTATTATGATACAAATCATCCATATTGTATTGAAGGTTTTATGATATTCTTGACTATGAATGTGTCACTTTAACACCATTTTTGGTTTTTGGATAAATTATTTACATTTTTTATGCTAGTTTTAATATGAATGTTTATGTTATGTTTAAACCCTTTTATATGAGGAATGAATTGGACTTAGTATGTGATGGGTGGAGCCCAATATAACTCCTCAATGCATTGGTAGATCTCATGAGACAAAATAGTGTGTTGGCACCAGGCCCTGTCAAAATCTTATTTGTAGTCTCGGAAAAAGGCCTTGACTATGTGGTTATAAAGTATGGCATTATGCATTCCATCATTGTGCAATTGGCTATTGATATTTCTTGAGATTATTAGACTAGTAGAATATCCATGTGAATAAGTAAATGGAATTATTTGGTTTATATTTTTCATATTATGCATAAGGGTATGTTTAAATGGCTTCTGTTTTTTTCTTATACATTCCCTTAAATGTTTATTCTTATTTATGAAAGTTTATGAAATATTTTTATCCTTACTGAGCATCTGATCTCACCCTTTTCTATGTGTTATTTTTCCCAGGATGTGAAGAAGTATTTTATGGTTGACCTGTAGGGATATTCTAAGAGATATAAGTGTTTTCAAAGGGAACAAACTGTTGTTTTTGTTTTTATCTCATGATGCAATGTAAAACTTATGTATGTATCTAGTACTTCGAAGGATACTAAACTAATCTGGATTTCGGGACATTATTCCTTGTATCATGCTAATGTTATGTAATAATGAACCGACTCTAGGTAACTAGGGTCAGGGTGTTACAACATATACATTATATTAGATGATATTAATACGATCAATGTGTCTATGAAATGATCATCATAAGATCAAAAAAATCATGATAAATAAGAGTATGCCAGTGACCAGATAGAGGAATTTTTTGATCAACTATGCATGTCCATGTATTTTTCTAAGGTGGACATTTGGTTTAGAGATCATAAATTAATGGTGAAGAAGGAAGTTATTAAAAAGACTGTCTTTTGAAAGAGGTGTGGACACAATAACTTCATAGTGAATCCCATAGGTCTCAATAATTCCCTTGAAATATTCCAAGTGATTATGAATGCAGTCTTTGGCCATTAACTTGACAAATTTTTAGTAGTCTTTGTATATGGTACTCTAATATAATCCAAGTTCAAGAAATAGGAAGATGAACATTTTAATTCTATACTAAAGACATTGTGAATGGAATAACTTTATGAAATGCATAATAAATAAGAGTTATGGATAAGGGCAGTATAATTATTGGGGTATTTTATCAACAAAAAACAGATAAATGCGGACCCATCTATGATAATGTAAATAATTGAGTGTCCCATTGTAGCATTTGTAAAAGATATTTTTAGTTTCCTTAGATGATCTGGGTGTTACTACCAGTTTTTTTGGAACTTATCATTATTTTAAAACCCAATAAGAATTATGTATCTGAAGGGAATAATGTTTTTATAGACAATTGGATGTGAATACTACATCAAATAGTTAAAAAACAGGCTTATCAGTGCATGAATACTTACACTACACACAAGCAGTGAACACTTTTTAGCATATAATGATGCACCAAAAAAGTTATTACAATGTGTGGTAATTAAAAATGATAATGTAATATCATATGCCTCAAGGTAGCTATAATTTCATGTGAATAAACTATCCCATGCATGATTTCGAGTGGGAGAATATGATCTTCAAGTTGAATATTTGTAGAATTATATCTATGGAGAGAAGTGTCATATATATAATGATCAATAGATCATAAAATATTTATTACCACAGAAGGAGCATAATATGTTTTAGTGATGATGGTTAGAGGTCATCCGGTATTATTACTACTCAATTAAAAACCATCATGGTAATGAAAATAAAGTGTTAGATGCTCTCTGTAAAAAGGATACTATAACATTTTCAATTATGATAATTGAGAAGGATCCAATATTCTTAGACATAAAAAGGATGGACATGGAATTCATAATGGAATTAAAATCATAATTTATTTCTAAAATGATTGATCAACCATCCCTCCTGGAGAAGATAATGTTTTCTCAAATAAATGACATGGAAATTTAGAATAAGGTGGAATATTTCAATAATGGGGAATCATTAGAGTTATAAATCGATGAGAAAAGAGTTTTAAGATTTGTCTCAAGACTATGTGTACCCTAAAATCCTAAGATAAAAAGGGATATATTGAATGATTAAAATAGATCGACCTTTTATATTAACCCTGGGACAAAAATATCTACTATGATCAAAAAGAGAACTATTAGTTAGGAAATATGAAGAATGACATCACTGAATATGAATCAAATTTCTTGTTATGATATCAAGTGGAGGATGTAAGGAAAATTTCCAAGGGGATGATGAAAAAATGACATATACCTATATATAAATGGGAAACATCACCATAGACTTTGTCACTGGACCTTAGAATAAATATAGAGGAAATAATACTATACGGGTTGTTATGGATCTCCAAAAAATATATCTCAAAATATTTCAATTCAATAGGACTTCTCACTTGATCAAAATGCACTAATATACAGTATAGAAGTGGTGAGGCTGCAATGATTACCATTATTTATTGTTTATAATTGATATCCATGATTTACCTCCTTGTTATGTAAATGTGTCCAACACTATCTAAACACTAAGATAAACTTAATTATGGAATATCACCCTCAAATTGATGGAAACCATGGCTGAAAAAATCATACATTAGAATACATGTTGAGAGAATGTTCAATGGACATAAAAGGAGGATGGGATCAAAATCATCCCCATGTCGAGTTCTAAAACAAAAAATGTTTCCACTCAAGCAACCAATCAACTCGATATGAATCCATTTATGGGAAGAGATATAGAACACCATCATGCTTAGAATAATTAGGTGAATGTAAGATGTTTTAACTATAAATGGTTGAGGAAATGGTAGAAAAGAATAAGAACATTCCAAAGCACATTAGGGTTTCCCAAAGTCAATATAAGATTAATATAGACAATTTTCAATGGGACTTAGAGTTTGATGTTGGTGATACGGTATTCTTAATAATATCTCAATGAAAGAGAGTCATGAGATTTGGTAAGAAGGTAAAGCTATGTAACTATTACATCGAACCATTTTTTATTGTTGATCACATCAGATTTCTTTTATATTGACTAGCATTTCCTCCAACCATGTATCATGTAAATAATGTATGCCACATATCCATCCTGAGGAAGTATATAATAGATCCCTCAAAAGTATTGAATTTAGAAGTGGTAAAGAAGGAATATAATATCTCTTATGAGGATCATCGGGATAATATATTATACAATAGAGATATTGTTCTACATAATGACCACTCACCAAGTTAATATACATTAGAGGATCCAAAAATAGGAAGATGCGACATAAGAACAGTAGGAAGAAATGAAAGATAAGTTCCATCTCCTATTTTTACGTAAGTATGTAAATATAATTTTCATGGGAGAAATTTCATAATGGAGAAGAATGTGAAACCCTAATATTTTTATGAAATGTATATATTTAAATAATTTTTTTTCTTTGTTATTTTTTGTTCTACTCAACACTGCTTAAATTAAAGTTGAAATACTATAAAAATTTTATTATTTTAACATGGCTATTATAACCTAATTGTAGAATTGGTGGGTACATATTGGAATAACAAAATTACTAAATTTATTTATTTATTAATTATAAGGAAATAAAAACTTAATTATTACTTAATGTATTTCATTCTAAAAAAATATCCTTTCATAAAAAATGATTTTATTTATTTCTATGAGAAAAAAAATACAAATATATTTTTAAATTTTAGAAACGTTATTTGACAAAATAAATTTAAATTTCAAATTTAACATGCAAAAATTATATTATGGTTTATTTTTTATAATGTTATAAAAATTTTAAATATTAATGAATAATAAATGATACTAATTTACATTGAAAAATAAATTTCATTTAAAGAATTTACAAAGTGAAATTACATTTTTATTAGCATTAAATTGAAATGAGATCATTTTAATGAAACGAGTTTACCATAATTTTGTTACCCAGCCCCTATCCCATAATTTTGTTAAATGAATGGTCAAAAATAAAGTGATCACACAAGGTGAAATGTATTTACACCATCTAAGAATCTAGAGAATACAAAATTAGAGTCAAACAATAAAAAGGAAACCATTTATTTTTAATATAAATAATTTAATATTATACTTTGTAATGAATTATACACATGACTTTTGTATAAAGATATTTCAAAATTGAATGTGTTTTTTCCAAAACAAATCATTACATTTTGTAGGTATAATATGAAATTAAATTCTACCATTTTTTTGTTTTTTATTTTATAAAATGTGTTCCATATTTGGAATTTAGAGTTTAAAATTTATTAAATATATCCCTTTTATTTTTGGTCATAAATAATTGATACCATAATAATTTTAATCACAACATTAAAGGGTAAATTATGTTATTTATGTTAAAAATAATATGATAATAACTATTAAATTTCCCCTAAAAATGCCTAAATTATATTAAATGAGTCAATTGCATCCATAATCTTTTTTTTTCTTATATGACCTTTTATGGCCACCTGGATGATATTATGACCTTCGTAGTATTTTATATAATCAAAAGTCAAACATGTCACTCATTTTTTAATAAGTATAATGTTTATAATATATAGATATCCAAAAGTTATGTTTGGACTATAAATAGTATTTTTAAAGATAAATGATTTATCTTTATCATGTTATTGTGTTTTTAATGTTTTTGGATGAAATACTTATCTTAAATGCTAACACAATTATGATGAAATTATTACTCAATTAATGGAAAAATCAAATAAATGATATTAAAAAAATGAAAAAATAATATTATTTTAGATAATAAGGGTGATCCATGATTTATTTATGTAAACATTACGTGTACAAGATATAATAAAATATTTGGTTTGAAATTTTTTATTCCAATGTAATGAATGGTATTAAATTTTATAATAATAATATTTTATAGGATTAATAATTTATTAAATTATTTAGAAATCATAAAAAATATTATATAATCACATAGGGTATAATATATGTTTTATAAATTCATCCCCTTTGAATTTAGAGTCCATTTTGAAGCAATTGACTCTAGAATAGTCTTATTGTATTTTAATATTTTGAGAAAGTACACCTCACTTCAATTATAAAATGATGCCATTTCCTTATCTTATTCACACCACTTTTAGATAACAATATAGACCATTACCTTAGCTTTTATCCAATAAAAATACTTATTTATGTTATTGTGGTTCTATTTCTTCAAAAATACCTACATTATGTTCTTTATAAAGGAGCTCTATTGTAGAAGAGGTAATAATCATAACCAATTCATTAAAATTAATTTCTTCATATAACTCATCTTAATATGTTATACCAATAATAAATTTATAACTCTAGTAATATATATATACATTCATGTTATTATAATTTTTATACAACCATATTACACCTTTTATCGATCCTATATAAAATTAATGCATTGCACGTGCTTATGTACGACTTAGCATCTCCACATAGCGGTGTAATTCATTTTTCATCACCACATTACTTGCATGCACATAATGAGGGAGATAATGGATATATATGATAATTATAAAATATTATTTATTAAAAAAATTAATATAACATCATTTTACATTTCAATTCACCATTAAGGGAATGATATCAACACCCGTGCGTGTGTATGACATATCATCTCCATGAAGTGATGTGACTCATTTTCAATGTACAACATTGAATAATGGTTATAAAAATGTAATTAATAATTAACTATTATATTTATAGAATTATTTTTTTGTATATGATAAATATTTATCCCATGCAGATAAACCAGAGCATATTTAACAAAAAATACATGGAAAAATAAATTAATTTATCCCCGAAACTATGGTAATAGTGAAATATTCCTAAAAATAATGTTGTAAGAGGTTATATAAGGATTATATAATGTATAATAATTATGAATATGGCTCGATTATAATTTACTAACATGATTTAAACAATCATATGAGAGGTTAAATAATTTTCAATTAATGGAAAGAGCAATGCACGGGATCTCCCAGAACCTCCACATTTTGTTTCAGTTATGGTTTATCTCTATTTATCTCAATTAATATATTCTTTATTATTATATATTTCACCTATCTTATATAAATATGTACCAAAAGTATATATTTATTTCAATTCCTCATTTTTATGGTAATTACATGTTTTTAAAGGTTCCTTTATTACTTCAACTTGATAAGAAAACCTAATTAAAGGGAACTTATCTATTTGTTACCCATTTTCATGTACATTTGAAAAAATATTTTAATATTCTAATATTTTCCATAAATACTTAATTTATAATGAAAAACTATTTTCATTCATTTCTCTTTTTAGGAAAACAATTATGGATTTATTCTCTTTAAAGACTCATTATTGTTTTCACTAAAATCCACACTTAGTGGAACATTTCTAGTGATACCTAACCACTATTTGTAATGTTTCAATTTAGTTGGGTATATTTATTCTTGATCAATTCAAAATTTTCCTTTCTGAATTAACAAGAATAATTTAAATCCATACTGTTATAGATACCATTGTTATATACACTTTGTTTATTCTTTATGACATGATTATGATACCCATTTCATTCCATGGGTAACCCTTATAATCATTCCTTCTATTTGATTCATTAAATAGAACACATATGTATGAATATGTTGTGATTTGTTCACTAAGATAGAAGTCTAATTCCCTAGGTAATGCTTTAGTCTCATAAGATGTTATTTAGGGGATTAAGATGTAAACTTGATCCATTATGAGATTTTATGCACCTTGTGATATAGTTATAGTAATGAGCCTCGACACATGTTTATATCATGTTATATGTTTCTCCCAAATTCCATTTTTTCCATGATCATATGATTTCATGTTCTATATGATATAACTATGTATGTTCATTTACGGACCATTATTTACATGTTATCATGTTATGTTGTCTGACACATGTGTTATGATTTATTTCCCTATTTGTTCAATTATTGGTATTTTTAGATCAACCCTTTTATCTATATAATCCCAAGGTTATAATATATTCTCATAGGTGTTGAAAGAGAGTTAGGAGCTCTTATTGACAATTAACAAAATTATTTTATATTCCAATTTCATGATTTCAATTTTTTATAACCTTCCAATGAAAATATACTTTTTGATACTTTCATTTTATTTAATGGATAATTAGTGATGCGAAAATTTACCCAAGTTTTTATGGTTTAAGAGGACTCTTATAATATATCTTGGGTTATCGAATCCTCAGAGACAATAGAATTAACCTAAAGAAATATAAATCTTATGGGGACAATTGGGCTATTATTTTTCCATCATGGGTTCAACTTGAGTAAAATATTTAACAGATTTAAACACATAAGTGAATTAAATTAATAATGAAGGGTTGATCCTAGTTTATTACAAGGGGTGTATTGAATTAGTTTCTTTTAATGGTTTAGATGAATTAAATTGAAGAAGGATTCAGTCAATAAATTCTGTATAATGTAATCATTTTCTAGTTTAACACCCTAACATACAGATGATAATATGTTATACATATATAGGATCATTTTTATGAGCACTCCAGGGTTAATTATCTTATTATAACATGCATAGTGTTGAAAAATCTATATGGAAGAGGGAGTATAAGGCCCCAGCCTTAAACCTTACTTAATATTGAATTAAATGAATAATTCACATTGAGGATCTTTTCAGGTTTAGAGTTTTAGAGAATTAGAACATAACTATTACATCTTAAAAGATTACAAAGTAGACACTTCTACTAAGTCTCCATAAAATAAAAACTCTTAAAAAGAAAGATGTCTAGATTCCATGTTTTAGATAGCATGAAATTCCCTTGATCCCATCCTTGACCTTATTCCACTTTAAGTCCTATGAAAAACATTTCGAAAAACTTGGGGTGAGCATAAAAAGCTCAGTAAGGGATACAAAAAGAATGAAAACTGTTAGTTTTTCAAACATCAAGTAAACCATGTATACTATATCAAAGTAATACCTTCACCTTCATGAAGTAGTAAAAAAAATCTTCACTGAATAAAGTATAATTACTTACCTTTTTGTAACCAAAATATTACCAGAAAACCCATATAAAGAACACATAGAATATATAAAGGTAACTTGGGACATAAACATACCTAAGTGGAATAACCATACGGTTGACTTTCACACATATCACTTAATGGAATAGCCATACGGCCAATTTCCATACATACTTAATGGAATAGCCATACGGCCGACTTCCATACCCAATGCATTGGAGGTTATAACGTAACCACCCGTCCTGGTATTCACGGCACCACCCGTCATATGGTTTATAACGTAACCACCCGTTAAAATGTCCAAGTACCAGTATAAAAGCATAAAACATAAAACCAATATAAAGGAATGATAACATTTCCACATTTCAATCACAATATATCATAAATATATTTACATAATAGAATCCTTTTTCAAAACCATTTTCAATACCAAAATACATAAAAGAGTATATGGTATTTATTTTATTCTAAAAACATTACATCTTGTTGAGAAAGCCAAAGATCAAATAATACTCGCGGCGGCGGAAAAGGTCGTTGTCACCGCGTACGTTAAAAAAACATTCCTTTTTTTCGTTTATTAAAACGCTTCGTAGAAAAAGATTCCTTTTGTATAAAAGTAAAATTCAAAGGAGTTTATACACCTTATAAAAGAAAGTTGTGTATAAAACGAAATATGCCTCAATGAAATGAGATTGAGACGAAGTCCCTTACCTTGGGTCCGACTTGACTCGATCGTTCATTAACGTCCTGAATAATAAACTTGAGATAATTTATACTTGATTAAGAACCTTTTTAAAGTTAAATATTCTTTTTATATCTCTTATTTCCATGTTATAAACATTATGTAACCATTTAAGTTAATAATGTTTGTTTTGTCAATATTTGGTTCTTAAGTCGAAAGTTGACTTCTTACAATTACATGTTGTTCATGTGGTCAAAAGTTCTTTATATCCAGAATGAAATTCCCGATTTGGATATAATATGTATCATATATATCCAGAATATACATGTATTTATAATATTACATAATCATTTAGAGATAAGAAATGAAATGCACCGTTCATGGAGACGGTAAGCCGTACGTACGCATGAACGCTACTTTCATTTCTTTGTCATATTAGTGGAATTAAAAGTAAATGAGAGGTATGTATATTTTAATTCCAGAATTATATTCATCATTTAAATATATCATTAATTATATATATACATTATATACATGTAATTTTAATAGTACATTACATTTTGGGATAAGAAATGAAATGCACCATTCATGGAGACAGTAAGCCGTACGTACGCATTAACGCTACTTTCATTTCTATCTCATACATTAATGGAAAGAAATAATAATGATATAGAGGTATATTATAATTTCAGTATAACATCATATATAATAACTTTAAATCCATCCTTTACACGTCCCACATATGGCATTAACGAATCACATCACTTTTAGGGGGCGGTAGTCCGCACTTCCTTAAATGAAGATATCGTGTTTACCCATAATGGAAACCATAAAGGTATGCCAAAAATGAAAAATACAGAAGCTTAAAGAAAACATAAACATATTATATATCATATATAAAAATAGTGACATCATAATGGCCACCCTTGAAGGTGTTAAATGAGTATTGAACAATCATCGTTTCGGGAGGCAGAATTTCGCCATCCACGGAAACCGTATGTTCTTTAACCATTTGATGTAGTTGTGTGAGAGTGTAGCTAAAATAAATATTATAACAACATCCTAGTATATGGAAGATACTGGTGTTGTTAAAAAATAAGTAAATAAAAAGAGTTTAGAGGGTTGTAGAAGCAAAATAAAACAAATGAACAAGAGAGAATGAATTACCTTTAAAAGTGTAACTCCCTTTTGATTTGAGCCTAAAGGCTTCATTTGAAAGGATTATGCCCAAAGGGAATCCTTTAGGATGAGGAGATTGATGTGGAGAGAGTAATTGGCCAGGGTTTGGCCGATCCAAAGGCTTGAGAAGTGTGTGAAATGGGGTAGAGGTGGGGGCCTTTTATAAGAGGAGAGGAGGGGCACTTTTGGAAAGTAAAGAAATATTACTTTATTTGAAAATGTGTTTCGGTTTTAAAAGGTCTCACATTGATATAATTCGTGGATAAGGTGATAAGGGTTCGAAATCCACTCATATAATTGGTTTTGGACAAGTGTAGGTTTTAGATTTTTCATTATCCTTCCATTTTATTTAAATCATCAAATAATGATGTCATCGCTGCATCATTATTATGTCATATATAATTTAATATATTTAATGTCTAAAAATTATAAAAAAATACTATGATGTAGGAAATCTTTTTAGCTTTACAATGACTATTTATAATCAAAATATGGACTTTCATAACCCCACTCAAAAATTATTTTAGTAAACCAATTTATGTTAGTGTCATTTTCACTTTAACATTAAATAAAAATATATTAATGTCATTTTCCAACTAAAGTGGCTCCATGGGGTACCCAATTGGCCCATGGCTTGTCTTGGTCGTCCATGACTCACCCAATTGGTGTAGGACAAGTTTCATGGTGTTTTCACATTCTTATAATACCATTTTTACCTTAAACTACACTAATTACCTCTAATCGCGATTAATGAAAAAAAGTTACTATTCACCAAAAAATTATTTTAATCTCATTGAACTACATTTTACTTCTTAATGAAAACCATGTATGTTGGATTTTCAAAATTCAATACACATTAGTGGTAAACTTTCATTTAACTGAAAAATCAGTTTGCTTGATTACCACTTAGTGGTTTCACTATTCATCAAAAATTGAAGTTTTTCAGAAAATTACCAAAAATTCACCCTAAGATATATTTGATATTCTGAGTTCAAAAATGAAGTCCATTTTACAAAATTCAAAACATATAAGTCAAATTAATTAATTTAATAATTAATTCCTGCTGTCATGACAAATAGCGTGTTTTTGTGAAACAATAAGTATCAAAAGATTGACAGCAGTTTAAGTCCAATTTCAAAGTGAAATTGATTCCAATGACCACCATTGGATTAACTGGTAAAAATATTTTCTAATTTCACTTTAAAAACAATTAAAATAATAATCTAATCATATAAATATTTTAGATTAAAAAGAGCTTTTGAATTAAAATACAACATTTTACACTATTCATAAAAAAATGAACTTTATCAGAAATGTACCAAAAATTTACACAAAGTAAATTTTGATGTCCCGATTCTAATAAAGAGTTATATTTGGTCCAAAATAAAGTATAAGAGTGATAAAAACTATATTTAATGATGGTTCACCATTAAAAGGTGATAAGTGAACCTTTAGTGAAAATTAGAGTATATATGCCCTAAAATTGAACTCTTTCTGTATTTTAAGCCTTTATCTTTTATTGGGTAGATGTATAAACATTTAAAAACATATCTAATCATATTTTAGTTATTTCTATCCATTCCCGCCAGTACAACGGCTACTTGTTAACTAATATTTAAAATAATATTATTTTATTACTAGTGTGCTACGTAAGTTTCAAAGAAACTCATCGTTGCGTATCGGGTACGCTATTGAACATAGCAACCCCTTTAAAATAAAATTAATATTTAATTCGTAAATATTAATAAATTTGAAAATTCTTTATTCTTTATTTACCTGGGATGTTACATCCTTCCCCCCTTTGGGAATTGCGTCCTCGCAATTTTATTCACTTATCAAAATAAGTGGGGGTATTTATCCCTCATAGCATTTTCAGATTCCCACGTTGCCTCTTCAATCACATGGTTTTTCCACAAAACCTTTACCTGATGAATCACCTTATTCCGTAACACTTACTCCCTGTGGTGAAGAATCTGGACTGGGTTTCCCTCATAAGATAGGTTCTCTTCCATCTAAACTACCTCTGGACTCAAAACATGAAATGGATCTGGCATATACTTTCTCAACATCGAAACGTGAAAAACATTGTGTACCTGAGATAAACTCGGAGGTAAAGCCACTCGGTATGCAACTGATCCAACTCTTTCCAGAATTTCGTATGGTCCAATGAACCTTGGACTCAACTTTCCTTTCTTACCAAATCTCATCACACTTTTCCAAGGAGAAACCTTGAGAAAAAGATGATCACCTACCTCGAAAGATAGATCCTTCCTCCGGTTATCCGCATAACTCTTCTGCCTGCTCTGAGATGTTCTCATGTGTTTTTGAATCAACTGAACTTTTTCTGCCATCTCTTCTACCAATTCTGGTCCCATCAGTTTCCTTTCACCCACTTCATCCCAAAATGCTGGAGTTCGACACCGCTTCCCATATAATGCCTCAAATGGTGCCATCTGTATACTGGAATGAAAACTGTTATTATAAGAAAATTCAACCAAAGAAAGATGTTGGTCCCAACTTCCCTGATAATCCATAGAACAAGCTCGTAACATATCCTCCAATGTCTGGATTGTTTGTTCTAACTGCCCATCTGATTGAGGATGAAAAGCTGTACTAAAATTTAATTCAGTACCCAACGACTTCTGAAGGCCTTTCCAAAAGTTAGAAGTAAACCTGGGATCACAATCCGATACAATGGAGAGAGGAACTCCATGTAACCTGACTATCTCTTTAAGATACAAACGGGAAAGTTGATGAAGAGAGAAAGTATCTCGTATAGCAAGGAAATGAGCAGATTTGGTCAAGCGATCAATAATAACCCAGATTGCATTATTACCTCGAGATGTCTTCGGTAATCCAACAACAAAGTCCATGGATATATTCTCCCATGTCCACTCTGGCACTGGTAAAGGCTGAAGCATCCCTATCGGTAACTGCCTCTCTGCTTTAACCTGTTGACATGTTAAACACTTCACAGTAAAATCAGCAATGTCTCTTTTCATTCCATCCCACCAGTAATACTCCCGCGGACCTCTGTACATCTTAGTACTACCAGGATGAAAATAAAAATCATTCTTCAACTGTGAATCACAAGGCACACATAACCTCTACACAAACCTCAAAACACAAACACAAACTTATCCAAGAACTCATGGAAAATTTTATTCATAAGGTCCATGAATACAGCAGGTGCATTGGTTAACCCAAAAGGCATAACTAAAAATTCATAATGGCCATATCTAGTATGGAACGCAGTCTTCGGAACGTCTGCTTCTTTTACTTTAAACTGATGGTACCCCGACCTCAAGTCAATCTTCGAAAAATACTAAGCTCCCTGGAGCTGATACCACTTCATTCGATGGCCCAACATCTGCTGAAGTTGTTGCAAATGATTTTACCACCCCTTTATGCTTGTAGTCTAACTGCTTCCCATCACTCAAGATCCTTGTCGGACACTCGTCTGCATAATGATCCATTTCATTACACTTAAAACATCTTACCGTTGGCTTTTCATTTCCTGCTTGATCATTTTCCTTACAGTTACGAGCAATATGACCAGACTTACCACACCGAAAGCACTTACCAGACTTGGATAAACATTCTCCAGGATGCATTTTACCACACTTCTCACAGGATGGATATTTGGTTTTCTTACCTCCTTGCTTCTTTGATTAATTCTTCCCCTTTTCCTGCCAACTAGATCTCTTATTCTGTTGTTTGTCATAGAACACCTGATCATCGGCAAACTCAATTTCCACCTTCTCCGTACATCGAACAAGTTTTTCATAACTTTTGAACTCAAGAGAAGCTAAAGCCCTTCGATACATTGGCTTTAACCCTGAGTAAAAACGGTTTATTTTACTATCAAGATCTCGTATGAAGTTTGGAGCATACCTTGCCAATCGAGTGAACTTTTCTTCATAAGTAGACACTGAATCATCCTCCTGCCTCAATTCTAGGAACTGTTTTTCCATCCTAAGACGAACCACCTTAGGAAAAAATTTCTCAAGAAACATACCTTTGAATTCGTCCCAGTGAAGATCCTCAATCTCATCACTATCCCTTATATTTTTCACGATCGACCACCACTGATCTGCTTCACCTTCAAAACGGTAAACAGCAAGACTAACCTTTTGATGTTCTGAACACCCCATGACATCAAAAATCTTCTCCAGTGCTTTAATCCACCCTTCAGCTTGCACAGGGTCAGATGATCCTCTGAATGATGGGGGATGTTGCCTCATGAAATGTTCCACCACTGACATGTTCCTCTGCGGTTGATCTGGCTGATCTCGTGCGTGGATACCACCACCATTTATAGCCTGAGTCAACTGTGCCATCACTGCAACAAACTGTTCAGTTCCGATTCCGACCATCTCAGGTTGCTGATTTGGAAGGTTATCTTCCTCCTGATGTCGTCCCAACATAGCTACTTTGTTTCCTCTGCGGAAAACCATTCTGAACACAGAAATATCTTAGGCGAAGCAACATGGTAATCCGTAAATGCTATATCATTTCAATCATATTATAATTTAACACTTTTCTAATTCCTAAAGTTGTCTAAACCGTCCTCTGATACCAACTATAAGGCCCCAGCCTTAAACCTTACTTAATATTGAATTAAATGAATAATTCACATTGAGGATCGTTTCAGGTTTAGTGTATTAGAGAATTAGAACATAACTATTACATCTTAAAAGATTACAAAGTAGACACTTCTACTAAGTCTCCATAAAATAAATACTCTTAAAAAGAAAGATGTCTAGATTCCATGTTTTAGATATCATGAAATTCCCTTGATCCCATCCTTGACCTAATTACACTTTAAGTCCTGTGAAAAACATTTCGAAAAACTCGGGGTGAGCATAAAAAGCTCAGTAAGGGATACAAAAATAATGACAACTGTTAGTTTTTCAAACATCAAGTAAACCATGTATACTATATCAAAGTAATACCTTCACCTTCATGAAGTAGTAAAAAAAATCTTCACTGAATAAAGTATCATTACTTACCTTTTTGTAACCAAAAGATTACCATAAAACCCATATAAAGAACACATAGAATATATAAAGGTAACTTGGGACATAAACATACTTAAGTGGAATAACCATATGGTTGACTTCCACACATATCACTTAATGGAATAGCCATACGACCAATTTCCATACATACTTAATCAAATAGCCATACGGCCGACTTCCATACCCAATGCATTGGAGGTTATAACGTAACCACCCGTCCTGGTATTCACGACACCACCCGTCATATGTTTTATAACGTAACCACCCGTTAAAATGTCCAAGTACCAGTATAAAATCATAAAACATAAAACCAATATAAAGGAATGATAACATTTCCACATTTCAATCACAATATATCATAAATATATTGACATAATTGAATCCTTTTTCAAAACCATTTTCAATACCAAAATACATAAAATAGTATATGGTATTTATTTTATTCTAAAAACATTACGGCTTGTTGAGAAAGCCAAAGATCAAATAATACTCGCGACGGCGGAAAAGGTCGTTGTCACCGCGTACGTTAAAAAAAACATTCCTTTTTTTCGTTTAGTAAAACGCTTCATAGAAAAAGATTCCTTTTGTATAAAAGTAAAAGTAAAAGGAGTTTATACACTATATAAAAGAAAGTTGTGTATAAAACGAAATATGCCTCAATGAAAGGAGATTGAGACGAAGTCCCTTACCTTGGGTCCGACTTGACTCGATCGTTCTTTAACGTCCTGAATAATAAACTTGAGTTAATTTATACTTGATTAAGAACCTTTTTAAAGTTCATTATTCTTTTTATATCACTTATTGCCATGTTATAAACATTATTTAACCATTTAAGTTAATAATGTTTGTTTTGTCAATATTTGGTTCTTAAGTCGAAAGTTGACTTCTTACAATTACATGTTGTTCATGTGGTCAAAAGTTCTTTATATCCAGAATGAAATTCCCGATTTGGATATAATATGTATCATATATATTTAGCATATACATGTATTTATAATATTACATAATCATTTAGAGGTAAGAAATGAAATGCACCGTTCATGGAGACGGTAAGCCGTACGTACGCATGAACGCTACTTTCATTTGTTTGTCATATTAGTGGAATTAAAACTAAATGAGAGGTATGTATATTTTAATTCCAAAATTATATTCATCATTTAGATATATCATTAATTATATATATACATTATATACATGTAATTTTAATAGTACATTACATTTGGGGATAAGAAATTAAATGCACCGTTCATGGAGACGGTAAGCCGTACGTACGCATGAACGCTACTTTCATTTCTATCTCATACTTTAAAGGAAAGAAATAATAATTATATAGAGGTATATTATAATTCCAGTATAAAATCATATATAATAACTTTAAATCCATCCTTTACACGTCCCACATATGGCATTAACGAATCACATCACTTTTAGGGGGCGGTAGTCCGCACTTCCTTAAATGAAGATATCGTGTTTACCCATAATGGAGACCATAAAGGTATGACAAAAATAAAAAATACAGAAGCTTAAAGAAAATATAAACATATTCTATATCATATATAAAAATAGTTAAATCATAATGTCCACCCTTGAAGGTGTTAAATGAGTATTGAACAATCATCGTTTCGGGAGGCAGAATTTCGCCATCCACGGAAACCGTATGTTATTTAACCATTTTATGTAGTTGTGTGAGAGTGTAGCTCAAATAAATATTATAAAAACATCCTAGTATATTGAAGATACTTGTGTTGTTACAAAAGAAGTAAATAATAATAGTTTATAGGGTTGGAGAAGCAAAATAAAACAAATGAACAAGAGAGAATGAATTACCTTTAAAAGTGTAACTCCCTTTTGATTTGAGCCTAAAGGCTTCCTTTGAAAGGATTCTGCCCAAAGGGAATCCTATAGGATGCGGAGAGGGATGTGAAGAGAGTAATTGGGCAGGGTTTGGCCGAGCCAAAGGCTTGAGAAGTGTGTGAAATGGGGTAGAGGTGGGGGCCTTTTATAAGAGGAGAGGAGGGGCACTTTTGGAAAGTAAAGAAATATTACTTTATTTGAAAATGTTTTTCAGTTTTAAAAGGTCCCACATTGATATAATTCGTGGATAAGGTGATAAGGGTTCGAAATCCACTCATCTAATTGGTTTTGGACATGTGTAGGTTTTATATGTTTCATTATCTTTCCATTTTATTTAAATCGTCAAATAATGATGTCATCGCTGCATCATTATTATGTCATATATAATTTAATTTATTTAATTTCTAAAAATTATAAAACAAATACTATGATGTAGGAAATATTTTTATCTTTCCAATGACTATTTATAATCAAAATTTGGACTTGTATAACCCACCTCAAAAATTATTTTAGTAAAACAATTTATGTTAGTGTCATTTTCACTTTAACATTAAATAAAAATATATTAATGTCATTTTCCAACTAAAGTGGCTCCATGGGGTCCCTAATTGGCCCATGGCTTGTCTTGGTCGGCCATGACTCACCCAATAGGTGTAGGACAAGTGTCATGGTGTTTTCACATTCATATAATACCATTTTTACCTTAAACTACACTAATTACCTCTAATCGCGATTAATGAAAAAAAGTTACTATTCACCAAAAAATTATTTTAATCTCATTGAACCACATTTTACTTCTTAATGACAACCATGTATGTCGGATTTTCAAAATTCAATACACATTAGTGGTAAACTTTCATTTAACTGAAAAATCAGTTTGCTTGATTACCACTTAGTGGTTTCACTATTCATCAAAAATTGAAGTTTTTCAGAAAATTACCAAAAATTCACCCTAAGCTATATTTGATATTCCGAATTCAAAAATGAAGTCCATTTTACAAAATTCAAAACATATAAGTCAAATTAATTAATTTAATAATTAATTCCCGCTGTCATGACAAATAGCGTGTTTTTGTGAAACAATAAGTATCAAAAGATTGACACCAGTTTAAGTCCAATTTCAAAGTGAAATTGATTCCAATGACCACCATTGGATTAACTGGTAAAAATATTTTCTAATTTCACTTTAAAAACAATTAAAATAATATTCTAATCATATAAATAATTTAGATTAAAAAGAGGTTTTGAATTAAAATACAACATTTTACACTATTCATAAAAAAATGAACTTTATCAGAAAGGTACCAAAAATTTACACAAAGTAAATTTTGATGTCCCGATTCTAAAGAAGAGTTATATTTGGTCCAAAATAAGGTATAATAGTGATCAAAACTATATTTAATGACGGTTCACCATTAAAAGGTGATAAGTGAACCTTTAGTGAAAATTAGAGTATATATGCCCTAAAATTGAACTCTTTCCGTATTTTAAGCCTTTATCTTTTATTGGGTAGATGTATAAACATTTAAAAACATATCTAATCATATTTTAGTTATTTCTATCCATTCCCGCCAGTACAACAGCTACTTGTTAACTAACATTTAAAATAATATTATTTTATTACTAGTGTGCTACGTAAGTTTCAAAGAAACTCATCGTTGCGTATCGGGTACGCTATCGAACATAGCAACCCCTTTAAAATAAAATTAATATTTAATTCGTAAATATTAATAAATATGAAAATTCTTTATTCTTTATTTACCTGGAATGTTACAGGGTGAGAGAAAATCACTGAATTAAAAACTCAAATAAAGAAATTATTAAACAATTAAAGAGTGAGAAATAACATCCAATCTAGCCAATTTCTACTACCCTTGATGAAAACAGAATATGGTTATCCCTATATTGATTTTATTCTCTCAATGAAAGTGGGAAGTAGACTCATAGGGATGGAGCTAAAGAAGATGAACTCTAAAATAACGATCACTCCACTGTTCTATGAAAAATTTCACAAGTGTGGGTGTGAATAAGTTCACACCATGATTCAATAGTATAATAGTGATATTTCAAAGATTAAAATTAAGTAATAATAAGAATAAATTTTATTGAAAATATAATGTTAATTAAATAACTTATTTGAGAAAAAAATGAAGATATGATTAAAATATTCTAGTATTTAAATAAAATTGAAAGAATTTAAATTCTCCTCTAATTCCGTCACCACCACTATCTTCAATAGGCACAATATTGTCCTAGGATCGATTCACCATCATTAAAATTCATAAAATTTAATTAGGATAGTCAAAGATCAGTAGTAAAAAATGGAATTTAGAATTTCCAATGATTACAATAAAAATCGAATCAAAATTCTTGTCACCCGTTGAACAAAAATTTACACATTAATGAATAAAATATTGTAAGTGGTAATAAATGATAAATAATTTATTATAGGTTTCCTATAATAGATTTAAAATTTTTATTCTAATAAGATCATAAATTCATATTTTATGCTCGAAATGGTTGGATTACTTCATGGGCCTTCAAACCTAGACAAAAAATTAAACACCAACATGGGATCCCCAGATCACCTTGAAAAAATAAAAATTAACTCTGGACATTGTTAATTGAATTTTTCCCTATAATTGTATCTCTAACCAATTAAAATTTTTTATATTTGGCATGACTTTTGGGATCCACTTTTATTTTATGGTCCTAAGGCCCAATAAAATTTATTAAGATATCTTTTGATACATGAAACAAGGTCCATCTTCCCTAGTGATTCATCCATTGATAAGAAAACGAGCGTTAGACATAAATTGAAAAATTATAAAGCCCAAAACCCACACTTCTGGATTTTGTAATGAAACATACAGTGTATTTTTTTATATAATTGATAATAGAAAAATACATAATATATTATAAATATGGGGACCTTTTCCGGTCTATGTTTTTGAGGATTATACGAATAGTACATTAAATCAGAGTTTTAAAAATATAAATATTCATTTAATTTCTTCTTCTCAAGCTTCTTATTGGCCCTTGAATATTCCTTAGTACAAGTAGTCACTTGAGGATATAAATCAATAGTGGTGAGACAAAATCCCAGTAATAGGATGTATATGAACAATATAACAATGGGAGAGCACAATAATAACATTGACAAAGGATCATAAACATGAGAGAAAGCATTAATAAAAGGCATGAAATGTGGAAATACATAAAAAATGAAACATCATGTCTTAGTAGTCATCTACCTCACATGGTTATGAACAAAGCTAGCATCATGTTCAAACATAATTTCAAATTAACTCATGAGTTTCATCACATTACCCAATTTATTGGGGTTCTGTATAATTCTGGGAGCACCGTCACATTCCAACATTCATATTGTGCTATATAATTCTAGGTGCACTCGTCCCATAATAATATTTACATTATCATTCATTCCAAATTAAAAATATGTAAAATGTGAACATAACATGACCCATTTAAATAAATGGGTTTCAAATAATATAACATAATTTCATAAACATTTGGTATCCAAAATAAAGTGGTAATGTCATTCTTTCTATAGAACCATTAACCATAAGTGAAGTGTGAAACAATATTAATGATATAAAAAGGGTCTGTTTATTTGAAAGAAGTGTTATTTTGTAAAAAAATGGGTTTTTCATAAAATCAATTAGAAAAAAAGTATATTCTAAGAAATTTAAGATAATGATTAATAATTTTTTTTAAGGAGAACCCATACCAAACGTGGAGTGAAAGAGGGTAAACCTGATGAAAGAAAGATGGGTTCTAGAAATTACCCTTACCTTGTATATGAACACTTTCTTCACATTAATGTCTTCTATAACCAAATTAGATTCATTAATTAACAACTATAGAACCTTGTTTACATGAATATGGTTCATTATCGTTTCATTAAGTTATCTTATGGGACTTTTTATGAGTTATAGAGTTTAAATACATTGTTCGAGAATGTTGGTTTTTATGGTTTTCCTGATGGGTTCACATGTATTCATATATGGAATTTTGTGTAGAACATGGATAAACCTTCATAACCGTATTTTCAGGAAATTAATGATATTACATGATTTTAAATTATCTTATATTGAATTATATTATATACCATGTGGATAAATGATTAGATATGAATTTAATGGTGATTGTTTGGGTTAATTTGGGTTGTTTTTCGACCACAAAAAAGTTGTTTTGTTTAATCAATAATTAGTATCTACATCAGTTAGATAAAAAACCATAAATAGGATATAATACATATAAAATAATCTGGTTCAGCCATAATAATGTTTTTATGACTAGATCTGATGTTGGTAATGGAAAAAAGAAGACATGTCATTCTTGAAGGTGATTAATTAACACCTCACAAGCAACATTTTCCTTTCTAAAATAAGAAAGAAGAGGATAAGGGGACTTGATGATATATAAAATCACGTAATTATCATAAAATTAAAGTATATTTATGATATAAGAGTTACCATACAATTTTTATGAGTATAGGTGTGGATAGATTAAAAAAGAACAAGAAATTGAATGAAAATTAAAGGAAAAGAGAGAGGGGAATTACCTCTTGAATCCTCCTCTTCAAATCCTCCTTAAGGAAACTAGTCATTTTCTTTTGATGAGATCAGAAGCTATTTAGTCATGGGGGAGAGGATAGAGAATATTTTTGGATAGATTTTATACGAGGATTAAATCTTGATAAGTGTGGTTTGATATGTTGAGGGAGAGGGGTTATTTATAAAGAGGAGGGGGTTCCTTTAGAATAAAATAACAAATAAAAAAATATCAAATGATAGAATTGAAATAGTATTTTTTGACAACAGAGATCATATATTAATATAATATAATTCATTTGGACTTTAAATAGTAGTTATAATTCTAATTCATTAATTTATTAAAATTAAATTGAAAATAAAGAGAAAATGATATTTTAAGGAATCACTTTTTGAATTTAGGTTTTTGGAATGTTCGTTTTGGGTTTTCATATTGGGTTTATTTTATTTTAAGTAAATATTTATGTACGTAACTATAACATGGCCTAATATAAAGTTATATAATTTTTATGTCATCATTACATCATGAATGATGTAATTTAACATATATCAGTTATGTGAAAAACTGTATTTTTACTATTCACCTGAAAATTGAAGTATTTCACAAAAATTTTAAAAAAATTAACCCTAACAATTTTTTAAGGTGTATAATCCAAAAATGAATTCAATTTTTCAAAAATAATTTATAAAATATTAACAATTGAATTTTTAATTAAAATCTTAATCTACATGAAAAATAAAAATTTTAAAATTATAACTTATTTCATAATGCTTTCAAAAATTAGATAAGTTCTTATAAAATTATCTTAAAACCCAAAATACAAAGAATTGAAAATTTACCAAAACATTTTAGGAAAAGACTTTTATTTTAAATTAATTAATTATTTAAAATTATTTATTTATGAATTACAAAAACACCAATACTTTTACTATGGTCATATTATCACTCATAAGATTCCTAAATATTAATTAATCATTCATGGGTGAGGTATAATACTATTCATAACGGTAGAATACTATTCATAATGTTAGGTTTCCCTTAAAAAGGGTAGGTTACTATTACCCTGAAATTATGTTGTTCGTATTAGACTCCAAATAACTTACTGATCGCAACTGTGTATGTCAGATTTTCAAAATTCAAAACCCAAAAGTGAAAATTTTATGTTTAAAAACTAGGTTATAAAAGTCACATAGAAATAATTTCTTCATTGAAGCACATAATGTTTGCTTTTAAAATCATGTGATGTTACATTCTTACCCCCTTAAATGAATTGCGCCCTCGCAATTTAATTATTGCACATATAATCCGGAATTTATATATTGATAATTAAGAAAAACTATTTCCTTATTTGTATTTAATTAACTAGAAGTTTAAAATAAATTTAAAAATGAAAACTTATAATCTCCAAAATTTTCTAACCCATTTCTCTGACACTAATTGTATATCCCTAAACTCATACTTCTAAATTCAGTAGTAAGACAGGTTGCACAATTATTTTTTATAAAGGATAGAAGAAAAATACATATTATATTATACATTAAAATACCTTTTTCATTACAGGTTTTGGAGGATTATACAAACTATATATTAACATTTACATCACAAAAACGTTTACATTTATTTCATTCCTTTTTTCTCTAGCTTCTTATTGGCCCATGAATACTCTTTAGTACAGATAATCACCTGAGGATATAAAACTAAAGGGGCATGGTAAAAGCCTAGTAAGAGGATGTATATGAAAAATATAAAAATGGTTTATAACAATAATGACATAGGAAAAGTATCATGAACATGATATAAATCATTAATAAAAGACTTGAAATGTGGAAATGCATAAAAATGAAACGTCATGTCTTAGTGGTGATCTACCACACATGGTTGTGAACAAAGATGGAATCATGTTCACACATCATTTCACTTTAACTCATAAGGTTCATCACTTTTCCCAATGCATTAGAGCACTGTATAATTCCGGGCTCACCTGTCACATTCAAACATTCATATTAATTTATATAATTCTAGTCACACTCATCACAACATAATATTTACAATATTCTACAAGCCACATTAAAGATATATAAAACTTGATCATAACATAACCCATGGATTGAAATGGGTTTCAAATAATAAATAATACTTTCAAAAACATTTTCCCCCAAAATAAAATGGGAATATCATTCTTTCCATAGAACCATTTACCATGAATGGATAGTGAAACAATAATCATGTGGTTAAAAGGGTTTGTTTATTTGAAAGATGGGTTCTTTTGGAAAACATTGGATTTTTCATAAAATCAACTTGAGAATATGCATATCCCAGAAAAAGTAAGATAATGATGAATAAATTATTTTTAATGGGAACCCATACCGAACATGTAGTGAAAGAGGGAGAACCCGAAGAAAAAAGTTGGGTTCGATAATTTTCCCTCACCTTGTATCTGACCGATTTCATTAATATAATATCCTATATAACCTCATTAGATTCATTAATTTATAATTCCATAACCTTTTGTACATGAATATGGTTTAATATTATTTCATTATGTTATTTTATGGGCTTTTTTATGAGTTATTGAGTTTAAATACATTGTTTGCGATTGTTCGTTTTTATGGTTTTCTTGAGTAGTTCACGTGTATTCATAAATGGAAGTTCTTGTAGTCCATGGATAAACATACTGAACTAATATTTCAAGTTATTAATGACATTACAAAAGTTTAAAAGATCTTATATTTAATTATATTATATACCATGTTGATGAATCCTTAGGTAACAATTTAATGATGATTGTTTGGGTTAAGTCTGACGGTTTTTTGATCCCAACAAACATTAATTATTTATTCATTTAGTAATATGTACATAAGTTAGATACAAACCATTAAATAGGATATATTACATATAAAATAATCTGGTTCATCCATAAAAATCGGTTCGTGACCAGGTTTGAAAGCAGTAATGGTATAAAAGAAAACATGTAATTCTTGAAGGTGACCAATTAACAAATCACGAACGACGTTTTCCTTCCAAAAAAGAAGCATTGAATGGGATTGGATGATATATATATATAATCCCATTAGTATCATATATTTACAATATATATGATACTAGAGTTACCATTCCATTTGGATGAGGATAGGTGGGGATAGATTAAGAAAAGAACATGAAATTGAAAGGAATTTAAACGAAAAGAGAGCGGGGAATTACCTCTTGAATCCTCATCTTGAGATCCTCTTTAAGGAACCTAGGCTTCGTCTTTTGAGTAGAATAGAATATCTTTAGTGATGTGGGAGGGGTTAGGGAATATGTTTGGATAGATTTTATACAAGGCTTGAAACTTGAGAGGTGTAGTTTGACAAGGGGAGGGAGAGGGGTCATTTATACATGGGGAGGGGTGTTTTTAAAATAAAATATGATATTAAATAAAATATTAAATGTTAGACATGTAATAGTAGTTTTTTGACAACATAAAGCATATATTAATATAATTTAATTTCATTTAGAATTTTAATCATCTTTATAATTCTAATTCATTAATTTTTTTAAAGGAATGTGAAATGAAAGATAAAATGATATTTTAAGGATTCACCTTTTGACATTATGTTATGGAAAGTTCTTTTTAGTTTTAGAAATTGATTTTATTTTAATTTAAAGAAAAATTTATAAAATAAATATATCAAGGATGAATAGAATTTTCTAGAAAATTTATGTCATCATCACTTCATGAATGATGTAATTGAAGATACACTAGTAATATGAAAAACTGTATTTTTACTATTCAACCAAAAATTGAAGTATTTTAGAAAATTACAAAACAAATCCCCCTATACATTTTTTGAGGTGTAGAATCCAAAAATGAATTCCATTTTTTAAAAATGATTTTCTAAATATGATTAATTTATTTGTAAATTAAAATCCTAATCTACATGTGAAATACAAATATTAAAATTAAAACATATTTCATAATTCTTTCAAAAATTATATAATTTCTTATAAAATAAACTTAAAACACAAAAGATTTATATTTTTATGTATACGAAAACATTTTAGGAAAATACATTTTCTTTGAAATTAATTAATTAGAATTATTTATTTACGACTTGCAAAAATACCAATACTATTAATATGATCATATTATCACTTATAAGATACATAAATATTATTTAATCATTCATGGGTGAGTTATATTACTATTCATAATGGTATGCAACTAATCATATGGGTAGGTGACTATTCGTAATGGTAGGTTACTATATGCCAAAAAATTTGTTGTTCGTATTAGACACCAAATAACATACTGATTGCAACCAAATTTGTCAGATTTTTGAAATTCAAACCAAAGAAGTGACAAAATTAATTTTAACAGCAAGGTTATATTAGTGACATAGTAATAATTAGTCCATTGAAGCACATAATGTATCCTTTTAAAATATTTGGATGTTACATTCTTCCCCTTTAATGAAAAGCACCCCCAAAATTTGTTTATTGTACTTATAATCCTGAATTTATATTTTGATAATTAAGAATAACTTTTTTTATGTGTACTTAATTAACAAAAAGTTTAAAAGTAAATTTAAAAACAACAATGTCTAATCTCAAAAGTTGTCTAGACTGTTCGTCTGATACCAACTATAAAACCTTGAACCCACACTTCCGAATTTAGTACTAAAACATGTTGTGCATTTTATTTTTATAAAGGTTAAAAGAAAAATACAAAGTATATTATACATTAGAGGACCTTTCAAGTCTTGGTTTTGGAGGATTATAAAAACCATACATTAACATTTACAACAAAAAACATTTACATTTATTTAATTCCTTCTTCTCTATCTTCTTGTTGGCCCTTTAATACTCTTTAGTAAATGTAGTCACCTATTTTATATATCCAAAGGGGTGAGATAATATATCAGTAAGAGGATTTATATGAACAAAATAAGAATGGATGAGCATAATCATAACATAGATAAAAGATCATGAACATGAGAGGAACCATTAATTAAAGACATGTAATATGCCAGTACATAAAGAATGAAACAACATGTATTAGTGGTCATCAACCACACATGGTTGGAATCATGTTCACAAATAATTTAACTTTAACTCCTGAGGTTCATCCCATTAACCAATTCATTTGAGTACTGTATAATTCCAGGAACACCCATCAAATTCAAATATTTATATTGCGCTATATATTTCCAGGTGCACCCGTCACATCATAATATTTACATTATCATGCATGCCACATAAAAATTATGTAAAACATGAACTTAGCATAAACCATGGAAAGAAGTGGGTTTTAAATAATAAAGAATACTTTCATAAACATTTTTTCTAAAAATAAAAATGGAATATCATTCTCCTCATAGAACCATTAACCATTAGTGAATAATGAAACAATATTCAAGAGGTAAAATGGATGAGTTTATTTGAAAGAAGAATTATTTTGGAAAACATTAGGTTTTTCAAAAAATAAATGTGAGAACATGCATATCCCAAAAAATATAAGATATTTATGAATAATTTATTTTTATGGAGAACCCATACTGAACATGGGCTAAAAGGGGGAGAATGCAAAGAAAGAATGTTTCTTTCATGAATTTCCACTTACCTTGTATCTGAACGCTTTGTTCACATTAATGTCATTTATAACCACATTAGATCCATTAATTAACAATTCTAGAACCTTTTTTACATGAATATGTTTCATTATGGTTTCATTAAGTAATTTTATTGGACTTTCTATGTGTTATAGAGTTTACATACATTGTTTGAGAATGTTCACTTTTATGGGTTTATTGAGTGGTTCACGTGTATTCATAAATGGAAGTTAATGTAGAACATTGATAAAAGAACTGAACTTATCTTTCATGTTATTAATTATATTAAAAGAGTTAAAGTGATCTTATATTAATTATATTATATACCATGTTGATGAATCATTAGATAATAATTTAATGATGATCATTTGGGTTAATTTGGGCGGTTTTTCGACTACAATGAACTTGTTTTGTTCAATCATTTAGTAATATGTACATAAGTTAGATCAAGAACACTAAAAAGGATATAATACAAATAACATAATATTTTTAAACCATAAAAATGTTTTCATGAGAATATCTCAAGGTGGTAATGGGTAAAAGAAAACATGTCATTCATGAAGATGATAAATTAACACCTCACGAACAACATTTTCCTTTCTAAAATCAAAATAACAAGAGAAGGGGATTGGGTGATATATATAATACCATTAGTATAATAATATTCCAGTATATGTATGATACTAGAGTTACCATACCCTTTAGATGAGGATAACTGGGGATATATTAAGAAAAGAACTTGAAATTTAATGGAAATTAAAGGAAAAGAGAGAGCGAAATTACCTCTTGAATCATCCTTTTGAGATCCTCTTTAAGGAATTTTGGATTGTTATTTTTATAAGAAAATAAGTTCTTTAAACACGGGGGAGGGGATTGGGATGTTATTTGGACAGATTTTATACAAGTCTTGAAGCTTGAGAGGTGTGGTTTCATAAGGGGTGGGATAGGGGTTATTAATACTTGAGGATGGGGTGTTTTTAGAATAAAATATAAAATAAAATAAAATATCAAATGTTCGACTTGTAATAAGAGTTTTTTTGACAAAATAAATCATATATTAATATTATATAATTCATTTTACACTTTAAATAATTTTTATAATTCAAATTAATTTATTATTTAAAAGGAATTTGAAAACAAAGTGAAAATGATATTTTAAGGAATCACTTTTTGGCTTTAGTTATTGAAAAGTACTTTTTATGTTTATAAATTAATTTTATTATATTTTAAGGAACCATTTATGAAATTAAATATAACATGACTTAATATAATGTTCTAGAATGATTATGTCATCATTACATCATGAATGATGCAATTTAAGATGCACCAGTTCTGTGAAACATTGATGTTTACTATTCACCCGAAACTTGAAGTATTTTAGAACATTACAAAAAAATAACCCTAACAATTTTTAGATTTGTAGAGTAAAAAAATGAGGTCCAATTATCAAAAATAATTTTCTAAATATGATTAATTTAATTTTTAATTAAAATCATATTCTACCTAGAAAAGATTGATTTTAAAATTAAATCTAATTTCATAGTGACATCAAAAACTACATAAGTTCTTATAAAACTATCTTAAAAAACAAAAGGCATATAATTTTAAATTTGTATAAAAATTAGGAAATTAAATTTGGTATTAAATTAATTAATTAATTAAAATTATATATATATAACTTACAAAAATACCAATATTTTTACTATGGTCATATTATCACATATAAGAAGCCTAAATATTATTTAATAATTCATGGGTGAGGTATATTACAATTCATAATGGTAGGTTACTATTCATAATTCTAGGTTACTATTAATTAGTGTAAGATACTATTCATAAGGGTAGGTTACTATTCACTATAAATTATGTTGGTCATATTAGACTCCAAATAATTTAGTGATCACAATCATATATGTCAGATTTTCAAAATTAAAAACAAAAAGTGAAAAATTATGTTTAATAGCTTGGTAATAAATATCACATAGTACTCATTAGTTCATTTAATCACATAGTATTTCCTTTTAAAATCATGGGATGTTACATAAATCATATAAAAATATTAAATTGATATAATTAGAAGAATGGATTCCACAATCTGATGTTTAATTGGGCCCATAATGATAGACTGTAAACATGAATTGCACAATGATGTGAAATTAAGTTCAATTTATAAAATGCATAGAAATTGTTGTTTATGAAAATTCGAGAGAGTGAATATTCAAAAGTAAACATAAATATTGTCCTCTTTCAGTGGATAATCACACACCCAAATTTATTTTTGCTACCCTCGAGAAACAATTATCTCAAAAATAGGACATTTATTTCCATTTATCAAAACAAATTACATACAATTCCTATCAAAATAAATAATTTCAGAAAGTCAAGAAAACTATCAAAATAATTTCTCATTACCTAGGATCACAAGAATATCCCAATACCAAGCCCATTCCATTGTTTAAATTAATTTCAACATTTAATCCAATTACAATTAATCATAATGATGTGTTATGAATCCCAGAATACATGAGAACCATTTTGTTTTTCAATTGGGCGTAAATATAAGCACAATGTGGGAAACACATTAAAACATAAGATTGGTCCCAATTTTATCCTTTTATTATTATTTCTATTTTTTTATTTTTGTAATGAAAATATAGATGAAAAGACATACTATGGTCAAGAAAACTATGGAGTGACAATACCCAACTGCCAAATGATATAAATTGTATCAATTACATTATCTATAATACTGTTATAAAGCCTAACTATAGGAATAAAAACTATGGAGTCATGATTCCCTAGTTTCTAACACCACAAATTTGGAAAAAACATTTCTCAATGTTTTCTTATTTATGTTTTTTGGACACCCAAATTAATCCAAAAGTGTCTCCAAATAATATCTTATAATGAAAGGGAACAAAGAAAAAAAAGTTACCCCAAAAATTCAATGGATGTACATTGTGGAATTTGGATTAAAATTATGAACATATTTATGGTGAAAAATCAAATCAGACAATATTATATTTTAGAAACTATGGTCATGAAAATTCATGTGTATCAAAATAATAATCAAGGAATGAAAAATTATTTTTTATTTATCCTCAAATTATGAAAAGTGTTTTATTATGTTCATGGTTTATGAAATTTTCCGTAAAATCCCAATGGTTTCCCATAAAATCAAGGATTTTTCACTCTACCAACATAGAATGATAATTTCCTTAGTGTCAAAAGAAAATATAACGGTTAGGTTAGAACTATGATGAAATAGGGGTAAATGTGATTTGAAATGGAATCATAGAACACAAACACTTAGTTTGAAGTTGATGAACCATAAAAAGTAATTGAACAATTTAGATTCATGTCACATGATGACTCATTGAGGATGATTGAAAGTTGGGTTTGAACTATAGAAGACATGTGTATCATTTTAAAATAATAAAGTGTTTCTATAATTAAATATCACACACAATAAAGGTTATATCACATTGGAAACCCCAATAGAGGCCATTAACAAAAATAAAACAAAATATAGAAAATAAAATAAAATATATATAGAAGTCAAGTTTCCACCTCTAAAGTACTTAGTTTATTGTATTCACCTCAACATGGACCCCCCAAATTATCCGACACTAACATTCATCTTTTTATAGAATAAAGTTTTTTCCAACTCAATTTTATTTTCATTTATACTCCAATCAAATCAGTAGGAAGGTTTAGAAATTGATTCATCTAAAATGATATAGGTTACAACATTTGGGATAATCCCATGAATATTGAAAATCATCCATCCAATTTATTTCTTAATCATTCATAATACAACAAGGATAATTTTATTATTATTTAATTTGAGAATGAATAAAATTAAAACCAAATTTGTTTTGTTTATCCTTTATGTTGGATGACTTGAGAGGGGATATATGGAACATGAATTCAATATCTGGTTGCCTAAGATATTCCGAAAAAGACTGGGATATAAAATTAAAATTTTATTTATTTTAAATTAGTTTTAATATAATTTGTACCTTTCGAATAGAAGTGTCAACCACAATATTTTTAAGAAGAGTGTCATGTATGGGTATGAACTCAATGTTTTTGATTTCCCCCAAGGTTTAATTCAGTGGAGAACATAAAATATCACAATTAGATCCAATTAAAGGAGAACCATGAAATTTACCCAAGTTACCCCCTATGTGAATATATAAAATAAATTTTATTATTATTTAGACACCATTCATCAATTACCTTTGGTTCCTCAGGTTGTCTTTTAGAATTCCCTAATAAATTTACATCATTTTTCATTTTTGATTTCACAAATTCCAAAGTCTGTTATTTATTGTTTTATTTTGATTTTAAAGACTATTATGGATTTATAATCAATGGTTCAATTTTATAAATATATTTCCAACTCCTTGAAATAGTAAAACCATATATTTTTTTATTCGATTTTTGTTTATAAAAAGATCATTTTTTCAATTTGGAGGAAGGGACAACCTGATTGGGAATGGGTTCCATAATTGTTTCCATGCAATGTAGTTATAATATTAATGATGAATCATAAAAATTCATTTTATCAAATTTTTATTAAAGTATTCAATATATTGTTGGGTATTGAGCTGGATAGGTTTTTGTGCATCATGGACTTCCCAATGATATATCTTTTCAACCATCCTTGATAGGGATGAATATTTATCCATTAAACATCCATCTTTAAAATTATTTTACATCTAATGGGGTGTCAGGTAATTATTTAAGGGTATATCAATGTAATTCTATATGTTAGAGGATTACTAACAAATATTTCCTATTATATTCTATCTCTATTTTATGATGGGTTAATGTTGATGATACTTCATAGGAGTAAACTGAAATTATATTCAGAGTGATGAAAAGGGAAATGGGGGTGAGGAAATAAATTTTTTTGTTGTGAGATAGAATTGGGGTGTGAATAGAATGTGATTTTCATTGATAACTTACTTATTTCCTTGTAAACAGATAAAAAATTTGGTGGAGCCCAAATTTAGCCATGTTATTAAGGATTAACCAGTCGCTTGTAATCTAGATTGGATTATCAAATCCTCAGAGACCTAAGAAGTAACCTGAAGAAATATACAATATATGAGAGTTATTTTTCCATGAATTGGCCAACATGGGGTCAACTTGAGTGTTTTATTAAAGAGTTTGAAATATTTTAGTGAATTTAGTTTATAAATTAAGGTGGATCATAGATTATTATAGGGGATGGATTGAATGAATTTTTAATTGTTTCAATGTAGTAAATTTGAGATGGATTCATTTAATGAAATCTCCATAAACACACCACTAACTAGTTTAACACCTTAACATACACATATTTATCACCTATACACTTATAGGATCTTTTTCATGAGAACACCGAGGTAAAAGATCTTATTATCACATGAAAAGTGTAGAAAGCATAAATATGGAAGAGGATGAGAGAAAATCATTAAATTAGAAACTCTAATAATGAAATTATTAAAAATATATTGAGGGATAAATAAAATCAAATATAGTCCCTTTATACTCCCTTGTATCAAATCATAACATTTTTACACTCCATTAATGTTAATCTCTTAATGGAAGTGGGAAGTAGACTCATAAGGGAAGCATTGAAGAAGGAAAAAATTGAAATGAGGATTACTCCATCATTATGTAAATAATTTTAGAGGTTTTTTAATGCATAATTTCACACATTGATTAAATTTCATAAATGTGATATTTAAAAGATTAAAATTAGAAAAAAATAAGAATAGAGTTTGTTAACTAAATATTGTGAATCAATCAACTTACTTGAGAGAAAAATGAAGATGTGACTAAAAACAACAATTTAATAATACAATTGAAAAAATGAAATTTTTTCCCTAATTCCATCTTCAACACCACAATAAATAGTTATTTTTGGGAACTAGGTTCAATAAACAATAATTAAATGTCATCTAATTTAATCAGGATAGTAAAAGTAGTGCGGTAAAAAGGGAAAGTAGACTTTTCAATGTGGACCAAAATAATCTGATCAAAATTCCTCTCCCATGTTTACCGAAACATTACACATTGGCCTAGGAATAAAACTATGGGGTTA
This sequence comes from Viscum album, assembly GCA_963277665.1. Lineage (NCBI taxonomy): Eukaryota > Viridiplantae > Streptophyta > Magnoliopsida > Santalales > Viscaceae > Viscum > Viscum album. The sequence continues at coordinate 2,119,410,039 of OY728143.1, read as the reverse complement.
TATATGTAAAATGTTCTCTGGTATTTATCCTCTAATAACTATAAAATTTTTATTAAAACTTAATGATCCATCTAGATTTTACAATCGTACTGTCGGGATGAATTTATGGGCCTCAAATCTAGCCAAAAATTTAAACACCAACTTGTCCTATGAAGATCTCCCTAATAAATTCAATATTATCTTTGGAAATATTTTAATGAAGTGAAAATTATAATTTTCTCTATCTACAGTTATATTTTTCACCTCATTGAGCATGGATTTTGGGCACCACTTTTATTTCATTGGGTAAAGTCCCCTTATGAGTTGATTAGAAATTTCTTCATCCATGGACAAAAATATCCATATTACCTTATGATTCATCTAATTATCCTTAAAGAAACAATTTCCCACAAAAATTGATAAATAATATCAAAAATAATAAAATTCAGATAATAAAAATAATTAATTCCCCAAGATGATTATTAATTGGGTGGAAATTGATACACTTAAAACATGAATTCAAAATTATGTGAAAAGAAAATCAATTTTTAAAATTCACAAATGCATTTTTTATGGAAATTAAAATTCATGAATAATGAAAAATAAAAAAATAATATTATCCCCTTTCAATTGATAATTGCACCCCCAACATGATTTTATCTCGTCCTGATAAAAAATTATTTCAAAAATATGAAATTGAGTCCCATTTTCTAAAAACATTTTAACAAACATTTACCATCAAAATACTTAATTCCAAACAAACATAAAACCTATCAAAATCATGTCATATAATCTCTGTTATCGTTAATGAAACCCTAATACATTTATTAAATTCATCACCACATATCATCCAATTTCAGTTAAACATGATGATGTGTTCTGCATAAAAAACATGGGGCCCATTTTCATGTTCAAGGGGAAAAAATGGAAGCACTATGAGGTAATAAAAGTAACCATTCAGATGAGTATCCTATATTAAATTTTTATTTTATTATTTTTTTAACAATTATAAAGATGAAAATACGAACATTGTTCAAGACAATAGTGGATTCACAATCCCCAAGTACCAAACAAAATATGTTTTTTCAATTTCATTCTCTATAATGGAGATATAAATCCTAACTCTAGGAAAGATAACTATGGAGTCATAATCCCTATGTGTTGAACAACCTGAATGTGGAAAAAACATTACACTACATGTTCTCTATTATTTATTTTTTGGATACTCAAATAGAACCAAAAGTGTCCATAAACCCTATGATATGATGAAAGGGACCCAATAACTCAAACTTACACCCAGAAGCCACTATATGTGTATTGTGGCATTTTTATTATAATGGTCAAATTGTTAACAATGGAAAATCTCATTTGACAATTGTACCTTCAATAAAAAATAATCTTGAATTTAAACATAAATGAAAATAATAACAATGTAATTAAAAACTATCTAACATTTAGCTATAAATTTTGAAATGTTTGTTATCATGTTCAAGGATAAATAAATTTTCCATAAAAGAAAAATGTTTTAAAAAAAATTCTGTATTCTCACACCTCCAAATTTAAATAACACTTTCCTAAGAGTTGAAACATATGATAAGGGATATCTAAGAATTATAAGAATGATTTTGGGATTTTATTTCAAATAAAATCATGGAACAAAACTACCTATTTTGAATCTCATAACACATCAGTTAGAAATTGATTACATTGGCTTGATGCCACATGAAGAATCATTGGTGATGATTGAAGATTGGGTTTGAACTCTTGAAGGCATGTATTTTAATTGAAAATACAAAACTACTTCCACTATTAAATATCACACAAAAGATATTTTAGATCACATCGGAAACCACAAGGGGTTCACTTAATAAAAACATAGTACATAAAATAAAATAAAAAAATGCATAAGTTAGATTTCCTCCTAGAAAGCACGTTGTTTAATGAATTTATCACAACAAGGATCCTCTAACATATCCAATACCAACTTTCAAAATTTTAGGCACCAAATTTTTTAACATTTCAATTTTATTTTGATTGACTCTCTAATGGGATTGGTAGGAATGTTTTGAAATTTATTCACGAAAAATCAATTTGATCCCAGTGAATTTGCTATATAGTGAACATTGAAAAGCGTCCATACAATTTATTTCTTAACCATTCATTACACATGAAGTAGAATTTTATTATAATTATAATTGTGTGAGGATGAAATAAAAACTGATAGTTTTTTGTTATCCATTATGATGTAAGACTTGAGAGGGGATTTATAGACCTTGAATTTGAGTTTGGGTTGGCTTACACATTAACACATAGTTCATGAAATAAAATCAAACTCAAGTTTATTTCGAATATAAGTTTCAAACACAATATTTTCTAGATGATTGTCAAGAATGTATTTAGACTCAAATTTTTTGCTTTGCTAGATGGTTCCATTCAGTGGTGATCCGAAAAAATCAAAATTGGAGCCATATTAATGTGATCCAAGCCATAAATACAATTTCCCCTCATGCGAATATAGAAGATAAATTTATTCAGGATTTATACAACATTAAACAATTCCCTTTCATTCCATAGGTTGGTTTTAAAATTTATTTATCAAATTCAAATAATTTTTCATATCTGATTTTATAGATTCTAAAGTTTTTCCTTCAGTAATTTCTTGTTATTTTTAATAATCTAATGTTTTTAGAAAAAATGTTTCAATTTTTTAATTACATTCCCTACTCTTGAAAATAGTTAAATCTAGAATTTTTTCATGAGAGGTTTTCATGTAACAAGATTCTTCTATCAGTTTTGATGCACAGACTACATGAGTGGGCATGGGTTCTATAATAATTATAGTGTTTTGTTGTGGAAATATTAATTATAAAACACCCAAATACATTTTATCTTTTTTTTCAAACAATTTTTCAATAATTTAATGTGTATTATTATTTTTAAGAGTTTTGACATCTTGTACTTCCCAAAGATTTACATGTTCAACCATCATTGAGAGGGATGAAAATTCATCCTTTAAGCATTCATTTTCATAATGATTTTACATCTCATCTGGAGTGGTGTAATAATTCAAGGTTTGATCAATGAAATTCCCTATGTTTGGGGATTTCTAATATATATTTCCCATTCTATTCTATATCAATTTTATTATGGGTTAATGTTGATGATACTCCATAGGAGTTGAATGAAATTAGGATTCATAGTGAGGAAAATGGAAATTTGGAGAGGAAAGAGAATTTTTTATGATGATTGAGAAGTATAGTGTGAATAGAATGTGAGTGTCAAAGATAACTCACTTGGTTCTTAATAAAGGGTTCCAAAATTTGGTAGTGCACAAATGTTACCGTGTATTTATGTTATATGTTGTCTCTTGTAGTAAATCATGGGTTATCGAATCCTCAGAGACATAAGAAGTAAGCTAAAGAAACATTCAGTATATGTAGATTAGTTGGATATGAAGTGTTCAACTTGGGTTTAACTTGAGTGTACTTTTAAAAATATTTAAATGATTAAGTGAATTCCATTTATAAATATGGGTTTATCCTATGTTATTACAAGGGGTGGATTGAATGAATTACTTTTAATGGTTTTAATGACTTAAACACAATACAGATTCATTCATTGAATTAAATATAACCTCATAACATACAAGTTTTACAACATCACATTAATATGATAATCACGTATACACTTGGAGAATCAATTTCATGATCACATCAATGTAAAGGATACTATTATTTTAAGAAAGGCTTTGAAAAAATCAATAATGAAGAGGAAGATAAAAAATCATTGAATTAAAAACTCAAATAATGAAATTATTATACTTTTATATAGTGAGAAATAACATCCAATACATCTCGCTGATACTCCCTTGGATCAAACCATAAGAGTTTTAGGCCTCTATTGAATCTATTCTCTCAATGGACGTGGGATGTACACTCATGAGTGTGTAATTGAAGAAGAAAAATAGTGAAATAATGATCAACCCACCACTGTGTAAAGAATTTCACAAGTGTTGGTGTGAATAAGTTCAAAACATGATTCAATGGTTTCAAAATGATATTTTAAATTATAAAATTATATTTTAAGAGGAATCAGATCTTTTATTAAGAATATAGTTTTAATCAAACAACTTACTAGAGAAAAAATGAAGATGCGATTAAAAAATGACAGTATAAAAATAAAATTGAGGGAATAAAGGTTCCTCCGTAATTCCTTCACCAAGATCGCATTAAATAGGAATTTTAGGTTCCAATGTATGATCCCCATAAATCAGTTTCATCCCAACTAATTAGTTTAGATTAAGGTGGGTGGAAAAAAAAGAAAATTAGACTTTACAATTTTGACAAGAAAAGTCAGATCAAGATTCTTCTCCCATGTTGAACCAAAAAATACACATTAAATAAGGTAGACTTTATTGGGGTTGTATGAGATAAATATTTTATTTTAGGTTTCCTCTGATATTTTTTAAATTTTAGTTTCATTTGGAATATCCATTTTTATTTTAATCATTAAATGTATGGATGAATTTATGGGCCTTCACATTGGCCCCACAAATTAAACATCAACTTGTGCTCCTTATATCTCCTTGAAAATTTTAAAATTATCTCTGAATAGTGTTTAGTAAAAATTTTATTATAATTTTATCTATCTACAATTAAAATTTATGCTTTATTGGTCTCAAATTGTGGGCTCCACTTTTATTTGTGGGGCTTATGGCTCATTAATCCATGATCAGGAATTTCTGCATTAAATGAAAAAATGATCATCTTACCTTGTCATTAATACATTTAACCTTAAAGAAATATGATCCCGAAAAGTGATAAATAATATCCCAAGATATCAAATTCATATAATTAAAATAATTACTTACACAATAATATGTTTAATTGGTCTCCATTTGATACACATTGATCACGAATTAAAAAAAAAATTTGTATGAATTTCAATTTATAAAATGAAAAAAAAATAGTATTTATGGAAATTGAAATTCATGAATAAACAATCAGTATTAGATTGTTTCAGATTATAATAAATAATTACTCCTAAAATCATGTCATCATTTGTGTACAAGGTTGTGGTATCTATATCTCTCTAACTAGAGCTAGTAAATTTTTTAATAAGATTTTTTGGAAAATTTGAATCAGGTAGATATTGATACATTTGAAATTATAACATTCTATTTTGTTAAATTGATTATGATTTATATATATCAGCACCCACCCATCAAATTTATCTAACTCGTAAAATGTACAATATCCAATGAGATATTCTACAAAACAAATTCTAAAAGTTCCTTTGGGATTAGGGATTCATATAGCTCACAAGGTGATCATTGAACTAAAAATTCCCCTAGATAATATGGATGATCACATAGTGTAGATTTATATTAAAAAATTTATAGCATTGGTATTTGATCTACTAAATTTATTTATCAAAAATGAGGTTTATACATTCAAATTAACATATTATAAAGAATATTTAATAATTAATAAAAATTGATGGAACCCATAAATTTTATTACAGAAGAATAAATTGAAGGGGAAGTATAAGATTCAATAAAAACAATATAAAAAATCAAACAATAAATCTAAAAACCTACAAAGTGTACCATTACCCCACCAATTCCAATATTTCATTTACTAATATTATATGTTATATAAGATAAAATATTGCAAGACAGTAATATAGAAACTTTTTGTTTTGAAGAGAAAATATATGAAGATGACATTTTATATATACTTTGTTTTGAGAGTGTTGATGAAATCCTCAAGAAGGGATGGATGAGCGTCTTAGTTTTAATTGTGAACATGAGGTAAATTTTCTTAATTTGGGTTTTCTATACCTAATATATTATGTTAGGTATAGTTAAATAATATTCATATTCCTTATAGGATTATGTATCTATGTTACATGAAGTGAGTACCTTACAAATAAAATTGGAATCATTAGTTTCCAAATATGTTATAAAAACTAAATTTCATTGGATGAAAATGACTATTTAGAAATAGTTGATCAACTGGAAGTAATGGTTAAAAATAATAATAGATGACACACTCTTTATAATAACCACAACATAGCGGTAAAACTTAACGATCTTATTATATCAAATATATTTTAATTTCTTTTATTACTTATATCTTATTTTACAAATGAATGGCTACTCATTGAAAATTTAGATACTCCTTTGATTTTTTTATTCAATGCGTTGATTACTAATGGATCAAACATATATGATGATTTTTATCAATATGTAATACACTAAATTCACCATTTAACCAATAAAATTCAAGTTAAAAATTTTATATTCTATTTTAATGAATTTTATTTTGATATGGTGGTGTTTAAATGTTGTAAAAATGATAGTAGATGAATTAATCATGAGAAAATGAAGCCTTTAAAGTTATACAACAAGATAAGTATTAGGGTATATATAATAATATTTCACTATAAAATAATTTATCAAAACAAATTACATATTTTTTCTCAATGACTTTTTCGTGTTTAAAATAATCTAATTACAAAGAGTTTTGTTCTTATGTTTTGAACTTTATTAATGATGTCATATTTCATCAACAAACTAACTTTCTCAAAGTTGTATTTTCGATGATAATTAAAATTTAATTTAAAATATTTATTATTTATATTTATATTTATATTTCTCATGTATTTTCATGACTTTATATATTCCACACATACAAAATAAGAAATATATTTGTATATAAAAGAGTAGGTTGTATATATAGTGTTATAATGTATACGAACATCATCGTTATGAGACTTCCCATTATATATTTAGTTAATTTTATTATCATTTAATATAATTATTGTTTAGTTATTTTTCAAATAATTTTATTCATTAATTATTTACAGTGTTTCATTGAGATTATGATGAAATTATTTCATTGAGATTTTATCTTTCTCCAACAAATTTAAACTCTATAAAGAGAATAAAATGATTGGAGAAAAATCAAATCTAGATAATTTTTTTTAAAAGGATGACATAATATGGTACTATTTTTTCTATTCATATAAATATATTTATTTATTATTTGATCTATCTAGGTTCATTATATTATGTTTTAAGTTTATAAATGATTTAATGTACATGTTTTTAGTTTGCAAATTTAATTTTACTGAAAAACACACATCATTAACCAAAAACCAATCTAAAACAGATATATTATCTATATACATTAAGAAAATTAATCATAATTAATTATAAATGTATCATCATTATCCATATATCAATCTAGTAAATAGTGTACCATGTACTACTCGATGTGTTTGTTTTTAGTTTTAATGAGATAATTTATTTTATAACATGTGTCACTCATTGAAAACCATGAAAAAAAATTTATATTATTTTTATACTATATATCAATGATATATAACCCATTATAGATTTATATGAATATCCTACACATCAATATGAAAAAGTGTTTGACCTGTGTGATTGAAAGTGGATGTTTTTATTTAAATGTGACATTTTTATTCAAAATAGGCAACACACACCATAAACTAAGAAAACATTCATAGATTTTCTTGATAAATTTTTAAAATAATACATATATAATTTATGATGTGTTAAAGTAAATTTTATTTCAATTCAATGAAGGGAATTTTTTTATTTTAAAGTGACTTTTTATTTAAAAACACACTTCACTTGCTAAAAACTGAGATAAAAGAGTGTATTTTCTTGATACATTAGAAAAATATTCAATAACTAATTTTTTAAATATCATAATAAAACACATGTAAATTTGATTCATATTGTTCCGGATATGACTTGAGGTTAATTTTTTCAATTTAGAAGTGACGTTTTAGTTTAAATCATGTATCAGTCAATAAAAACCAATAATACACACTCAAATTGTCTTAAAACATTAACAAATGATCCATACATAATTTGTTACAAGTACTAATCTACCATACATAAATTTCATTCATGTTGTGCCTAATATGACATGAAGTCCATATTTTTAGTTAGAATTTACAATTTAGTTGAAAACATATTTCAGGCACAGAAAACATCTCTAAAACTCAAATGTTATTTATATTTTTGGGAAAATATCAATAAATAATTTTCATTGAGTATAAGTCATCACCACATTAAACTAATACATGATTTTATCGATATGAATCAATGTGGATGTATTCATATTAAAAATGGAATTTAAGTTAATAACTTGCGTCACAGACCAAAATCCATGAAAAAAACATGGATTTCCTTGATTATTAAGGAAAAAATCCATAATATCATTTTTAACTATATGAATCAACCAAATTTAAATCAAAATCATGTTGTGACCAATATGAATCACAATAAGTGTGACATGCTAATAACTATGGAAACATGTTCATAATATTTGAATACTTTATGAAAATTATCCATAAGTCATTTTTAACATGTAAGAATTGGCATAACCTCAATCAGATACATAGTGTGATGAGTTTTACTTGAAATGTGTGTTTTTAGTTTAGAAGTGATATTTTCATTAAAAAAATGTCCCACTCATTTATAACTGATAAAAAAGGCCATTATGGCCTTAATAATTTAGTAAAATATTCTACATGTCAATTTTTATGTGTTGAAATTATCTATATGCCAATTTGATACTTTTCCTAATTGGTATGACTCGAAGTGTGTGTTATATATTTAAAAAATAAATTTTAATAATAAACATTCCACAATATATAATCCAAGAAAAACCAATTATATTTTCATAATATTTTAGGAAAAATATCCATAAAGCATTTATGATTAGTTGGAATCGTCCACAAGTCTGTTCGATACATGATGTCATCATTATGACATAAAGTATCTATTTTTAGTTAAAAACATAATTTATGGTTAAATGTGTGTTTTAGTGTCTAAAAAAGAGGAAAACAAACATGTATTAGCTAGATATTTAGGAAAATTATTCACAGGTAATTTTTTTCATAGAGGAATCAATTTCATATCAATCAGACTTAAAATGTGAACGATATGAATAAAATTATGTGTTTTTATTTATAATTATCATTTTACTTCTAATGATTTGGGACATAATAATAACCAGGGAAACACATTTATGTTTTTTTATACTTTTGTAAAATGATTCATAAGTCATTTGTCATGTTTGAGAAGTAACTACTGCTTAATCTAATACAGGTACGATAGGTATTATTTGAAATGCGTGTTTTTAGTTTAAAAGGGACATTGTTACCCAAATTTGTTCCACTCACAAAAAATTGTTGAAAAAAGATCATATAGAACTGATAAATAGGGAAAAAGATAGATAATTTATTTGTTTCAGGTCTTAATTAGATACACATCAATCTGATACATGGTGCGACTGATATGACTCGATGTGTGTATTTTTTTGTTTTAAATGGATATTTTGGTTAATAAAATTTGACACACTAGAAACTAATTAAAATCACTCATATTTTATTCATATATTTTTGAAATTTTTGCACAAATAATTTGTGATTTGTAAGAATCATCTTGAAGTCCAGCTGATACTATATGTGATTAATATGACTAAAAGTTCATGTTTAATTTTAAAAATGTTTTTTTAAAACGTTTCACATACTTAAAACAATTGAAAAACACATATATTAAAATTATTATATAGAATACTTATCCATTCATAATTATTTGATGTGATGTAGTCAACCAAACCACGTTCGGACACACAGGGTGATCAGCATGGCTTAAAGTACAATTTTTATTTTAATTTTAAATTTTAGTTCAAAACATGTGTGACAAAATCAAAATTGAGAAGAAAAATAAAATTGAATTTATAATTTATAAAAATTATACATAAGTAATTATTTACATATAGAAATTATGCACACCACAATCTAATAGTCGGTGTGATTATTTTGACTCAAAATGAGTGATTTTAGCTCAAAAGTGGAATTTTTCTCAAACATTTATGTCACTCAATGTAAAACTAGAAAAAAACTCAAACATTATTTATATCTTTTTAATGTTCTCAATAACTCATTTTTTATATTTATTAATTATCCAAAAATAAATCTAATACATATTTTGATCAATATGACCCAATGTATTTGTTTTCATTTTGAAAATAACAATTTAGTTTAAAATATGTCACTCCATAAAAATAGAAAAAAAACTCAAATTATCTATAGATTTTATAAATATTATTTATAATACATTTGTGACATGTAATATGCTTCCTCACATTGTGAAAGGTATGAATTCACTTTCATGTTTTTAGTTAAAAATGGCCTTTTATTAAAAAAAACATGTGTTTGCTCATTGAAAACTAAGAAAACACAAATGGATTTTTTTAGAAATTAGTAAAATGATCTATAAGTAAATTTTTACTCATATTAATCAACCATCATTCCATAAAAACAATTTGTGAATGATATGAATAAATGTACATCTTTTTATTTAAAATTTTCATTTTTATACAAAAGATGCATGACATACTAAAAAGTGAGAAAAAAATTCAGATTTATTTAATACTATAGGTAAATTAAAAATACTTTAATCTATGTATGTACTTATCATCAACACCTCAATCTAATGCACGTGTGATCATCATCACTTGAAATGTGTGTTTTAAGTTTTAAAGTGACATTTTTGTTAAAAAAATGTGTTACTCACTCATAAATGATTTGATTCACACTTATGGTCTTTATACTTTTTGAAAATGATATATACATCATTTTTGATTTATTAGAGTCAAACACATGTCAATATAACACATGGAATAATAAGTATAACTCAAATTGTGTGTTTTTTGTTTAAAAATGACATTTTAGTAAAAAACAAGTTTCAGTCGTTGAAACAAAACCACACTTGGATGGTATTTAAATTTTAGAAATGATATCCATTAATAATTTGTGATTTATAAGAATTAGAAACACATCAATCTGACACATAGTGTGGGTGGTATAACTCAAATTTCATTTTTTATTTAAAACTGACATTTTAGTTCAAAAGGCACTCTAAATAAATAAAACTAAGAAAATTCACTCAGAATATATTGATAATTTAGGATAATGATTAATAAATCATTTGAGCTATGTTAAAACCAACCAAATGTTTAATTGACACATGGTGTGCCTGGTATGACATGAATATTATGTTTTCAGTCTAAATGTGACATTTTGTTTATGATTTTAGCATATTTTTCATTAGTTTTTTGTAGCATATTATTATAATATAATGTATTTTATATTATTACTCACTTTTTGTATCTAAATTTATTTTTTAGGAACTAGTAGCATGATCATTCACTTTTTAGAGGGGGCCCAAAGGCAACTATTTTAGTATTTGTTGATGTTTGTGATAAATTACACATAACAATGAAATTGCATAGAAAGATTTTAGAAATGATTCCAATTATTGTTTATTTTTTATGTATTTTAATGGAAATTTAATTTATATTAAATAAAATTATAATTTCTATTATGCACTATAATTTTAGAAGAACATAGTTGTTTATTGACATTTATTGGTGTTATTTTTTGATCTCATAAAAGACCCCTTTGTCAATTATAAAATCCATCCAATAAAGGGTCCACGTGATCCTTGGTTTTTTTATCATATATGAAGTTATATTTTTATAGTTATATTCTTAATAATGATAAATAATGTGGTATTTTAAAGTCATATAAAACATAAAAGATTTTTTTGTGGCGATAAAGGAAAAATCCAAAGTTGATAAGGCCAATAATTTCATTAGTGTTTCATTGTAGGACAATGTGGTGGATTTTGAAATTTTAGCTAATGATGGTCTTCAGGATATTAGGATCAAGTCATAATTTTCTATAATTAAAAATGTGGAATCTTTATCAATTTTAAATGGATGAAAATTTTAAATTATGGTGTTTCAAAATTTCTAGGGGTCATTTTTATCATTTTACCACCTGAGGGGTATATTCAAAATTTAACATAGCATGTGACCTTGGATGTTTATCTGAATTATTCTACTAAGTATTAAATATCAGGTTCTTCTCAAAGAAGACCTTTAATGTGGATCAAAAGTTTTTTTATAATTATAATTTAAATTTGATTAATTTTTTAAATTAATTAATTTCCACGAGTGTGAATATAAAAATGTTTTGGAAAATAATTATTTAGTATGTGTAATAATTCTATAATTTTTTTGATTCCACTATTGAGTATGAATTACATCTATAACCAAAGTATGACTATTATTTATGAGTGGGAGGATATAGAACATCAAACCACCTTTAAATTTATTTAATTAAATTTTTATTACCCATTTATTTAATATTATCTCAAAATGTTGCTAAAATTATTATTTAATGAATGTCGTAATGCTCAAAATATTTTATTCATTTTATGAATAAATTAGCTTAAATTGGACACATTACATGAACTAAGACAATTCTATGATATTTGTTTATTAATAGTGATTTGAGACTAGAAAATCTATTTATTTGGAATGATGTTTGAGAGACCTATATTTTGGGAAGAAGAGATAAGGTTATGTTAATCCCCTCGTGGTATGATTCTAGGAACTTCAATATCCATTTCCAATGAATATATTGAGTATATAATCATTATGAATTGTAGTTTTAGTTTTGAATAAAAGTATTATAAACAACATAATTTCATATATTCCTTTATGGGGTCACTTAAAAATGATATCATTATGTCCATGATAAACGTATTTAAAATAATTTTTTATGCTAGATGATTGTTCATTTCTATAAATAGTGTTTGATCCAGGGTAGTTTTCAACAATGAAAAATAAAATGGGCGAGGAGGTCCAAAACCCTTTATTGACCATCTTTGGTGGTTGGGAGGAAATTTGGATATGAATAAATTGTTCATTAAGTACATGGGGGGTGATGAGTCCAAGCATGGATCCAATAGAGAAGGCACATCGCATGGGCTTGAAGGACATTGGTGGGATGAGGGAAAGGATAGATTGTATCCATAAAATCTATGTTGATATGGGCCAAATATCGCTATTATAAGGAAGGATTGATCACATTGTTGATTGAATGAATGTAGCTATGTGGTATTATATATAAAAGTTGTTGGTGTGATTCTTTTTTACATTATCCCAATGTGATAAAGGAAATCATATAAATAAAGAATAATTAAAATTTCCCAATTTTATTTAGATATATTGTTAATTTCAAGGGAATTTTAGTTTTTATGAGGGAGAATTCTAGGCATTTAAATTTATCATGTGTTGAGATGGATATTTATCCAACTTAAATGAATTATATGAACACTACCTCGATTTACGATCAGTTTTTATAATGTGACATGAGGTTTTCATAGGATTGTCTCATTATGACACTATAATTCTTCAATATCACTTATTATAAAGGATGGTCTCTATGAACTGTAGAAAAAAAAAATTATGATTTATATTACATATTATAATATATTGATGATAAGAGATGGGTAACCAGAGGATGATAGTTATCATTAATTTTCCCTATATTTACCAACAACAGTATTCTTAGGTGGTGTCGGTGATAATATGTTGATCGATAGGATAAGTTTTCAACTCATCCCATAAAAGATCTAATTTTCTATATCATGATATTATTATAGATTCAACACATTATTATGAATTATTTCTAAGTAACAATACTAATTATATTTTATAAAATGTACTTAAAAAATTGATGCATATAGAGAGACACTGAATTTTGTTAAATCATATTATACTCCTGGAAATGATCATCCCTTCAATTTTACACATCTGGATGTGTTTATATAGATGTTTAAAGGAATAATGGAAGGAACTCATGAGTTTAAATTTATTCAAGATTTTTTGAATTATGTGTCCCTCATTAAAGTAGGGTGATAATTCTTAAACTATTATAACATAGTTTAAATTTATATGGAAAACTAATTATGCTAGAAAATTTATTAAGTTTCTCTAATAGGATTTAAATGTTATACTAGGATTATATGTTATCCAAGAAGATAAGTGGTTTTAATGGATTATCTGTTATCTAAAAAAGGGAAAGCATTCTATTGATGTTTGTTAGCATTTGGTAAGGAAAATAGATAAGATGGAGTTTAGTTTTTTCTATTAAAAAATGGTATATATTATAGTGTATAATCATTTACTAATATATAGGGTATATATAATGTTTTGTTACATTTGTTGGATTTGGTGTCCAATATCCAAATTTTTGTTATTTATATTTATTTTATATTATAATAATTGAATATTAACTAAAATATCTTAATATATATCATTCAATATTTTACATGAAATTAATGTAATAATATTAAAGTGTATCTATTAAATTTTAAAAGGGAATAAAAATTATTTTTTATGATAAGAACCTCAAAATTATTTGGACATATTCTCAAAAGAGGTTATGTGCTCAGATAATGACATATGATGGGGCACATAGTGTTTATTTTCATGTGTAAATACTCATAATAATATAAGACTTCATCTCATGGAGTTATCACATGGTAATCTTAATGAAAACATATTATGAGAAGAGACCCACCTGTAAGAATTCCACATGATTATGTTTCATGGGATAATCCTAACTATAAGAAACTATAATGAGAATTATACATTAATGTTACAATTAATGAATATCTTGACACACATAATTTTATGTATTATCATAAATTGTGATGACATTAATTTTGGGGATGTTGGGTCTGTTTGTTGGGTTATAAATTATATGCTATTAATGAATAAGTCAAGGACGGTTCTGTCCCTTGCTTCTTTATTAAAGTTGATATCTTAGAATTCATGAACCCCTCCCTTCAAAGGTACCCCTTATAATATTATAATAAATAAGTGGAGATAATATCCCCTGGGAACCACCATATATAGGCCCTTATTTGGTGATAATCTCCAAGGAACGAGGACCAATTCATGAAATTGTCAACACTAAGGAAGGGGGAATCAGTGTTTGGAAGGTTTTAGGTTTTATGACTTTTTATCCCTTTACCACTTAGACCTGTTAGGATATTGATATCCTCTTTTATTTTCTTTATCATATGCAATTATATGAAATCAGTAAAATATAACCCATGATTTTTTTAAAGGGATCACTACTCAATAATAGTATCTAGACATTGGTTTGGTTTGGAAGTAATCCAATACGATACAATCACGAGAAAATAATACTATGAACATGGTTCTAACAACTAGTAAATAACATTTATTTTTCATTACACTATATTTAATTGGAAATTATTATCTTATTTCTCCTATATGGTTCTTTATACATCCTCTATAGATAGTCACCACCTTCTTAAAGGTTTTCAGTACCAAGAAATCCTTCCTCTTAAAGGGAGTTATGATCAATGTCGTAGACAAATTTTTTCCTCTCTTCAAACTCCTTCTCTAGTTCCTTGAACCAAAATGTGTAGGGAATTTTTTTTCATTGTGGAAAACTAAAAGATTATCTTTATTCTTCTTCATTTCTTATTTATTTTTAAATATACTACACTAGTTATCTTTATTCCTCACCCTGTCCATACAATACAATTGATAATAAAACATCTATCCTGTATCTATTAAAATAATTCCTCTTCTTTTTCTCAAATCATAAACTTACATTTTTTTTAAATAATGAATATTGATCACAACATTGTCCTAAGGAATTCAATTATTCTCTCTTTTTTATTTTGTTAGAATAATAAGAACATGTAGTGGAATATATATCTGAAAATTATTTATTCACCAAAATGAAAATAAATTTCATATAGATTGGTCAATAACTTCTTCGTAGACACGCAATAATATGTCGTAGTGCAGTAGTATCGTGTTCCGTTTTATTTGACACATAATATCAACAACTAAATGTATTGTTGATAAACTCTTAATAAAATTGATTATTTATAATCACTACCCCCACTAAAATGAACATATCCATTAATATTATCAATTATTAAAAACATTCAAAGATATTTTATAACTTTTAAATGTTATTTCACAATAATTTAGGATTTTTATTTTATGTACTCTCTATTTATCTTTTCCAAAGATGTTATAAATTTATGTAATCATGTACATGTGAATTCATTTATGCATGAATATAAAATTCAATATATTTTTCTATATGCACATTGATATATTAAATGGATAATTAATGTGCATGAATTTATTTTCATGCACAATATTCTTGCTTCTTATTGATCTCTATTTCACACAATATCAAATGGGATTAGTTTTCATAATAAATTTACATGCAATGGATATGTTTGAGTACTCCAGGTTCTTATCTAATATTATAGAATAAGTATATATGGTATCTCAATACATTGCACAAACCAATGTGTATTTATAGAAACATTTCTTTATAAAACCTAGTGGGAGTAAGTAACTCATTTACTGGATAATGGTATCATTTATTGATGTTAAAAAGTGCTCAGTTCTTCATTGCACTATAGGCGAGCCTGTAAATTTCCTTCTCCTTGTAGCTGATATGTTAATGGAACTATTTCTTATTCATGTATGAGAATTGGGAGATTCTTCATTTTATGAAAAATTAGGGAACTCATAGATTTATTTTAGTGACACTACATAATCATATTTGGGTGCATTGTAATATATAGATGAGCTCTTTTCTACCTTGAATAATCTTAGAAGCCTGATAAATCTTATTTGTAAACAAATGTCCCAAATATAGGAAGATATTGACAATTTATTATTTTATGGTGGGGTATGTGAAGCTATAAAACACATAACTATTTTGAATTTGATGATACCTTCTTCCTTCTTGATGAAATTCACATGGATGCAAAGTTAAATTCATTATATTTGATAGATAAATATTCATCTCTACATATTAGATGTATGAATGTCCTCTAATTTTTTTACATTCTTCCAAACATTTTACTTTAAGTAATCACATGTATGAAGTATTTAGATCTCAATAATGGATTTTATTAGATGCATCATCTAAAAATAAATGTCTTAGAATGGAAGTGGAAACCTTAGGTCTGATAATGGAAATATGAAAATCTATTATAGAGAACAAAATATTGTTGAGTGTGGGGAGGTTGATGGTGGGAAACTATTTTTATTGGACAGTTGAGATCAATTCCATATAACGATCAACATTTTATCTATATAATTTACATGATGAGTTAATAGTTCTTACACCACTCTATCCCACATCAAACATTCGAGTGGTTGAGGCACACTTAATTTGTAATATTGTTCCCAATTAACCATCGATCCAATACTAGGGTTACAACCAAGATACATTCCACACACAATGCACTCATGATATTGTGTCTCCCCATAGGATTTCTTTGATTTATTCATTCACACATGTGTGTTCTTTATATTGTATAATTGTCTCCATCATGCTACGGTCCCCCTATATGTAACCTGCAGTTCCTATGCTCTATCTTGAAACCATGGGATTTCAAGGTCGACCTTAAACCACATGGTTAACCCTAGGGCCCCACATAAATTGGTGAGGTGGTCCTTTTTTGGATTATTTTTGGCCTTATTTTTCATTACACTCCCTTAGAATGCATTAGACGAATATTAAACATAAGTGCCAAATAATTCTCAACAAAAAATTCTAAACCAATATACTCATCAATAATCTTCACCAATTCCTCATGAAATTAATGTTTATATTGAATTTAATTCTTATTATTCTTCATGTAAAATAATATTTTTCATTATCTTCTTTAAATTTTTATCATTAAAATTAATATTTTCATGGTCTCCAAATAATACCTTCATCCAATAAATATATGCATAGATTTATTCAATTACTCATCTTCTCAAACATTCTTCAACAAGTAGTAAGAAACGTGTTACCCTTACCATAATAGAAACATATCTTTTAAATTTTGACCAACTTGACAATAGTTATTATTATAAACTCATTTTCCAAAAAATAGCATCCTTATGATAAGTAAACATGAATACTTTCCTCTTCATCCACTCATCCAAGTAACATTAACTTTGTTATCATTCTTGGATATCATGGATAATTTAGCATAAATACCAACATCTTCATTATTTATAACATTATAAATATATTATCATCAACAAAATATTTATATTTCATTTACGGCCATCTAAAACTAATATCAACCAGTGAGAAAAAATAAAACTCATGCACAACATGGGCCCTTTAATCCCTCGTTGTATTTATTATAAATACCTTCAAATCACTTTAAAAATGAATATGTCAATATGTGGGTCTATCCCCTTAAATATTACAAAACATTATTTCACTTAATCACCCTTATTAAAAAGAAATGCCTTATTCATTGTAAATTGGTATCAGTTCTTAGTTAAGAAATGTTCCATCCATTATTGCATTTTTTGTCTTCATAATCCATGCTCGGTGTAAAAAATGAGGGGATTGGATTTTGACATTACATATTTACATAAACAACCAATATTGTTACCACATGAATTGAGATCTAATATACTTTTATTAACTTTTTCTCAAATTTTATTATAGTATAAAGATACTAAATGAGATATGAAACTTTTTAAATAATAATCAACTTCAAACTCTTGCAGTCACATCAAAAAAATGTCAAAAAATTGATGTGTAATAAGAAATATTAGTGGTATTATAGTACATCTATACATACACTTTTATTATGTCCTTGATTATTTAAATTAAACCCCATTTTTTATTTATTTTATTTTTTATCCGAGTAGGTTAGGTTAAGAAGAAAATACCTTTGTTAATGATTTGATCCTCAAACATATTTCAGTATAATCAGATTTTTAAAAAATAGAATTTTCTACAATCTATTCATCATTATTCATTTGTATCTCCATCAAGGGGAAAAATCCTCAACATATTTATAATGGTTGAAATATTCAGGAATTGACTTCAAGATATTCAAATATAGAGAACACATCAAAATGGACCTTCATTATATGACAACCCATATTTGATGAATTTTCAAAATCTGGCTACCGATTTTTATTTTAAATACTGGTTATATAGGATACCAAATGAATGATCCAACCAAGATGGTTTCTTTTTTATCCTTTTTGTCTAGGATATTATATCAAATTCTTAATCTTCATAAAATATGATTCTATTTAATTTTTTTAATTGAATTACAATTTTAGAATCACTCAAGGATAATGATATCTTTGTAATATACTATAAAGAATTCATAGTTGTCACTACTTCTTAGTTTCCATATCATAACTTACATACCATTAAGTGAAATGCACTATAAGAATAAATAAAATACACAAGAATTAATGTAAGAGTGTATATAAACTTCTATTAATAATTTAAATATCAAGTTCAAGATATTTTTTCATCCAAGATGAACCATTATCTACACTATTCAAGATTGTATATTTGAACAATAGTTATAATTGAGTATATGTGTGACATAGAATTTATTTAATTACATTTTGTATGAACATTCATTCTTGGATATTATTGAAAGAACTTGTATCATCTAGTGAAACATTCATCTACATAAAGTGTTGTTATTTTACTTTAATTATTACGGAACTATCTCGGGGAGTATGTCAATCCATCTTTCACTGCAAAAACGTAAAATTTTCATCTTCATGTGGAATATTATCATTTCATTTTAAAAAATATTTTTCCAATGATTTTTCTCTTTTCTTCATTATTTAAAAATCTTCATGCCATATAACTAACATATCATACGGAACATTGGTAGCAAGTTTTGATATTCCTCATGGCTTCTTCTGAGTGTCATCCATTTTAGTATTCTTTTTGGATACTAAAATTATCTTCAACTTCCAGGATATAGAATCCAATAACTTCTCATTCTTCCTCTTGGGAGAACTTTTTTTTTAATTCTTCTACTTTTTCACAATGTTTCTTCTTTTTTCTATTCTAATATATATGGTATTGTTTTCTCGTGAGATCTTTATACATGATTATATGAGAATGAATTGTTATTTTGACAACTACCATTGCATGCATCCCAAATATTTTCATTTATTCACAATATTTTTGAAGTATATCAGTTTTTCTTAACATGTGCATGTTGCTTCATTGTCTTTGGTCCCCCCTTAACATATGTATTCTCTATTATTTTTCATTTATAGAATTATACAAACAATCTAATTTACAATAAATGAATCTATTTCATAACCAATATTGAACCAAAAACCTTGATCTTATTATTTTTTATATAGGAATATTTTGGGATTCCATCAACACTCATTGGGATATTCATGGGGAATAAGACTTCAATGTCTTTTTCTAATCCACTCTTGTCATAGTGGTTGGCTTCTCATCACTATTATTCATCCATAATTTTAAAAATTGTTTTTCCAACTTGGGATAGTTTTTGTAAAGAAAGAGAAACATTATTTTAAGATGTAATAGATAGCACTTATTTCTTAATAGTTTCTTGAGATATATCATTAAACGAATTCAATCTTTTTATTGTCACAAGTGGGATACCTTTCAAACATATAATACCATAGGGATCATTGAGTAGCCTAAGAAAATCTATTCATATTTTATGAAGTCTCTATATGTGTCCTCTCAAGATTGGAAAAATAAACATCCAATTATAGACATTTCATATTGAGGATTATTTTTTAATCTTCATTTATAATAATTGTCTCTTCACATGCCTTTTTTATTCTTTCAACATCCTCTTCTTATAGCATATCATTTTTCTATAACAAATAATCATGCTTTTTTACCTTCATGATTTTTTTCTCAAATTATATATCCTTTTTTATCAATGTTGTTTTTCAAATTTTATTCAAGTGCATGGATCATTTCTTCTGGAGTAATCTTGAACCCCTCTGTCTATTATACTTCACAAAACAATTTTTATTAAATCTATGTAGAACATACATTAAGATACACTCTTTCTTCTATAAAATATCTTACCATATTGTGGTTAATTATACATTCTATAATATTTTCATTTATATAATTCTCAATTACTTCTAATTTCTCCTCATAATGAGTAACCACTTCTAGAAATATAACAAATACACCATAGATTAAAGAGTGAATAATGTTGGGATAAAAATTAATTATAAATTACAATGTATAAATTTAAAAATCAATTCCCATGATATCACTCCCACAAATACATGGATCGTCTTGAGGATTGTTTTTTAGGAAGTACCAAAAACATTATGGTCACTCTAATCTATTGATGCAATTGTGGTAGGGAGATTCTTCATCTCCTTGGTGGAATCTTGAGTGACATTCTATTCAATTTTGGATCCTAATCTAACTTCGTTGTCAATATTAAATGGAGAAAATTATTCTTTTACATAATTGAATAATATAGAATTATTCATTGATTTATTTCTTTCCTTTTTCTTTTCATCACCGTCTTGGTATATACAAATTTCATCTCAGAGATATTTGAATCAAAACCAAAATTGAACATCAGTATTAACAAAGTAATGAAACTAAAATCTTCGCAATAAAATGACAGCAACATTGTCAATAAAACAAAGGTAAAACTACCCTTTAATACCACATGAGAGGACTAGTTCAGGATGTCCTCAATAATGAGGGGGTGGTGAATCAATATTTGGAACTTTTCAACCATATATTAATTTTTACCATTGGACATCTTTGACCTATTATTATATGAATTCTATTATTCTATTTTCATTATCAGATAAAAATATGTGAATGTAGTAAAAGATAACACATGATGATTTTATAGGGTTCCCTACTCCATATGTGTAGATATCAATTAGCATGAATGGAAATAATCTATTACCACACAACCTCTAGAAAACAATAATCCAAATGTGGTTACAATAAGAAGAGAATATAATTTCACTTGTTTCACACTATAATCAATTGAAATTTGTTATTTTATAGATCCTGGATGGTTCTTTATACATCCTCTATTGATTGTCACCACATTCATAACTGTTTGTAACTCCAATAATGCCCTATATCAATTGAGACTTATGATGTATGTCATAATGATACATTGTTCTTCTCTTCCTACATCTCTACTTTTTCCTTAAAAAACTATGGGAAAGATATAATCCTTCACAACAACAAAAATATTAATTTTACAAATGTTCTTCTTCATTTAGTATGCAATGCTAGATTGAAAACACTAGTTCTCCTTCGACTACATATGGTCCATCCAATTCTAGATGTTAATAAATGCTATATATTTTGATTGTTTGAAATATTATTATATATTTTTTAAATCATAATTTTTCTTCATGATTATCAAAAAAATGAATTTTCATCTCAATATCATCGGATTGAATTTTATTCAACTATATTGTTTCCTTAATTGGAATAATAAGAATGTGTTATAGACTAGATATCTCATATTTATTATTTTATAGGAAATTATAATAAATTTAATATAGATTGGGAACTCACTTATTATATGAATCACAATAATATACAGTAGTTAAGTAGTGTTATATTCTATTTTTTCAGCAAATAATATCTACAATGAAGTGTTTTAACAATTTTCTCTAAAAATTATTATTTATAAAGACTACATACATTTCAAAGAACATATTACATCATCCTATTCTTGTGTACGAATTTTTATGGATCTTTTGAAACCTATAAATGATATAAAACAATAATCCATAATTTATATTTCACAGTCTTTCTATTTAAATTTTTTTCAAGTTCTTATGAGATTTTGTTCTCATGTGAATGTGTGTTCGCATATTCAGGTATTTAATCCTTATTTATTCTACTTTTACATAGATATATTCACTAGGTTTAACAAGTGAATGAGTTTATTTTCATGAACTACATTCTCACTTTTTAATGAACACTATTTTTCACATACTATAATTGGTGTAGTTTTCTCTATTCTTCTACGTGTAAGGGATATGTGCGATTACTGATGATTTCTTTCCACTTCCTTAGAATAAGGATAGATAGAACTAGTTATTTGAATAGAATAGTGTGAGTTAGTAACTCAAGTATAGTCTCAAAATATCAGTTTTTCATCTACATGAATGCAGATTTCTTTTTCTTGCTATAGGTGAGTGTGAAACTCCCCGTCATCACAAATCTGAGAGGATCATGTAACTCTGACATCTTAAAAAAATTGAAAAAAGTAAATTCTATGTTTTATGAAATATAATATATCTCATATAAATTCATGACTCGAGGAAACACATTATCCCATGGGTGATTCAGTATTTATAGATGAGTTTTTACTACCTTTCATAGCCTTATAATCCTAATATATCATTCATGTCCATAATTATTTTAAATTATTGAAGATTATTGATTTTGATTCTTCTAAAAAGGGTTCTGTGATTTTAAAAAACATGTATATTTTTTATATGATGAGTTATTCCTATTTCATTATAAAATACATATGCATACAAAGTTAAAATCATGTTATTGTATATCTTAATCTTTATCCAGGAATATCATATTCAATAAGGGCCTCTAAAATATCATATGCATTTGGAAAAACCATTTTATTGGAACTATCACGTGAATGAAAATGTAGATTGAATTCTTCTAGGTTCTTATATGTATCACCTCAAAATTGTATCCTCATAATGAACATGGAAACCATATCTTTGATTGATGAAGTTGTATTTATCTATTCAATAAAACAAATGTCTGTGGAGCATTGAGATTTTTAGGGGGACGACCCCGTTCGATTAGATGATCATGTAAAACATCATATATTGGACAACATTTTATTACTATCATTCATTTAATTGGTGAATATTTATCACATAGCTTTATCCCACATCAAAATCTCATGAATTTAATTCCCACTTGATAATTAAAGCCATTCTGACTTCCCCATCGAGCCAACATCAGAGCCATCTTCAAGATACATTATACACACCACTCTCTCACGATGTCATGCTACCCAAACTATGGTGTTGGAACCTTTAATTGCACATTATTGTGTGATGAATGGTTTCTTTGTGTCCAATAGGTTTTGGTACCTCTATGCTCACCCAATAAGAACTAAGCTTTGTCCTACCACAATGGGATTACCAGGTGGACTACCTCCCATCGGGTTGAACCTATGGTCCCATATCTATGACTGACATGGTTATTGGTTAGATTATTGTTGGAAATATATTTGGTAAACTACCATGTAAGGGGTTAGCCAAAACTTCAACATATGTTCCAAATAATTCTCAATATAAACTGGAAAGCTATATAACTAATCAATTCTCTTAATCAATTCATAATGAAATTAATGTTTAAATTTCATGGACTTATTTTTCATCATCATGAAAAATAATAATTTCTATTATATATTTTAAACTCATCTCTATGAAAATTAACATTTTCATGGTCATTAAATAATCTCTCCATATAATAAATATTTTCATGTATTTCTTTAATTCCCCTTCTTATCAAATATCATTAAACATATAGTAGAAAATGTATCACACTTACTATAATTGAAATATTCCTTTTACATTAGAACAAGTTCAACAAGAAAAAGAATTAGAAACCCAAATTCATTAAAAAAATTCCTTAAGATAAGAATACTTGACTACGTTTTACTTCATCCATTCATCCAAGCTACTTTCACATTGTTATAAATATTGGATATGTTTGATTCCAAAAAAAACATAAAGAAACGTTTTTTATTCAAACTTATTCAACACACTAACATTAATAAAATATTTCTATTTCATTGAACATTATTTATTATTAATAAAAACAATTGAAAAAAATTAATCCTATACATAATGTGGTATATTCACAAGGGTATAAAAATCTCACATACGTAAGTATTTTCCACCTATATTTGTAACGACCCAAAGTTTCATTAATGTAAATCCCTCTTGATCTAATTAAATGTCTCTTTATGTTTATATAAAATTTCAACTTCTTTGGTTTTATGTTAAGAATTTTTACCGTTGCTAATATAGCCATTGAAGAGTGATCACATGATTAGTATAAATATAGGACTTTAAGAAATCCAATTTACTCAAAAAAAGGAAGTGATAGCCTCATTCACTAGAATTTCCCCATACGAATCCCATTTGTCAGAGCTCGGAAAAGAGGTGGCATCTTTGGGATTCGCCCTTCACCAAGCCCAAGCTGAGATTCATCATGTCAAGCTCAAACGTGACCGTCTACAGGAAAAGTGAAAGTTGATTGAAATTACCACTCGAGTGATGTTATTCGTGCCACCCCAAGAGTCTGTCACCATCGCACACCTTACCCTTAGGTCTTATGCAGCTATTTTAAGGAGTTGTGTAAAAAATAAGTAGTATTATGTTCATGTACATTATTTTTGTATATAATAATGAATATAATTTCTAGTCATTTTTTATACATTGTAAATTGTTTTTTAAATACAAATGGTGTTTTTAGTTATTATTTAATAAGAAATCTATTTTATTAAATTAAGGGATTTTTGAATTAAATAATATTTTAATAAAATAATATTATTATTATTAAATTAATTTTTATTAAATATAAATGATCTTATAATTTTATGAATGCAATTATAATTTTTATTAAGGTTTGAAAGCCATTTCTGTCAAAACCCTTGAATTTTCGATAAATGTCGGTTTTTATTTTAAAATTTAAAATTAACATATTTATAAAATTATTTAGATAAAATAAATGTTATTTCTGGAATCAGGACATCGAAATTATCCAATGGTGAATTTTTCATAATTTTCTGAGACAGTCAAATTTTTGGGTAAAAGTTAAATACCGTTTAAATATATAATGTGTTTTATGACATCATAATGACTCAATACTGATGTAATAAAACACTATAATCTTAATTTTCGGCCAATATGTGTTTTAATATTAAAATAATGTTATTTTGGGTTTGTTTGACTTACATTTCAAAGCATTAATGGACCCCTCAATACTTATTCAACACCTTTCCCTTTTAAATAATTTCAATGGGAGTGTGACTCACCTCCACATAAGAAACCCTAATATTTTAATAAGATCGAACTATGGCCTTATAAAATATTTTTTCCTCTTACCTTTTCCAAAAAACATGGGCAAAAACCATGGGATGGTTTGTGGTTTGTATTAATTTAATGTAAAGGGACCCAAACATAAATAATAAAGAATTCCCTCACCTTTCCTATATAAACCCACCAAAGCTCCCACTTCCTCCTCACTCAAAGCCTTTGGAGTTCATCCAAACTCTGACCTACAATATGTATAATCCTCCCAAGGTGACCCAAGATCCCAAGAATCCTCTCACAAGCCTCTCTATAGCCTTTGGAAGCACACTTCCATGTAAGGGTTTTTTTTCATCCTTTCTCTTTTTGTCCAATTTTCTTTAAGTTGTTTTTCCCTTTTAATTTCAATTATGAATTATGGGGTATGGTTTCTCACCTCCCTCATACTGCCCTATTTATGTTTGAATGATGGGAGACCCCTTTCTATCTAATTAAATGCCTCCCATGTACACCTGTTACTATGCCGAAATTCCAAAAGGAACTTCTCTCTCCTCAGTTACATTCAAGCAATACTTTTGTGTCAGGAATCTAAATTCCATTACAATTGTTGGGACATGTATCTATATGACCTCATTACTGTACATTACATTTAAATATGATGATGAACCCCTTTCTCTCTCATCAACTGTTTTTATGAATTCTTATGTCACGTCGTTACGCTGCCGAAATCGCACCGATTTTCTAAACCAATGCCATTGTGTAGTGAATACCATGCCCATTTATCCATCAAGGGTATTCAACTTTATGCACATTTACTTATGGATTATAATGTTTCATGTATGAATTCCACATTCCTTTATCGTGGAATAAATGATTATGTTTTAGGAATCCATTTTTTATGATCCATGTGGCACACTTATGAATGAAATGAAATGTTTAAGAAGGGTGTGCCCTTATAGCACTCCAATGCATTGGGTAAAGTATAGTATCATGATATGTCATGTGCAATGAGTGTTGAATCATGATAATTCAAGTGCAACGAGGGTTTACTCATGCTTTATGTGCAATGAGGATTTACTCATGCTCCATGTGCAATGAGCCTTGACTCATGCTAATTCCATGTTAAGTGTTGTTGCCACATTTCCATGTTATGATTATCATGCTTTATCATGCCTTTATGTTCGTGTTTTTCTTATGCTCTATTTATATGCCTATTGTCTAACATGTATTGTACTCCTCATGTTATTCCATGTGTACTCCCTTACTGGGCTTTATAGCTCACCCTTTTCTTATGCATGTCCTCAAGTTATCCCCTGAAATGCTACGTACGAAGGAATGTAGTGGTCATGTAAAGGATGTTTTCAATAAAGATGTTGTATTTCATGTTTTATGTTTTTATGAAATGATCCTAAGCCCCAAAGATACTAAACCACTTGATCTTTTTTGTTGTATCAAGTGAATTTTTATGTAATAAATCATGTTTATGTTGTAATAAAAAGCAGGGTTGTCATAGTTGGTATCATAGGATAGGTTTGGATATTTTTGGGATTAGGATTAGAAAACCCTAGTAAATCCTTAGATACAAGACTATGTACAATAAAAACATCTCGAAGTTTTGGTTAGTATTGAGTAGGTGGGTTATCAAGAAAATACATCCCTTCCTGGATACGATCAGGTAGAGGCGGCTCTGGCACAGATGTATCCTAGGGGTAAAACCCGAAAACACCTCTTTCATCTAGACTCGAACGGGAGCTGGTGCACGACAATAGGACTTGCTGCACTCTTGGTTACGACACCCTCAGGGGATATGCTTTGGTAAATTTACAAGCTTAGCATGAACCCTTATTAAGGGAATTAAAAAATGCCCCTAAGAATATATGGTAGAAAGTAGATCATAAAAATCCTAGATTGAAGCCCATATACTCTTGAGTAAGTAAATAAAAGTTTATTTATAAGTCATCAACTTTTGTCTATGGATTACCCTTTATGTGTTACCCCTAACATTCATTTTATTCCAGCCAATGGCCTGTAATATGAGGACTCAGGCTAACAACCGTTGTGAAGATCAATGTGATGACTGTACTAATGAGATACCCAATCCAATGGGAGCAGGAATCACAAACTTTGTCATGCTTCTCTCTCAGATAACTCATGTTTTCAATAGAAACACGGGTCAAGAGGAACGTTCAACCCCCCTAAGAAAGAAAAAGTCTCTATCTAGAGCTTCATGAGACAAAGGCCTCCTACTTTTAGTAGATCATCTGTTCCTACGATCTCTGAACAATGGATCACCTCCATTGAAAAGATATTCTCCAACCTCTAATGTTCATAACAGGGGAAGGTTCTCCTAGCGGCTTATCGTATGGAGGGTGAAGTTGATCAATGGTGGACGTTGATCAAAAATACGAAGCCTGAGGAGGATATCGAGGCATTGGAATGGAAGGATTTCCAGAAGATGTTTTTCGATAAATATTTTCCATGCACCCTCCGGCTTAAGATGGAAAGGGACTTCCTTTCCCTCAAGCAAAAAGATGAAGAATCTATTGGGGAGTATGAGGAAAACTTCACAAGGCTTGCATGATACACTTCCGGCTTTGTCGTTACCCCCGAATGCAAGGTTGACCACTTCTTTGGTGGGCTGAAGCCTATCTTGCGGAATGCATTAGCGATCTGTGACTTCGACAGCTATGAGAAAATTGTCTGATGTGCCCTCAAGGTTGAAATGGAGATCGAGGAATCACAGGGGTATTAAGGGGACAAGAAGCGTAAGGTGGACTTCAATGCTGGTGGTCTGATGGATAAATCCAACGGTGCTAAGAAGATCCAGCAGCCTACTTTCCAAAAGTGCGGAAAGAAGCACCTTGGAAATTGCCTTAAGGGGACAAGAAAATGCTTCAGGTGTGGAAGAGAAGGGCACCTACCTGTTAATTGTCGGCAAGAAAGACCCACGGCTGAGACAGGGGAGAGGAATTCTCCGTTAGAACCTTGACGCGTTGTTCAATGCTACAAATTTCAATGAACTCGGTCATTTTGTAAATTAGTTCCCTAATCCAATGGTTTTCGGAGACAACCAACAACCTCCAAGGCAGCAAGGAAGAGATTTTGCCATCACTTTTGCTGAAGTGAACCCCAACAACGAAGTGGTGATAGGTATGCTAGTTATTCATTCAAGAACAGCAAACATACTTTTTGATTCAGGTTCTATGCATTCTTTTATATCTTGAAAGTTTAGTAGAACAATACCAGCACCACCAGACATCATGGAAGTAAAAAAGTCGGTTAGTACGAAAAATGGGGCAATCATTTCATCCCATGAATATAAGTCCTCCCCTGTTATAGTATGTGGATTGAATTTCCCAGCGAACCTCGTCATACTCCCTCCTGTGGAATTTGATGCAATTATTGGCATGTATTGGATTTCATTATATAGAGCCAACATAAATTGTCGGGAGAGAGAAATCACACTTCATATGGAGAATCAACCCCCGATTATTTACAAGTGTAAGGAGGAAGATGAATCTCCTTTATCTCCATCATATCAAACATGGATATTACTGCCTTATTAGCATGCGTATCTGGATGAAATGATTGAGTCCAAGGAAGAAAATATCCTTGAAGAAATGCCTATTGTGAGGGAATTCACTGATGTGTTTCTCGAGGAACAGCCTGGTCTTCCTCCTAGAAGAGATGTTGAGTTCTCAATTGAACTTATACCTAGGGCACTACCAATATCCAAGACTTCATATAGAATGGATGTTGTTGAGCTTGTAGAGTTGAAGAAACAACTACAGGATAATATGGATAAAGGGTTTATACGCCCAAGTGCTTCACCATGGGGTGCACCAGTCCTATTCATCAAGAAGAAGGATGGGTCAATGCGGCTTTTCATAGATTATCATGAGCTTAAAAAATCATGATAAAGAACATGTATCCTCTCTCAAGAATAGATGACTTGTTTGATCAGCTGCGTGGAGCACAATACTTCTCCAAGGTGTATTTCCAGTCAGGATATTATCAAGTAAGGGTGAAGAAGGAAGATGTCCCCAAGACTACTTTTTGTACAAGATACAGGCACTATGAATTCATAGTAATGCCTTTTGGACTCACCAATGCTCCAGCAATATTCATGGACTTGATGAATAGAGTCTTTAGAGATTACTTGACAAGTTTTTTGTAGTCTTTAAAGATGATATTCTAATATACTCCAAAACCAAGTAGGATCATGAGGAGCATTTAAAAACTGTACTATAGACTTTGCGCAAGGATAAGCTCTATTAAACGTACAACAAGTGTGAGTTCTGGTTGAAGGAGGTCTCATTCTTGGGCCATATCATCACAAGAAATCAGATATCTGTGGACCCCTTCAAAACAGATGCAATTGAGGGATGGCTGAGGCCAACATCGGTAAAGGATATCCGTAGCTTCTTGGGGTTAGCTGAATATTATCTACGATTTGTGAGAAATTTCTCACGATTTTCCAACCCTCTTACCAAGACAACTCAGAAGGTAGTATAGTTTTCTTGGAGTGATTAATGTAAAGGAAGCTTCAAGGAGTTGAAAAGGAGGCTTATCACTGCGCCTGTGCTCACTTTACCCACAAGTGGTGAACTTTTTGTTGTATTCAGTGATGCTTCAAAGAAGGGATTAGGATGTGTGCTGATGCAGAATGATAAAGTGATATCCTATGCCTCAAGGAAGTTGAAAATCCATGAGAAAAACTGTCCAACACATGATCTGGAGTTGGTGGCGGTGATCATTGCCTTGAAAGTCTGGCGACATTATCTCTATGGAGAGAAAAGTCAGATATATACTGATCACAAGAGTTTTAAATATATATTCACACAGAAGGAGCTTAATATGCGCTATAGAAGATGGATAGATTTCATCAAGGATTATGACTGTTCAATACATTACCACCCTGGGAAGGTGAACAAGGTGGCATATTCTCTAAGTAGAAAGGACCCAACAATTCTATCAATTATGAGAATTGAGACGGATCCAATCATCTTAGATTTGATGAAGATGGATGTGGGAATCGTAAAGAAGGGAACATCATCAATCCTTTCACAAATGATTAATCAACTATCTCTTTTGGAAGGGATAAAGGATGCTCAAAAGGATGATGTGGGAATTCAGGAAAAAGTGAAAGCTATCAAAAAATGGAAATCCTCAGAGTTTAATGTTAATGAAGAAGGAATTGTGCGGTTTGGGAAAAGACTATGTGTTCTATCAAGTCCGGATCTAAAGAAGGAACTTTTGGATGATGCACATAGTTCAAATTTCTCTATTCACCCAGGGAGCAAAAATATGTATCGAGATCTCCGAGAAAACATTTGGTGGGATAATATGAAGACGGAGATCGTTGAATATGCATCAAAGTGTCTGGTGTTTCAAGAAGTGAAGTCAGAGAGGAAGAATTCTAAGGGGATGATGCAACCATTTCCCATACCAGAATGGATATGGGAGAAAATCACCATGGACTTTGTCACCAGACTTCCAAGGACATCCAAAGGAAACAACGCAATTTGGGTTATTGTGGATCGTCTTACAAATACTGCACACTTCATTTCTATTCGGTAGGATTTCTCTTTGGATCGAATGGAATGAATATATATCAGATAAGGTGTAAGGTTACATGGAATACCACTCTCTATTATGTCTGATTGAGATCCAAGATTCACCTCTAAGTTTTGGAAGAGTCTTCAACATGCTCTGAATACTGAACTGAACTTCAGTACATCCTATCATCCTCAAACTGATGGCCAATCCGAGCGGACTATCCAAACACTTGAGGACATGATGAGAGCATGCTCAATGTACTTTAAAGGAGAATGGGATCAACAACTTCCTCTGGATGAGTTCTCTTATCATAACAGTTTCCACTCGACCATCCAAATGGAACCATATGAAGCCCTGTATGGGAAAAGGTGCAGAACACCAGCATGTTTGGATGAGGTCAGTGAACGTAAGCTGCATGGACCAGAAATGGTTGAGGAAATGGTGGAGAAGGTGAAAACCATTCAGCAGCATATCAAGGAAGCCTAGAGTTTATAGAAGAGTTATGCAGATAATCATTGATGAGACCTTGAGTTTAAATTTGGAGACATTGTTTTTCTATGCATATCTCCGTGGAAGAAGGTCCTGAGGTTTGGAAAGAAAGGGAAGTAAAGTCCAAGGTACATCGGCCCCTACGATATTCTTGATTGTGGCGGGGATGTGGCCTATCGAATAGCACATCCGCCTAATATGGCCAAAGTACATGATGTCTTTCATGTATCCATCTTAAGTAATTACAAATCGGACCCTTCAAATGTACTCTCTTCTGAGGTAGTACAATTGGAAGACGATCTTTCTTATGAGGAGCAACCAGTGAAGATCTTAGATCATAGAGATGATGTTCTACGAAATAAGACAATGCCACTCATCAAGGTGTTGTGGAGTAACCACAAGTTTGAGGAAGCGACTTGGGAATCGGAGGAAATGATGAAGCTGAGTTACCCACATTTGTTTTAGTGTGGGAAAAGAAAAATTTCGAGGGCGAAAATTCTTAAGGGGGGAATATTGTAACGACCCAAAGTTTCATTAATTGAAATCCCTATTGATCTAATTAAATGTCTCTTTATGTATATATAAAATGTCAACTTCGTTGGTTTTATGTTATGAATTTTGACCGTTGCTAATATAGACGTTGAACAGTGATCACACGATTTGTATATATATAGGACTTTAACAAATCCAATTTAATCAGATAAAGGAAGCGATGGCCTCATCCAGTAGAATTCCCCATTCAAAGCCCATTTGTCGGAGCTCAGAAAAGAGGTGGCATCTTTGGGCGTCAACCTTGACCAATCCCAAGTTGAGCTTCATCATGTCATGATCGAAAGTGACTGTATATGGGAAAAGTGGAAGTTGATTGAAATTACCACTCAAGTGATGTTATCCGAGCCACCCCAAGAGTCTGTCACCATCGCACACCTTACCCTTAGGTCTTATGCGGCTGTTTTAAGGGGTTATGTAACAAATAAGTAGTACTATGTTCATGTACATTATTTTTTTATATAATAATGAATATAATTTCTAGTCATTTTTGATAAATTTTAAATAGTTTTTAAAGTACAAATGGTTTTTTTAGTTATTATTTAATTAAGAAATCTATTTTATTAAATTAAGGGATTTTTGAATTAAATAATAGTTTAATAAAATAAAATTATTATTATTAAATTAAGTTTTATTATATATAAATGATCTTATATTTTATGAATGCAATTATAATTTTTATTAAGGTTTGAAATCCATTTCTGTCAAAACCCGTGATTTTTTGATAAATGTCGGTTTTTATTTTAAAAGTGAAAATTGACATATTTATAAAATTATTTAGAAAAAATAAATGTTATTTCTGGAATCAGGATGTCGAAATTATCCAATGGTGAAATTTTCATAATTTTCTGATACAGTCAAATTTTTGGGTAAAAATTAAATACCGTTTAAATATATAATGTGTTTTATGACATCATAATGACCCAATATTGATGTAATAAAATACTACAATCTTTATGTTCGGCCAATATATGTTTTACTATTAAAATAATGTGATTTTTAATTTGTTTAACTTACTTTTCAAAGCATTAATGGACCCCTCAAGACTTATTCAATACCTTGCCTTTTTAAATTAATTTCCAAGGGAGTGTGACTCACCTCCACATAATCAACCCTAATATTTTAACAAATTATGAATTTGTCCTTATAAAATATTGTTTTCCTCTTCCATTTTCCAAAAACCATGGTCAAAAACCATGGGATGGTTTGTGGTTTGGATTAATTTAATGTAAGGGGACCCAAACCTAAATAATAAAGAATTCCCTCACCTTTCCTATATAATCCCTCCCATGCTCCCACTTCCTCCTCACTCAAATCCTTTGGAATTTCTCCAACATCTTCCGTACTCTCTCTAGAATCCTCACAAGGTGCCCCAATCTCCCAAGAATCCTCTCACAATCCTCTCTCTAGCCTTTGGAAGCACACTTCCAAGTAAGGGTTTTTTTCTTCTTTTCTCTTTTTTGTCCAATTTTCTTTAAGTTGTTTTGCCCTTATAATTTCAATTATGAATGTTGGGGTATGGTTTCACACCTCCCTCATACTGACCACTTTATGTTTGAATGATGGGAGACCCCTTTCTCTCTCATTAAGTGCCTCCCATGTACACCTGTTACTATGCCGATATTCTGAAAAGAACTTCTCTCTCCTCATTTACATTCAAGCAATAATTTTGTATCATGAATCTAAATTCCATTAAAATTGTTGGTACATGTATATATATGACCTCCATACTATCCATTACATGTAAATATGATGAGGAAACCCTTTCTCTCTCATCAACCGTTTTTATGAATTCTTATGTCACGCCGTTACGCTGCCGAAAGCGCACTGATTTTCTAAGCCAATCCCATTGTGTAGTGAATACCATGCCTATTTCTCCATCAAGGGTATTCAACTTTATGCACATTTACTTATTGATTAAAATGTTTAATGTCTGAATTCCACATTACTTTATCGTGGAATAAATGATTATGTTTTTATTATTCAATGTTTTATGATCCATGTGGCACACTTATGCATGAAATTAAATGTTTAAGAAGGGTGCACCCTTATAGCACTCAAATGTATTGGGTAAAGTATAGTATCATGATACGTCATGTGCAATGAGTGTTTACTCATTCTAATTCAAGTGAAACTAGGTTTTAGTCGTGGTTTATGTGCAATGAGGATTTACTAATGCTCCTTGTGCAATGATCCTTGGCTCATGCTAATTCCATGTTAAGTGTTGTTGCCACATTTCCATGTTATGATTATCATTCTTTATCATGCCTTTATTTTCATCTTTTTAATATGATATTTTGATATTCCTATTTTCTAACATGTATTGTACTCCTCATGTTATTCCATTTGTACTCCCTTACTGGGCTTTATAGCTCACACTTTTCTTATGCATGTCCTCGGGTTATCCCATGCAATGCTATTTATGAAGCAATGTAGTGGTCATGTAATGGATGTTTTCAATAAAGATGTGGTATTTCATGTTTTATGTTTTTATGTAATGATCCTAATCCCCAAAGACACTAAACCTCTTGATCTTCTTTGTTTTATCAAGTGAAGTTTTATGTAATAAATCATGTTTAAGTTGTAATAAAAAGCAGGGTTGTCATAATATTAATATATTATCATGAGATAGTATAGAAGACCACAAAGAAAGGCCAATATATAACATAAATGTAAACAAAAAACGATCCCACACTTCACGAACATGTTCTTATAAAAATAAGCATCTCATGTGAAAATCCTAAAGGCAATACTATGACAACGAATCAATATCAACTCTAAATCCCAAGAAATTAATTCTTAGATTGGTTCCAAATGGCCTCCACAAAACATGAAAATATGATATATAAATGTTGGTTGAGAATAACATGTACAATTATAGTATTATATATGTGGTCTGAAGTGATCATCTGAAAAGAGAATAATAATTCCCCAGTAGATAAACAACTAAACCAACATAAACCTAAATAGGAAAACTGACGTATTTCACCCTCAATATGGAATTCTCAAAAAATAATGCATAATGTATAGTAACATAAAATGAAGTAAATTGATAAAGGGTACCTCTCTATACTTTTCCATTGATTTTACACTCACACATCCACATAGAAAATGTCTTAGAGCTCTGATATATTCCATAATGAATTCTCTCATAATTCAAAATGGATAATGTATCACGCCAAGAACCCCATTTGAAACATGAAATCACATCAAACCTAAAGATATCTTCTCCTCCACATATTATCATGAAATCTATTTACAACTGATTATCCTATCTATATCCTCTCATTACCACTTTAATAAAATAGAGTATTATGGTATCATTATTTTGAAAGAAATAAAACTCATTCCATCCTCCTACCTTGATTGGCCCCAAATATAAGCCACCTAATCAATCTCATTATTCAAACAATTTGTTCACTATATTTGAAACACATCATAGCCCATTCATTATAATCATGCCTATAAGAGAGTGTGGGGAGGAGGTAGTAGAGGTCCTTTTGTCCTCACCATCTTGGATGTTTTAAAAAACTTACCTCAAAACATTTGGTTTTTGGTACATATTGATCGATGTGGGTGTTGTGCATAATGAAATCAAAATGAAAATTATATATATATATATATATATATCATCCATACCGACAATCCAAAAAAATGGTTTCAGAATAAGAGTACCATTCAACTTACATCATCCACATAATTTCACATAGCCTCTTCCCCTTTCACTACCACCTCTAAATGCATAACATCACAGACGTATGCCACATAAAAACAAATAATGTTCCATATTTTCTTTTAAAATTAATCCATTTATATATTTACAATAACCAATCATCTTAATTAATTAATCCCATTGATTCCGTGTTTAACAACATCAACATTAACATTAAATTTCATTTCAATTTATGATTTCATTATCTGTTCAAATCAATATAATTTCCATTTAACTAAAAACATTTTAATACATCACTATATGGAAACTCACTCTTTACATCATAATGAAAAAAACAAAAAAAGACCAAACAACACATACTCATAGAAAAAACCCTGTATCTCAAACACGACACTTTAAAATTACTAGATATCTTAAGTGGCACTGTTTATAATGCTTGTTGACGGGTCGCCCATCGTCACGATGAAGAACTAATTGTTTCCATAGATTCTTGATTTCAAAAGGTAGAAAAAATTCACCACTTCTTCAGTGATTTATACTCCTTGATTGAAATGAGATGATAGGATTTCGGTTCCTCCTTCCATGGATTCCTCCCAAGTACTCGTCGCATAATCTGGATCTCCCTTATAGATTAAGGTTTTGTTCATGAATCTGGTTCCTTTTTCCTCATTTATGTGGACACTAGAAACTGATGCCCTTCTATTTGGATATTATATGGGGTATTTACATAGAATCCAACTTCGGCCGGATTAGATGATAACATCATGCATGTCGGGGCATCTCTGGATGAGAGAACATTGGTCAACTGTATTCCTCCTCAAAATATTGCATCTCAAGGGTGAAGAACCCAAGGTATCCCAAGTCAATCATGGGGTATAATATATTGGAGGCATACCTTCATGGTTTTCATCAACTTCACATGTTTAACATAGGGTATTCCTCAAGTTTAACATCTTGAGGATACAGAATGAGAGTGATATAAACAACCCATGAAGAGTGATCAAATTGGTACATCCATGAGGGAGAACCTAGTTGGTTTATAGGATGGATGGATCAAAGATCCCAATGATGACCGATCTTGGGTGGTCTATCCTAAAAAGGGAAGATTTCACACTGTGAAGGCTAATCTAGACACCATAGTGGGTGGATCATGGAGAGTGCACCCCAAAAAATGTGACACCAGATGGTTGGGTCAGAACACCCAATGAGAGAAGACCCAGGTTGGTGTGTCCCAAAAAGGGAATATTTCACACCATGAAGGCTGATAAGAACACAACTCAAGGAATATTAGGGAGAGTGTACCCCAGAAAGGGGGAAACTAGATGGATGGATCAGAATGTTGAATGAGAGAAGAACTAGGGCGTTGTGTCCCAAAATGTGAGGATGTCGACCATAATCGCTGATCTAAACGCCACTGGGGGTGGATTAGTGAGAGTGAACCCCAGAAAGGGGGACACAAGATGGATGGATTATAATTCCCAATTAGTGTGGTCCTAGGGTGGTGTGTCTGAAAAGGAAATATTCCACATCATGAATGATGATCTGAACACCATTAAGGCCGGATCCCAGAAAGTGAAACCTCAAAAGGAGAACACTATTGTTTACCATTGGTTGGGATTAAACTACAGAGAGTATTACTATATAATATATGTAGAATATTAGGATCATAACATACATAGTTAGAGGGGTGAGACATGGAATTGGGGTATAGAAAATAGAAAATAACATGGAATAATGTTGGGGATTACACGTGGTTAGAATCCCATGTTCTACAAAGGGTAATGAGATGAATGGGGCTTACACATGGTTAACTGCCTATATGGATGCCATGATTTCACTGTTATGTGGAATATCTGGATAAATTAGTATGGATACGGCTGGTGTAATGAAGTGGATTATAGGAATAGGATGGAACTAATGAGAATATGAATGTGATGCTGGGATTGAACCTTAGGGAGGCTTCCTATATATCCTTGTGTATGAGAATTAGAGTCCACATAGTTTTATGGGGTGATGGGAAACATTAGGAGGAGGCCCATGAGAATGGAGCACATGGATGGGGACTAGAGGGAAGTAGATCCTCTGAGCTAGGGCATGATCTTCCTGTAACACAAAGGCTCAAAGGATAGACCAGGATGAGACAAGGTGATGGGATTGAAACTCATGGAGGATTCCTACATATCCCTATGGCAGGGAATAAATGTCCATATATTTCAGTAAGTAAGGCATTAAATTGGGGTTTGCATAATAGAAATGACTCGGATACATGTTGGGGATTATGTGTGGTTAGCAGCCCATATAAAGAGGTACACTCTTGGTTGGAGGAGTATGGATTGAGTGTGGGACTTATGTACTGATATGGACATAGAATAGGTTAGATAAAATGAATGGGAGAACCAATAGTGTGGGTCCGAACAAAGGGTACACCTAAGTTTATCATAGTTTGATGTTGAACCCCATGGAGGCACCTTGTGTAACTTGTCTAGGAGATAGGGATCAAAACTCATTTAGTTCGAAAAATACTGTTTAACATCATGTGGGACAAAAGGGAAATATAGTTTGATGTCATTCCAGACAAGGGTGTATCAACATGGATTTATTGGGACTAATGGGTGATGGTATTGAACACCAAGGAGGCTTCCTACATGCCTTTCTTGAATGGGGAAAGGATTAAAGGCAACGTAGTTCAGTAGAGAGGGGGATGGGGCTAACACGGTGAGGCATCCCATGTCTTTATGTGGAGTGAAAAATGAAAATGAATTCCATGGGAGGCCCAGGTGTTGATAAGGAGGGGAAATGGTGAATAATGGTCATTTGAGGCCTCAGTGTTGCTAGGGAGCATCATTGGTGAATGGGGGCCATGGGCGGCCTGAGTGGCACTAAGGAGTGACAATGGTGAATGACGACCAATGGAGGCTTGAGTGGCTCTATGTAGTGGAAATGGTGATGAGGATTACTCATAAAAGTATCTTGGGTTCCGCTAAGGAGAAACTATAGTGGATGGGGTTTATAGATGGAAGCATCTTGGGTGCCACTAATGTGTGACAATGGTGGATGAGGCTTACAAATAAAATCTTCCCAAGTGACCCTATGGAGAATAAAAGATAGATGAGTCTTCCATGTTGAAGCTACATGGGTGCCACTATGTAGCAGAAATGGTGGATGAGGCTTATGCATGAAATCTTCATAGGTTTATCTAAGGAGTGGAAATGGTGGTTGGGGATTACGTATAAAAGCTACCCAGGTGCCGCTAAAGAGAAGCAATAGTGGATGGATCTTGCGTATGGAAGATGCTCGGGTGCCGCTATGGAGAAGAAATTATGTATGGGGATTACATATGGATGTTTCCCATGATATCCTCCTCATGTCAAGTCATGAGGGCATCCCAACATGCTAGTGGGTTTAGGCAGACAATTGGGACCTACACATATGTGTTAGTTCACATGATATATAATTCCAAGGGCATTGGAATGTGTCTAAACAAAGGGTGATGAAAAGATTGAATCATATGAAAAACATTCGGAACATAATTATGGCGATATAAAGAAGGGAGAAAACTATTGACCATATTAAACATTCAACATCTAAATCGTGTTATTCTGATATTGAAGTAAACAAACGAGGGATAGCTGCTAATCCTATTCAAAATACGAGGCCAGACTCGAAGTATTGTCCAAAATATTCTGGGTCGTTGGCCCATAATTATATTTAATGTAATGTTCCATGGGACTGGGACATTAGGGGGGGCTTTCATAAATGTTAGAGTTTGAAGATCCTAATGAAGTACACAATAAGCATGAGGTGGAGTGGTGGAATGCTTGAAGAGATTGCAACAGTCTTGAAATTATTCCACTGTAATCATTGAATTAGGCATCTTATGCTTACCACCTAAGGAATCTCTTATTTGGAAAAAGAGGCATCCTATTATTTAATGATAGGGAATTATACAATTTAGAGTCATGTAGTGATGAATTTCTGTAACTTATGCTCGACGTATAAGGATTCTCTTATTCGTAACAAAAAACATCATATATTTTTTGTATAGGGTGTACTATAGTATATAGTCATGTAGATAGGACTATTAGGCCTAGGGAACCTAGAACTGGCTGGTGCGAGACTTACATGGGAGCGCCCATGTCTTGACCAACCCGACATAGGGGTTAGGTGAGGGGGTTTCAGGAGTTTCTTGAGGAAAGGATCAACTCAAGGTACTTGGGGAATTGATTATGAGAATCTCAACATGCCACAAGGGAAAGTGACCAAGAATAATATGTTAACTCATGGTGTTTAATGGAGTAAAATAGATTATCTTGAGTCATGGTATTCCATAGGTGGATGGTGGGTTCTCGTAAGGGAACAAAGTAAAATAATGATGATTGGGCCTGAAAAGTACGTTGTGTGACTCTCCTTTCATCATGGGGGTCGGTGGTGGTAGTTAAGGTACCATAACAGAGGATCAGAACCGCAGCCTGGAAGTGATCCAGAGTGGGGGTGTGGGGGTGAAGCCCCCATCTTATGGACCATTGGTCACAAATGAAGATGCATTGTGAAGGGTAGGGCTTTACAATGGATCACAGTGGAGATCCGGGTCTCACAAAGGATGCAGATTCATAGGGCATAGGGTCTTATAAAGGAAGCGTGGTTTGTAGAGACAATACTTTGTTGTAGAAGTACTCCACCTTAGCAAAGAAATATTTATTTGCAGAGTTATCCAATAATGATGAATGCTTCACAAATCCTTGAGAAACTACTCCCTCCTTCGTAAAGGGAAGAGGGGCTTCATGAAGGGAATCAATTCATGGTGCTCAGGAGCACATCGAAATGGTATCCTAGCTGCTAAAAGTGAAATGTAATATTTCCATTGATGTGGGGGGGGGGGAAGATGTCTATAGG
Source organism: Viscum album (assembly GCA_963277665.1). Taxonomy (NCBI): domain Eukaryota; kingdom Viridiplantae; phylum Streptophyta; class Magnoliopsida; order Santalales; family Viscaceae; genus Viscum; species Viscum album. Next base: position 2,119,369,071 of record OY728143.1, on the reverse strand, counting down.
AGGAGGTCTGCAGGGCTCACCACAAAGAACAACTAGGCACTACGAAAGATACGAGACACTACAGAGGTGATATGTTCCTGGATGGATCTATGTAATGAACGGAATACCACATAGAAGATATGTTTTCGGTTGGCTCTCGTAAGGGAATGAGATTTTGGGGATAGGATACATTAGCATTTGGCTTTGTGAAGGTAATGGGACTCCATGGAGGATATACGTTTCTGATCATCTCCATGAAGGGAACGTGATGCCACAGAAGAGATACGTTTGTGGTCAGCACTAAGAAGGGAACAAGAAACCAAAGACGAGAAATATTCATTGTCGGATCCCCACATATATCCCTCAACCTGTTGCATTAAGGAAGACTCTATGATAATCTAATAAATAAAACCTTATCCAATTCCGTCCCCCAGGTCAAGACGCATCACTACAATCTCTTCAAACTCCTTCCAAATATACATAGACTCCCATAAAACATATCCCAAATATTTTTGGCTTGGTAAATTATAAAAATATCCTTTAAAAAGAGTAAGATCTATCAAAATCACAATCATAGATAGAATCCATCCACCTGTACAGGTGTAGATTAAAATTACCCTGAGAGAAGACATACTTTTGGTTCTTGTGGTCCATGAAAAACAAAAAAAACAATCTTCGATTATTTGATTTCAACAAAAAATTGTTAAAACATAATTATTGAAAACTATTGATCTTGGTTGGAAGAATTGACCTTCTAGTGGTGGAACTATATAAACCCTTAATAGATCACTACTCTATTATACATTAAGAAAAACACACGAAACCCATATGAGAAAAGTCATAAAAAACATCAATCATCACACCATCCTTAGAAAACTAAGCATTGGAGCACTAATGAAAATCTATTTCAGGTAACCCAATGAGTCATGGAACCAATTAACGCAAACACAATTCTAGTCCTTCTTGTCCAACACCATCATGGGTTCTGAATAAGAGGGAAATAAAAAAGATACCTATTCTAATATCTAGAAATACCAAGGAATCTGAAGTCACCTACCATTTATTTGGGTGTTTCCCAATAAAAAACATTGTCAACCTTTTATGGGACCATGACCACACCCTTACGAGAAATCAAATTTCCAAACAAATACAACTCAGGCATCAAAAATTTACACTTGGATGAATATCTATTGAGATGGTGTTATCAAAGGGAGTGTATGAAATATCAAAGATGATCAACATGATCCTCCACTAACACTGATTAGATCAGCATTCCATTTATACGAATGACTGAAAACTCATATAAGAACACACAAAATTGAGTTTACGAGTTCCATGAATATAGCTAGTGGGTTTCTGACACCAACATGCAAAACCCATACTCAAAGTTCTCATATCTTCCGTGTTATATATTTCTTATAATTTCATCATCCTCTAACCTCAACTATTGATATCCCAACAACATATCAATCATAGAGAACAAACTAGATCGTCTCATTTGGTTAAAATGATTGTTGATCCTTAGAATAGGGTAAACATTCTTAATTATTACTTCATTTCACATCTGTTAGTCTGCACACAACCTTAGACTGTCATCCACCTTTTAGTGAAAACACAAGAGAACCCCATGAAGGCACTCTAGGTTCGATAAAACCCTTATAAGTCATATCATATTTTTGAATACTCAACTCCATTAACTCTAAGGGGTCTATATATAAGGATCCATTAAATTCTAATAAGTGTATTTCTGAAAATATATCCTCAATGTGATATCATGTTGAACAAGTAGGGTTAAGACCTCATTGGGGAAAGAATCTAGAAATTCCTTGATGACCCTGTGAGCCTCAAAAGTCCCAATATAGATTGATTTCATCAAAACCAACATCAAGAAAAAAGGGGCTACAAAGCTCAAATTTCTATGAAACTATACCACTAATCAATGATAATTAAATGCTAGTCATTCACATTCATTGAAAAAACCTTCCACTATAATAATTTAATAACAAAACTCATAAAATACAACCAATTGATGTTGTGGAAAACATCATATATAAATATCTATACCATGAAATTATCCTCACACAATTGATGTTTCCCCATCACCATCTTACATCCCAATCACAAATTAAATAATCTAGCCCAACATCTGAATGTCCTAGTCAAAATCAAGGACATGAGAATCATTTTTTACATATAGTTTTAGAATAAGGAACATATATGCTTAAAAAAGAGTTTGAATCTCTTAAATCAATTAATTTAAAAAAAATGATGATGAAAAAGTGACCACGCATCTAATAATAAATGAATTCATTGGTTTTAGAACCTCCATAACCTAAAATTGTCCATGACCTCCTACCCTACCCTAATTTTTATAACCATCTCTATAGACACACTTATGTCAGGGTCTCTAATGAAAAGGGACATCTAGAGGTTATCCCTTACCTATCCCATCTACTCTTGGAAAATTATTTGATTTCTATCCCTAATACTAAAACAGCCCCATGATGAATTCTACTAAGTAAAATGCTAAAAATGAACTCATCCACCATGATAATATATAGATCCATTAGGAATTGATTTTAAGGGTGACCACTTACCCCATAGACATAACACACTAGCCTAAATACCCTGGGAAATGTAAAAAACCAATATCCCCTGAGGGGAAAAAAGTAGATGCTAGAGTGGAATCCTTCTTGGTCAGAACTTTAGAGGTCCTAGTTTTTTGAGAGCTAATTTTACCAACTCTACACCCTGAGGAAGCCTACTATCTCTACTATCATAGAAAACCCACATCAAAAGTGCCATAAATCAGTTACCTCTTCCTTCTTCTGAACCTCAATATATGATAGAAATGAAAATAGAGTACATGTATTCTAGATATAAGGGATAAGTTCTTCCTAATAGCATCAGAAATAAAATTCCTAGTTAGGGAAATTATTTGGGGGGAAATACAAAATGTCATTGAACATGATCCCATGATCTTGCAAAGCTATAATCCACTACTAAGGATAGAGATGTGGGAGAGAATGATTATTTTATTCCCTTTTATTGCCTTCAGGGTCAATGATTAGACATCTATTCTAAACTCATTCTATAAGTACACCCAATAAACATCCACTTCAATCCACTATTTATGGTAAAATTTACACCATCATTGTGTTGACCCCCAATCTTAATGATAGATAGAGGGACTTAATACTCTGCCTAGGCCTAGGAAAAAATTAATTTGATCTAGATATACTATAACTAGTGTTATATCCCTAGATTAGAGACTCTTACCTAATACTTCTCCAAATATTACTCTTAAAAAGGACAAAATTCCCTCTTCCATTGATCATCATTCTCATCTTAACCAACCCATTAGCAGTCGATCTAGTCATCCTTTCAAACCATTACAAACATAACAAAAACATGGATGATGTTCTAGGGCCACAAATGGAAAGGTGAATAAGGTTTTTGTAAGCTAGACAATATGGAATTGTTATTATGTTTTAGAAGAATAAATAATATTATTTCCTCTAGATTACTCAATTTTTATAAGAAAACAAACAACCATAATGCATAAACCTCTTATAGGTCTCTACCATATAAGATTCACCACCTCACATGGTCATTTAGTTGGATTAGGGTCATTGAATCAGATCATGAGGGCCCTAAGATACCATATCATAGCTAGTCTTATAGGCCTTTGTCACACCCCAAGATTGACTGGAACCATTTCCTTACAAACTCATGAAGTCCTCATATTTCCTTACTCTAATATACATTATATCTCTCAACTAGAACCTTTAATACTACTCTTTCACAACCCCCACCATCCAATGGTACCCCTCCTCATCCATTAATTATGTGCAGGAGATAATAACACCCATTAGTACTTCCTCAGGTAGGCCCTGAGTAGGCGATAAGCACAAGGGGTAGAAAAATATAACATATAAAAGAAAATATCCAATTAAATAATATAGGGTTATGAAATAGGAGAACAATTGAACCAAAAACTATAGTGGATAATATATATGTGACCCAAAACTATCTGAAAAAACAGGAATAACATTGGTGAATAAAAATAAATGTTTCCAAATAAATAACAACAGATGGTCTTATGGAAGTGACTCAATAACTGCACAAAAATTGAAGCTAGTAATGCCAAACACAATCACTTATGTCAGCCTAAAAATATTAAAAATAGATTATATAAAATTTATTTTAGTAGAACATGTTTACTAAAATGGATCATACCTTGGGTATCATGTGAAGATTTTAAATGACCATACTAATGAAGTGATGAATAAAAAATTGAACCAAAATATACATAAATAGGTCAAATAAAATAAAACATCCTCACCAAGTCATGATTAGAAAATAACACATCCATATATAGTAATATAAGAAAAAACATACCAATAAAGGGTACCCTTCACTACTTTCCCACTAAAGTTCCACTCCCATACCCCAATTATAATAAACATGGTACTCTAGTCGCTTATATATAGAATCCTACCTAAAGACACAATGGTAGTTACATCACTACAATAACTCTGAATAAAATTGGATGTCACATCCATCATGAAGATTCATATTCCTCTATATCATATCAAGCACCCCATATGAAAATTATCAACTAATCTATATCATCTAATAACCACTACCATAACAACAATAGTATGTTATCCTGATCATGAAGGATATCAACCTCATAACCTCCTCATTCCATGCATGACCCCAACTATTGTCGCCCTCATAAATCTTATGATCCAATCCATATAATAGTACAACATAAACAATTTATCATAGTTCATGTGTAAGAATCTCACCTAGAAGAGGGAGCATGGAAGAGTGTTTATCCATCCATCTACCCTCATAATTTTGGATGTTTAGGAAAAAACAGCAAAACAATGGATTTTTACGATATAGTGTTGTTTCCGACGCTTTCTCCAGGGCGCACGCATCCGTCCGTCTGCGGAGGAGGACGCGCTGCATTGTTGCCCAGCAGTCTCGCTTTCCAAAGGTGGGCATCATTCCCTCCTTATTCAGGGACGTCTGCTCCTTGATCGAAACGGGATGATGGGATGTCGGTTCTTTCTTCTACGGATTCCTCCTCAGAACTCGTCACCTGGTCCGGGTCTCCCTCATAGATTCAATACATTGTTCGTGAAACTCCTCCCAGTGCCATGTTTCCATGGACGCCGGTTAATTAAACTACTTCTGTCAGGACATTCCAAAGGGTCCGGTTATGGCAGCAACCTTTAGTCGGGGGAGTAGTCACGTTGAGGCATCAGTAGCGTGTCTAGATGCTGGGGAACTGGAATGTCTGTCTATTATCCCTGGTCATAGGGCTTCTCGAGGGCATGGAAGCCTGAGGCATCCCACATCGAGCGTGGAGGATTATATGCCATAGACATATATATGAGGTTTACATCATCTTCCTTTGTTTAACACAGGGTATGCCGTGAGTTTAACGTCCACCAGAGACGGATCAACCCGATCAAAGCATTAGCTAGAATGGATCGGATTGAGGGATTTCCCTTGAAGGGGTGCCGATACCGGGACCAGCCCACGGGCGACTTTGAAGAGGAACGGACCGACATGGTCTCACCGGGATATGATGGTCTGGGTGAGAATCAGGGTAGATGATGGATGGATGAATGAAGTGGAGGGGGTAATTGCAAGGGACTATCACAAGGGCGACGGTGAAGTTGGGCTTGAGCCTCGAAGAGACCTCATACGTAACCTCGTGGCAGGGAATCTAAGTCCACGTAGTTTGGGATGGTGCTGGTGAACTGGCATGAAGGTGGAACTTGGTCCGTTGGATGTCGTCAGCGAACCAACATGAAGGTGTGCCTTGGTCCGATGCGTCAGCGAACCGACGCGAAGGTGGACCTTGGTCCAGATGGTGTGGGGCTTACACACTAGGCTACCCGGGTGTGGATGAACTGATGTGAATAAGGTCGGAGTGACCAACAGATGGTGGGCTTGAACCTCTGAGAGGCTTCCTACGTACCATGTCGTGACATGGATCAAATACCACGTAGTTCAGGTTGGAGACCGGAAGGCAGACGTGAATGAGGATGACCAGGGGGTCATAGTGGTGGTGGGCTTGGACCTCGTGGAGGCTTCCTACGTACCATGCTGTGACATGGATCAAAGACCACGTAGTTCAGGCTGGTCACAACGGCTTTCCATCGGACTGGAATGTAGTTTAAAGTCATACTGGACGAAGATGAACCCTGACATGAATGATTGATGAGAGGTGGGCTTGAACCTCATAGAGGCTTCCTACGTACCGTGCCTTGACATGGATCAAAGACCTCGTAGTTCAAAGCGATTTCGTCGGCGAACCGACGTGAAGGTGGACCTTGGTCCGATGGGTGGTGGGCTAGAATCTCAGGAAGGTTTCCCATGTACCATGCCTTGACATGGATCAAAGACCTCGTAGTTCAAGTGATGGAAGTCGTCAGTGAACCGACGTGAAGGTGGACCTTGGTCTAATGAGGGATGAGATTAAACCTCGGGGAGGCTTCCTACGTACCATTCATTGACATGGATCAAAGACCTTGTTGTTTAAATGGTTTCATCGGTGAACCGACGTGAAAGTAGACCCAGGGGTCCACTAGTGGTGGGCTTGAACCTCGTGAAGGCTTCCTACACACCATGCCTTGATATGGATCAAAGTCCTCGTAGTTCGGATGGTTGGTGTCGGCGAACCGATGTGATGAAGGAAGGACCTTGGTCCAAAGGGAGATGGGCTTGATCCTCAAGGAGGCTTCCTACATACCATGCCTTGACATGGATCAAAGTCCTCGTAGTTCGGTTGGTCACAACGGCTTGCCATCGGACTCAAATGCAGTTTAACGTCATGTGGACACAAGTGTAATTTGACGTGAATTGGATGGCGGGTGGGCTTGAACCTCGTGGAGGCTTCCTACGTACCATGCCTTGATGTGGATCAAATACCTCATATTTCAAATGGGTGTGCAGTATAATGTCATGCTGGAAGGGGGTATAAAGTTTAACTTCATGTTGGAAAAGGGTATACAGTTTAACGTCATGCTAGACGAGGGTATTTCCATGGCCGATGATTACTCTAAGCCCACGTGAGTCATGCTCGTTGTGAGAAACAAGAGGCAACAAGGACCTGATGATCACGTCACGAAGGGTGCGTCTGTGAGAAGCGATGAGGGGATTATGCATTAGGCAGCCCATGGTGCTAGGACTTACTCCATGATGGAGGCCCGAAGTGTGGCAAATCGCAGTGAAAGAGGGATTTGGGACCAATGATGGGAGGTGCCTCATTCCATACCGCGCCCTCCCCTAACCATGGTAATGGGGAAGTACGGAGATGTAGGGGTGCAGCCATCCGTTGGGGAACTAGGATCGCCCTCCTCCCATGAACATACGTCGCTCCGATAAGGAGGATATCATCCCCTGTGGGGGGAGTGATTCCACTCCTGTGGAAATGAGTGGCGTAAAAAATGTTCGAGTTGGGGGGACCCTTCGTGCAAGGCACGAGGTCGGGTCACAGTTTAACGTCATGTGTTGAGGACGTGGTGCTTGGCAGTTTAACGTCTTGCATCTCGGACAAGGTGTGTTTAATCCACACCCCTAGGACTTACATAACTGGTATCCTTTGCTCCTTGGGGGAGGGAAGGTACCAGTAAGGTTGTGGTCAAGGGGGGTTGTAGAGAGAACCGTCGAGAGGTCCACGTTAGCATGGCTATACAAAGAAGAAATTTCCGTTAGCGTGCCTATGTGAAGAAGCATTAGGCGAAGCAACGCTACGAGTGGTATTGTCCATGGGACTTTGAAATCACATTGTGCATACCTAGAGGGTCGCACAGGAAGGGGAATTTCCATGAAAAGGAGTGTGCTTCGCGAATCGGAGTGCCTTGGCCTTATCATGGGACAAAGGTGTGAGTGGAGGGTGCTTCACGAAGTAGAACAGTATTCGTGGAGCACTGCCTCGCAAAGAGGAGGTGCCTCGCGAAGCAGGGTGCTGCGAAGCAGTGTCCTTCGCGATGTGTAGCGATCCTTCCTTAGAATGGGGATCACTAATACAGGATGGGTGTTTCCCGAAGCATAAACGCTTCACGGCTGTCAGGGATCCCTTGGGAATCCCCCTCCTTTACGAATGCCCTTGAGCTTCGCGAAGGGAATCCCTATCGGAAGAGGGGATCAAAATTAGACCAAGCGAAGGCGTCATGTGAATTAAAAGTACCTCGCGGAACTCATGATTCTCAGGGCAAAGGGTGCTTCGCAATTCTGGAGAGGAGAAGCCGAAAGGTCGGATTGTCCATCCTCTGGACTGAGGGGGATCCCGGTATTTATAGCCAAGGGGCGCTGCGAAGCCGAACTCCCACGCTGCCTCCGGTGCTTCGCGGCGCGCTCACGAACGCCAAATTCGTTCTCAGAGAGTTACTGCCTCCGGTGCTTCATGGAGGGCTCGCGAACGTCAAATTCGTTCCGGGAGAGGTACCGCCTCCGGAGCTTCGCGGCGGGCTCGCGAACATCAAATTCATTCGTGGAGAGGTACCGCTTCCGGAGCTTCGCGCTGGGCTCACGAACGTGAAATTCGTTCACAGAGAGGTACCGCCTCCGGAACTTCACGGCGGGCTCACGAACGTCAAATTCGTTTGCGGAGAGGTACCGCCTCCGGAGCATCGCGGTGTGCTCGCGAACGTCAAATTCATTCGTGGAGAGGTACCGCCTCCGGAGCTTCGCGGCGGGCTCGTGAACGTCAAATTCGTTCTCGGAGAGGTACCGCCTCCGGAGCTTCATGGGACCGCGATGCTCGGGGTGCTTCCCGTCGGAGCTTCGCGAGGTAGCATGCGGGCCATCTTTTTTTTCCCTTCCTTTCATGCAATATTTTGGTGCCAACATATTCCCCCCTTAGAATTGTAGCTGCGGAGGGCTGAAGGGTCGAAGTCTAAGGTAAAATCACCTAAATTGTCCGCGATTAGAGATGCGACTTCGCGAAGAGGGCCCGCGGTGCTGACCGGGGCCACGGGTCCGGATGCGCCGCGATGCTCCGGGGTCACTGCCTATAAATAGTGGGGTAGACCTCTTTTGTATTCATGCGATTTCCTTGTCTTTTTGTGCTCTCGATTTCGCGAAGCTCTGCGTACTCCACGCCCGCTCTCCGTGAATCAAGCTTCGCGGCGAACCGCGGGTCTCCGACTCCGCGACTGCACCAAGAGAACTCTTGTTTGCCGGCCTAGGTCAGACTCCACTGCTTGGTCTCACGACCGACCTTCGCGAGTCGGCTTCAGGATCTAGCTTCACGATCCGTTCTGGGAAAATTATTTTCTGATTGCCAAAACCAAAATGGACCATCGAGAAGTTGTATTGAGGTTGCTTGTAGATGCCGCCCATCGGGGTGAGATGGCCAACTGTCCAGGCCTTGGGGAGATGGTCTGAAGCCACTCGGACCACGTTTCGTTGACAGATCTGCTATCAGATGGTTAGAATAATTATTCACAGTTTAAGAAGCTACCATTGTACGGATTCAGGTTGAGGGATGACTTCTTCATCCCTGAGGTGAGTAGGGACGAACCAGTTTGCTGGATTAGGAGCACGCCATGTCATCACCAATGGTTCAGGGCGGCTGATGGTCATGCGTGGGAGGACATCACACCCGTTACCGCCGAATGTATCTACAACCACGTTAACAATATTGACGGGAAGCTACTACAACTGGAGACGTCCCCTCCTCATACCATGCTGAAGGCGGATTTGCAGGATTCAAAGAAAGGATGGTCCGATGAGTGGGACATGCGCCAGGGCGGCAACATTACTGATGACTGGGCATGGGCCTACAGGGTAGGCACCTCATGCGAGGAGTTTGGGGCTGAGTTGAGGAGCGTTGGGTTATATGAGGCGGAATGGCCCTCCCAATTCCACATTTACCAACCAAAATAGCTGATGCCGGAATTGCAGAGCAGATGGCCGTCTAGGACTAATAACTTTCACCTGCACCACGGGGAGGTGGGCATCAACCTGTGGGATGTACACCTGATTTCTGGGGTTCCGATCATGGGGGCCATGTATGATGAGTTCCTCCCCATCAAGAGCGCGTGGGAGGATACAGAGCAAATGTCGTGACTGGCGTTAGTGCTGATGGCACTCGTCCCTGGAGAGGACAAGGAGGCAGTGAGGGATGTCCACTTTAAGAAATGGTTCAAGTGCTTCCTGGATTTCCCAGAGAATCGAGAGTTCCCTCTGAGGCCTTGAACTTGTCCGAGGGTGGCCCAACGTGGCAAGGAGAACTTGTATTGGCGGGTCTTCGAAGACATCCAATGGAAGACATGGGGTTTCAGTGTCATCACTGAACAACAGCCAATAGTCAGGCTGCCGGCATTCATCGCGGCTCTCATCTGCGGTAGGATCCTACCGGTGAGGGATACAAGCATGGGGGTGCGACCCAGCTCGTTTATTATGGCGTCCATGTTGGCCATGGGGCAGCGGGTCAATCTGGGGATTCCAATGCTTTCCAAGCTGTACATAATGCTGCGACACATTAGCGAGGGCAAGAAGCTGCCTAGGATATGCGGGCCCTTCCACCTCCTGTATGGGTGGATTGCGGTGCACATCAGGGGAATCTATGAGTATCCAAACCCTATTTCTCCGCCGGGATCAAACGTCTGCCCCTCCATCCTAAATGCGGTTGGGAGCTTCCCGTTCAAACTAACCGTGCTGATGGTGCTGAATCGGGTGTGGAGGGCGGATGAGTTTAATTTCCACCCCTTCCCATTGCCAACGGGGATACTTACTAATGACAGGCAGGGAATGGAAGAGCCCTGGGCTTACCTCCTAGCCTTTTGAGGCGGAGTTTTGGTGGCAAGAGTGGATCTTGAGCCGCTCTACGAACCGTACACCCCGCATCGGTTTGCGAGGCTGTTCCGGTGCCTCCAGCGGCTGACCCCGCAGGTCTACTGGGAGGTGCGTCACGAGGAGCACCTGTGTGTGATAAAGCAATTGTGGCTCATGTTCACATGGGAATATGGGAAGATGAGAATTGCATTGCCTCCATCCACCGCCACTTTCGGATTGGTGAGGGAGTATGACATTAGTTGGGAAGATTCTTACCCAGGGGAGATGCTGAAGCAGCCAACTATTCGGGTCGGTGATGGTGGGCCTCCTCTATCCCAAGGTCGGGGTCGGAGGGCAGCTAGGGCCTCTCACGGTGGCGAGGCTTCCATGGCAGCGAGACCCACACCGGCCGAGGGTGTGGCAGCAGCGGCAGATCCGGTGATTCCGGAAGAGCAGGGCTATCCAGAGGGATGGTCACCAAGGGGATTTCGTAGGATATCCACTCAGGCTCCGGGGAAGCGACTGCGTCATATCGACATGGAAGAGGATTCCATTTTCCCGGATGCCTGGGACATTTGTGATGTCAACCGGCAATTCATCATCCCACCCGAGATATGGGAGCACTTGAATCGCCTTGGGATGGAGTTACCAAGAATAGGCCTAGTCTGGGATGGTTTCATGGCGTCTCTGGCGGAGGCAGAGCAATACTTAGACGAGCTGGAGGATTATGTTCACTCTAGTGGTGTCCCTCGCCCAATGACAGACCGGGTGAGGGTACTGCTGAATCGGACGGTCCCCCCACAGTTATCGGCCACCGATCTAAGGGAGTGTTTCCCCCTGCAGGAAGAATCAGTGAACTCCTCTCGGGAGAATGAGGTTGGAGGAGGGAGCCCGTTGGAGGAGGGTGAGGTCGGAGATCAAGGCTCAGATTCCTACGATTTTGCAGAGGCTCTCGAGGTAGCATTCTGAGATTCCTTCCTCATGGTCTATTCTTGGGTCATTATGGACTTCTCACCGACGTTTGATCCATGTAGGAGGAACTCGTTCGCAGGCCTCGTTCTCGCCCCTTGGTAGGTGATGATGCGGGACCTTCAGAACCCACGCCTATGGCTGCGTCCAGTTCCGCATCTGGTGGGACCAGAGCACCCGAGGTGGCTCCTCTAGAATCTCCAGACCATCCAACAGTATACGGAGGGACTCACCTCGAGGTCCCATCAGTATCATCTCATGAGCAGCACCAGGAGGTCAACCTCTGTAAGTTTCCTCTACCAGTTTCATTGTCGTCATATGTAGACTATGCCAACTAACGTTTATGTCCCTCTCTGTCGTACAGTTCTCTGACTGGCTTAGGCTGATGCGGCAAGACTAGTCGGGATGTCTGGTGGCGTGCCTTTTAGGGGCATGTCGGTGATGGTGGCGATAGTCCCCCCATCTCCTCGAGCTGTAACACACATCATCCCCAGCGGGACCACCAGCAGGGTCGTGCCAGAGGTCATCGAGGTGGACTCCGATGAAAAGGATCAGTCAGCCGGTCCCACTCCTGCCGCACCTGCTTTGGCGCCAGATGTCGCACCGGATTCAACGCCAGATGCAGATCCTGTCGAGGACTTCCTACAGGCATATCCTGCATACGATCCTGCCAATCACGCAGACTGGGACGAAACGACCTCCGATGAGGAAGATATTAGCGTAGTCCGCCGCCGGTCATGGAAGCTAATCACACGCTTCATCAAGGACACCCCCAAGCGCTATGGCTGGCCGAAATGGACGGACTCCGCTCGTGGTTACTCGAACTGTGTGCTGGGGGAGTGTATGCCCAACGTCCTCATGCACTCATCTGAGATCTTATGGCTGAGAAGATTCGGGAGCATGATCGTGGGCTCAGCGTGGGTTGGCAGCGGAGGAAGTCGACAAACATCAAGAAGCTCCAGGAGGCTGAAAGAGAGTTCCAATAGCTACAGACCTGGGTGGATGAGCACTCAACCTCTCTTAATGTGCAATCTGAGCTGATCTCCCAGTTGAAGGCCCAGCTGGCAGTGGCAGAGGAGCTTATGAGGCAGGCTTCTGGAAAGATGGCTGCCATTCAGGCTAAGGTAGAGAGGGCCAGAGCCATGGCTGAAGAACTGCGCCCCGCCGCTGATGAGGAGGAGCGAGAGCTGAGTCAGCGACAGCAAGCCTTGGACGCCACAATCCAACGGGTGGCAGAGCTGCAGCGCTCTTTTGACGGGGTCAACCCATCCATGGGGGGAGTCGACCCCCGGGTATTGTAACAAACTAAAAACCTTTTTTGGTACTTTCACACTTCAATTTCTTCCTTATTTGTTTTGAATGTCGTAGTGTGCATGATTTCCACTGTTTGAATTGCCTCGTCACATCCCTACAATGTTTGCGGGACGTTCGGCGATAATTCCCCAAGCCCATGTGGGTCGAGCCCGATGTGAGAAACAGGAGATAGTTTCCTTCTCGTCCCACCTAACATAGAAGTGGAGACCATGCTCCCGGCATCCGGGATTTGGATTACCAGTCCGGATTTCCGATATATGGGAGAGGCATGACCGAAGAAGGAACTTTTTAGAACATATGAATTACCGTTTCTTCAGCGTGCCCTCATGCACGAACGGTGCAACACCAGGGGCACTGGAATCAGTCCGAATAGACGGAAACGAGAAGCATGAATTACGATGCCCAAGATTCGGAGCAATGTGGGGATGGCGTGACAATAAGGGACAATCGTTAACCATGGAGGAGAAGAGGTATCCTTACTGCGCTAGCCTGTAATGGGGACAAAAATAAGGGTCAACCGTTGAACATGTTCGAAACACGGGACCATGTCACAAATATTGTCGGTCAATATTTTGGGACATTGACCCAGGACAGTTGGCAGACCATGGGTCAAACATCTATACTTTTAGGGGGTCCTTCCAAACATGACCAGTCTTCCGGAACATTGGCCCATGATGGTAGGTGAGTCGATGCGGCATGAGACCAGGCCGTTAGGGGGTCCCGTCAGACATGAAAGGGGAAGAGGGTCCGAATAAGGGTCACACAAAGCGTGGAATGTTGAGTGATGGTTTGTCCGAACAGAATCCAACACTTAGGTAGTTACACAACCGTGGTGGGAGTACGCAAGATGAGAGCGTTGGTTTGGTCATGGAACCTTCCATCTTTGGGACAGTGCCTCTCTAGAAAGGGGTCCGACCAAGGGGCCGTAAAGGGGAAGGATGGGATTAATGATTTTTACGGGCTGGACCCTAGGAAAAATACCAGGGTGTCTCTACGTATCCCATGAGGATGGGAATCAAGCCATATGTAGTTCTGGAAGTGTAGTTTAACGTCATGCGCGATGATGAGAAGCATGGCCGTGTTGGTACACATCCCGCCAAAACTACTAAGCCCACGTGAGTCATGCTCGGTGTGGGAAAAAAGAAGTAGTGGTGGGACTTTCCTGACACAGAAAAGGGCAGGTTAGGTTGAAGGGATGCTTAGTGAATACCAACCCCATGATACTAACACGTGCATGTGGTGCACATAGATGCACGAAGAGATAAAGCCGAATATGCTGGAATTCAACGTGAACATGAGGAAGTGGAAATGTGTGAATCGTGTCGCTCGAGAGTTGGATCACAATGACGACGATGTGACGATAGAGGATAACTGTTTACCATGGAGGAAATACAGCATCCATATCGCATTATCCTAGAATGGGGAAAAACAAATGAGGGTTGACCGCTGACCATGTTCAAAACACGGGACCATGTCGCAAATGTTTCCAAAGATCCTTAAGGACGTTGGCTCGAAACGATTGGAGGGCCCTTAGGTCCAGCATCCGTGGAGCGCCCTTAAGCCTAGTATCAATGTCCTCCGAGGGTCATTTTGGATGTGGAAGAGGATGAGGATCCAAATAGCGAGCTCACGAAGCTTTGTCATGGGACGAAGGGAATGTCCCCATGAAAATTCCACACTTCGGGCATTGTCAAAACACATCTGAGTACAACAATGAGACGTATTAGATAGAGGGAGGAAACATAAGACACACATGGTGGAGTAACTCAAACACCTAGTGTTAATGGGAATAGGGGGTGTGTGAGGTGCGGCGAACAACTTGACACGAATGAGGAAACAATCCCATAACACACCGCACGACCTCCTTGGGAGAGGTTTTTGGTCAAGGGACCGAAAGTGAAAGTTAGGTTGGGCCCGTAGGGAAGTGCTCGGGCGCTCTTATGTATCTCATAAGGATGAGAATCAAGCCTGACGTAGTTCTTGATGGATCTTAGACCATAAATGGGTAAAGGGAGCAGAGGACACATGGCAACAAAACCCGACGTGAATGAGGACCTAAGCCCTACTTACCATGCGTTCACTGAGGAAATGTACGAGTCGAGGGACCGAACACAAAGGTTAGGCTGGGACCGCGGGGAAGTGATCGGGTGCTCCTATGTATCTCATGAGGATGAGAATCAATCCATACATAGTTCCGAAAGGTGACATGGTAAGATACCAGTGCCAGGGGAAAAGGATAGTGCGGCCGTGGCCCTTTCACAAAAAGATGAGGAATTCGATAAATCATGTTTGTCCTTTAAGGTGAGTGGTTTTTTTTGTGAAGCGACATGCCTAGAGTAGTAGGCCATGGTGTATCTACAAGAATCAAGTCGTGATAGGCATTGAAAAATGGCATGGAACGTGACCAATACCCAACGTGATGTCCTCTACAACGAGGTCATCAAAATGCAGTGCCATTTTTCATCGTGCGACCAGGATGATAATGTCACAGTTTAGGGTCGTGTGATAGGACCAAGCATGAATTTTATCGTCATGCAGCGCAGACGTAGCAGAGGTGATTCTATGCCCACTTTGAGAGGGAGACCTCAGGCTGAGGGGCCTATATGGGGGTAAGAGGTGAAAAGAAGGGGAGAGACACTAGCTCCCTAAATGGGCTGGACCCGAAAGCAAGACGTTTGGGCTGTCCTATGTATCCCATGAGGATGGGAATCAAGCTGAACGTAGTTCCAGATGGATCTTAGATTATGGTCTTAGAGCTCGGACCATTAATGGTAACAACTTCCCATGTTAGTGCAGACGTCAACCAGATCCCTAAGCCCACGTGAGTTAAAGTCGGTGTGGGAAACAAGGGGGGGGGGAATCCTCATCGCAATACTTGGGGATTCCATCAGAGGGAAGTTGGTAGAGATCCCCATAGGACACCTTTGACGTGGCTTGTTTCCCCAACGCGCAGATGTGCACGGAGGAAAAGTACAAAGAGTTCTGAGACTCTACTTGGACATGATGAAGTGATGAAGGGTGTCAATCGTGTACCCGACATTTTGGGCTTAATGGGTTGGCGTGGAGATAGAGGAAAACTGTTAACCATGGTGGAAACGCAGCGTCCATATCGTGTTAGCCTGATGTGGGAACAACAAACGAGCATCGACCGCAGACCATATTCGCAATACGGGATTTTATTGATTTGTTGTCTGAAACCCTCAGGGGAGTTGGCCCATAATGGTAGGAGATCCCTTGGGCGTAGTATCCAGGCCGTTCTTGGCGGTCCCTCCGGGTGTGAAAGATGATGGAAGCCCTGATGTAGGGATACACAAAGCCTGGAAAGCGGGTGCGGACGTGTCCGTGTAAAGCATGGCATTCTAGGTAATAAACCAGAGTCCCCTTCGGCACATTGGTGAACCACTGAAAAGGGGTCGACGAAATAGATCAGGAGGTAGAGGTACATGGCGTGGTCATTACGAGACCGACGTGAATGAGGACATAATCCCACACCACACAATATAATCCTCTCATGAAGGAAGGGTAGACCAAGGGGCCAAGGTGGGATGAAGATTCCCAAGAGATAGGGTTGTACCCGAATCCTAGACATTCAGGTGGTCCTACGTATCCCATGAGGATGTGAATCAAGCCACACGTAGTTCTCTAGATGTAGATTAATGTCATACGAGACGAGGAGGGGAGTAATATATCCCCAAACAAGGGAGGTGTATGGTACTAATAATAAACCGACGTGAATGGGGAAATAATTTCACACCCCACCATACACTCCTATAAGAGAGGACCTAGGTGGGGCCCAAAACGGCCAAGGGGCCGGAGGCTGGGCCTTGTGAGGGAAGGCGTACGACATGGTACATGATCCTGACGTGAATGTGGAAATAATCCCACACCACACCATACACCCCGGGTAAGAGGTTGGGCGAAGGGGCCCGAGAAGGCCAAGGGGCCTAAGGTCAGGCATCGGTCAGGAAGGCCTGACTGGTTTTCAGTTTAGCATCTTACGTGAGGATGGAAAAAGAGATAACTGTATCTAATCCAGGGTTGTGTACGGAAGGGCAAGTAACCTGACATGAATGAGGATGTAATCCGACACCACGCCGTACATTCCTTATTGGGGAATCAGGGTCGTGGGCCCAACCGCTAGCACCACCTGGAGAGATGTTTTTCACTTAGGGATGGGGTAGAACGAATCACTGCACTCGATGTTTGGGACATCTCGGGGTGGACCCGATGATCCAGGACACTGTTGACCATGTTCAAAACACAGCGTTCCTATGGTGACCTGATATGGGAGCAACAAATGAGCGTCGACTGTTGACAAAATTCGTAACACGGGACTTGTATCAGCTTGTTTCTTGGAAACCCTCGGGGGCGTTGGCCCATATCGGTAGGAGAGCCATTGGGCGTAGTATCCAGGCCGTTCATGGGGGTCCCTTCGGGTGTGCAAAAATGATGGAATCCCCGTCAAGGAGTGGGTGAAGCACAGCTGTATCCATCCACGAAAGAGGTGAACATCTCCAGGGGGACATGCAGCCGGGTCGAGGCTTGCTCGATATGAGTTGGGGAAAAAGTGTGCACCCTGCCATATGTCTTGACCCGAGGGGAAGATTTTGGCTTTTGGGCTGTGCCAACGGCCAAAATGCCTGGGCGTTCTTACATATCCCATTAGGATGGGAATCAAGCCATACGTAGTTCTTGAAGGACATGTAGTTTAACGTCATGTGGTGAGGACGTGGGAGGATAGAAGAACGGGAGTTGGCACATGGTGCAACCCTTACAATCCTTGTATGAGAGGGGTTGTATGAGCGGGGCTACGAAAGCCTACTCCTCGCTACACAAGGATCCTTCGAGGAAACTATTCCTAGGGGGATAGTGGAAGAGAAAAGCTTGGGGCTGGGCTCAAAACGAGGCGTCCGAGCGTTCCTACGTATCCCATTTAAGATGGGAATGAAGCCACACGTTGTTCTTGAAGCATGGTTTAGCGTTGTTATGGACGAGAAATGTGTCTCAACTGGGTATATGTACGGTACGGAGGGTGACCTGACGTGGATGAGGATGTAATCCCACACCGCACCATAAAATCCCATTAGAGAGCCAGAGTCGACGGAGGACAAGGGGCCAGAGGCTGAGCCTCGGTCAGGAAGGCCTAAATGGATTGCAGTTTAACGTCTTACAGTAAAAATGGGGGCCAGGGCCCGAGGAGGCCAAGGGGCCTGAGGCTGAGCCTCGGTCAGGAAGTTCTGACTGGCTTGCAGTTTAACGTCTTGCAGTAAGGATGAGGGGAGATCTTAGTTTAAGGTCATAGTGCTCGGACCATTTTGTATTTTATCGTCCTGCAGGACAACGGTGCAGTTTAAGGTCGTCCAGGACCATACAGTTTAAGGTCGTGTTGGACCATAACGTGTAGTTTAAGGCCGTGTGGGACCCTACAATTTAAGGTCGTGTTGGACCATAACGTGTAGTTTAAGGTCGTGCGGGGCCCTACAGTTTAAGGTCGTGTTGGACCATTTCGTGCAGTTTAAGGTCGTGCAGGACCCTACAGTTTAAGGTCGTGTTGGACCATAACGTGCAGTTTAAGGTCGTGCGGGACCCTACATTTTAAGGTCATGTTGGACCGTAACGTGCAGTTTAAGGTCGTGCGGGACCCTACAGTTTAAGGTCGTGTTGGACCATAACGTGCAGTTTATGGTCATGCGAAACCCTGTATTTTAAGGTCGTGTTAGACCATAACGTGCAGTTTAAGGTTGTGAGAGACCCTCTAGGATCAGGCGAAGTATCGCTTGAGGAACCTGGCATTGGTGGGAGGAGTTACGCGCTCACCATCTGTGGTCACCAAGGAGTACGCCCCATTGGGGTAAACCTTATGGATGATATAAGGCCCTTCCCATTTGGGTTCTAGCTTGGGCGATTTCCTACCGGGGATCATTGGTGCTCGAAGGGCCAGTATTAGGTCGCCCTGTAGAAAAGAATGGAGGCGAACCTTCTTGTTGAAGGCCCTCGCTATCTTATCCTGCTGCCTCTCCAGGTTGTGTAGGGCATGAAGCCGGTTCTTGTCCAGTGCTTCTAATTCAGCTAGACGGATTTCGGCCACCTCATCTGATTCCTGGTGATCATAGACTACAATGTGTAACGATGGCAGCTAGATCTCAATGGGTAGGATGGCCTCGGCCCTATACACCAGGGAATATGGGGTCACCTGGGTAGAGTTGCGAGTCGTCGTCTGATAAGCCCAGAGGGCATTGGGGAGCTTGTCCGGCCAAATTTTCTTGTTCTGACCAACCATCTTCTGCAAAATGTTAGAGAGGGTTTTGTTGAACGCCTCGATCTGTCTGTTTGCCTATGCGTGGTAGCGGGAGGTATGGTTCAAACGGATATCGTACTTGGCGTACAATTTCTTCAGTTCAGCCGCTCAAAAGTTGGTGCCGTTATCGGTGAGGACGGCATGAGGGACCCCAAACTGATGGATAATATTGGAGCTCACAAAGTCGACGATGGAATGGGCATTTACCACTTTGAGTGGAACTGCCTCTGCCCACTTGGAAAAGAAATCCGTAGTAGTCAGGATGAACCTACACTGGTGAGCTATTGCCGGTGGATATGGTCCCACTACATCAAGTCCCCATACCGAAAATGGCCAAGAGTACTTGGTGGGTTGGAGGGGATCCTGCGGCCGATGTAGGAAGTTGGCGTGAACTTGGCACGCGTGGCATCTCTTGGCATACCCAATACAATCATGGATCATAGAGGGCCAGAAGTACCCCAACCTCCGGATTTGATGGGACAGCTTCGGCCTAGCTTGATGGGTGCCACAGGAACCAGCGTGAACATCTTGCATAACTTGAGGAATCTCTACTCCTTGGATGCAATGGAGGTGGAGGCCATCAAAGCTCCGCTTATAAAGGATCCGTTCAAGACTGGGGCAGCTCTGGAGGGTAAACTACAGCGCGCGGCGTCGGATTTGCTCGTGCTCGGCCCGGTCGTCCAAGAGGAGACCATTTTGGAGATACTCGACAAAAGGTTCCCTCTAGTCGGGAGTGGCTTCAACCACTGTGTCTGACAAACATGGGACCCCTGACGTAGAGGGTCCGGCGGTGAGATGACTCACCCGCAAGACATCACTGTCCTCTTGGGTGATGGGGTCAATGACTCTTCGGTGAGCCACATGTATGACCAGATCATCTTGCTCGGGTTCTGCGAGCGATGCGGCTAAGCCAGCCGAGGCGTCTGCTTGACCGTTCTATGACCGTGGGACATGGGTAATCTCTGGTCGAGAAGAGAACTGAGCCATTAGGTGGAGGGTGTACTCCAGCAACGGTACAAGCTCCGGCTTCCTGACGACGTAGTCTCCATTGACTTGTTTGATTACCAGCTCAGAATCTCCTTTCACATGTAGATGGGGCACATTGATCTCAAGGGCCAACTCGAGGCCGGTGATGAGAGCCTGGTACTCTGCCTCGTTGTTCGTACAACCTTCTGAAAAAAGGAATGAGTATGGTAGGATGGCTTGCACCGGGGTAATGAAGACAATACCCAGGCCCACTCTGCTGAGTTTAGGATCGTTGAGCCTCCTACCAGTGGGGCTTCGGGAGGCACCGTCGAAATGCATTTTCCAACACGGGACGACATGATTGACTAAGAGGATCGTCTCATTAAGAAAATACAGGTCTAGGGATTGATCCGCGGAGGTTGGATGGACAGCTAAAAAGTCCGCCAACGCATGTCACTTAATGGACTTCAGAGGTATGACCCTGATATCAAACTATTGGAGAATCACCGCCCACTGTGCTAGTCGGCCAGTCAGCATGGGGCAGTTCAGGATGTACTTTAGTGGGTCTACCCGGGAGACCAATTGTACCTCATGGTGATGCAGGTAATTCCGCAACTTCTGTACGGTGAAGACGAGCACAAGGAATCTCTTTTCGATAGGGGATTATCTGACCTCCGTAACGAGAAGCATGAAGCTGAGATAGTAGAGACTGTTCTTAGTACCCTCGTTATTCTTCTAGGCGAGCAGTCACTACCACAAAAACAGTTTTTCGCAGCGCCCCCCTTTATCAGTGCTTTTTTTAGCGCTGATAAAGGGTCGGATTCAAAAAAAATTAAAAATATATTAATATATTAATATAAAAATATAGTTATATTGTTATATAAATATAATATATAATTTTTAAATATATTTTAGATAAGTATAAATGTACATTTACACTTATTATAATTAATATATAAGATATTTAGTGAAAATGACTTCTTAAAAAATTTAAAAAAAAATCTTTTTAATTAATAATTTGATAATCATTATTGAGTAATATTCATTTAATAACAATTTGAGGACTAAAAAAATTAAAAAAAAATTAAAAAAAGATCCAAAATATGTTGAAAACGCAACTCAAACTTCAAACGGCCATAACTTTTGATCCGAGTGTCCGTTTGAGCTCTACCACATATCAAATCGAAGCCTGTGACGAGCTCTACATCGCTGTGAGCCCGGGAAACCTCGATCAAGCGTTTTTCAAGGCCAAAAGTGGCCCAGAAGGCCTATAAAACTGAGTTTTTTGTCGGGGTACCCAGATATTTTAACATTTTGTGGATTTCCAAACTCGTTTAAGGGGGTATTATTGGCTTTTCTTGGCAGGGACTGAATTTATTCTAAGGTATTACATTCATATTGATATTATGTCTTTTAAAATTTTATACTTTTTTATAATGAACTGCTATTTATAATCAAATATATAACTATATGTACATATTTTTTATATATTCGCACCTACAAATTAAATTTTATAAATAAATAATTAAATATATTTACATATAAAATATATTAGCATTATCTAAATAATAACTAATATCCATTTTATTTAAAATACCAATATATGAATATTTATATACCTATATATTAATCTAACTATATATATATTAATCTAACTATATATATATATTAATCTAACTATATATATATTAATCTAATAACTATATATATATTAATATAACTACATATATATATATTAGTATTACTATATATATATATATATTAATATCACCATAAATATATATATTAATATCACTATATATATATTAATATAACTA
The DNA here is from genome assembly GCA_963277665.1 of Viscum album. Classification (NCBI taxonomy): domain Eukaryota; kingdom Viridiplantae; phylum Streptophyta; class Magnoliopsida; order Santalales; family Viscaceae; genus Viscum; species Viscum album. The sequence goes on along the minus strand of OY728143.1, from coordinate 2,119,346,922 downwards.
TATAAATATATATTCATATAACTATATATATGTTAATATAACTATATATATGTTAATATAACTATATATATGTTAATATAACTATATATATATATTAATATAAATATATATTACTATAAGAATAAATATAACTAAATATATATATATAGATATAGATATATATTAATACCACTATATATATATTAATATTACTATATATATTATAATATTACTATATATATATTATAATATAAATATATATATATATATTACTATACGAATAAATATAACTAAACATATAAATATATATATATATATAGAGATATCATGAATTGAAAAGCAAATCAAAATAGAGTAGTGGTAAGGGCTTAGGTGCACAGGGTGGGGAGGTCTCGAGTTAAAATCCTGGTGGAGGCAGGGGTGCGCGCGCATGGGGAATATTGGAGCAAGCGTTGTTAAAGGGTGGAGGGGGTGCGTGGGGTGCGTGGTGTGTTGTATAGGGGCCGAAAAGCGCTGTAAAGGGGGGGGGGGGGTTCAAGCGCTATAAAAGCCCCCCCGATTGGCAGTATTTCTTAATTTTTTTAAATTTTATCAGCGCTTTTTTAAAAGCGCTGGTAAAAGGGTCCTTTATCAGTGCTAAAATGAAAGCGCTGATATATTACCCCTTTATCAGCACTAAAAAAAGCGCTCATAAAGGGGTACTTTTATCAGCACTTTTTAGCACTAATAAAGGTGTCCTATATCAGCGCTTTTTGGAGCGCTGATAAAGGGGACCCCCCTTTATCTACACTGGCTTTATCAGCGCTTTTCTAGCGCTGATAAAGGCCGTGTTTGTAGTAGTGAGTGCACCGAGGGATCTTTACAGGGTGGTCACGTAAAGGACCAGCGGCTTTTCGGAGACGGGTGGCATCAAAACTGGAGGTTGGAGAAAATACTGCTTGATTTCCTCGAAGGCGGTCTGACACTCATCATCCCATTCTTAGGCGGCACCCTTCTTCATGAGCTGGGAAAAGGGCTTACACTTACTGGCCAGATTCGCGATGAATCAGCGTATATAGGCTAAGTGTCCTTGGAGGCCTCAAAATTCCCGAATGTTGCTCGGGGGAGGCATTTGGCTGATGGCCTTGATCTTCTCTGGGTCGATCTCAATGCCTCAGTATCTAACAACAAAGCCCAGAAACATTCCATAGGGGACCCCGAAGGCACACTTCAAGGGGTTCATCTTCAGGTGATGGGAACGGAGGAAACTGAACACCTTCTCAAGGTCTTTGAGATGGTCCTGGTGTTGAAATGATTTGACCACTAGGTCATCTATGTAGAATTCTACCAGCGTCCCGAGAATCAGCTTGAATATGCTATGCATGGCCCTCTGATAAGTGGCACCTGCATTTTTCAATCCGAAGGGAATAACCTGGTAGAAAAAGGTACCTTGGGGAGCCCTGAAGGTAGTGGACTCCTCGTCCTCGGGGGCCATCCAGATCTGGTTGTACCCAGAATCCCCATGCATGAAAGAGAGAGCTTGGAACCCGGCCATGGAATCAATCAATAACTCTTTCACCGGGAGTGGGATGTCATCCTTTGGGCAGTGGCGATTAAGGTCGCGGAAGTTGATGTTGACTCTGATCTACCCATTCTTCATCCTGACTGGCATAATGTTGGCAAGCCACTTGGGGTACTGGACTTCCTTAACGAAGTTAGCTTTGATAATCTTGTCAACTTCGGCCTCAAACATATCACCATGAGAAGGGTGCATCTTCCTGGGAGGCTGATTAAACCCACAATGGTTTACCGGGAGACCCAGACTGTGAACGGCGACCTGGGGATCTAGTTCTGGCATCTCGTTGTAACTCCAGGCAAACACGTCACGGTGTTGTTTGAGGAAGTCTACGTACTGCTGCCACTCATCGAGAGACATGGTTGCACTGATCAATGTGAGTTTCAGATCTGCCTCGCTACCAAGGTTCACCTATACCAGTTCATCAACCGTGGTAGGGATGCCTTCCTCAAAGGCGGGGGGAGCATCCTCTAGGTCTTCCACTCCACCCGTGGGGGGATTTCCCATGACGAGAGATTCTTCTGGGCTATCAAAACCTGAGGGGCAGCTGGTGCCGACTTGGGCAGCAGTGGTTATCATATTAGGAGACTCACTCTCAATTGAGACCATAGTAATGAAGGTAGTCGACCCTATACCATCTGGCCTTCGGCCTAAGGGGCCACGTTTGATGACATCAAAGCAGTGGTGACGTGTCAGCCTGAGTCGGATGATTCCAGCCTAGTGGAAGAGACACGTATGGCGTAACGTCATTGTCATAAGCTTGACATTCTGGTACCGTACAGGGGTAGGAGGTTCCGGGACAACCTTAGCCTGGTTGATGTTGGAGTATGAGTTGATTTTCTGTCGTCGCTTGGACACAAGAACACACCTTCCTTGCATACCCGAAACAACAAAGCATTGCCCCATGTCGGGGGTCGTGGCCTCCAATCGGTGGATCGAGAGGATGTAGGCATCATCCATGATTTCCCAGGGATCACTTGTGACCGGGGTGGGTTCATCCTCACTTACTAGGATTTGCTTATCCTTACTCTTGTAATAATCAGCATCCAGATAGCGGGCCTCACAAGAGGCGAAAGGAGACGCATCTCTTTGGAGCACTCCTACTCGACCGTTGAGTGAGTATTTGAGGCACTGGTGATACGATGAAGGGACCGCTGCATGAAGATGGAGCCATGGCCTACCCATCAACGCGTTGTAGGCGGTGTCCTGAGAGACGACCATGAACTCGGTTCTGGCAATTAAGCCACCGAACTGAGTCTTCAGGTGGATCTTGCCGACTGGGGTTTGCTCGGTCCTATCGTACCCCTGGATTCTGAGGTCAGAGGGAGTTAAATAACTTTCAGACAGACCTAGCTTTCGCAATGTCCGAGTCGGAATTAGGTTGATTCTGGAACCCGTGTCAATGAGGCAGCGACAGACTTCCACACCATTGAAGTGGCTAGTGATGTACAGAGTGCGAATATGCCCATGTATATGAGGGTCCTCATCTTCACCGGAGAACGAGATAACCACCTGACATTCGGAATTCTCAATTGTCTCGGCATGGAAGGCTTCTGCAGCTACTACCTCCATCTAAAACTGGAGGGGGATCCTTAGGGACTCGAAAAGTGCCTCACGAATTTCAGATGACAGGAGAAGGGCCTCAAGGATAGAAATCCTTGCCGGAATTTTGGACAGGTGCTTCAAGACATCATACTTTCAAGTCAAATGCGAACCTCTACTTACAAGAGGTCGTTCGGCAGTTGGAGGCATAGCAGGTCCTGTAGGTTGAACCGGCGGTTGGCTAGTACTGGGTACATCCTACTGCCTACTAGTTGAAGCTTGGAGAGTACTCGCTAGACTAGGATCGGATAATGGAGACTGGCCTGAAGCCGGGCAAGATTGACTGTGATACGAACGAGGCAGCTCTCCCTGATCTAGTAGCAAAAATAGCGGTGGAGGTAGAGCTGAGGGTGTTAGATGGGGTTGCACGTGCTGAGATCTGCGCTGAGCCTGCTGTCTGGTCTCAGTAGCGTGCACAGCTTGGCTGAAAGTGCCCGCTAAAGTACCTCGACGACCAACATGGTTGTGGTTCTGCTGACGTTGACGTCGGTTGGGGACGTTGGGGAGGCTCTCCTGGCGTTCCCCTTCTTCGGGAGTCATATAAGGCTTTACCAGCTCCACGGTATTAACCGAAGTGTACCCCTGGCTATCGCTCGACGAGTCATCCACCACTGGGAGGATTCTACGAGGAATCCCCATTTTAGGGGGCATAAAGTCACCAAGAGTGTGGGATGACAACGACATCGGCGGAGCGCATTGTTTCTTCTTGTGTCGTCGCTGCTTGCCCTTTTGGGAAGAGGTCGACTGTGAAGGCGATGTAGAGGTACTGGCTACTTCTTCTGAATGTTTCGGCTGCTTCAGGCGTGCCCAGATGATACCATGGGCATGAAAGATGGTTTTTCAGGCCATCTAGTCGCCGTATTTCCGGGATCAGCGGCTAGGAACCTGCTTCCACTCGCCTTCGCTGTCGCTACCGATCTCTGACCCTGCAAAGACACCTACCACTTGTGTTGGTGTCGGGCCCAACCTGACTATGTTGTTGTTGACCTGGTCTTGAATCCAGTCTTTAAAAACATATCATTGTTTGTGGGTGTTCCCCAGAATCTGATGATAAGGATAGTAGTTGGGGTGATCAGTGAGATTCGCCTCTGCCGGCATTCGACACTCGGGTAGGGGCACAATCCCTTGCTCTAGAGCACTTCGGAAGTAGCCAGGGACCTGATTTTCATTGAACGAATAAGTCTGGTGCCTTCTTTCCGGATAGGGGGCCCTAGGGGCCTGGCCCTGACGAGGGGCCGGAGGGGCCTGCCGAGGCGGCAGCGCCTGATTGTCTCGCGTAGGTGGAGGTGGCAAATTGCGCGGGGGAACCTGTCGATTCTGAGGCGGTCGCTACTGGGCATGAGCCTGTGCTTGAGGTAGAGAACCTCTACAGGGTTGTAGGGATGGGGCCGCTAGCAGTAATTCCAGCTGCCCAAGGGCTTCTATTTGGGCCACCGCGGCGGGTTCAACTCTGGCAGTCCTCCTGGCTGAGATCATAGGGGGAAACGAACGTGCCTGACTAGCCTATTGCAGAGCCTCCTCAAGGCGCTGAACCTTATCTGAGAAATCTCGGAACCCTCCAGGGTAATTCTGGGTAATCAGGGAGGGTACCAGCTCTGTTTTAATGTTCCCTACACACATCGTCAGTAATTTCTCATGAGTTAGTGGCATATCGAGGGAGTACGTAAGTCCCTTCCACTGGGCGATGAAATCTGTGACTCGCTCATTAGGCCTTTGCTTGCACTTGAAGAGGTCTGCAATGCTGGTCTTCCGCGTGGTGGATTTGAACTGGTATAGGAACTGCTGGTGGAGAACCTCCCAACCGGTCACCGATCCGATAGGGAGTTGGATGTACCAGATGAATTCGGGGCCTTCCAATGTCTGCACGAAACATCGGAGCTTGGGGACTTCTTGCTAGGTCGGGGTCCCCAGCATGGGGCCACACCTGGAAGAAAAATGATCCAAGTGCTATGGCGGATCCCCTGTCACATTGAAGGGTGAGAAAGTGGGGTTCCCAAAACCCAAGGGTCCAGGCATATCATCCACCGACGCGGGATACGGCTTTCCATCAGGTGGGACCGCCACCTTCCGCGTTTCCAATGCTTCAAGGTGGGCTATGAGTGCCGCTATAAGATCATCCGGGTGGGGGTTCTTGTCTTGATGGGGATCCCTAATCACAAGTGCATTTCCAGGTTCTTCAACCCGGTAGATGGATTTGGCAGCTCTTGGATCGACTGGAGGAACGACCTGTGGGGCGACTGGGGGAACCCGGACTGGATTCTTCAGATTGCCCCATCGTTCAGGGGGGTTTGGTGAGACGTATCACGCCCTCTTGTTGTAAGTTCCGGATTCTACCTTGTCCGCGGAAGTAGCATGATCAGGGTTTCCCGGAGGCATCTCACCAGGGTGAAATTGTTCCTGCCCCTGCTGCCCCGGCTTGGGATTACCATAGTCAGGTTGCCGCTCTACAGCGCACTCAGCCAAGAGTTCGTCAACCAGCCTCTTCTGCTCAGCAAGCTGCTGGCGTAACGTGGCCTTCTCAGGATCTTCATCTGTTTTCTGCACAGAGGAAGATGAGTCGGAGTGCTTGACAGTTCCGACGTGCTCCTTACCCATGCCGGCATTTTGACTGAGCACCGGCGACTCGGTGGGTACAGGGAGGCCTAGAAGGTGCCTCTACTGAGGGGTAACCCTCCCTGATGGGTCCAGCAGTGTAAGTACTCCCTCGGGGGGTAAGTCTCCATCAAGAAATTCAAGCTCATCTTCTTTTTCCACTACGTCAGCCATGTGGACCGCAACCCCTCTAGAGGGCATGTCCTCAATGACGCATAACGAATCGGGCTGCCGTCGGATAGGGTCGAAGAGGAGAGAGGCATAGTGTCCCCAACCACGAACATGGACATGGGGGTAGTTTCCCTGATGACTCTGCGGAGTACTTTGAAACTCTGAACACATTCTCATTGAAGGTCTCTCTGACGGGCTGGTGACTCAGGGTGTTGGGCCACAAGGAGTGCGGCCAAATCGATCAGGCGGCATTGCTCACCGATTTCTTCAAAGTGCTCTCGACTTCTGGGGTACATCACCCGCTCGTAACGAAGGTGGAGGTGTGTCGCTCATAGTGTTCAACAAAATCACCCCACTTCTTTAGGGGTAAGGGACTCTGGTGCGCAAAAGTTTGGCGCCGCCGTCAGCCAAAACTTCTCTGGGAAGTGATCTGCTGCGAGAATGCTCCAGAAGCTTCTAGGTTCGGACTCGGGGTCTGGCCCTGTATTGCCACACTCGTCAACCGGGGGAAGCTGATGTACCGGTAGCGGTACCAAGTCGGAACACTGGGATAGTAAACTCGGAGGCGGAGAATACGGCGAATGAGCTGACTGGCCGCCGAATTCTGATCCATCCTCTGAAGAGTGAGGTGACCTGGCCACGATATCATGATACGACGGGCTGATAGCCCTAGCTTCCGGCACAGGAGTCGCGGCTGCCGACGATAGGTCATGTAGTTTCTCTACAACCATTGTTCCCCATAATAGCTCTCTGTGATCTCTGGTAGAGGTAGAGGGTGCTTCTGAAGACAATGGTGGTGATTGCACGGTCGAGACCTGCGGAATTTCCACGATTTCTTCCTCCTAGATGTACCTATGGAGAAAGGTGGGAATCTGGTGGAGCTCTCATTTCAGGAGAATGAGGCTAATTCATCTAGTTCCTACCCCAGTCCTTGATACGGAGGAGCGGGGAGAAGGTTCCATCGATGGGTCACATTCCGCTTCAGAATCCGAGAAACGAGCTGGTTTGATCTCCACCCGCTACCCCCCAAGATTCTTCCTGTGTCAGCGACGACCCGCTCTTCTACCCCGGGGTGGCTCTTTGGGACAAGGTTGATCCTTAATAGGTAGTCTTGGGGCGACGATGGTGTCTTGGAGGAGAGGGCCCCGCTCGAGGTGGCCGGGGTGCGAGGGGCACTAGGGAAAATGTCGAAGGGTACATGGGGAGGACCTCCATGGACGGTGCGGGCGGAGCGAGGCTGACCTTCACTCCCCAAGTTTCTGGGGAGAGGAGGACCTTTTCCAGTTGTATAGAGGACTTAGGAAGGACCCCCACATTGGAGAAGGACCGGATGTACAGTCCCTTCAGATCCCCGGTCGGGGGCAGGAGAATGTACTCCATACCCTGTATAGTGTGCACGAGAGAGGTTTCCACGCCGAGTGTCACTGCCGCAGGGCGGGTCTTCTTTTGGGATGGGGTAGCATGAGGCATACCTCTGTGAAGTGCTTCGGAGCGGGGAAAGCCCACGCTCTATGGAATGGTGGTAGGGAGAGGACCTCCGTATGGAGTGATGTTACAGCGGATTAGTTCACGGTAATCATCGCACGGGCCTGCGACCCTGAGGTCAAACAAGCCTGCCCGTGGGGTGGCTGAGGCCTCGATCCTGGTTGGTTGAAGGAGTGCCCCTGTTCAGTTTATGCAGGAACTCCATGACGTGTGTCGGCGGTGGCTTGGGCCACGGTTGTTTTCGACGTATCTGGGCGAGCGTCCTCAGCCCGGGCCTGACGCTGAAGTCGAGTCAGACAAGCTGGTGCAGGTGGTGCAGGGGCATGGCCTGTATGCTCTTCCTACGGAGTCAGACGGCGGCGCTGACGCGGCCGAATGGGAGCCCTTGCCTGGAGCCCTTGGGTCGGGAACCTGAGCGGGCCGAGCCGGATGTCACCCATCTCATCAACATAAGGCGATGGGTCGTCGAGGCGTTCTAGGGACAGGCTCCCGAAATGATTGAACGTTGGGGTGGGGAGCAAGGGCTCCCTGTGCGGCCTATTAGGTTGGTGTTGACGGTGGGGCCTGTATGCCTCCAGGTCCAGGCGGGCCATATCCCGAGTTGGGATGACCCCTTCCTCCTTGTACCTGCTTACAAGTTTGTTGATCACCCTTCGCTGGATGATCTCTGATGGAGAGAGGGGATGTGGGCACCCCATATTCACGGATGTAGAGGCCGTCATGGCGATAGCTGAGGCATGCGGGGTGGTTGTGCCAGTGTTTCCCCTTCCCCTGCGTAGGCGATCAGACGGTGATCGTGTCTCCGTAACAGCAACCTGGTTCCCGAGAAACGAAGGAATCAACTCATCAGCACTACGAGAAAATGGATTGACAACCAGTTTCCCAGCTTCCTTCCATTCTCCACGTCTGTAAGAATGATCCACGCAAACACGTTGAAGAACGAAGTGCCCCACATTCTACTGCCCCGACTTCCGGTGAGTTTCATGACAGGCCCTCTATTTGCTTGGCGGGACTAGGCGCCAGATATCTGGATCCGGTGACACATCAATCTACTGGTGTCTCAAACGCTACTAATCTCCACATTGAGGAGAATAATTTCACGCCGTGTTCACCATTTCTGTTTCTGACGCTTTCGCCGGGGCGCGCGCATCCGTCCGTCTGCGGAGGAGGACGCTCTGCATTGTTGCCCCGCAGTCTCGCTTTCCAAAGGCGGGCGGCCTTCGCTCCTTATTCAAGTACGTCTGCTCCTTGATCGAAACGGGGTGATGGGATGTCGGTTCTTCCTTCTACGGATTCCTCCTCACAACTCGTCACATGGTTCGGGTCTCCCTCATAGATTTAATACGTTGTTCATGAAACACTTCCCAGTGCCATGTTTCCATGGACGCCAGTTAATTACACTGCTTCTGTCGGGAAATTCCAAAGGGTTCGGTCAGGGAAGCAACCTTCAGTCAGGGGAGTAGTCACGTCGAGGCATTATTAGCATTTTTGGATGCTTGGGAACTGGCAGGTCTATCTATTATCAATGGTCATAGGGCTTCTCGAGGGCATGGAAGCCTAAGGCATCCCACATCGAGCGCGGGGGATTATATGCCATAGACATATATATGAGGTTTTCCTCAGCTTCCTGTGTTTAACACAGGGTATTCCGCGAGTTTAACATCCAGCAGGGATGGATCATCCCGATCAAAGCATTAGCTAGAATGGATCAGATTGAGGGATTTCCCTTGAAGGGGTGCCGATACCGGGACCAGCCCATGGGTGGCTGTGAAGTGGAGAAGACTGACATGGTCTCACCGGGATATGATGGTCCTGGTGATAATCAGGGTGGATGATGGATGGATGAATGAATTGGAGGGGGAATGGAAAGGGACCATCGCAAGGGCGGCGGTGAAGTTGGGATTGGGCCTCGAAGAGACCTCCTACGTATCCCCGTGGTAGGGAAACAAAGTCCACGTAGTTTGGGATGGTGTCGATGAACCGGCATGAAGGTGGACCATGGTCCGATGGATGTCTTCAGCGAACAAACGTGAAGGTGGGCCTTGGTCTGATGCGTCAGCGAACCGACGCGAAGGTGGACCTTGGTCCAGATGGTGTGGGGCTTACACACTAGGCTGCCCGGGTGTGGATGAACTGACGTGAAGAAGGTCAGAGTGACCAACAGATGGTGGGATTGAACCTCTAAGAGGCTTCCTATGTACCATGATGTGACATTGATCAAAGACCACGTAGTTCAGGTTGGACACCGGAAGGCCAACGTGAATGAGGAGGACCAGGGGGGTCCTAGTAGTGGTGGGCTTGGACCTCGTGGAGGCTTCCTACGTACCATTTCGTGACATGGATCAAAGACCATGTAGTTCAGGTTGGTCACAACGGCTTGCCATCGGACTGGAATGTAGTTTAAAGTCATACTGGATGAAGATGAACCCTGACGTGAATGAATGACGAGAGGTGGGCTTGAACCTCATAGAGGCTTCCTACGTACCGTGCCTTGACATGGATCAATGTCCTCATAATTCAAAGGTGCTTCATCAGCGAACTGATGTGAAGGTGGACCTTGGTCCGACGGGTGGTGGGCGTGAACCTTAGGAAGGCTTCCTACGTACCATGCCTTGACATGGATCAAACACCTCGTAGTTCAAATGATGTAAGTCGTCAGTGAACCAACGTGAAGGTTGACCTTGGTCTAATGAGGGATGGTCTTGAACCTCGAGGAGGCTTCCTACGTACCATGCCTTGACATGGATCAAAGGCCTCATAGTTCAAATGGTTTCATCGGTGAACCGATGTGAATGTAGACCCATGGGTCCACTATTGGTGGGCTTGAACCTCGTGAAGGCTTCCTACGTACCATGAAATGACATGGATCAAAGTACTCATAGTTCGGATGGTGGGTTTCGGAGAACCGACGTGAGGAAAGAGGGACCTTGGTCCAAAGGGGGATGATCTTGAACCTCTGGGAGGCTTCCTACGTACCATGCCTTGACATGGATCAAAGTCCTCATAGTTAGGGTGGTCACAACGGCTTTCCATCGGACTGAAATGCAGTTTAACATCATGTTGGACGCAAGTGGAACATGACATGAATTGGATGATGGGTGGGCTTGAACCTCGTGGAGGCTTCCTACGTACCATGCCTTGATGTGGATCAAAGACCTCGTAGTTCGAATGGGTGTGCAATTTAATGTCATGCTGGACGGGGGTATACAGTTTAACGTCATGTTGGACAAGGGTATACAGTTTAACGTCATGCTATACGAGGGTATTTCCATGGCCGATGCTTACTCAAGCCCACGTGAGTCATGCTCGGTGTGAGAAACAAGAGGCAGAAAGGACCTGATGATCACGTCGTGAAGGGTGAGTCTGTGAGAATTGATGAGGGGCTTATCTGTTAGGCGGCCCATGGTGTTGGGACTTACTCAACGATGGAGGCCCGAAGTGCGGTAAAGCGCAGTGAAAGAGGGATTTGGGACCAATGATGGGAGGTGCCTCGTTCCCTACCATGCCCTCCCCTGACCTTGGTAATGGGGAAGTACGGAGATGCAGGGGTGCAGCCATCCGTTGGGGAACTAGGATCGACCTCCTCCTGTGAACATACGACGCTCTGATAAGGAGGATATCATCCCTTATGGGGGGGAGTGATTACACTCCTATGGAGATGACTGGCGTAAAAAATGTTCGAGCTGGGGGAACCTTCGTGCGAGGCACGAGGTCAGGTCACAGTTTAACGTCATGTGTTGAGGACGTGGTGCTTGGTAGTTTAACATCCTGCAGCTCGGACGAGGTGTGTTCACTCCACACCCCTAGGACTTACATAACGGGTACCCTTTGCTCCTTGGGGGAGGGAAGGTACCAGTAAGGTCGTGGTCATGGTGGTTGTAGAGTGAACCGTCGAGAGGTCCACGTTAGCGTGGCTATGCGAAGAAGCAATAGCCGTTAGCTTTCCTATACGAAGAAGCATTAGGCGAAGAAATGCTACGAGTGGTACTGTCCGTGGGACTTTGAAATCACATCGTGCATACCTGGAGGGTCGCACGAGAAGAGGAATTTCCATGAAAAGGAGTGTTCTTCGCGACGAAGAGTGCCTTGGCCTTAGCATGGGGCAAAGGTGTTAGTGGAGGGTGCTTCGCGAAGTAGAACAGTATTCGCAGAGCACTGCCTCGCGAAGAGGTGGTACCTCGCGAAGTAGTGTTCTGCGAAGCATTGTGCTTCGCGATGTGTAGCGTTCCTACCTTAGCATGGGGATCACTAATAAAGTATGGGTGTTTCACGAAGCATAAACGCTCTGCGGCTGCCCGGGTTCCCTTGGGAATCCCCCTCATTTTCGAATTCCCCTGTGCTTCGTGAAGGGAATCCCTCTCGGAAGAGGGGCTCAAAACGAGACAAAGCGAAGGCGTCATGCAAAGTAGAAGTACCTCGTGGAGCTCATGATTCCCGGGGCAAAGGGTGCTCCACGATTCGGGAGAGGAAAAGCCGGAAGGTCGGATTGTCCGTCCTCTAGACTCAGGGGGAGCCCGGTATTTATAGGCAAGGGGCGCTGCGAAGCCGAACTCCCGCACCGCCTCCGGTGCTTCGCGGCGTGCTCGCGAACGTCAAATTCGTTCGCAGAGAGGTACCGCCTCCAGTTCTTTGCGGCAGGCTCGTGAACATCAAATTCGTTCGTGGAGAGGTACTGCCTCCGGAGCTTCGCGGCGGGCTCGCAAACGTCAAATTTGTTCGCAGAGAGGTACCACCTCCGGAGCTTCACCGCGGGCTCGCGAACGTCAAATTCTTTCGCAGAGAGGTACCACCTCTGGAGCTTCGCGGCGGTCTCTAGAACGTCAAATTCATTCGCGAAGAGGTACCGCCTCTGGAGCTTCGCGACGTGCTCGTGAACGTCAAATTCGTTCGCGGAGAGGTACCACCTCCGGAGCTTCGAGGAAGGCTCGCGAACGTCAAATTCGTTCGCGGAGAGGTACCGCCTCAGGAGCTTCACAGGACCGCAATGCTCGGGGTGCTTCGCGTTGGAGCTTCGTGAGGCAGCGTGCAGGCCTTCTTTTTCGTCCCTTCCGTTCGTGAAATATTTTGGCGCCAACAACTGCTCAACGTAAGTGTTCGGTGTCATTAAATCGAAATTATAATATATATATATATATATATCATCTATACCCACAATACTAGCATTAGGGTTCACAACTAGAGTATCATCCAATATAAAAAATTTCCACAAGGCCCCCACATCCTCCACTACTTTCACTTCCACCTCTGAATTCATAACATCAAAAAATAAATCCATATACCATATTATCCATTAATTATTTAATTTTCATATTAAATAATTCCTTGATTCAAAATTTCTATCCACCTTCATTAATTAATCCCATTCAATTTGTGTTTAATTAAAAACACTTTAACTACCATTTCAATTTCAATTCAAGAGTTCATTATCCACTGGAACCCAAACCATTTTGGTTTTGTTAAAAACATTTCATTCTATAACTACATGTAAAATAGATTAAAATATCCACCCCCCCCCCCACACAACACAACATAAGCATATGAATCCTATTGTCCTCATATCAACAAACCCCTCGTCTAGAACACTACACACCAGAACCAACACATATCTCAATTATTGCACATCACTACCACCTCACAACACCACTACATACCATTACAACCAACATACATCAATTCCACCATGTGACACAACCACCACATGACACAACCATCACACAACACATTTACATATATTAATTTAAATTAACCAAGGGGATTCCATTAGATATACATCATTAATTTACAAGATATTTTCACATAAACCAAGGTTCTATTGGAAACCAACTCATTTCTGATATATAAGTTATTATCCATTTTATTTATTGTGATAACAAACAACCAAATAACAAGGGTTCCATAATTATATTGACTAACTCATATGAAAGGCTCCTAACAATAATTATTTTTTGAAATGGAATCATTTAGGTTTAATCTCAGTAGTGATATTATCAATGCATTAAAACATATTATTTCACCCCATTCCCATCAATTTAGATTAATACAGTTCATTAATTTCATTACAGTAACCCTTAACATCTACCCAATGGAATAAAAATAGAATGAAATCCCTATACATGAACATAAATGTTGAGAGAATAATGAGTGTGTACCTCATCCAACCATTCCAATTCTATATGCACAGCATGGAGTAGGAGAAACAACAAGAAGACCAAATCTGCAGAAGGGATCCTCATATCATTATGAAACATACAAAGGGATTGTGAAAATATTTTCCAAACACATCCCAAACTATATAAAAAAGCTACTATCCTTACATCCAATATTGTAAATTTATTATTTTAAAATATTGGGGGCCCATGGCCTGAACAAGTCACATGGGTCTAAAATAGTGCATTCCTAGGGAATTAGCTTGAACAAGATTAGAACACTCAGGGGGAAGGGAACAAATGGTAGAAAAAATGATACTCAGGGAATTTAGGGAGGCTCAAGAATCCAGGAAATCCACAAACATGTAACCTTATATCCAAGTATGTGTGAGTTATCTATCTCTATTAAAAACTCTATTCACTTATGAATAATATATGGGATGGACCACGGGATGGAACTCACACCTTTTATTGAGTTGAGGAGAATAAATGAATTAGGTTAAAATCTATTGAGATCAACACAAAGATAATCCTTTAATCATGGTTTGGGAATCCACTAGAAAAGAGTCACCAGGACCAAGGAAAAAACAATAGGCAAGGAAGACAGACTCATTCCCTATCACCTTCTATTCTACTAGACAACAACCAGTTTAGAAAGGGATAAAGGATCCACTACTTGATTAAGGGAGAAAGATCCATCACTAAATACCTATCATGGACATCACTGCTAACCAATAACAACCACATCCAACATTTCAGGCCTTATTAAGAGAGAAAAAGATATTCAAAAAACCTTCCACCAAAAGAATCGATCATGCCATATAATCGTTAGAAATAACTTCCAAGATAAGGAACCATGATTCTAGGAATTGATTTTTTTATATCCCCTGAACATTCCTTATAGAGAACCTTCCAAGGTCCTGTCAAATGGTACTCACCAAATCTCTATGGAGGAACAAGTCATCAGTTGTCTCAATATGTGGGGTGTGACAACACAAACATTTAGAAGTGATGAAAGCCCCTTTTCACCGCACACCCTCATCAATGTCTGAAGCAGGATTATAGAGGCACTAAATGATAAAGTTTATTTTAGTAGGTAATTATTTACACCATACGACATCACCCCAATAATCCAAACTATTTCATGTATGCATAGAACGTTGATATTCCTTCAAAGAGAACATACTAGATTGGGAATTAGTAAAAACCAGACAACCTGATTTAGAGGAGGATGGAATTATTTGAAGAACATCAACATGTTGATAGATGAGAATATACTGAGTAAAGGTAGGGATTCCAGTAGCCTTAGAGAAAGTGATATTTTCTAGAGGAATATTAGGACACTTAAGAAAATTACCCACTCAGTTATCATTTTAGATGTTCATCAAGCCATTTCCCATGATCCACTTTGAGTGTTTTTGAATGTAGTGAATGTGCATATGGGTAACCTCCAAATGTTTGGTGCATCTACCTAGGGATAAATCAAAACAAGATCTATATTTTCATTTTATGAAACTGTCTTATAGATAGTTCCCTTCCATCACATACCATGACAACTTCTCTTGGAGAAAGTCTATGGTGTGCTTGAAATTCATGAGATTTTTACCACCATCCCCAGCAGCCCATGCCATTCTATCCCATGAAGCCCAATGACATCTCCCCTCCACTAGAGCATCGCATATAAATCTAAACAAGATATTATCAATGTCATGGATGACCATCTAGGAAAAAAAGTGGCTGAAAGAACATACATAGGGATTGAGGTTAAAATGTTGTTGAAAATGTTGGCACATCCCTCGAAAGAGAGAAATAGATTTTTCCAGTTGAGAATACATGAAGAAATATTGTTCAAAATTCCATCAAAGTGGAGAATAAGAATTCTTCCAAGGGAGATAGGGGCCCCTAAATACTCCATGGGAAACTATCTTCTAGATATATTCATCCTATCTTTAATTTTATTCCCTCTTCTATCCGAGCATAACATTGGGATATATATACTAAATTTCCCATAGTTAATTTCTTGCCAACTCCAAGTCCAATAAGTTTCAAGGATCTGATTAAGTACATATAATTAATTCATATTGTGAACAGTTCCTTCACATTTTGAGTTCATTAAAAACAAAAATACAATCAAAACAATTTATCCATGACTCACTAGACTCATAACTATGAATCAACCTCTCATGAAGTGAAACATTGATCACGTCATAAAAAAACTATTATAGTATAACTTAAACTCCAACTCTGCCTAACCCTCATTGAGACTCCTTCAAACACCCCCAACTCTCAAACCAGCAATGTAATAGGTCGAGATGTCACATACCATTACATCAATAATGTGATGCTAATAGAAGCATAAAAATAAATTCCATGTCCATAGTGATGTATACATGTTAAATCATGATAATAATAGAATGATATGTCAAAAATTAAGTTTGATGAGATAGGTATACAATCTGATTGATGAGATATCGGGGTAATAGAATTTTATTTCATAGTGAGTGGCCACATATGGTTTTTTAGTTTTGATATATCTACTTCCTCTGTGGGTGACATGACCTATTATTAGAAATAAATATTATACATTAAGAAATACTTATTAATTCCCCTAAGGAAGAGGCCTAGGGGGATCATATACAAATTTTTTCCTTTAATCTATGTTAAACATATTTTATATTTAACAATTGGAATAATTTTTCCTTCTGGAATGAGAGTAAATATTAATTAAAAATTTATTAAATGACCATGAATATTTAAAATATATATAGTAATAAGGTAATTTTTTATTTATGTGAATATATAATATTTATTTATGAATTATTATTCATCTAATAATGAATAATTATTTATTTACTGCATAAATAATTTCTTTGGTAATTTTATTATTAAATAAATAATTATACATATTTTTGTGAATAATATATTGATAAATTTATTTGATGAATAAATATTTATAAAAATGTATATTTTCGTATTTTATAAATGTTGAGGAGGAAGAGTGATCAATGATAAAGTCAGATGATAAATATTAATGTAAAATACTATAAAACAATATTTATAATTGTGTGAGTTTTCACATGCCATGTAATAAAAAAATATTATTATTACAAGGGATGAGGTTTCAAGGGTTCTAATATTTTATTAATGCCCCCTTATGAAAATATAAAATAATAGGTCTAGGACTATAAGTATACTCAAATGAAATTCTAATGAAGTTTAATCATTTTTCAAAAATAATTCCTTTCACGATCATTTTCCTCCTCTCATCCTTTTATGAATGAGAAGATCAAGATAGATTAATTGAATCTCGAATGAATGTGAAGTGATTAATTGGGAAAAAAATAATATGATCATTTGATCATAATAACACCAAATAATTCACTAGTTGTTTTTCAATGATCGAAGGAGCATGTGTGGATCACCACTAGAGGGGCTCTAATTTGAATCCTCAAAACATAATGGTGCTACACCAATTGGGATTGAATAATTGACATCATTAAAGAATAAATTTATCCAAACTAAGGTATTAATTCTAATTATACTAAAATTTTTATAAATGTTTTGTGAAAATATATTTTGAAGGATTATGTTTTTTATTTATCAATATTTTTAATATTGATTTTCATTTGTTATTATGTTTACATCTTGTAAACTATTAAAGATTCATAGAATCCTAAAAAAATAGGAGATGGCCATTGGAAAAATATGTTATTCTATTAGGAAAAAAACCAAAAAGTTGTATTTGAGTATTCAAGTTAAAATTTAAAATCATTTATTTATTTTATTGTCATTACACATTTAAAAGTTTAATATTATTTCATGATTTACTTGTTATTTATTTGATAATTGAGATATGTTCTTCCTCCACTACGTTTCTCACTTATATAAATGAGTTTAGTCAAACAAAAATGAATATCACATATGGAGACCACATCAAGAGGATCAAATAACTCCAACTAGATATCACAATGTTACAAGAGTTGTACTCATATGTTACCTGTTGGTGACCTTTTTAATTGCACTAGGACTTGTACATGGGCTTTGCGTGATCATGTAATGAATACACCCCAAATGTATTAAATTAAATGTATATAGACCAACTAGGGTGGAACATGGTTTCAGTGAACTATGCTCAAATATATAGTTCCTACATGTCTTATATTCTATGTTTTTTAAGGGTGAAAACTTGGTTTCAAGATGTATTACGTAATTAATACACCTGTGTATTTAATAAATGATGTGTATTGAAGAGTAGTCATGGAACTTGGAGTACATATCCTATATCCATTTATGTGTTATGTACTTCATAAATGTCCAGGAGAAGTACATGTTGAGTTCCTAGATGTATAATGCGGATATCCAATGAATAAAGTTCACACCACATCACCAGCATGCACAGGCTATGTAATTTACCTATTTACATGGAAATATTAAATTCAATTAATTCCAAAATTAAATTTCATCAAACCAAGATCTTTTAGTCATCGAATTTACAGTACATGGTCATTTTTATGTTTTATATTATATTTAATCCTCAATGAATTCCACATAATATTCAAAATTACAAGCATTTTATGGTTGTGGCTTATTAAAGACTAATTGTGAATTAATTTTTAAAAGAAACATGTTTTTTTATGTTTCATTTAATAGATAGTATATTCATCAATATTACGAAACAAGTCATGTACAAAAATTTTCATGTTAGGGAATTTGATATAATAAAGATCATACGGAAGAGTTTAGACAGGTACTCACCAAGTTCATTTCAAGTACCAATATGTGTCCTATTTTAATTAAAATTTAAATAGAATAAATTTTTTATTTCTATTTTAAACCATTATGAATGAGAGTATACCAGATAAAACTATAGAAAAATATAAATTGAATTAATTTATTAATAAGAAATTTAATCGAATTAATTCATGTGTGTTTTATCTTATCAATGAACTGTTTGAAATGAATGATATCATTTTATTTTTAATGGATAATGGTTTCATGATTATGACTGATCGTGATAATGTACCAAAACAATATATGTGTTTATTTTATTTAATTCATTTTTTTCTCATGATCTTGGAATTATTTATTGTTAAATTAAATTTTACGGCCTTTGGGTCATCACATCCAGCTTTATTAGGTAGGACCTACATGTCCAAGGTTGTTTTATATAATTTCCCCTAACAAACACTTTGGTTAACCATAACTATGTGTGAGTTATAAAAATATATGTCATAAATATAGTATCTTAATGTAAATAGAGTCGATTCAATATAGATCCTTGAAGAAAGTGTTTCAAGACGGAACTAAGAAAAAAGAAACATGGGTGATACATAGTTGGACAGGTGGAATGCTACAAATCATTATGATATCAGTCTGTAGAGTTTTCCCCTATATTTATAGGATAATTTTTTTTATTCTCAATAAATAAAACAATAAATAATCTCCTGGTCATTTCATTTCATTTATTTTTTTTCCAATGCATGAATTATTTGACGGAAGTATGGCATCTGTCATATAAATAAATGAATTAATTAAAATAATAGGATTGTGGGTAATTATTTTATTCTTACATGGTTAATCAATTAATAAAAAATTAATTTAAATTAAAAATAAATTATATGATAAAAAAAGTAAATTCACTCATAAAAAATCCTTCAGGTTAATATTAATTCATTTTACCTTCCATTATATGAATTAAGAAAACCCTTTGTTAATGTGTTAGTCCATGCAATTTTTGGGGCCAATTTTAATTATCAAGGATTCATAACGGTGATCACATGTTGTCTTATATCAAATTATACTGACTATATAATCTATACGTAGTGAAATATAAATTTATTATCTAGTTTTATTAATATATGTGTCACAATGTTAGGATTGGGGAGTCCCCTCAACAAAACCAGAAGTTATAGTCCTATAATTTTCAATAATTACAACCTAAAACATTTTTTTGGTTTTTATGTCCATAAATTGGGTTATAAGAAGATAAATATAGATCACTACCCCTAGATAATCTAATGTGTTGGGGAAATTCGAGTTCAATGGTGATGGTTTTTGAAACATGATAATGAATTGGGGGACTTAATAAAATTAAAATTATTTATTATTACGATTCATATAAATTTTACACAAGATAAGTAATAATAATTTTATAAATTATTTTTGAATTATGAAAACTAAATTTATTCAACTTACCTACGAAATCAATTATGGAGAAATACAGTCTCATAATTAATAGTGCCTTCTTGGAATGGTTTATATGCCTATAAGTTATACTATTCCATGAATGAAAATCATACATTATAAAATCCATAATACCTGGTCCACATGCAGATGAAATGAGTGAAGAGGAGTTCATTTACTCTGAAGAACACCTGAATAATGCACTAGATGTTTAGTGTTTAATGTTATAATCCATGAAAATATAATTTATGAAGTTTCATGAAATGTGGATCCCTATAGTTTATTCTAGAACCTATGTAATCTTTATTAGAAGATTATAAGATAGAATTTTTTTTAAATCACCAAGTATCTTTTCATGAGAATGTGTGGTGGAGTTTCACTATCCTGGCCTTATATATTCAAATTTATTCTCTATATTTGGAACCTAGAGGTTCTAGGGTGTAATATTCCTAATTAATTATGCACTACTACCATTCTTTCATCACCCCTAATAGTTTTTTTAGTTTTTTTTAATTTTATTTTAAGAATCATAGAAATGTTTATATCAAATATTATTACTATACTCTTCTGTGATAATAAGGATATGAAGTACAAAATTAATATTTCCTTATGGTGAATAAATGTAATGTATATTATATGGTTTCATATAAAAACTAAAAACCTAAATATTTCCCCAAAATTTATTTCAAGAAGAGGGTGGTCAAGGGGAAGATAAGAGAATAAGACAATGTTTAATTAGTGGTAAGAACCCCTTAAATCTATATATAAAATGGGGGTTCAAAACCAATTGGGCTCAGATATTGTAGCAGTACAGTAGCATAATATAGCAATGGTGGTACTGTAGCAATGATGGACACTGTAGCGGCAACAAGGTATTGTAGTAGTGGCGGGTACTGTGCGTCAGTGTAGCAACGTGGTGACTGTAGCAGTACTATTCACAGAATGGGCCTTGGGCAAAAAAGGGTTTATGGGCTATGTAATGGGATAAATTCCCACTGGGACTTCGGGCTATGTAATGGGTCTCCCTATACCCAGTTAAAGAGGTATTTTATTTTCTTTAATAATAAATGAGGCTTTGGCCACAACATTTAAAAGAAAGTAGGAACAATAGCTGCATATATACTAAAAAAGAAAGGGGAAGGATTTGGTTAATTCATTTTCAAGTGAAAATATATATATTTATACAAAATAGGTATTTTATATAGTATTCGGAGATCATATATTTATTAATATTCTAGAACCAAGTATATTCCACAATTTTTCATGAGGTGAGATAGATCGACACATAGCCAACATATTAGTATTTTTTCCTGGCTATTGGGGTCTACAAACTCAAATTTCTAAATGGAATGCTCTATGTTTTGAAACATCATTTTTACATGTTTTTAATTAAAAAACATTATTTTACATTCATTAATGAATACATTTGGATTTATTTTTAAATTTGGAATGAATTGATTCTTATTTTACAATGAAAGTATTTTTTATGGTATAAAATATTAAAATAAAGGTATTTATATGTTATATTACACAAACCAAGTACTGGAAATCGAAAATGAATATAGTTTACATGGATCATACCACACCCAAATATTGCATCGCCAAATAGGTCATATAAATGAAAACTTTATGACCAGATTACACCAAGGTAGGTATTTGGATTCATTTGAAAAAAACTACATTGTTTAAGTTACAGGTGTTTTCAATGAAAATTAACTAATAACCATTTAGTAGAAAACATGAAATGGCCACTCAGCTTCTTGATTTGGTTCATATTAAATTTTGTGGAACATTTCCATTATAATCAGGGGGTTTAACTCATACTTAATAACTTATACTAATTAATTTTGTGTATATGGATATGTGTAGCTAATGAGGTAAAATTAAAAATACTTTGAAAGATTTAATGAATATAAGAATTAATTTTAGTTCCATCTTGGTAATAATATTATGAAACTATAATAATACCATAGTAGGAAATATGTTAATCAATACTTAATTAATTATTTTAATTGTATTGCGATCTTGTCTCAGCTCACTCCTTCTTACACACCAGAATATAATGGTATAAGAAAAAGGAGGAACCACATACTTTTACAAATGGTTGGAAGAATGATGATTCATGAGAGTCTTTCATTATATTTTTGGGGATACACATTGTAGACAATGGAATACATAAAAAACAAGTACCAACAAAAGTAGAAACAATTATTTAATGTAATTTTTTGTATTGAAATAAATCCATGTTCTCATATGTTCATGTGTATGGTTGTGGAGGGTATGTTTATTATATTTCAGGCAACAAACGTGCATCTTGTGGAACTAAATTTATCATTTTTGGGAATCACGAGGAAAATAAATGCTATTAAATATATAATAATTCATATATGAGCGTTTTTATAATAAAAATTCCACTATTATTGAAAAGAATCTCATCATGGGAGAAAGGTAGAATTCAATGATGTTCAGGATCAAGATAGACATGAGTTAGAATCAGAATAGATTCTAGAACTCCCTATGAAAGATGATGTTATAGAGACACGTGTACATCATAGAATTATGAGAGAGGATGGAGAACTATAATGATATGGTTTTATATTCACAAATTATGGTGGTAGTTTATTAGATGATAATAATGATCATATAACCTATAAGGAAGCAATATGCAGCATAGAATATGCCAAATGGAAAGAAGATATGAATTCTGAAATAGATTCCATATACCAAAAAATGTTTGGTATTTGTTATATGTTCTAGTATATGTTATGATAAACTATTTTAAATGGGTATTAACAACGAAAATGGAAAATTATGGATAATAATATATTTATAATTACTTTTTTGATACAAAAAGATTCAAAAAACATTATTGAATAAACTATGAAGAAAATATTTCACCAGTTTCTATGCCAAAAATCATTTAGAATTATACCTTACATAAGAACATACCATTATTATGATATTTTTTAGACGGTTGTTAAGACATATTTCCTTAAAGAAAAACATCAGGAAGATATTTATATGACCCAACATGAATCGTTTATTACTCTAGTGGATGAAAATATGGTATACTAGTTCCACTTGGTAACTTTCATTTCAAATCACATTGGATTAAATTAATCAATTTGAAACATAAAATTTAATTATGTATGAATAATATATAATTTTACGTATAAAAGGTTAATTATATACACCATAAATAATAAATTAAGTGTATAACATTACAATATGACTTAACGAAAAGAAATTGAGACAAAATCCATTTCCATAAGTCTCGATATCCTTAATACACATTAAAAACTCATGTAAAATAAAAATAGATTTATTATACATATATTAAAAAACCATTCATATATATAATACCATTTATGAATTATTTATAACCTTTAATTACACTTTTTTCAACAATTCATTGTTAAAATCATGATTTTAGTAACAACTACATTGTTTTTCATGAATGCTTTTATTGGTATTTTTAAAAATTTTAATTTGATCCGAGTTCCAATATATAATTTTTTTAACCATAATATAAATTTATTATATGGTCATTAAATAAGTATTTATTTCTATCCATTAAAGTTAGAGATATATAATAGATTTCACCATTCAAGAAGATTGTATGTCCCACATACACAAGAATGCTATTTCAAATTTATTGACAGATTAATTGAATGGAAGATAAATAATATATAAAAATTTCAAAGTAATTATGATTTTATATATATCAAATTAATTCATTAAATTTATCCTTTTTTACCTTTGTATAAAGCATAAGTGAAAAGTAAATCACCTCACTTTGCAAGGCTGTAGTTTGTCATACACACCATCGAAATTATTGTTTTCCCATGAAATAAAATATTAGAAGATATATGTTAGATTATATTTAACAAACTAAATTAATTTATTTAATATTAAATAAATTTTTAGAATCCATGTTTATATCTATCCTTAAGAGGTGGTTCTGGAAAAAGAGCTACATTGATTCGTGGGGTGGTAGTTCGCATTAAACATGATCAGCAGTTTTCTTACCCAAGTGACAGAAGTGGAGATAGATATAGATTATTTGAATAAAATATAAAAATATAAGTGTATAGGATAGTATAAAATATTTTGATAATATATTAATGAGTTTTAAAGAAGAATTTTACTAAAAAACATAGTTTATTAATTTACCTTTTCTTAATACATACTCTTTATGTTTATACCTAAATACTTTCTATATAGGATTTATAATCACAAAAAAGAATATAGTATGTGGTGAAAGATGTAAGTAATATATTTTAGTAGGCACATCCAGTTCCAATAGATTTTGTAGTGTTAAGAGGATAGGAGAGTGGTGGCCTTTTATAAGTGGCGGAGACGAGACACTTAGTATTTTGGAAAAAAATAAAGTGTATCCTTGTTCTTTACCAAAAACATGGTTATAAAATAGATAAAGAAAATTATATGTTATATGGTAGAAATATTTCAATAACATAAGAACTTTTCAAGTTTTTCAGTCTATTTAATCATTATCCTTTTAGTTTAACCCTCACTAAACCCGTTTTTACCTTAATAGTTGTAATTAATTTTTATTGTTTTCTACATTATTTATGACCAAAAAAGAAGTATGAATTATTATATATAATAAATTATGATTTTTCCAAACATTGAATTTATTTTTATAAATATTACTCATAGAAGTGGAAAATTTTATTTTATATCAAACCCACAGACACAACAAAAAATCTGTTTTTCATGAAATAAAATTTTCGTGCATAAGTGGATTTTATATTAACTCAATGTCTAATAAGAATTATTTGGTGAATTTAAAGTAATATTTTTTAAAATATAATCTATAAATTATATATAAATAATTACATATTAGATGTTATTTTATTCAATTAAAATGATAAAATATTTTTCACAATAAATCAATATTGAGAAAAAACGTGTTTTAAACACTAAAATAAACATTTACTAAAATCTCGTAATAAGATCGTTACAATTTAATTATTTGGATAAAATGTAATTTATTTTAATTTTATATAATATTAATGTAGTAATTATAATTCAAAATTTATCAATATTAAAATAAATGATTATTATTACAAAAATTATTTTATCACTATTCATTAAAAATCAATATTTTCTGAAAGATTCTGAAATTCCACTCTAATTTTACATAACAATTTTATTTTAAAAATTTATTTTATTTTTATTAAATAATATTTCTAATTTATCCAAAAAAATTATTATATATTATTACAAAAAGCAATACAAATAATTTTTAAAGGGAAAATATTTTATGAATAATAAAATAACTTTACTAAAATATGAGTGCTTATTTTTTAAGAATATATAAATAAATTTATCTTTGGAAGGAAATTCATATATATTTATTAATTAGATAATCTTATTTGTACACAGTAATTAAAATATAATGTAATAATGGTAATTTAAACAAAATATTTCAAGGGTCATTTATGCTTGGTGATCCATGTTGTATAAGATATCAAACACAAAATCTTAGGGATTCATTTTCTAAAATATATTGAAGAGTTTATTTTAAAAAAAAAATTAATTATCTTGTATAATATGGGGGCGTTATGTCCCCCACACCCCCCGACAATAAATTTCCTCCTGGCATTTTTGTTTTTGTACTTGGAAATCAAGGCTTCGATATTTAAAAATTCCAATGTAGAAAAAACCAAATCCTAAAAAGGGTTAATAAAACATCCTCTTGATAAGAAAAATAGGTATGTATGAAGGTTATATGGAATAAAAACACTAGTGTTTTAAATATGAAAACATTTTTGGCATGTGAATATATAAATATAGAAGAAATGTGTAAATTTTTATGAATAGTGATACAGACCATTGATCACAAAAAAGTAAATGATTAATAAAAAGTTAAAGACCTCATAAAAAACTCAAAAGTTATAAAAATAAAATCAGTTCATCAGAAATGAAGAAAATATAACAACATATTTATTTTAAGTTACTTTTCCTTTAGTAGAGGTTTTTTTTCTGTGAAGATATAGAACACCGAAAATTATACTTATTTATATCTTTCTGTTTCCATTAGGAAAATTTCGTTCTTTATTTGTACATCATCAAATTTATACTTCATTTATTATTATAAAAAGTGAATATCCAATATGAAATTTTTTATAGTTGGATCACAAAAATTAACTTTTAATGGTTCATAAGCTGCATAAGAGTGAAAATTCCATCCATATATCACTCATCGTTTTCGAAAACCAAAATGGTTAGTATGAGTTATCCAAAATAGTACATTAATCTCTAAAACTAAATCAGAATTCAAAAAATATAAACTTAATCTATTTCATAAGATTCAAAATATGTCTGAAAAAACAAAAAGTACAAATTTTTGGAAGGATGTTTAAGGAATTTCCAAGATCCACTTAATGTTAGATCCCCAAAAAAATATAACGTGACATTTAATATTACATAGAAAATATGTGAATGCCTTGATCTCCATAATACCTTAATGAAAACAAGAATTCTTCTAAAATTATGGCTCTTTATATTTATTAGTCAAATATCATATTATTTAATGTATTCAATAAAAAAAATGAAATCTAATAAATATAACATAAACCATTAAATCATTAACTAAATTCAATTATAATAATATTATCCCATAAACATCACTTTATTATCTTAATATTGAGCACATATTAAGTGTTCTATTCCCTCAAAAGTTGTTTTCCAAAAATACAAACTTTCCACTGAATCACTTTTCTTGCTCATCAGTACCATTTAAAATATTATTTTAAATACATAATGAAATATTTTTTAGTAAAATCCTTTTATATTTCATAATTATTATACACATAATTTAGAATTCAAATACAGAAATAATTTACCCCTTTTATTACAATATATATCCTTCCTTGTTCTAGATGTTAACCTTTAGAAGAGGTAATTGACTCTAATATTTCATAAGTTCCCCACATTTAAGAAACTGAACTACAAATGGATGTCTATGATGAAATATATTTCTCACAATTGAATTCCTCACTTATCCTTGGAATGATTTTTCTTTATCCATTTATTTTTCAAACATAAAACATTATCTTTTTTCCATTGTGATATGATTCAGGGTGTGCCTTTTCACATTTATGACATGAATGTAAACGATCATTCATTCCTCCATGGTCTTCACCACTCTAGCTCTTTGGGAACTCCATATGTATCTTCTATTGGGAGTCATATGGTTGGTTAATGTTAGGGTGTTAATCAAATTTTAGGATAACTAATTAAGAATAGTCATGACATCTTTAATTCGAGACGTCATCCCATTTAGTTTCTCAAAATATCCACATTATGAACCATATTCAATGTTAACATGATTCCTTCAGGTTCAAACCATTGACTAAATCCAAAAATCATTGTGTGTGAAGGAAAAATCACAATGGGGAAACCATATAATAATTTATGGGATGTCTAATCATTAAATCATATTTTCAATCTAATATATTATTGGTTTATCCCATATCATTAATTTTTATCATCTATTCAAATACTTCAGGATGGTTCATGTAGAAAAGGTTAATTAACCAAAGATTATCCCTAGGGTGTTTCAGACCAGGTACATAGTAAGATGCATTGTTCTGTACTGGGTAATTCTCAGGTCAATACTGACACACCTTCTTCATATTTATTACCCCTAGGCACATCTAATCCATAACCATAACCACTTTTAATATGCAGATATGGGTTTATTTCTAAGAAAACCCATATAATATCTACCTTACCAAAACATTAGATGTTCTTTTGTACATATTCTTGTCCTAAAATTAATTTATAATGATATTTTCTCTAATCTATGATTTCCTAAATATAGTTCCCAACGTTTTTACAAATTTATCTAATAAAAACTGTAAATACCCCAACCCATGTGTCCTCGATTTATTAGTTACATTATTACTTTGTTGATAAATACAAAAACATTTGTACCAAGGGACCTAATAGTTTAGTATTCTGGGTTAGCCATATACATACTTGAATCTCAAATATAATAGGGAATATAAAACAAAATTATTATTTTCCTCATGTTTATCATTATTTTATCTAGAATGACCCTAAAAATCAATTATAATACCCTTCTTTGAATACTGTAGAAATAAAAATTAGAAAGTAGTGAGATAAAATTCTTATTATGGGTAACAGTGCAGCGTAATATTCTATTAATAAATAATGAAATATCAATATGGAATGTTAAATAATATAAAAAAATTCCATTTAATGAATAGAGAGAGTAAAATATGACAAAAATAATTATTGGTCGATTATTTCCACATACATAATCACATGTTCTTGAAACATTTATGTGGAAACTATAAATAATCTAATAATAACATGGAAATCAATGAATAATCACATAATAATGGAATCAATTATTTCAGAAATCTAATATATTTTATCAAGGTCTTATTCCGAGACATCTAAACCATTATCGACTTGTTATAAGACATATGAATTAAAAGGGTAAGGCATCATCCAAATCCCATTAAACTATATCTATGGAGAGAAACCAATTCCTCAAGGGTGTATAGAGGTCCCCTACCATCACATAATATTCCCAATTCATTCCTCATATAAAATAGGAGAAACATGATCAATCTCAATAATCAAATTGAAAAACTAGAATACTAAATGGTAATAATTACATGAATCAATATACATAATCATAAAAAATCAAGAGTGATATAGAGAATAGTATCAACAAAGCATATATCATGTAAAACTGGTCATAGTCCATTTAGAGAAATCATAATGATGGAATCCTTACAATATATCCATGTTGGAGAAAATAAAGAATAATGGGTTTGGACATTTATGAATAGAAACCCCATAAAGAGTTCATTAAAACATTATTACAGAAAAAAAACATTTCCCTTTAAAAATCAATTTTAAAAACTAATAATTTTCAGAATATTTGAAAAAAACTCCTTAAAAATAATATTTTATAATTGTAATGGATTCTTCAAAGAAGTGTGTGTCTATGTTGCCAGAATGGTCTATTCATGTCGAGTACAATAAAACTATGATTCCTTTATCATTTATGTAAGAAAATACAAAAAGTAACATTTTTGGAATACCATCGGAATATTACTTTAAATTTATTTTTGTAAAAATCCAATCATGGGTAAAAATAGAATTAAGAATAAATTGTAAAACATTTTTGAATGAATGTTTAGAACACATGGATTTGGAAGTAGGTTAATATTCGACTGAATTGAAAAATGATTTTTGAATTTCATAAAAAAATATCAATAATTTTATATACCAATGAATGAAAAACGGAACTATTACTTGAAAATTAATAAATTACAAGAAGATAATAAACTAAAAAATTTTAATTTTACAAAGATACAATTATTTTATTCCATGAAAATTTATGCATAAATAATCCCTATTAAGAAGATTGTAGGACAAATATCATACCATTTTGGTGACTTTTAAAAGGTAAGACCAACAAAAGGAATAAAATAAAATGGAACATTAAATAAAATGAATTAAATAAATTCATCATATATAATATCAAAGGGCAAGGATATACCAATCAAAAAATAATATAGGTGTATAACAAAAGAGAAGTCTCAAAGAAGACAATTTGAGACAAGAAAACCATACAATGCTCATAACATTGAACTAAGTACTAATAAAGGAATTAACTATGTGTATCAAATGAAATTACACATAAAACAAGTGTAAATAAAATTTAACATATTAAAAAGTCATTAAATCGATAATATTATAATATCATAGTCGTTGAAGAAATAATATAACCTAACAAAAACAAATTGAGTTATGCAATTCCATAACACTTGGTAACACTCAAGTTAAACCCCATTTGATGAAATAATATTAATTAAATAATGTAACACAATTAATTATGAATGATTCATGATATGAAATATAAATAAGACAATATATACACCATAAAAATTAAATTATGTGTATAACATTACATTATTTCTCAATTAAAGGAAATTGAGACAAAATACTTTACCTTAAGCCATGACTTCCAAAATAAATGTTAGAAACAAAAGTATGATAAATATAGTATTATAATGAAAATATTGAAAAACTATAAATTTATATAATACCATATATTATTTAAATATTAATTTTTATTACACATTTTTTAAAAATTATTTAGAGTGATCACGTTTCAAGTAATAACTGCTCTATTTTTCAAGTATGTTTGGATTTGGTATTTCTGGTCCTACTATTATGATGGTTTCATAATATTCATAATTTTAATAGTAGTATAAATATAATATGTATTAATTTCATATGAATTTATATTAATTCATATATATTATTTATTGAAGATTGATTTCACTATTCATTGAGGTCATAGGTCGTACATACGCATGAATGTTATTTTCATTTTCTCTACAGGTGGAATAAACGGAAGGTAAATAATATGTAAACATTAATTAGTTATTATTATTTCATATATATATATATAATATTAAATTTATTTATATTTATTACCTTTTATGTACAACATAACTAAAAAATGAATCACATCACCTCGCGAGGCATTAGTCTGCCGTGCACACGAGCATCAATATCATATTCCCATGAAATGAATAGTAAGAAGGTATATGTGATATTATAATTATATAAATATATAAATATTATAAATATTATATAAATTTGATAAATCTGTCATTATATCCATCCTTGAGAGGTGGTGATTGAAAACAAGCTACATCAGTTTACGAGGTGGTAGTCTGTCTAACACACAATCAATGGTTTTGTTTCCCTTTGGAGGGAAGTAAAGAAGGATATAGGTTATTAAATTAACATAATAACATAACAATATACATGAGATAAAATTTTATTATTATATAACTGTTGAATATTATTTAAATGAGTTATAAGGACAAGTGAAATGAAAACGCATGGTTGGGGAATTTACCTCTTTTTTGGACAACCTATTTTAGTTTATACATAAATCTTTACTAGATTGTAATTTTAATCAATTAAAGGATTCTAGGATGTGGAATGTTATATAAAAAATATATTTCTAGTTTTTTTTCTAAGAGAAATGGATTTATGAGTTCTAAAAGGATAGGAGAGGGTGCGGTGATTTATTAGTGGGGGAGAGGGAACACCTCGTATTTTTGAAAAAAAGAAAATGAACCGATAGTTTTTACATTAAAAAATCTTCCAAAAGTACCCATTAGGAAACAATATAAAGTTATAAGGTATTAATATGTCCACAAAATATGAATTTGAAATTTCTTTATGTCATTATAACCCTTATTTTGTTGTTTAACCCTCGGTAAACTCGTTATTACATTAATTGTAATAACTATGTTTTATAATTTTCACTATTCATTATCTCTAAAATATTAAGTTGACATTGTTATGTAATATAAATTATTATTTTCCTAATCATTTAATAAATTTTTTCAAATTCATATCAGATAAGTGGAAAATTTTAATTTAACATTAAACCAACAATCACATTGATTAAGAGGTTTTTAAAAAAATGTACACTTTATGAAAAAAGTGATCTTAGAATAACTCCATGATTAATAAGAATTATTTTTTAAATTTAAATTAATATTTATATAAAGATAAATTATTCATTTAATTTAATTTATTCATCATTTGGGGTTATTTCAATTAATTATAGTGAATAAACGTTTTTCACTTACAAAGAGTATTTCAAAAAATGTATTTTTAAACCCAAAAATAACCATATACTAAAATATAGTATAAATAATATTAAAATATAAATATTTGGATAAAATAAAATTTATTTTACATTGATATCATATTAAAAAATTTATTCATCTTTAAAATTAGTAAATTTTGAAAAATGACTACATTACAAAAAAAAACTATAATTTTCACTATTCAGAAAAAAGATAAGTTTTTTAAAAAAATTCCCAAATTTTTACACTATGTTTATAGAAATATGTTGATTTATAAAATTATATTCATTTTTTAAATTATTATTAATAAAATTTCCCAAAATTTATTATATCACTTTATTATAAAGAGTCAAAAACATTCTTGAAAGAAACATATTATTGGTAGAATAAAATATTTTTATTGAAAGTTTAGTGATTATTTATTGAAAATTTATCATTAAATTTTTAATTACTCAGAACATCTTAAATATTTCATTTTTTATATAATAATATTCATACCAACTAATTAATAAGATAAGTTATAACGGTCATTTATAAATAGTATATCTTGTGGCAGATTTATGATTATTGTTTCATGTCATATACGATATAGAACAAAAAATACTTGGGGTTCATTTTCTACAAGCTTTAAAAGAGATTAAATTTATTTTAACTAAATATACTATAAATTCATAGGCTGTTATAGTTGAGTAAATTGATACCACCCTCGTATATGATATGTTTTTTCACTCAACATAAGTTATTATGGTGGTAAAGGGAGATTGAGATCATGTACAGATGCATCCGCCTTCACCTCACTAATAAAGCCATCCCACTATTCTAATATTCCTATATTTAATGAATAAATTTATGTGAAAATTCTAGGAAAAATGTAAATTATATATAAATAGGGAACGATAAAAATTTCTAAAAAATAACCATGGGATCAAAGGAGAATGTAGGAGTGTATAAGAAAATACCCTCCAATGGATCCCAAAATGTGGGTGTTATAACCGAAATACTCCAAGAACATAAATCTAGATAGAAAAAATTTAAAAGAGAAATAACAATACTAATTTTTACATGTTGGTGTTTCTGTTTGTTTCAGAATAGGACTATTGATTTTTTTAATAATATGTATCATGTACAAGTTATATTAGCCCAGGAACAAGGGGAGAAAAATTGAAAGTCAAGGAAAACCTACTGGACTGACTAAATACCCATAAAAGATCAATTATTTGTCTAGAGCGAAACATATCTAATTTGTTTCTAAATTCTTTGTGTCTTGTATCAAATTTATCCATTAACATTTAGAGTGTTAGTATCTACCAACTAATACAAATATATTCTTTTAATGAGAATATAATGAAACAATTGTAGGTTAAGAAAACAATTAAGCAAATATATTTTTCAATGGGTTAGAAATCATTGAAAAAGAGTACACTAAATATGACAATGTAGAATTTTAATCATGGTACACAACCTACATGAATGAAAAGATTCTATTGTGGTAAGTGAGGTTGTTGTGACTTGTATTTTTTCATGTATTATTTTTAAATGTTATATTGAATTATTATGAGACCAGGCATAGAGACGACACATCATTCTGAGGCCTGGTGATCCTCGAATGGTGGTTCGAACTTTTTTTTAGTTAAGTGATTCGGTACTTGTGTGTGGTTGTGGCAGTTTCTAAACAGATGCCCAGATTAAAAATCTGAGGGCACCATCATGTCCGAAATGATAAATTTACCTAAGAACAGTTCAAACCATGACAGACACGCGTCGAGGGAAAAAAGTTGATTTTTGGATGTTTCTTGTAAAATAAGAATAAAAATAAATTCGTAATTTTTGTTTTTATTTTATTTTTTATGGAAACATCTGCTGCAGCATGGAGATAGAAAAGCTATTTCATTAATAAATACCATGTCATAATGACTCAAAAATGGAATGTTGGACTCATTAATACCATAGTGTAATTTGAATTCCAAAACATGTTTCCCTTTTTATTGGGATAATTAACGTCGATCATTGGAGAAAGACTGAGTGGAAACTCTGGAAAAAACTCTCAATAATGAAGGGCAAAGGATCGAAGCAATGAATCCCTATGCCAATGAGGTCGAAGGATCGCGGTGACGATGGTAGAATGACCCTTCACTAGTGATAGATCTCTTATTGAGGTAGGGTTTGTTATTTTAAAATATTTTTCCCCGTTTTTGATTTTAAACGACGGACGCGGATCAACCACGAACATGTTGATCCGTGGATTCATATGTTCTTGCGGGAGGGTTTTATTTGGGATGATTCGAGGAATTGAACCACATTGAATTGATATTGTTCGATTCTTCTCTGTTTTATCCTAATAATGGGAGTAGATCAGTGCCGTGACGAATAACGGTGAAGGTTCATTCCTCAATTTGTTCATTGTATTTTCCTCCCCCTTTTCATTCGCGTGTTCTTTGTGTTCTTTGTGGGGCAATGAAAAATGGATTGTTGCACATCTGTTCTGCCACAAAATGTTCCCAAATTGAATAATAGACACCACAACAACCTTTCAGAGGTGCGATAACCATAGCGGATGATGAATCGGACCGGATCGGAAAGGGTCTTCCATCAGGAATTCTTCACGCGGGAGGATCGTTGAAAGTTTTTGGAGCTGATCAGTGGTCCGAAAACAATGGAATCGGGTTCATTGTGTCAGGGAATCCAAAACATGGGAGTTTCATGGCGATCAGATGGCCGGATCGATGAACGGGACATCACGAAAGGTGCGACGGTGGAGGTTCGTGTTTCTAGAAATTTCTAGAATACATGGCGTGTACTTCCGAAGAACACATCTTGTAGTACTAGCAGTGGCAGCTAGGGTTTCGGGGGTTAGAGAGGAATCACACGGCATGTGGCCCTAGTCACACGGTGTGTTGGAATTTCCCCAAAGCTCACTGTGTATTTTGGAAAGTACATAGACACAGGATGAACTACACAACTTCAGACGACACGACGTGTACTCTCTACACAGCATGGTAGAGGCAGCTACGCGGGACTCAATGTGTATCCAAGGGATACACGAACATGGGATGGACTACACAACGTGTACTCCATCACACGGCCTAGTGAGGCCAGTAACGCGGATCACCCCGTGTACCGATTACACAGGTTGGAGTACATGGGTTGATGACCATGTATGGAACATAGACAGCATACACGAAGCCAAACCCAGTCACTTGGACACGGCGTGTACACCATAATACACACAGTGTACTAACTTTTCTACACGACCAGCCTTATGACACAAGTCATTGTACACGGGCATTACCCGAGGTCAAAAAACATGGCGTGTAACTTTTATACATGTCATATACTTTTTGGGAAAAGGCATGGTCCTCTTGTTTAACATATCTTTTACATCTTTCATTTCGTCTAGTGCCCCTTCTTCTCGTTCCCCTGAAGGTCAGGCATCGTTTCCTTCTATAAGAGTATGATCCCTTTAGAAATAATTTCTGTGATAGAGTCTGCATCCATCTGAGAGGCCCAGAGTGAGATCCTCTATCCATTCCTGACCCTAGGTAGAGCCAGGAAACGACATCACTAACTCTACCGGGTGTTGATCCTCTACCTAGCGGGTGAATCACCTAGCTAGTGAATCTGGATGAGTCATGGTATCTGCCATGGCCCTTGCAGTGATCCTCATCTGTGTATCATGATCTTTCCCACTCAGGAGTGTGTCTCCCTTAATGAGTGCTTCTATCTATTGTGACCTTCCCACTCAAGAGTGTGTCTCCTTTAATGAGTGTATCTACCTCTCATGACATTTCCCGACGAACAGTATATCTTAGACGGACATCATCAGAGCTACCAGACTCATGGAGTGTGTTCTCCCAGAATGAGTACTTTGTGGAATCTTCGAACTGAATCCCTAGCGGGGGTATGCAGTTGTGTGAATTATCTCTAGACTACGAGTCTGGGTTTCGAGTTTATTGGGATTGTGATCTCCTATTATATGTTCAGTAGACATATATTGTGTAGAGATGACTGTGCCTTTTCTTTGTGTACTTGCCTTGGATTTTTCTGGGTCCACTACTGATTATTGTTATAATCGCCCTGTACGAGCTTTTCCCACCTATGTCATGTATTGTGCAGTTGAGCAGCCTTTTGACAATGTCCCGGGAGGACCAGGATACAACCGATCATTCTGAGTTCCCTACAGGTCGAGGTGTTCCTTCGGATATGACCAGCAGTTCTAGTACCTCGTTGTATTTATTGGTTGGTCTTTGCAGTTTTTCAGACTCTTGTTTTTTTGGTGGGCTTGTATTCTGGCCCAGTTTACATTAAGTACTTTACCTTCTGTCGTACTCGGTTGGTTGGGTTTAGTTGTATGCATGCATTTGGTTCCTTAGTGGTTTTTACATTTATGCATTTGTGGGCATGGAGATGTGTGTGTACAGGTTCTTAGGCAATGCCTCCCATATAGTAATATGCCTAATCTATGCTAGTCACCAGCCCCTGGCCTATTGGAGGCATGCTTGGGGAGTCACAGCACGGGCCCCACTGGGACGGGTCATGATAGAGGTCGCATCATGTACCATTTAATTATATCTATGGATGTAAAAGTAAATGGATGAATTCTTGACTCTATAAAGAATGAGTAAATACAAGAAAGTGATAGTAGGATTTCAATGGTGGCAGACACCCCTCACGAATATTATGAAAGGATTTCCATATAGGGTAAGTAGAAAGCTAAAAATGAAGTGTATATAATGAAAAACAATACAGAATAAGTGGCTATTAGACGTAATACTATTATTCTAGGTCAATGAATAATATGTTAAACAACCAATTTAGAACCCAATACCATCACTCTTGGATTGGATGATAAAAACACTTTCTTTAAATAGAATATTTGATATAAAGTGTGATAAATAATTTTTTTTACAAAATTAACATTTGTTAAAAATTTAATCTCATTATAATCACACAATTTCAAGAATAAAAGGTTTAGTGTCCATAATGATCAGCTACATAAACATCATATTTTATGATACATTTAAAAATTTATCTATAATAGAACCACAATAGATCCAATTCTACACATCCATAATGTTATACTCATCTTTATAAAAGTTTTAAGTTAAAAAAAAGTTTTGAGTTCAACAACTATGTAAGAAGAATTATATCATCTAATAATCAATTTTTAGACCATAAGCATAAAATACAACTTTATTATGAGTGAAATATAATAAAAAACATGAAAAAATAAGATTTGTCCACAAAACATGGTATTGTGAAATTTAATCTCCAACAAAAAATCATATTCCATGGAATAAGAGTCTATGATAATAAACATGAGCCAAAGAACATATTCATAGGCATGTAGAAAATATGACATGAAATAGAAACATAACATGATAAGGGCAGGCGAAAAAAAACATAAGAATAGAAATTATATATCAAGGATATCCATAAATTATTAATTACATAGTAGGATTGGCTTAAAAACTTACATGTCCCCATTTAATTGGTATAATCCCTTGATCTTGGAATAATCATCCTAGATACCCTTTGTATTGGGATAAAGGATTCCAGGTACACTTTGGATTGGGATAGAACCTCACATGTTCCATTTCTTATTTGATAAATGATTCATTTCACCATTTAACTTGGGATAAATCATACCGTATTCCATTTGTCATG
This sequence comes from Viscum album, assembly GCA_963277665.1. Lineage (NCBI taxonomy): Eukaryota > Viridiplantae > Streptophyta > Magnoliopsida > Santalales > Viscaceae > Viscum > Viscum album. The sequence continues at coordinate 2,119,309,855 of OY728143.1, read as the reverse complement.
GAATAAATTCTCTCATGTACCCTCCATGTTGCTTTAAATCCTTCTCTGAACCCTTTGACATGAGATAAATCCTCTAATGCACTCGTTAGAATGATATAAATCCAAATTTTTACCCTTCTAAGATCATGAGACATAAACTTTTACAATTAATTAAAGCGTAATATAGGACCACACCCATCACATACTAATCATGAAAACATATATGTGACATTAGAAGTTGAAATCATTTATAATCCATGAATCACATAATTAACCTATGGAAAAGTGATGTGTTTCTTAAACAAAAATTCCATAATAGTCCATAAAAAATCTAGTGAAAATTGTTTTATAGTGGATTGATAATATTATTATAATAACAAAAGTTTCATTATGTTTGTTTTCATATATTAACAATAACTTCTCATGATCATTTTATAAATCACATGGAAAATAATATGGGACACCCTTTTGTGAAAGTCTTGAAAACTCTTTTAAAATGGTTTCTTATAAAGGAAATTCTTGATTTTGATAAATAATGTTAAAATATTTTTTAATATCAAAATAGCATTTTATGAAAATAAATTTTTCCAGATAAAGAAGAATTAAAAAAAGTTTATTTGATAACATATAAAAATACACTATTAACCATTTCTTTAAACTGATTCCTTTAAAATCCATTTAAAATCAAAAATTACTTTCAAAGTGATGTTTTTAATTTTGAAAAATATAAGAATATAAAATTGTTTTTCCAAATTTTTATGATTTTAAATAAATTAGAAAATCATTTCACAATAAAAAATGGAATATTTTCAAATAATATATCCCAAAAGATGGAAGAAACCATAAAAGAGTTCCTATAATTGTTTTTACCTTGGTTATAAAAGATAAAGTAAAAATTAACATTCCAAACATATTTCAAAACTCTTATGGGTTTTGTTTTGAAAATAATTACATTATGAAATGGAATTCAATAATTAAACCTTGAATTGTATTATTTAGTCTTTTATAGGAAATATGTTGTGTAAATAAAAAAAATGATCTAGAAAGTTAAAAAATAATTAATACATTAAGATACCTTTTTGAAAAAATATATTTTATTGAAGGATAATAAAAAATACTTTATTAATGAGGAAATTGTAATTATGATGATAACATGAGAAAAAATATTTTATTTACCAAATATAAGGGAGAACATTTTCTTGAAAATAAAATGGCAACATGGAAGAAAAAAATCTATCTTAATAGGGGTGAGATTTATTCTTACATCATAAAAATTTATAATGAAGGAACACCATAAATGTAATTAAATATAAAATAATAGGTAAATAAATTAAAATATCACAATGAAGAATAAATCAATTTTGGAACAATAGTGTTCAATAAGAATGCTTGTAACCCAATGTAAGGAAATATAGTTTACAAAAACTATTACATCTTTTAAAAATTTGGAGCCAAAATTCCATGATAAAAATAACAACGAATATAATTTGGAATATCAAGAAATATGGTAGTCATGATATAAAAGGAAAATGGAAGAATAATGCCCCGACCAGACTAGTGGGTCCCATTCCATGACTATACAAGCCCACATCCAATAGGCCTATGGCTGGGGAATTGTAAGGACTAAGTATATTACTAACATTGGAGGCATTTCCTTAGTACCTATACACACACACCCATCTACAAGCCCACAAATTCTAAAAAGTAATAACAACATAGGAATAAAAATGAATTCATACAACTAAATCCAACTAACAAAGTACAACAGAAATTAAAATTTGGAAAGTAAATTAGCCCAAAATCCATGCCCACCAAAAGAAAGAGTCTAAAAATAACAAAGTCCAACCTGTAAGAAATATATAGGTTCTGGAACATGTTCTCGTAACCATTGGAACACCTTATCCTATAGGGAATCTCAAAAATCAAAATTTGATCATGGTCTACACTGGACTCAATCAAAAGGTCGATCATCATCACAATAAACGACACGTGCGGGAAAAGTCCATACAAGGTTGATTATAACAATACAATGTAGAGGACCCCAAAAATAAACAAAGAAATACACAATGTAAAGGTACTTTCATCTCTACAGAGTATATGTCTATTGAACATATACTAAGAGAAACAAGTCCATGTATACTCCAAACGCAGACCCGTAGTCTAGAGGTAAGTCACAACTACCACATACCCACATTAGGGACTCAATTCAAAGATTCTAAGAAGCACTCCTCAAGAAGAACTCACTCCATGAGTTTGATAGCTCTAATGACGTCCATCTAAGATGTGCGCTTGTTGGGAAGTGTCATGAGAGAGATAGACGCACTGATAGATCTGAAGAGAGAGAAAATACACTCAATCTGAGAGAAATCACTATTGAGTAGAGAAATATCATGATCCATGGATGAGGATCAGTGAAAGTGCCTTAGAATATACCACGAATCTCCTAGATTCACATTCTATGTAAAGGATCAGCGTAATGTAAGATTGGTACCATTAATAACCGACTCTACCAATGGCCATAAATGGGTTGATGGTCTTGATCTAGGCCTCTCAGAGTGATTCTGACTCTATCCATAAATTCATATTTGAGGGATCACACTATAGTGGGTAGAAAAGTTACATGACCTTCAAGAGAACAAGAAAAAGTGAACTAACCCCAATGAAACTTGTCCAGGGAATAGAGGACAACAAGATAAATCAATGTACAAAAAAGTACGCGACATGTAGAAATGTCACACACCATGTCATATGACCCCAGATACTGCCTGTGTACAATGGATTGTGTCTAAGAGCATATCGTGTAGAAAGAGGTATACACAGAGAGTAATAATGTAACACACCATGTCTTACTATCTGGGGATTCTCCATGTATACTGGCCATGTGCCCATACATGGATTCAACCCGTGTCTGCTAACTTGTGTACCGTTAAATGGGGTAACCCACGTAACCTTCCTGCTACGTTCGTGTGATGGAGTACAAGTCGTTCACTCCACCATGTTTTTGTGTATCATCCGAGATACATGCCATGTCAGGCGGAAGGATCCACATGTTGTGTGATAGTTTTCAAAAGTTGTGTCCTCGCTTCTTATATAGTGAAACTCTAGCTGCCGCCAAGCGGCCTCAGACACCATATTCTTTGGAGAACATGTCGTGTTCTTTGAGATTTTCTGGAACTAGTGATTCTCCTCTTCACACCTCTGTTGATCATCCAACCTTCATTCCAGTTATCCTTTCATCACAAAATCGAAGGATCAAGGTCGTACCACTATGGAAAAGATGATTCTAATGTTTTTGGGCCTCTAATCAACCTTGAAAACATGTTTCTATCCACCTGCATGAAGAATTGTTGAATAAAAATTTCTCTCAAACATAGATGATTCGTCTGCCTCCATCATTGTTGTACCTATTCTAGTTCATCATAATGTTAGATCTCAAATTTGGTATCGTTGTGTTGGGAAACGGATGTGCGGAAATCATATGTTCATAACCCCACAAAGAATATGAAGACGGCTGGGTAAGAAGTTGAAGATGAAATCCACACAGTGAATTGAGGAAGGAACCATAATCAACCTTCATCATGGCATTGATACACTCCCCTTGGAAGGATAAAATGGAGAAAATCAAATTATGTCAAATCATACACAGATTGAATTCTCAAAATAAACCAGATAAAGGAACCTCCCACAAGAACGAACAATCTGTGGGTTACCATATTCTATGTTTGATATGCATTCATCATTTAATTCCAAAAATGGGGAAAGGAATTGATAAAGTAACCCCTACTTCAATATTTGATGAATACAGAGATCAGTCATCAGTTGGGATCTGATCTGCTTCCACAATGATCCATGCATCTTTGTTTGTCGTTGTTTGTCAAGAATTCCACAATGGTGGATCATCTCCAAAGCTCTTGAGAATTCTAGGGATTTTTCTATGAATATGAACCTAACCTTGGGCTCCAGGTTATATAAGTCCAATTAATTCATCGTTGTGTTATGGAAATGGTTAAAACTAAATAAATTATCAATTTATTTTATTCCCTTGAAAATGTACAGAAACTAACTTTTTTAGCCATCCTGTGCCGGTCAATATTATGACTCTCCTAATTTAAAGTCGCTTATCTGAACACAATGGTTCCCTCAAACTTCTGATCTGAGAACCTATTTAATTGTTATTACACTTTTTCAGGAACACCTCTCATGCATGCTATTTCAAAGTTTAATTTGTTTTAAATATTTATTCTGTGAACTCTGGGTCCCAGAATCACACGTTGTTGCAACGCCTGGTCATGAAATATTTCCATATATTGTTTAAAAAATAATACATGAAACATTATAGACATTGAATTATCCCCAACTTAAGGATTTTACAACCCTGAAATTCCAAAATAAAATGGTATTCAAATTGATGTGGGTACTATGCATGATTTTGATCCCACATCTCCCACATTCCCTCATGAAGATTCTTGTCCTACCATCTCACACACACTATGGTAATCGATCACTAACAGAGAAAATTTATGTGCATATTTTTGATCAAATAATGAGGAATTTTTAATTTTTTTCAATGATAAAACCCATAAATTTTATTGTTTTAATAAAATATTGGGCAATTTTTATTATAGAAAGAAAATGAGAAAAATTGTAAATTGTTCTTAGTTTTGGATTTTTGATATATTTTTACCACAAGGGTATTTTGGTGATTAATTTTAAAATATAATTTCAAATTATGTGATTATTATTTTTTTGGAATCTGGATTTTAATTCCTTAAAATTTTTCTTCTGGAATAGGGGATTATTCTCCACTTAGAGGCCTTAACATGTCAATGAAGTTGAATATTTTTTTGGGCAGATATCGTGGACCCCACCACCCTAAGGGAACCACATCTCAGCCTACACACCTTCAATGAAGATGATTCCACCTGGAATAGAACTATGACACATAGGACATATTCTACAATTAGTATGGGGTGTTTTGAAGTCATTAATGTTTCCATTGTATGTTATATTTTTAGAGGAACCTTCCTAGAACCATTATACAGAAATATAAACTGATAATGAAATAATCATAATATATTTAAACAGTGTCCAAATATGATGAAATTTAGAGGGGAACATATAACACATATATGAACAATCTTTATAGAGAGTTTCATGCATGAATTGACCATTTAATGGCAATACAATATGAAAAATTTTGGAGGATAGAATTCTGCCTATAATAGAATGCCCTCACCTCCTTCCCTAATCATCATCTTGACAACCACATCCAAGGAGGGATCCCACCAGGGCACATGCTGCTATTTCTCCACTCTTCCCCCCTTATTTTGTCTTTTTATTTTATTTTCATTTTTCTTTAGTCTTGGTTTTCAATTGTAATTCAAATTTTAGTTTTATTAATAAATGAATTTTTTGTGTTTCTCCATCCAATTTCTTCATTTAATTCCCTATCCCTCTCTCCTCTTCCACCCACTCCACTAAGTAATATCTTACTCTCAGAGATGAGAGGATAACCCCAAGTCTTGTCTTGGGGGGAGGTCATGGAGTTCGTGAATTTTTATTAATGATTTTCATCTGGTGCTGTTGTCGGGGAGTGAATAATTATTTCGTTTACTTTTTATATTTTCACATCATAGGTTGATTCTATTTCATAAAAAAACAAAAAAAAACTTTCATGATGTATACAAATTTAGAATATTATTCATGAAATAATTACTCACATGTGATACAACAAGAATAATATTTTAATAGATCTCAAGTACAAGAACTTATAGAAAGCATTGAACAATTGATGAGAAAATATGAAATATCATTTGACTATGTTCATGCATAAATGGAGAAACCCAAACCTCAGAAGGATAAACAACCGGAGGAGGCCAAGGAGGAAGACTTGCCTGTTGATCCACAAGAGGGGGATCAACAAGGTTTGGATGAATTTTTTATTAAATGTGAGGAACTACTTGAGCTTCCCATTTCATTCAAAGAATAAGAGTCATCACCACCAAAGGAAGACACCACCCAAGTTGTGGAATTTGAAGTCAAGATGTAGTATCCCGACTACCTACCTCCATCCTCATAGAGAATACTCCAAGAGTCACTTACCACTATGGAATAGATTGAAGCTGTACCGACTCATGGAGTTGAACAATTCTTTTACTCTATCTCTTTTAATTTTATTGAATTTATATTCTACATCACTCATTTTGGTTTTGATTATATAGAATCAAAAAATATTAGTTATACCTTTGAGGAAGAAGAAAAATCTGGATGGGAACCTACTGAGGAAAATATGGAGCTCCCAGGACATATTGAATATTTTTTTAAGAAGTTCATGAAGATATGCTTGTAGATTTCCCTAAGGAAACCATGACAAAAGCTTCTTACATTGATGGGGAAAAATTGATCTTGATACATCATGTTTCAATTTTATTCAAATAGAATTACAATCTAAATTTCCCATTGACTATTATTTTTATGCAGCATACCATGAGGAACAACTAGACAGATAAGAAGAGGTTAACTGGTAGAAACCAAGAAGTAGGATGATTCATACTTCATCCTACACCCACCAAGAATGTTATACCTCATTGTGAAAGGGGGTGATATGGTGTACTCTATCCATGTATCTTCCTTCAAGAACAAGGATGATACACGAGCATAGAAAATTCACATGGGGTGGTTCAAATTAAAGAAGCTTCATCCTCCATCTGGCTTTGGATAATAGCTGGTACTTCCCTCTAGATGCAGTAAATATTTAGGCCCCACATGGGAGATCATAACAGTATTTATCGTTACTTTATTTCGTAGAATTTAGCTGTTAATTTCTTTTCATAGATGTAGTGTTCATACATCACCCTCCCTCCTATATTTTTGATAATTAATGACATGATAATAGTGCTTAAGGAATATTTTTTTATTGGTTCATGAAGGAAGAAGGAAGCCTTCGGTAGTGGAAGAGAAGGACTATGCATCATGGGAAATGGAGTTTACTTTTAATATTAATCATTTATACTCCTTGCATTTTTTTAAAATCATGTTTTGACGTTTAAAGATAAAATTGATTTCCCACACTAGAATTATGATCTACTTGACTAGTTTATGAGACATGAGTTTTTAGTAATACCCTGATTCAATGTTCAAGATCTTAATGTTAATGATATTGAATGAGTAAAATGGAGAAAAAAATTACTGAGATTAATCATAGATATTAAAATTATGACCCATTAATTGAATGAATTAATTGATTCACATAAATGAAATTCAATAACCATCTTTCATTCTTTGAATTTGTGAAAATTAGGTGAATTGATGTATTATTGTTAATAATGTATTGAGTGATTATCCCAAATCATATGTCTCATTCACTAGAGGATTTCATAACCAAGTACTTCCTATATATTCATTTTTATATTTCTTGAGTGATCTTGGGACATATAAGTGACTAAATCATGTATTGAAACCGGTCAAATATATGACTGTGCAAAAACACATTTGAAATGACTGAGGCATCCTTTGAAAATCTAGTTTTCCTTAAAAGATCACCTTTACAAACATCCTTATTTTAGTCCATTGAGACAATGAATGAACTTTATTGGGATAATTCATATTTTAACCCAATTTTATCCATTCCAACACTCCTCTTTATATTTCCATGAAATTTTAAAGTATAAGTGTGGGGGTAAAGGGAATCATGCTTTATGGGATGATATACATAGTAAGGAATAAGTGTGGGGTTTCTATTGTGGAAATTCTAAAAGGTTATGGAGTCATTCATTATACTCTATTTTTGCCCACCTTGAATTAGAAAGAATGACAAAAATGAAAAAAAGATCCAAAAAAAGAAAAAAAGGGTTGTGATTTGGGAGAATAAAAAATCAGCATTTTCCAGAATGACAATCTCCGGATTGTATGTGGTTAGGTGATGTATGTGGGTTTTTTATATAATCATAACATTCTAAATAATAAACTAAAATTTCAAAAGTAAAAAAGTATGAAAGAGGTTGCACAAATCATTCCTTATTCTTATTTGATCATAACCTTTACATTAAGTTTTAGGGAAGTGGGTTTTGCTACTTTTAAGGGGAGAATTTCAAAACACTTTCTGATATCACACATTGTAATAAAGAGATAAACCTCCTCCTTGAGCCATAATTTTTAAAGAATCAAATCCTACCAACTATAAGCCATAGAATAATTTGAATCATTATTGTATGTCCTCATGATTTTATGTGTCTTTTGTCATTACAAAGTGAGGAATGTAGTGTATTTACATGCCTATGGATAAGTTTCATGTTCTCATGATACGATAATGACTATAATTGAATTGTATCATGAGTGATGAGATAATAAAATCAAAATTGAGGTAAATCATGACTTTTCATGTTTTATAAAAATTAATTCATGAGTTTGAATGAATAAAAGGATAAATTCAGTCATTTTTCAAAGGGGAAAAGTAAAATACATTATTTGATTGTTTCCTTGAAAAATGGGAAATTAAATTTATATTTTATTTTATTTTTTTAAATTCTGATTTCACATTGAAATTTTTTTGATATTATTTCATTGGAATTTGAATATTGGTAATATTTATGCCCTTTTATTTCCATGTTGATATTTTATTCTTGAGGAAAAACATGGTTTAAGTGTGGTGGTATTTGACATAGCAAATTAATGTGCATATTTTTATCAAATATTGATGATTTTTTATAAAATATTGATAATTTTTTAATTTTTCAATGATAAAACCCATGTATTTCATTGTTTTATTAAAATATTAGGAAATTTGGATTATAGAATGGAAATGAGCACAATTTTAAAAGGTTCATAAATATGTATTTTTTAAAGATTTTTACCACAAGGGTATTTTGGTCATTAATTTTAAAATATAATTTCAAAAAAAAGTGATTAGTAATTTTTTGGAACCCTTATTTTAATTCCATCAACTTTGTATCCTAGACCAGGGGAAGATTCTACCATCTATAGGCCTTAAAAATCAATAAAGATAAATATATTTCTGGGCATACAATGTGAACCCCGCCATGGTAATGAAATCACATATCGACCTAAACAACTTCAATGAAGTTGATGCCAACTAGAATAGAACAAGGACACATTGTTCAGGCTCTATAAAAAATTTGGGGGAGTTTTGAAGTTATTATTGTTTTTATTGGATGTTATACTTTTGGGGGAACCTTCTTGGAAACTTCATCTAGAAAAAGAAACTGATAATGAAAAAAATCATAACAAATTCCTCCACTATACAAATGAGCTTAATTGTGGAGGCCGAATGGCTAACAAATTTATGAAAAACTGTTATGATCAGGAACCTGAATGAATCAACCATTTAAAAATAAAACAACGCACAATCCTTTAGAGGAAAAAATCTTGCCTATAAAAGGAATCCCTTGTCTCCACCCCAAATCATCAACTCGACACCCACAACCAAGGAGGTATCCCACTAGGGCATGAGCCGCCACTAATCGTCTCTTCCCCCATAATTTTTTCACTATAGTTTTCTTTTTGTTTTTATTTCTATTGTAATTCTAATTTCAGTTTTATTAATCCATATATTTTTATTTTAGTTTCCACCATTTAATTTCATCTATAATAATAATAATAATAATAATTGAAAACTATTATTATTATTATTATTACAATAATTATTATTTATAATATCTCTATCTTAAATTTAAATTATTTTTCCTTATTTTTCTCGCCTATTTTGAAAACTATTTTCCAAATCAATAATAATAATTTGTAATATTATTATTATTATCATCATATTCATTTTAAAGTATTTAATATTATTTTCTCCCTCTATCCTCTCTCTCTCTAATCCATCCACCATTCTAATCTCCATCTCTCAAAAATGAGAGGCTGATCCTAAGGCATGGCCTGGGGAGGTCATGGAGTTCCTGAGTTTTCTTTAATGTTTATTCTTATTTTGTGATATACTTGAGTTGTATGCTTGTGTGGGGAAAATTTCCTTGATTGGGGGACGTTCTCCAATGACATGCGACTGAAACTATTTCTATTCTGTAAAATAACAGTGATTGAGACATGAGTTGTCATGTTTTTGTTATCAAACTAGAATAAAAAAAATAAAGGAGAATAATGATTGAATCTATGACTGAACCCCAAAACCATGTACTTTCTTACAAACATCATTTTTTTAGACTTGAATCTTAGTATAAATTTAGAATTTCTATTTTAAATTTCATTGCTTTTAATAATAAAAAACACAAAAATAGATAGTTTAAGAGATGTGTAAGAAGTAAGGGAACCAAAATGACAGGCTACTCACGATAGATGACCCTGGTCAGCCACTGTGCTGCACTAGGAAAAAATTAATTATATTTTCCCACACCCCGCGATAATCATTTGTCACTTACCCACGAAGGACTCTCTCTTGTTGATACTCAATCTCTATTGTGTATTCTGGGATGGTCACTCCATCCTTGATGTCTAGCTCACCCCAGTCGATGACGTGTGATAGATAATGCACGTTCCACCACAAATACGACACATGGAAGACATCTTGTACCCAATGAAACTATTATGGTAGATCTAGGTGGTAGTCCACCTCTCCAACTCTATGAAATATTTGAAAGGGGGAAATTAACCTCAGAGACAACATTCCTCCCCATACAAATCTATACATCCCTCATCGAGGTGAGACCCGAAGGAAGAAATGGCCCCCCTCTTAAAACTCTATATTTCTCCATAATCTGTCAGTATAAGACTTATACTAGCCCTATGTAGTATTCATATGCTCCTGGATGATCAGTTCCTTCTCAGTGGTAGATCGCACCAACTCTGGACTCATGGGTTCTAACTATCCAATATCGGTCCAGTAAAGCGGTGACTGGCATGGTCTCCCATATAAAGGCTCAAAAGGTGTCATACTCATGGTGTAGTGGCAGCTATTGTTGTACGGAAACTCTACTAGTGGTAGGTGGTTCTCGAAACTATGACCAAAGTCCAAGATATAGGCCCACAACATATCATACAGAACAAGAATGGATCTCTCCATTTGACCATGTGTCTGGGGATGGAATGTTGTGCTCAAGCATAGTAGAGTCCCAAACGCCTCCTGAAATTCCTTCCACCACTGGGATGTGGAATGAGCATCCCAATCTGAGACTATAGTAGAAGGGATTCCATGAGTCCAAACTATCTCCTAGACATAGAGGAATCAAAATCCATCTATGGAACTCTGCTCCCAGATAGTTAGGATGTGGTCTGAATTGGTGAGTCAGTTAATGATCATCCAGATGGAATTGTGTCCCTTGGAAATTTATGGTAAGATAGTCAAGAATTTCATCGATATTCCATCCCACTTCCACTCTTGAAATTCTTGGGGTGAGCTAACCCTGCTGGAACCAAGTGCCCAGCCTTCACCTACTATCACGTAAGGCATCGATAAATGAACTCAACTACTACTTTCTTTATCACTATCCACAAAAATGATGTTTGAGGTACTGGTACATTTTTTCCACTCTATGATGAACCTCCAAGGGGGATGTATACTCATGAAATTCCACTGGCGGTACTGTGCATCCTATGACAAGCATGACGTACTCCTAACCATGTGAATATCCTTCTGGAACATGTCATATGGATCACTGAGCACATAAATTATCATAGTCGAAATCCCCAAGTTGTGCCTACCTAACTGACCACAAGAGTGGTGGGGAAACAACCATAGATTGGAGGAAAGATGCATCATATCCATCCATGAAGGATAAATGTAGAAAGACCAATCGCCCCTATGCCTCACTTAGCTATTGTGAAATTGATTTTTGACTAAGATCATCAGCTACTACATTCCCCTTCTTAGGATTATAGATGGTTCCAAATTCATAATCCTGCAGGATATCCATCCATCACCGATGCTTCATATTCAGATACTTCTACAAGAAGATGCACTCGAGGCTTGTATGGTTACATTGGACGATGAATCATTTTCCCTTAAGGGAGTGTCTCCAAATCTTCAATGACATGACTAATGCTACAAACTCGAGATCATGGGTCATGTAGTTATGGTCATGCATACATAGTTGGCATGAACCATAAGCAATAACCACCTGCCTCTACATAAGAACCCAACCAAGGACAATCCTATATGAATTTCAGAAAAATATGTACTGGACACCCCATTTTGGAAATCTCAAGATTTGACTGCTCGTCAAACTCTACCTCAACTGCTGGAAAGCTTGCTAGAACTTCTCCATCCATACGAAAGGCTATTACTTTTAGGACAAGGAAATCATAAATTCTGATATATAGGAAAAATCATGGAAAAATCATTGGTAGTATCCATCCAACCCAAGGAATATCTGCACCTCTATCACACTTTGTGGTGGATCCCATGCTTGCACGACCATGACCTTTGCTGGGTCTGCTGATACCTCATCCATTGAAATAAAAATTCCCAGAATGTAGACCTCCTATATCCAGAATAGGGACTTTGAGATCTTCGTATAAAGAAGGTTCTCTCATGTTACATCTCGAACCATCCGTAGGTGTCTCATGTACTCCTCCTTTGATGTTGAGTATACAAGGTTTTCCTAGCTGAAGAGCATTATGAACTAGTCTAGGTATAGCTAAAAGATCCTGTTTATATATCCCATGAACCCCATGGAGGAGTTCATCATGCCAAAAGGCGTTATCAAGTACTTGTAGTGACCACAACAGCATCTAAAATCCATCTTCAGTATATCCTACTCTCTTATTCATAGCTGGTGGTAACCCAATCGAAGGTCAACCTTTGAGAACCAATTTTCCCCTCTTAGCTAATTGAATAGATCATCGATCCTTGGTAGTGGATACTTGTTCTTAAATATCACATGATTCATGTTCCAGTAATCCATGCACAACCTCAAACTCCAATATTACTTCTTGGAAAACAAAACTGGGGCTACCCAGGGTGATACACAGGGTCTTCTGAAGCCCTTCCTCTACAAATCCTATGGCCGCACCCTCAGCTCGCGATGCTCTATGGGAGACATATGATTTGTTGGTAATGATATTAGTATCATCTCGGGGTGTAAGATGATGAATAATTCGATCTCCTAGTGGGGAGTTAGTCTTGGAATATCTTCTGGAATGACATCCTCGAACTCCACCACTATTGAAGGGAATTGAAATCTCACAATGTATGCTACTCCAAGAAAATGTCTAGAAACATCATGATTGATGATATGTGCCCTCCTATGAATGATCCTATTTTGTGATGCATGGGTTACCTTTTCACCTACAATGGAAAACCACGTTAAATAATTATAGATACACCACACACTTCACCTAAAGTAGTTGATTTTGGCAAGGAATGAAGATAACCAATCGATACCAAGAATGATATTGTAAGGCCTCTGCACTACCACCATGATGTTCCCACCAAAACTATCGCCTCCACGAGTAAGATAACATTATCGGAAAAGATGTGTGATCATTAAGTCTTCTACTGTAGGTGTCTCCAAGAGTACGGGTCAAGTCAACAGCACTATCAGATTCTCAAGGATTCTCATAAGACATGTGGTGTGGAATGAATGACTGGAATCTATGTCTATAAGTATGGAAGATAAGGTAGAAAAGACACATTTAATACCTTAGATCATCCCAAGAGTTCCTCGGTCATATTCCTTGACTGCGTGTAGTTGCACGACCCCTATCCCCCAACTCCATGAGCCAATTGCAGACCTCTTGGGTGTGGTGGTGGAAGTGGGTCAAAGTGTTTACCACCTCATGCAGCACTCCCTAATCCTCTACCATGCCCTCCACCTGGAGGGTCTTCCTATTCCACTATTTTCCTCTACATTGGTGTTCCATCCACCACATCCCTATCTGAAACTTGATAGGATGGAAAATATCAAGAACGATTTCATCTCTCATCGCATGAGTGGCATCATCTCTCCCTAGTCTGATTGGATCCGTCCCAAGTTCTCTGGGCCGCAGATCCCCTATCTTTTGTGCCCTCCTATGAGGTCTCCCACATCCCGATCCCTATGCATGACTTATTTTCAATTTTTCCGAGATCTCTACACCCAGTGGCCTGCTGTTGACTACCACTGGTTGTCTCTATTCAACCAAGATGCTCTCGACCACCAAATCATACTCGAGCACTCGTGTATTAGTCGAAATGCATAGATCCATAATACTATCTTAGATGTTCCATCATAGATCTCACTGGAATGTTCAATCTATGATGTAATGATCCTTTAACTTGTCCATCGAGTACCTGTAGTGTTTATTGAACTTCGATGAATAGTAATTCATCGTTAAAATACCCTACTGGAGCGAAAGAAGCTCATGGATACACACTTCTCGAAGAAAAACTGGAGAGAAATCCTCCCAAAAGAGTCTCTCGAATTCTATCCATGAAAGAGTATCCTAGTTATGAGTTTTCATGGTAAATCTCCAACATCATCCCACAAAACCTTATATATGTATTGCTCTTAGAATCACCATATGGTATGCTGGGGTCCTGTCTAGATGAAAAACACTGGTCACCACCTCAATCCAATCCTTTGCCACATAAGGGTCTAGCTTACCTCGAATCCTATGGGTTATCTATCTCTAAATCTCATGGAGTGACTCCGCATATGCTCCTTGTTTGCTGGTACTACTGGTACCACATGATGCTCCACTCGTGATGATATAGCAGGTGCACCACCTAGATATAATGCCAAAGGAACTAGTCCCTAAATCTACGCCTCGTCACTAAGGGGGTCAACCTCGTGATCGAGCTACTGAATCCTAGTGATTATGCGTCGTATAATAATCCTGTAAGAAAACAAGATGTATCACGGTCAAAGAGTATATTTGGATAGATGAACCTAAAGGACATGGAAAACCCAAAAATTCTATATTATGCATGTACCATTATTTTGTTTCCATGGAACTATTTTTCTCATGTACCATGTTGAAAAGCAGGTTATCAGAGTCCTAGTGTATGGATACATCGGCTCCCACACCCACCCTGGAGTCCCTGGCCTGAAATCTAAACTAAAAACACTTAACACTATTTCCCCAAACATATATCATAGATTCTTGATCCTAATGTAGAACCGACCTGCATCAAATACCACTCTATCATGAACTGTTCCAATGTGGCCCATGCCACGACTCCACAAGCCCGCCTTCAATTGGATAGGTTCTGGTTACTAGCACTGAGTAGGAATATCACTAACATGGGAGGCATTGCCTAATTACTTGTAAAAACTCACACATCTCCAATCCCACAAATGATAAAATGTAAAAAACCACAATGAAACAAAAATACATGCATACAACTAAACCCAACCAATAGAGTACAACAAAATGTAATGTGTGAAAAAGAAAACTAGGTCATAATACATTCCCACTAAAAGAAAGAGTCTAAAAACTACAAAGTCCACCTGGTAAGTATGAGATAGGTACTGGAACTGCAACTCATAGCTATCAGAAAACATCAGCCTATAGGGAAGATCAAAAAGATCGATTTGGTCTAAGTATACCCTAAACTCCATCAAAAGGATGATCCTCTGCACAAGACATGACATGTGCAGAAAAATCCCTTGTAGGGATGAGTATAACAACACTCATTAGAGGACCCCGAAAACCAAAAAACAATACACAGTGTAAAGGTATAGTAATCTATAAATAGTATATGTCTACAGAATATATATGAATAGAAACACATCCAGATATACTAGAATCATAGACGATGTTGTCTAGAGGTAAGTCACCACGAACACATACCCTTGCTAGAGATTCAGTTCGATGATTCCAAGAAGCACTCATTTGAGAGAACTCACTACATGAGTATTTTAGAACAGATGATGTCCATATGAGAAGTTCTTTTGTGGGGAAGTGTCACAATAGATATAGACGCACTGATAGATCTAAAGAGAGAGTAGATACACCCATTCTAGGAGAACTCACTACTGATTGGGGAAAGATCGCGATACAAGGAGGGTAACTTCCACGAACTTGAAATAAACCAATACCCATCCATATTCACCTACTAAGTAGAGGATTTACATCTTGAAGTATTGGTCACATTGATACCTGACTCTACCTAGGGCCAAGAGTGTGAATATGATCTCACTCTAAGCTTCTCGAAGTGATTATGACTCTATCCAGAATGTCATGCTAAAGATATCACACTCCTATGGGTAGAAATGATACATGACATTCAGGGGAACTAGAAAAGGGGAACTAACCCCCAAAAAATGTTAAAGTAATGGCAGACAAGAAGACCATGCAATGTACAGAAAATTACACAGCATGTAGAATTGTCGCACGTTGTGTCATATGACCCCAGGTACTGCCCATGTACAACGACCTGTGTTGAAACATGTATCATGTAGAAAGAGGTATACACGGTGTGTAAGAACATGACACACCATGTCCTTTTATCCAGAGGATTATCCTTGTATGACTTCCATGTGCATGTACATGACTTCAACCCGTGTAAGGAACTATATGTTGTGTGACAGTTGTCACTTTCTGTGTCATCACTTCCTACATCACAAAAGCATTACCACTATCGATTCGTCCCCACACACCGTGCTCTTCAGAGAATGCACCCGTTTCTTCAGGGTTTTCCAAAAATGGCACTCCTCCTATGAGCGCCTATATTGATCATCCAATCCACATTAATATGATTCATTTTTTATGAAACTAAAGGTTTAAGGTCTACCCTCCATGGAAAATGATATTCTGATGGTTTCGGGCCTCTGATCGGCCCTGAAAACATGTTTCAATCCACCCACCCGATGAAACATTCAAGAACAATTTCTCTTGAACCGAGATGATTTTTGTGCCCCAATATTCATCAATCCTCCCCTGCGTCTTCATGATGTTAGATCTCAAATTTGGGATTTTTTTGTTGCGAAACGGATGTGCAATGATCTTTTGTTCATAACACCATGAAGAAAGCGAAGAATGTGTGGTAAAAAGGGGAAGGATAAATCCACACAACAAATTGAGGAATAAACCTCCACCATAATTCTTCACCACATTTATCCTCTCTAGTTAGAATAATAAAATAAAGATAATAAAATTTAATCAAATAATTCACATATTGATTCCCCAAAATAATCTCAATAATGGACCCTCCTGTAGGAGCAAACTATTTATGGGTCAACCTTTTCATGTGATGTTCCGCATTCTTCATTTCAATCCCGAAATGGGGAAAAGAATTTAAATAACAACCACTAACTTGGTCTTCAATAAAGAGTGATATCAGTCATCATTTGGGATCAGATCTTATTGTGTAACGATCCATGCGCCGTCCTTCATCGTCATTTGTTGAGAATTCTTCGAGGGTGGCTCCTCACCAAAGCTCCATATGATTTTGGTTAGTTTTCCACGGTTATGAGAATATACCTATGAAACTAGTTATTTTAAACACATTAAAGTGTCAATGCATTATGGAAATGTTTAAAATAGAATAAAAAATTAATTTATTTTATTCCCTTTAAAACATCTAAAAACTAAATTTTGGTAGTCGACCCACGCTGATTGATCTTAGGCCTCGCCTATGGTAAATTCACTACAATGAATGTAACTACATGCTTGGATTTCTGATATGGGAACCCATTTAATAGTAATTACACTTTTTCATAAAAACTGCTTTCATGTGCTATGTGAAAGTATAATTTATTTCAAACTTTTTTTTGGGAACTTTGGGCCTCGGAATCGCACACCGTCATAAATCCTGGCCTGGAAATTATTCCATATAATATTTGAAAAATAATACAATGAAATTATGAAACACTACAAAATAATTTCACCATACAAAATAAAACAAGGGATATATCATACAAATGTATCAAGGAATTAAAATTTGAGAAAGAGAACCCCTTATGACATTGGAAGATTTTGAATCAAGCCCTCTTTAAGGATTTGGTTTCAAGTGAATGAGTAAATGATATGAAAAATTATAGGATCATGAAAAAATATTAAATAAGAAATAGATTCCGTATTAAAAAAAATCCTAGTGTATAATAAGTATTATGTGTCAAGGGTTAGAAACCAAGACATGAGACCCTTAATGTTGTACAGATTAAATATAAACATGAAACTAAATTGATGAGTAATTAAACTATTTTTTTTATAAAACTAATCATTAATCGTATTCAAATAAATTTTATTTATATTTTACCATTTATTACCATAGTCTGTTTAGTTATGTTTGGGTTTTTCCTCATGTTTTTTATTCTATGTGAAATAATTATTTCCATATTTATAAAAATCAAAGATAATAAGTCAAATATACAATTTAAACATTTCAAAACCAAAAAAAATAATTTCTTTCTCATTGAAATATAAATATATTAGTATTTAAAATTCAATAGTCATTTATGATAGAGTTACATAATTTTATTCTAATAAGTGGTTAAACAGACCGAAACAAAAACACACTACAAGTCGACGGGTTAGTATGGTCAATAAAGTATATGATACCATTATAAATGAATAATAATTATATTATTGATATTTTTAATGTTTTTGAATAATATTATAAGTGTTTTAGAAAGAAATTAAACTAAATATGAAAAAATAATAGTACATGGTGGAGGTATTAATCCACAAAATTCAAGGTAAATTATTTTATTTTAAAATTAATGAGTGGGAATGAAGGTGAGGTATAATTTATGTCTTCATAATCATAATTAAATTATTAGTGTCACATTTATTCTTCAATTACATGCTTATCAGAGAATAATGTTTGAAAATGGAAGAAAATTCTTAATTGATATGGTATATCACAAAAACACTGAATCAATATTATTTTATATTTATAAGTGAATGGGAAGGAATACATTATGATTATACCATTAATATAATAACAAATTTTTATACTAATTATACTGATATAATTATATTTCAAAGATTAATATAGGTTTATAAGAGATTTATATTGATGTGAAGAATAAGGACTAAGTAATACTCACTTTGGGACATTAAACTTTCTCTTAAATATATCGTTGGAAATGAAGGGATTGGGCTTTACTATAGTTAAATATAGATTTATGTAGTTAACGAGACCCGTATTATTATAAAATTAAATTGATTTTATATGAAATTTATAATGGTATGTGAAACTTTGAGATGGTTGAATTCATCCCCTTTTATCAGTTATAAAAGGTCTACTATTTTCATCACCCAATATTATTCTTTAACAAAATGAATCTATTCATGGAAAATAGTTCCAAAAGATAGAAGTAATTGATTATAAGGTTTCATAAGGACAATAAATCATCCACCACCAATTTGAACACAATTTTTTAACCTGTTTCAATCATGATACCACAAAATTTGAATATGTTGCCATTTTCATTCTTACCTTAGGAACTAGATTTTACCCAAGTAGATTATATTTTATTAAATATATACGGTACCATTGTAAACAAAGTTTTATGTTATAGAACAAATTTCAGGCTCAATAGAGTATATAATCATTTATAAATAAGTGAATAATTAACTTTTAGAATAAACATTTAATATATAGAAAAAAAAATTAGAAAAATTTTGTTTTATCATTACATTTTATTGTTCTTATTTACATTTGATTAACAATTGAATAAGTCCTCATTTTTTTAAATATCAAATTAAAAAATTTATTATATTAATTTTTAAAATGGATTAATTTATTTTGTTATAAAAAATAAAAAATGATAGTTAAATATTTCTTTGAAATTAAAAGTTTTACCATTGGGTGTAGGATATTGTAGTAGTACTATAGTGGTACTGTAGTAGTGGTGGAACTGTAGCACCCACGACACTATAGTTGTAGTGATCATTGTAGCGGTGTAAGTATTATAATAGTTCCATTCATGAGAGGGACTTTAGGAAAACATATGGGCCATCAGTGCTATATAATGGGATTTAAAGCCCACTAGGCCTACGAGCAATGTAATGGTTTCCTCTACCCATAAAAAAGAGATCATTTCAAATGTTTAAATAATAAATAGTCTTTGACCCCAAAATTTAATTATAGTAATCATATATTTTTATTACTAAAAATTAAATTTTTCTTATTAAATAATATAAATTTTTTGATATAGAACTAGAAAACCATTTTTTGATTAATCTTTAATGCTTTGAAAAAAAAATCAATATAAGCTAAATAAATATTTTAAAATTAAAATATTACATTGGATTACATGACGTTATGTTTCATAAAAAAAAGTATTTAATTATATATTTTACTTTACAAATATATAATTTTATATAAAAAATATCAGTTAATATTAAGCCATTGTTTTATTATGATAATGTCATAAATTTGATTTTAATTTCAAAATCATATTTATTTTACTATTCACCTAAAAATAAATTGTTTTCGAAAAAACAAAAAAAAATTCATCTTGATATAATTTTGACACGTCAAATTAAAAAATTCTATTAAATTTTCAAAATTAAAATTCTAAATTTTTTTAATTTTTCTTTTTAATCATAAAACAATTACCTAGAAAAATTAAATCTATTGAAAATACTCCTTTTATCATTGAATCATATTGATTATATTATCACTAATGGTAATAATATTTAATTAAATAATATCAAGGAGATTTTATTATAGTTTTTTGAATAATTATTTTTCAATAAGTCTTGAAATTTTTTATTGGGTTTTTTTATAGAACACAAGTTATGGAATATTGTATTGATTTTATAAGATTTAAAATATATGGCCTATATATTCTACCCACTTAAATAAATTTATACCTTACAAGGGTAATTACTAGTCATTAGATAACTTAGATGAGGGTATTATTAACATATTACTCATCTTGATTATATCTTTTAATATGAATTCTATTTTACTCTCATAGGCCATATCAAGTTACTTTTCCTTCCCCAAAAAACAATAATCATTTGAAAAAAAATAAACTATTCATATATTATCTACAACATACCTTTAAAAAATAATTAGAATATATAGGACATTAAAAAACAACAAAATAATATATTATATGAAAAACTAACTCTATCATTAGTCCTAACATAGTTTCAAACAACTATTCATAAAATCACACACCATCAAAATACAAATATTTTAGCAAAAAAAAAAAGATATCACGATTCAATTACCCATCCCAGGGATACCAATACTATCTAAAATATTTTTTTAAAATTATTCAACCATATTCCATTTTAGAATCATTCATATATTAAACCAAAGAGTAATGTTTCCCTTAATCTTGTTTACTTCAATAGTTATCCCAAAAAATATAAGTTTGTCAAAAAATCACTTATCAAGGATATTTATTCATTTTAATATACATTTCAAAACCTTTAAATAATATCATATGATGAACCATCCTTTGATGTTCCACATATTCCATACAACATTATAGAATGTAATAGAATTTCATCGATAAATATCACCCAAAAATAAAAATATATTATGATATGAGGATGTAATTTACATTATGATATCAACCTCGCTACCATATGTAGAAAATCTTGTTTTCCATAATTATAATAATATAGTATGATTCTAAACCATTTATGTGTGATACCTACTTCAGTAATAATACATAGTAATTTGTAGACACATACCTTTTTCAAATTTATTTTCCTAATCCTATTTCACCCAAACACTAAAACACAAAACATTTATTAATAAAATAAAAATAAATGATCATACACTTATAAAAATCTCAATCCTAATATGTATTATCTAATGGAACCTTTATTTAATCCTTTGAATCCATTATTCCAATGTACTTTTGTTATGTTTTGTTCTCCTGTATTTATTTTCCTATTCCCAAGAAGAACTATCCCAAAATTATAATGACCTTTTTACAAGAGACTATGCATAAAAATCATTGAAATATATTCCTTAAATGTTCTACAAATCCCTTTTACATAAAATATTAGATTAATTAATATTTTCCTTAACTAGTGATACTCTTCATTTTAATATAATTTATCCATAATCATTCCCAATTTGGTTTTCTAACATAAATATTTTTGAATCCTTCATAATGGATTTTAAATAGAATTTGATTATCCACATCCTAACCCCCATCAGTGTATAGACATGTTTGTAGTCTTAGGCCCACACATCATACAGTAGTGTGATGTTTTAATTGATACTCAACCATCATTTTCTGGGTGATTTCCTCTATGTGCATCTATGCAAAAAATGAATATACATTCAAGTATCCTCACATGTATATAATTTTTAGGATAACCTTATAATGTTTACTTTACTAAAACATTATGATTTGATCCAAAAATTATACTCATCCCTTATAGTTATTCCTATGGTTTTCAGTTAATTTCTCTCACAAAACACCCAAAATAAATAAATTGATCACCAATAATTGCCAAACATATCTATCATACCAATTTAGGTACCCAAACCTAGACTCTTAGATATTATGCTGGCAACATTTCTTTATAAAATGGAGTTGATACCATGAAACATTATCATATATATATTTATGACATTAAAATTAGTTAAACATTAAATCTCAAAATAATCAGATAATCACAAGAACAAAAGGTTCAATGTCTCAGAGTATTAGTTACATAAGACACATAATGTATAATACCTATGAATATATCCCCATAATGAAGAAACATTTAAGTCACCAACCTTAAACATTACATAATCATAAGTTATTTAAAGAATTCAATATTGAGGATATTTTCAGGTTTAGTGTTTTAGAGAATTAGGCCATAAATATTACATTACATCTCAAAAATTTCATAGTAGACACTTATTCTGTATCCATTTTTTAACAAAAATAAAACTCTTTAAAATAAACCAAGAATTATTTTCTTGAAATAAATCTTATAGAATTCTTCCTTTCTCTTACTCTTCCTTATACCCTATAAAAAACATTTGAAAAACATGGGATGAGCATAAAAATCTCAGTAAGGGTTATCAAAAAAATAAGAAAACATTATCCGATCAATACAAACAAATCAATAAAATCATACATTTCAATCATAAAACACAATATCATTAACTTACCTCATGAAATCAAAAGTCTTATGAATAACTCATGATAATCATAAATCATAATGGTAACTTGGGGCATCCATAACATATTTACACTATAGCTTTCATAGCTACATTGGGAGTTACGTTTAGAATAACCATCATAGTATATTCCCTAAATATGTTAAGAGAAACATTAACATTGACCTCGGTCATGTTCCCCAAAGAATTTGAGGGATATTTCGGCTCACCCACCCATGGTTTATCATAGAACAACCCACAGGCATAAATAATATCTAAGAACCATTACATAATCATAACACATAATACATGATTAAAAGAAATATAACATTCCCACATTGTAATCAAAATATATAATTTCATGATATTTACATAATTAATGATTTCTCAAAACCAATTTCAATACAAAAATACATAAAAATGGTATATGGTATTTATTTTCCATTTAAAAACATTACATATTATTATGGAAGACAAATATCAAATATTGCTCGCGGCAGTGAAAATGTCGTTATAACCACGTACAATAAAAAGAAACATTCTTTTGTTTTTTAGTAAAATGCTTTGTAAAAGAAAACATTCCTTTTGAAAACCGTTGAATCAAATAAAATTAAAAGGTATAATTATACTCTATAAAGAAGAAGGTCGTGTATAAACCAAATTATGCCTCAATGAAAGGAGATTGAGATGAAATCCCTTACAAATATCATTTTTTTTAATAAAATAGATATATTACGTATCTTCACTATAAATACACACAAATAAATTATAAATACTAGAGAAGATATCAAAAATTAATTTCTCACATAATCATTGATTGACATAATCAAGACGTAGACTGTCAACCCAAAGAATATAAATTGGGTTAAGATGTTCCCTTATGAAAATTCCACAGCCTAACGGCGTTAGTTAAAAATTTAGAAAATGATTCGATGAGAGTGAAAAGAGTCCTTAATCACTTGGATATAAAATTTACTACAATAATTATATATAATAACATTTCCCAACATTTGAAAATTGAAATTAAAAGACATAACATAAAAGAAGTCTTTGGCTAAAAGAGGAGGGAGAAATGTTCCCTCACGTTGAGTCTGATTCATCATGTATGTTCCTTGTTCTTCCTAAATAATAAACATAAGTTAATTTATACTTTTTTAAGAACCTTTTTCATCATTATTATTCATTTTATATCACTTTTTACCATGTTATAAAAATTACATAATTATTTAAGGTAATATCGGTCGTTTTGTCGATATTGGGTACTTGAGTCGAAAATGATCTTGTTATAATTAAAAATTCTCCATGTGGTCAATTTTATATTATATCCATAATAGTTTTAATGATTTAAATATCATATATATACAGAATATAAGTATTTATAATATTCAATAACATTTGATGATAAGAAATGAAATGCAACGTTCATGGAGATGGTAAGTCGTACATACGCATGAACACTACTTTCATTTATTTTTCATATTAATAAAATGAAAAATAAATGATTATAATTACAGTATAATATCATATGATATATATGTTAAATAATTTCATTAAATTCATTCTTTATAAGTTCTATGTATGGCATGAACAAGTCATGTCACTTTGAGGGGCGGTGGTCCACAATTCCACAAATGAAATTATCGTATTTACACATCATGAAAAGAAAAAAGGTATGTCAATAAATTAAAATTAAATAATAATAGATTAAATATAAATATAATATATATCATATATAAAAACATTTCCACCCTAATTTCCACCATGATAGGTGGTAGGGTAAAATCAAACAATCATCATTTCGTGAGGTAGCAGTTTGTCGTACACAGAAACAATATGTTTGTATCCATTAGATTGAAGTGTGTGTAAGTGTAGTTAGAATCCATCTCCTAAAAATATCCCCTTAAATTTATGATACTGGTTTTTTATGTAATCAAAGAATATTAATATAATAGGGTGTGTATATGTAAAATAATGGAATGTAACTTTAGAAAAGATGCTACCACTTAAAACATGTAACTCCATTGGATTTGATCCAAACTGCTTTATTGAATTTCATTATTACTAGGGTAAGGATTATATGAGTAATATATGTATTTTGGGAGATTATTTGGGAATATTTTATATAGTGAAATGGGATTTAGATGTGTTATTAAATGGGTATAGGTGATGCCCTTTTATAAGAGAGAGGGTGGCACTTTAAGAAGGTATTCAAATATTATTTTATTAAAAAGCGATTTTTAGTTTTAAATGATCCATAAGTCATATATTATAAATATAATATGATTTTGGGTTGAATTACCTTCAATAAATAGTTTTTAGAAAATTATAGTTCAAAAATTTAACCTTTTATTTTAGCTTTAATCGTTAGTTGACTAATTTAACACTTACTATCTCTTCATCAATATTCATACTATATGATTAATATAGTTACTATAAATTTAATATCTAACCTCAAGTGGTTAATTAATGACATTTAAAACATTATCCAATTAATGTGGATGAATCATTGATTTTTAGGACTGTTAAATCATTTAAAAAATTGTAATAGTTTTAAAAACTCGTTTTTTTCAATTGTTTTACTTTTCATGTCATGATTTTTTTAAAAATTCATAAAAACTTTATTATTTCGAAATAACATAATTAATTAAAATATAAAAAGTCATAATAATACATAGAACTATTTTATGGCATAAAAAGTTTCAAAATAAATTTATTTTTATATTTAAATCTCATTTATTTAAATAATTCATTAATATGTTAATCACTAAGTCATCATTATGTCATAAATAGATATATTTATTTGATATTAAAAAATTAATAACAAAGAACCATGATGTATGAAATCTTATTAATATTTATAATTTACTATTTATAGTGGAAAATATCACTTATATAACCCCATATAAAAATTGTTTTACAAAAATATATATGTTTATGTTACATTTTTCTTTACTTTAAATTAATTCTTATAAAATGTTATTTTCACATCCATGTGGCCCAATGGGGATCCAAAATCAATACAAGGATACCCAAAGTGGGAAATATCTCAAACAATAGGATTAGGATACGTGTTATGGTAGGTTTATATTATTATAATATTAATTTTTACCCTTATTTACCAGATTTACTCTTTAACCATGGTAAACAAAATTATTTCTGAAGTTACTATTCATAATGTCTAAAAAAGGTAATTATTTTCCCAATTTTGACCACTTGATTATAAATATGGAATAGATTTTTAAAAATTCCAAACACATAATTGGCTGAAATTAATTTAAAATTAATTGTCGTTGTCAAAACCAAAAAATGGGTTTTTAAGAAGTAATAACTATTAAACGATTGACATGTGTTTACATCTAATTTAAAAGAACAATTACTTCTAAGTACCACAATTAGATTAAATTATAGATATAAAATCTAATTATACTTTAAAACCAATTAAAATAATATTATAACTTTATAAATAATAATTTTAAATGTAGTTTTTAATTAAAATGCAATATTTTTCACTATTCAAAAAAATGAACATTATCAGAAAAATACCAAAATTTCAACTAAAGTAAATTTTTATGTCTCTATTCTATAAAATAATTTTATATTGTCAAATAGAACATAAAAAATGACCAAATAAATATTTAAAAATGGTTCTCCATCAAAAGGTGGTAAAACTGTATTTTTAGAATAACATTTCTTTTATCTGAAAAATTGAATTTGTTCCCACATCATATCTAGATAACATATAAGATGAATTTAAAATATTAAATTTAATATATAACACATATTTTTAATTAAATAAAAAACCATTATGAGTGATAATATTTTTAAACACAATTATTCTCTTTCAAATGGATTTTCATAAAATAACATCCTTTATATTCCGTTGGGTTTTATTTTAAGAAAAAATTGGTAACCAATGAATCATTATTTAATCATGTGTAAACCATATTTCAAAATTTAGTTGATACTTTTCATTCCAACTATTCCAATGGATTGTGGTCAACTACCATTTAAAATAATAATATTACTTTTGTATTATATTTCAATATAACACAAAGTTGTCCGCAACATATGATTTTGGAGAAACCCATTGTTATGTGTCAAATATGATATCGAAATAAGAATTTAGTTTGATGTAAAATTAATATCTTATTCATAAGTATTAATATAATTCAAAATTATTATTCTATAAATACTTGGGTCGTTACATCCTTCCCCCTTTTGGAAATTGCATCCTCACAATTTTAAAATTGGGCTTGAAAAGATCCTTAAAAGTCCAATATAAAAAAAGATTCAATAAAATTATCACCTAAAAAGAATGAAAAATAATTATAAAGGTCACCCAAGATAAAACAATCTTGGATTCCCTGAAAACATAGATATGAAATAGAAAACTAATCATCTAGTTCTGATGGAGAGTGATAGAAAACATGATTAGGAGAAAGTTAACAATAAGAAAACCACAAACCTGTAATTGGTTAAATGGTCTTTGATTTCCTAGTAGTAAAATTAAATAGATAATGTTTTTATTTTGTGTTCTTTTTCATAAATTTTATTAATTTATTTATGAACATAATGATAAATACTTACTTTTTAAGAAAAGTTTCATCCTTTAATAAATTTGTACCCCAAACTCATCTTTTCTTCCAAATGATGAGTATTCAAGATGAATTGGCCACTCATGAAGAAATAGAGTCAACTTAGAGAGAATCGCATAGTCAAAAAAAGATAAACTATATATTTCCCCTGTTTTTAGACATTAATCAAAGAAAAAAAGGTTTAGTATAAGATCAGATAATCCCCAAAAGGATATTCCATTATAGAAAAAATACTACTCTTATTCTACAAAATTCAACAATAATACCAAAAGTTCCACAAATACCATTAAACATATAATTTCCCATTAAATTAGTAAAAATAATCCAAACTAAGACTGGAACCCAAAACTCAGAAGGATTTAACCACATAGTCTTCCAAGATAAATTTTAACAGTTTTCTACAAATAATAAAAGTCACTCATAATATCTTAAACCAAAATGTAATTATTCTAATAACATGTTCTCCAAGATAGGTAAATAGTTTACTTAAATAACCCAAATCCTTATAAGATGATAATTAAAATAATGTATTATTCCTAACCACTTATCATCAATTATGATTCCATATCATTCTATTTACCTTAATCAAATAAAGTTTTGAAAAAAGAGAACATATTCCAAAATAACATCTATCACTTAATCCCATAATCATTTTAAAAGACCAAGTATATTCATATGATAAAACAGAATTTCCAAAAATCAACTTATTCTGATACCATAATCTCATGAAGCTAAAAAAGTAAAAGTCATACGAATCAGGGACTTTATGTAGGCCAGTGTTATGTGATAAATCCATGTCATACATTGGTTGTGGGTTCGATTACTGTAGCTTTTCCCAACGCGACCAGTTGTTATAGGGTCTATATGTTTTACTTTTACAAAAACTATATAATATTTAAAACATTACCAAAATGAGATAAAATCATAAAAAAATAACCATAACATATTTTAACCTAAACGGTTATTTAATACCTTGTATTTTTCATCCCCAAAAGTAATAACCCATAATTGCCTCAAATTCAAGGATCATATAAAACCTAATGGTTCATTATAACTGTATCCAAAAAAGAAAATATAATTCTTTCTTAATTAATATTTTTATATAACAAAAATAAGAATTACCAAAACTATAATTCTTACAATGTAATCCCGTCATTAATATATTTAAACATATTATCATCCATTGATCAAACAGAAAACAAAAATTCCCAAAATGAATAAATTTTAATGATAAAAAATTAATTCATGATCCTTTATCCATGTTTTTTCATATGATTCTTCAATAAAACCTTCATAAAAAATTCATAAATAATGTCCAAAGATTCAATAATGTCAAAATAAGATCTATGAAATAATCCATACCTTTCATAGTATATTTTCAGTTTCCTCATCATTAGTTGGAATGGAATCAGTTATTGGTAAACATATATTTGAACGATCTTCCTGATTCCATTCTCAAACCTTCTACGTAGGAGATCTATTTGTGTAATGACCTTGCACACCACATTTATAACATTAAATTGAATCCACATAAAAAACTTTTTTCCCTTTCCTTGAGTCAACTGAATTCTTCCTTTTTCAATGGTAGGTTATTTATTTATGGCCTTTATTCCAACATATATATCATTTTATTGTCCCATAAAAAGACATTCTTTAGTGTTTCATACTACATCCTTGACACATTTGTTTTTGAGTATACTTAACTTAATGATTATTACCTGAACTTCTATAGGGATTCATTTCTCTCAATTAGGATGAATTATAGAACTTACCATGGTTAAAGTGGTTAAAAATGACTCCTGATAGTTGATTTAGAATAACCACTATAGTATTCATGGCATCCCTTATTTAATCTTGTTTCTTAATTAGAGAACCACCATAGTTTCCTTCACACCCCTTGTTACTTTGGTTCCTACAAGATCAAACCATTTACTAAAACAAAAAATTTCAGTGTGGGTATATAAATTAAATCATCATATATTATCTTATGAGGAGGGTAAACACTAAGATATACTTCTTCATGATATCATAAACTCATTAAATTTATAAAAAATATGTATAAATATTTCTAATATGCTATCCATTCTGGTTATACACTACTTGTCACTTATACTTAAATAACACCCTATACTCTAAAGTTATATAAATTAACCTCTAATACCAACTATAAGGCCAAACCCTTAAACCTTATTTAATCTCGAGTTATGTCATGAATTCAAAATTGATGATCCTTTCATGTTTATAGTTTTAGAGAATTTGGCAATAATTGTTACATTACATCTCAAAAATTACAAAGTACATACTTATTCAATATGCAATTCATTTCCAAAAAATAATAATTATTAAAATAAAACAAGAATTCTTTTTATGATATAAATATTCTCAAATTCTTCCTTTATATTAACCTTCCTTATACCATGTGAAATATTTTTCCAAAGCATGGGATGACCATAAAAATCTCACTAAGTGCTACAAAATAAGGAAAAGAAACATTAACCCATCAATACATACAAATAAATGAAATCATACTTTTAAATCAAAAATAATAAGCACTTTAACTTACTCCATGAAATAATATTATTTATGAATAACAGTAGGAATTATAAATCAAAATGGTTACTTGTGGCACCCATAAGACACTTAAATTGTATCTTTCTTATCTACATAGGGAGTTACGTTTGGAATACCAATAACAATATATTCTTTAAATCTCTAAGAAGAAACATTAAATTTTATCTCTGTCACATCACACAATGCATTAAAGAGCTATCCCAGGCTCACCCACCATAGGATTATCGTGGAACAACCCATATACGTAAATAATACCCAAGAACCATAACATAATCATCAAAAATAATATGTAATGGCATGGACCACTCTAGCCCATTCCATTGTGAAAATATGGTGTTTTAGGTGATTCAGGAGTTCAAGGGGACTTATCCCCAACACATTGCAAGTTCGGTGAATAGTTCAAACGGTAGACAGTTGTGAACAATGCAACAGTAACCTTTTGTGAGAAATGCTTCGGTAACCTAAGGTGAACATTGTTTAATGGTGAGGTTCCAGAATAGTGGCTAATGGTGAGGTTCGTAAACAGTTTCTAACGATGAGGTTCCTGAACATTGTCTAACTGTGAGGTTCTTGGACAGTGTCAAATAGTGAGGCTCATGAATAGTATCTAATAGCGAGGTTTATGAATACTGTCTATCGGTGAGGTTTATGAACAGTGTCTATCTGTGAGGTTCATGAAAAGTGTCTATCAGTGAGGTTCATGAACAGTGTCTAACGGTGTGGTTCATGAACAGAGTCTAACAATGAGATTCATGAATAGTTTCTAACGGTGAGGTTCATTAAGGGTGTCTAATGGTGGGGTTTAGGAACATTGTCTAATGGTGAGGTTCATGAACAATGTCTAACCGTGAGGTTCATGAACAATGTCTATCGGTGAGGTTCATGAAAAATTTCTAATGATGAGATTCATGAACATTGTCTAATGGTGAGGTTCATGAACAGTGTCTAACGGCGAGGTTCATGAATAGTGTCTATTAGTGAGGTTCATGAATAGTGATTTTCCTTTGCAAAATTTTGAGTTCATGAACAGTGTTTCCATCTTCCTACACTTTCTCCCCTTTAGCATTTTCCTTCGACGTAAAATGCATTTAAGGCCTCATTTTAAGGACTTTACGGCCGATTCAAAGGCTGTAACTCCTATATTAATTATTCCTAAGGATTGGGATGTTATTACATTGTCAAAACGCATGGTTTAATGATATCTACTTTTAATGGGAAATTAAGCGTATCTTAAACCATCGCTCCATTAAATCTTCAAAAGGGATAAGATATCTTACTCCCTTGTTCTTCCTCTTTATTCTCGGGTGTGAGATGCTCGAACACCCCATTCCTTCTCATTGGAGTTAAAAAGTCAAACTTTCCTCCTCATATTGGTTCCGCTATCTCTCCATGTCACCAAGATGTATCGATCAATCTTCGATATAATGTATGTTTTATCGTCATTCATTTGGGGTTCATCTTCTCCAGTATCTCCTTTCCATTATTATAGCATGTAATCTCTATGATTTTAAAGGAGTTTTCTTGGGTTTTGGTTGGTGAGGTCATACAGTGGAATCCATGGGTGGATTCATTTGTCCCGAGAGGAGGATCATGACCTGTTGGGTGGATAAAGAACATCAAGAACTTTTTGAGGTAGGGGATTCATTAATTCTCTTTTCTTTTACATGTAATTGTATTGTTAGCATGTTTAATCTCACTAGATTACAATGGAATTGAAATAATATATATTTTAACCGGATAAATAAATTTATATCGATCGTATGTTATTGCCTCTTATTTTTCAAGATAGTGTGATATCTATGCTTGTTTCGTATATTTGTTCGTTCTTGATAGAAATTGGTGAATACCATAAACCAGAATTAATTGATAATTGTTTGGCTAAAGATAGAGAGTCATGTAAATGAATCTGGATCTTCTTGTTGTAATTTTTATGTTAATCAAAATGGTGCATTAAGCATGTTTAATTTATTTTTGATGGCTTATTGTTTAGGTTTCTTGAATGTGGATCCTATGTATAATAAATCGGTTAATTCAAAATGGATTATTTGTTTGATAATTCCTTGAAGGGTTCTGAGTTACCCTTTTTTTGATAAAGGGAAAAGAGCCCAATTGTTAAGATGTTTGTTTTCCAGCTGCTTGTGTTGTGATGTGATCCTGTATGGGAGTTGTGATATGTGGGGGCCTCGAGCACATTTGGTTGTGGTAGAAGATGATGCCTAGAGCGGCGAGATGTATCTGTTTATTCATGTGGGTGCTGGGGAGGAAACCAAGGATGATAGAATGGGATGGATGTGATTGTTGGATGCTTTCTGATTCCTATTGGTTGATTTTCTGCTTTACTTTTTCCCCACTACCTAAGGCAGCTAGTCTTGCTTACCCTTCTTTCGAAAGAGTCGAAGACGCATGGGGTATGCCATGTGCTTTCCATGTTTAGCTTCTCAAGGGTGGATGGGTCTACGATCTTGCTATAGTCAGCAAAGAATCGACACATTGTACATCTACTCACCGTTTTGATCCCCCTTGTGATTAGTAGTATATAATGATTTTCTAGAATGCCTAAGAATATGGGAAAGTAATTCTGTAATGAATATTTGAATAAATTGTGTTAACCCATGGGGTTAGAGTTTGCTAGAACATAATGATGAGGTTGTAATTTTAAAGGGGCAGTGGACTTTGGGTGTTATTCTAATGAAATTTAATGTGGAATTTTCATTGGTTAATTATGGTTTAAAAAATTAATTCGCATAAATTGAAACTGATAAAATTTTAATAAATCTCTTTAAGTGTTTTTGTGATTATAGGATACATAGTCTTAGAAGTAGCAGCCCGGAGTCTGAGAGACGTTGGCTACAATTGTGTCTAAGAATAGTTTATGCCCAAAGTGTGGTTGTAAGATATATTGTATCCTATAATTTTTTTTCTATATGATACTCCACCCTATCAGTAAGGGAAACTCACACCTTGGGGATTCTGAGCCCTAGGGGGTGTTTTTTCCAACATTCCGGTGGGTGGATGGATGGTTGACTACCCTTTTGGCCTCACTCTCTTCTCCTGGTAGTTACTTGTGCTTGCAGGCACATTGGTTAGTTTTCCCCATATATGTGTTTAGAGGGCTGTAATGTCTTGTTGTTATTCACACTCATATATTCTGGATATAGTTTTCTATGGAAAACTATAGGTGTAACGGTTATAGTTTGTGATGGATTGGTAATCCTTACTCGGTGTATGGGATATAATGGCTTGGGGTGTAATACCTGATGTATGATACACATTATTCGAGCTTTGGTGGCTTCCAAAAACTATCTGGTTACTTTTCTTATATGGACGTGGTGGTTTTGTTGCATGAGGTGCATGTTGTGGTGCTTCTCCCATGTGTCTGCGGGAATGCCTTTTTTAGAGAGAGATTCTCAGGACGTGCGACATTGGGGAAAAGCGGAAAACCAATGGGGAAGTAGTAGAAGGGTACTGTTGATATTCTTTATTATATGATATATTCTTGTATGCATTACTTGGTGAGATTAGCCATGGTGAGGTTGGGAACTTAGAATATCTATTTAGGTGATGAGTTAGTTTCACTTGTTTTTCACTATGCTTCAGCATGCTTTCTTTACTTTAGCACGAGAGGCTTCGATGAGGATTCTACTGAGTATACTGTTATAATCACCCTATGTATATAAACTATTTTTCAGGTAACTTGGAGCAGGTTGGAGATCAAGCTAGTTTCTACAATATTGGGGTTGCAGGAGCTGTTTGGGCTTGTGGTTGCAGCTGTTTTAATGTTATTTTGGATACTTGCGGGTTTCCCCTTATAGTTTAAGTAATTTTGCATGAAATTAAATATGTGCACTTCGGTATTCTTTCATATTTCTGTTCTGAGTTGGAGTTGGTTCGTGTCTATCTTATCTCTCTCTACCGCATGTGTTCTCTTAGAGGGTAATGCCTCCCATTTGTGTGTTTCCTATACCCTCGGTGCTAGTCGCAAACCCTGGGCCTATTGGAGGCCGGACTTAGGGGTCATTATCTCCCTTCTCGCATTTTTGGCTCAGGAGGGGTACTCTTTGTGGGGAGGGGTTCATAACAAAGTGGTATCAAAGGGAGGTTGAGGGAGAGGATGGAGTTTTTGAGTTATGCACAGGTGGGGTTGCATGGGTTGGTAGGGAAATGGTGTCATTCATGTTTATCAAGTGAGGTAAATACTAAAGACCCGCTGAGACATAAGCATTTAGTTCCCCCTATTATCCGATGTACGGACCTTTAAGTTTACAATGGCTACTAGACAAGGTGATACTAGTTGCAGGGTAGAGACCTAGGAAAGGATCATGCATCATTCTTTATTGTGCTAGTGTTTGAATGGGTAGAACTTGAGATAGGTTAAACTAAAATGAATAAAAGAAAAAAATTTATTAATTAATGTTGAGTCTTCCATATTCAAGTTTTAAGAGCTCTAATGGTTTGTAATTTTACAGGTATGGATCCAGGTCGATTTCCTCATCAGGTTTGCATAGAAAATTCCAAGAAGGTTGATCTAGAACGTCATCGCAAGGTAGAGGATGACGACAACGACACATGGAGGAGGACACTCCAATAGTTTCAGCACCAGAGTCTGAAGAAGTATGATGGCTCTATTTCAGATGTAGTCATGGAAGACTAGTTGGAGGAGGTCGAGATAGGATTTAGTTTGATCTTTTCATGGAAGGATCACTGGGTTTCGTTGGTTGTGACGATTTTGCATGGAGCATCGTGGCAGTGGAGGTTCTTATTCCTCGGGGATAGTGAGGAGTCAGCGATCTCATCGGAGGAGTTCCGAGACAAGTTTAGAGTCGAGTTTCTTTCTTTGACTTTGAAGTCGTTCAGTCTCCAGGAGCTTCGTACCCTTCGACAAGGTATCTCCAATGTTCAAATGTTTGAAATCCATTTCAGTAACCTTTTACGATATGCTTCGGACCGGTTACCCGATGAGGTGGCCAGGGAGAGGCATTTTGAGGAGGCTTTGCATCTAGTGGTCCAGTGCCTGGTCACCCCATTTATGATGAAGACATATCTTGAGGTGTTGGAATGGGTGGAGGTTGTCGAGACGACTTCTTTCAGGACTATATCATCACGAGAGGTGAATCATTGTGATTCCTCATGAAGCAGAGCTATAGTCCAGGGTTCCCAATTTTCTGGGCAAAAGAGTTTCCGTTCATCCGGGGGTGGGTCCTAGCCCTTCACATCTCGTTTCTATGTAGGTAGCAACTCTCAGGACTTTTACAAGGGATCAGGCACATGTTTTTCCTTGGTGGTCGAGGTCATCAGTAGTGGGAGGGCCCCACCTTTCAGAGCAGTCATTGTGCACTGGGTTCTCCACTTCAGGTTCCTTCGTTGGGGTAGTTCTAGCCGAAGAAGCAGTAGATGGTTTCACCAGATTTAGATCAGTATAGGGTAGATGGGGCATGTATAGGAAAACCATATGATGATCCCCATCCTCAGAGAGTAGAGCGCGACCATGGTGGTGGTCAACATCAGGGTCAAAGGGGCTATGGAGGTGGTTGTGCTCACCTTTATGCTTTAGCGTTACTAGGTCCAGGTGATCCAGACATCGTTTGAGGTACATGTTTCTTGTTTTCTACCTTTTTTTATTCCTTGTTTTATTCAGGTGCAACACACTCCTTCATATCACTTACCCATGTCCATGCTTTGGGACTTGAGGTAGAGAGACTTCCAGTGCCCATGGTGTTGACTACATGAGATAGAGCTCGAGATGACATGTTTGAAGTATATAGAAACTTTGATCTAGTGTTGGGGCAGCACCACTCTTGGGGAGATTTCATATGTTTACGAATACAACCATATGATGTCATCCCCAGCATGGATTGGTTGTATTTGGAGTAGGCTATCGTGGACTGCTTCAGGAAGAAGGTCGATTTATTCGATGCGGATGGAGAGTCGATGGTGTTTGTTAGAGAGCGAGATCATTGGATGGGTCATAGGCGTATTCCATCTATATCATCTGTGATGGTTGGGATGATGTTGAGTTCTTCAAAGGTTCAATAGTTGTATTTTCCTATGGTTTTAGAAGAGTACCTTGATGTATTTCCAAAATAGGTTGTAGCGTTACCCCCTCGAAGATAGATCATGTTTGGGATTGAGCTACAACTAGGATCATATCCTATCTCAATGTCTCCATATAGGATGTCCCCTTCCGAGTTACGAGATCTGCATATACCTCTTGATGGTCTGTTACAGTGCAGTTTTGTTCGGCCAAGTGTGTCACCATGGGGTGCACCAGTTTTGTTCGTGAAGAAGGCTGATGGCAGTTTGTGGTTGTGTGTTGATTATCATCGGTTAAACAATGTGAAAATAAAAAATTTCTATCCTTTTCTGTGGATAGATGATTTATTTGATCAACTAAAGGGTGCAATTTGGTTCTCAAAGATTGACTTGCGGTCATGATATCACAGATGTGTGTAAAGGATGAGGATATCCCGAAGACTACTTTATGTTGTCTTCATTGGAATAATGAGTTCGTTGTAATGTCGTTCGGCATGAATAATTCTACAGTTGTGTTCATGGGATTGATGAATGCTGTGTTACATGAGTTCCTAGACAAGTTTGGTGTAGTTTTCATCGATAACATTATTGTGTACTCCACATCTGAGGAGGAGCATGCAGAGCATCAACATGTTGTTTTGGGAGTTCTTCGTCAACATCAGTTGTTTATGAAGTTGTAAAAGTGTGATTTTTGGGCTTCAGAAGTCTGTTTCTTTAGGCATGTTGTGTCCCAACTAAGATTAGCTATGGATCTGTCGAAGATAGAAGAATATGTGTTTTGGACAACCCCAAAGACAATGTCAGAGGTGTGAAGTTTCCTTGGTCTCTCAGGCCACTACAAGAGGTTCATAGTCGATTTCTCTTAGGTTGTGACTCCTCTAACAGCTTTTAACAAGACATATTAGGCGTTCATATGGAATGATCAGTGTTAGGAAACTTTCGAGTATCCAAAGGAGAAGCTAGTAAGTGCTCAGTTCTTTGTCTTCCAACTGAGGGAGTTCAGTTTGATGTTTTCTGCGACTCTTCGAATCTAGGGTTGGGCATTGTTCTAATGTAGCAGAGATCAGTTGTTTCTTATGGGTCTCGTCAGTTGAATCCCCATGAACATAACAATTCCACTCACGATCTTGAGTTGGCATCTGTGGTGTTTTCCCTGAATATGTGGAGGCATTACCTCATTGGAGAGCGCTTTGTGGTTTTCACTGATCATAAGAGTTTGAGGTATGTTTTCTCCCAGTGTGACTTGAACTTACAGAAATGTCAGTGGATGGAGTTCTTATAAGAATACAACTTCAAAATATCATATACACCTGGAAAAAGGAATGTTTTAGCTGATGCACTGAGTTGAAAGTCACATAGTGATGTTGTGCGTGAATCTGGTGATTCCTGGAGAGTAATGGAATAACATTCAACATTACATCTTGATATGGGAGAAGTTGGGGGTAGAGGTTAACTTTTCCAGATGACGGTACAGTCATCCATGGTGCAGAAGTTGGAAGAGTCCTAGTTGGGGGATCTAGAGGTGGAGGTCTGGAGAGACAGAGTTGTTTTTGGAGAGGCCACTGATGGTTGGTCATAGGATGAACAACACCGAGTGTTGTATCACGGAAGGATTTTTGTTCCTTTGACAATGTGCAAGATGGTTCTCAGAGAGTTTCGTAGTTGTCCTTTAGCGGTACATCTTGGCGTGACAATGATTTACAGATCCTAGAGGAGTCATTTTTGGCGGCATATGCTGAAGCGTGCGGTTGCAAAGTTTGGGTCTTGATGTTTGGTCTGCCAGAAGGTGAAGATCGAACACCGGGTTCCTGGTGGTCTTCTCCAGCAATTAGAGATTCCTCAGTGGAAGTTGGAAGACATATCAATGAACTTTGTAACTGGATTAACTCAAGTTCCGGGAGGACATGATGCTATTTGGGTGGTTGTGGATCGCTTAACAAAATTTTCCCACTTTATATAAATCAAGGAGTCAAGACCACTGGAAGTTTTGTCAAGGAAGATTCTCGAGGAGGTGGTGAGACTTCATGGAGTCCCAAGGAAGATCATTTCTGATCGAGATCATCGTATTACCTCCATGGTGTGAAGAGGTCTCCAAAATTCTTTTGGTTCTCAACTATTCCTTAACACTACTTTTCATCCTCAAACAGATGGTCCGACAGAGTGAACCATCCATAATCTTGAAGACATATTTTGCTCTTGTTTTCTTGATTTGGGGGTTTGTGGATGAAGCACTTACCCTTGGTGGATTTCTATTAAAATAATAGTTTTCACTCCACCATCAGTATGGTGCCTTTTTAAGCCATGTATGTCTGACCTTGTCGTTCTCCATTGTGCTGGACTGGGGTCGGAGAGTCAACAATTCTCGGACTGGAACTAGTGCATAATACATCCAAGATTGTCCAGGTGATTGAAGAGAGGATTAAGGCAACAAAAGATCGTCCAAAATCATATTCAAATCAAAGGAGGATGCCCTTACGGTTTTATGTTGGGGATCATGTTTTTCTAAAGGTGACTCCCCATCATGGGTAGCGAATGTTTGGTCATGGTAGTAATATTTCTCCGTAGTTTGTTGGGCCTTTTGAGGTGTTATCTCCTGTTGGAGTTACGGCGTACCGAGTAGCAGTTCCCCTGTAGATGAGTCAGATACATGATGTTTTCTATGTATCAGAGCTCTTTCATTAACTTCATGATGAATCTCATATCATTGATTGGGGATAGATCGATGTTGATGATGATGCAACCTTTGAGAAGCGACCTGTGGAGATCCAAGACTACATGGAGATGGTGTTTCGCGGGCCTTCTATCCCCCTAGTTCGTGTCTTGTGGAGACATTGTGGAATAGAGGAGAGTACCTGGGAACTTGAGTCATAGATACGTTCTCAGTACCCACAGTTGTTTGATATTTAACACTTTTCATGTATCTATGATTCCTTTGTAGTTATGAACCTTTCCTTTTTATGAGATGGCTCCCTTTATTTCTTTTGTGGATTGCTCTATTTTGAGAGGTGTCTAGATGGGTGGTTGTTCAGACCTCGTTTCGTTTTGACTTTAGGTGGGTTTTGAATTCTCATGGATTAGAATGTTTTGAGAGGTATCTGATGTAAGGGCCCGAACCTCTCTGGCCCATTCCTTTGTGAAAATATGGTTTTTGAGGTTATTCAAGAGGTCTTGGGGACTTATGCCCAACACTTTTCCAATTTTATAGTTCAGTGAACAGTTCCAATGGTATACTGTTGTGAAAAGTGCAATGGTAATTTTCTGTTAATAGTGCATCAGTGACCTTAGGTGAACAATGTCTAATGGTGAGGTTCATGAATAGAGTCTAATGGTGAGGTTTTTGAAAAGTGTCTAATGGTGAGGTTTGTGAACATTGTCTAATGGTGAGGTTCATGAAAAGTTTCTAATAGTGAGGTTCATGAAGAGTGTCTAACGGTGAGGTTCATGAACAGTTTCTAACGGTGAGGTTCATGAAAATTTTCTAACAGTGAGGTTAATGAAGAGTTTCTAATGGTGATGTTCCTGAACAGTGTCTAACAGTGAGGTTCATGAACAGTGTCTAACGGTGATGTTCATGAACAGTGTCTATCGGTGAGGTTCATGAATAGGGTCTAATGGTGAAGTTCATGAATAGTGACTAATGGTGAGGTTCATGAACAATTTATAATGTTGAGTTTCATGAACAGTGTCAAATGGGGAGGATCATGAACAGTGTCTAACTATGGGGTTCATGAACAATGTTTTTTCTTTTCCAAATTTGGAGTTCGAGATCAGTGTTTCCAACTTCCTACATTATCACCCCTTTAGCATTTTCATTTAACGTAAAGTTCATTTAAGGCCTCGTTTTAAGGACTCTAAGGCTGATTCAAAGGCCATAACTCATATATTAATTATTCCTAAGGATCAGGATGTTTTTACTTGGTCAAACAGCGTGGTTTAATGCGATCCTCTTTTAATGGGAAATTAAGCATATCTTAAACCGTCACTCTGTTAAATCTTCAAAAGAGACAAGATATCATCCTCCCTTGTTTTTTCTCCTTGTTCTTATGTGTGAGATTCTAAAACATCCCATTCCGTCTCATAGAAGTTGAAAATTAGACATTCCTCAGATTGGTTCTACTATGTCTTGATGCCAACAAGTTGCATCGATCAATATTCGATATAGGGTATGTTTTATCACCATTCTTTTGGGGTTTATCTTCTGATGTTTCTCATTTCCATTATTATAGCATGTAACCTACATACTTCTAATGGGGTTTTATTGGGTTTTAGTTGGTTTGGTTGTGCCATGGAATCCTCATGTGGATTCAGTTGTCGCGAGAGGAGGATCAGGACCTGTTGGGTGAATAAAGAACATCAAGAACTATTGAGGTAGGGGATTCATTGCTTCTCTTTTCCTTTAAGTGAAACTGTATTGTTAGCATGTTTAATCCCACCAGATGACATTAGAATTGACATAATAAACATTTTAATAGGATAAATAAATTTCTATCGATTGTATGGTATTACCTCTTGTTTTGATAGATAGTGTGATATCTATGCTTGCATCATATAGCTGTTCGTTCATGATAGAAATTGGTAAAGAACATAAACCATCATTAATTGATAATTGTTTGGCTAAAGATAAAGAGGCTTGTAAATTAATCTGGTTCTTCCTGTTGTAATTTTTATGTTAATCAACTTGGTGAAGTAAGAATGTTTAATTTATTTGTGATAGCTTACTATTTAGTTTCCCCGAATGTAGAACCTACATATAATTAATCGGTTAATTCAAAATGGATTATTTGTTTGATAATTCCTTGAAGGGTTCTGAGTTACCCTCTTTTTTGTTATAGGTCCAAGATCCCAATTGTTAATATGTTTGTTTTCCTATTGATTGTGTAGTGATGTGATCTTGGATGGGTGTTGTGATATGTGGGGGCACAGAGGCCTTTTGGTTGTGGCAGCAGTTGACACCTAGAGTGGCGACATGCATCGGTTTATGCATGTGGGTTTCAAGGAGGAATCCAAGAATGATGGAATGGGATGGATGTGATTGTTGGATGCTTGTGTATTCTTATTAGTTGATTTTATGATTTACATTTCTCCACTATCTAAGGAAGTTGGTCTCGCTTAACTTTCATCCAAAATAGGTGAAGACGCATGGGGTATGACATGTGCTTTCCATTTTTAGCTTCTTAAGGGAGGATGGGTCTACGCTCTTGCTATATGCGGCAAAGGATCAATGGGTAGTACATCTACACACCATTTTGAGCCCCCTTGTGTTTAGTAGCACAGAATGCTCTTCTAGAATGCCTGGGAATATAGGAAAGTTATTCTGTAATGAATATTTTAATAAATGGTGTTAACCCATGGGGTTAGAGTTTGCTAGAACATAATCAAGAGGTTTTAATTTTGAAGGGATGGTGGAATTTGGGAGTTATTCTAGTGATATTTAATGTGGAATTGTCATAGGTTAATTATTGTTTATTGAACTAATTAACATAAAGTGAAAATAATAAAAAGGTAATAATGCTCTTTAAGTGGTTGTGTGCTTATAGGATACCTAGTCTTAGAAGTAGCATCCCTGAGTCT
Organism: Viscum album; assembly: GCA_963277665.1. Lineage (NCBI taxonomy): Eukaryota > Viridiplantae > Streptophyta > Magnoliopsida > Santalales > Viscaceae > Viscum > Viscum album. Next base: position 2,119,268,140 of record OY728143.1, on the reverse strand, counting down.
TAGAGACATTAGCTACAGTTGTCTCTAAGACTAGGTTATTCCCATAGTGTTGTTGTGAGATATAGTTTATCCAGTACTTTTTGTGTTTCTATATGCTACTCTGCCATGTAAGTAAGGGTAAATGACACCCTGGGGATTTTGAGCCCTGGGGGGGTGTGTGTTTTCTCCAACATTCGAGTGGGAGGATGGATGGATGACTACCCCCTTTGGCCCCACTCTCTTCTCTTGGTAGTTACTTGTGATAGAAGTCACATTGGTTAGTTTTCTCCAAATATGTGTGTAGAGGGTTGTAATGGATTGGGGTTATTCACACACATATATTCTGGATATAGTTTTCTATGGACTACTATAGGGGTAATGTGTATAGGCTGTGATGACTTAAGGCTCCTTACTCGGTGTATAGGTTGTAATGGCTTGATGTGTAATACCCGATGTATGATACACGTTATGCGAGCTGGGGTGGCTCTTAGAAACAACAAGGTTACTTATCATACATGGATGTGGTGGTTTTTTTGCACAAATTTCATGTTTTGGTGCTTCACCCAGGTCTCTATGGGCGAGCCTTTTTGGAGAGAGAAGCTCAGGACGTGCGATGTTGGGGAAAAGAGGAAAACAAGTGGGGAAGTAGTAGCGGGGTACCCATGATATTCTTTTTTATATTATATATTATTGTATGAGTTACTTGGTGATAGTAGACATGGTGAGGTTGGAAACTTAGTATACCTATTTTGGTAATTGGTTAGTTTCACTTGTTGTTCACTATGCTTTAGGATGCTTTCATTACATCTGAACGAGAGGCTTCAGGGAGGATCCTACTGAGTATACAGTAATACTCACCCTATGTATATAATTTAATAACCCATGTTTTTATAATGGTTCATATCCCTACCCTGTTTGAAAATTTTGAATTATTTCTGGGGAAAAACATTTAAAAGTTGGGTAGCAAATGCAGGTGCGCACAGTTGGCGCACGGTATGAAACATCTATGCGGAAAAGCCGTACGAAGTCTCTAGGTGAGAAAGTGGGCTTTTCATGGGTGGATCATGGTTTTCCAAACCATGCGGGGTTACTGTGCGACCACTTAATGTTAGGGTTCTTAAGTCCCGTGCCACTCGGGATTTTTCATTATTTCCTCATTTCTTCCTCTCATTCTTGGTTCACATGGGGAGAGCCATCCGTACCTTCAAATCATTCCCAGATCTTCGTCTGAACTCTGTTTCTAACATCGTTTGATCCATTGGAACCACCTTGGTAAGGCCTTGATTCATCTTGAGCCTTTTTTCTTCATTTCTGTTCTAGAACGGGTTTTTGGGGTTTAATCGGTTTTGATTAATTTGTAGATCTACCACGTTTTAAACCTAATTTGAGGCTGTCATCAGAGGAGTGACATCGTACTAGTACGAGGTAGGCGGTGCATACCTTCTTTCACATTTTGGTGGACATTTGTGTGGCGCGACCTATGGTTTGTTTTTTGGTATTTTGAGAAAGACCTTAATTTATCTTCTATTTCATATTAAGTTTCATATTAGACCTATGGGATACCTTTGGGTAATGCTTTTGTCCTATTTTGATTGAGCAGGGTAGGCCGAGAGGTCTTCGCTCATATGGGGCATTTTGGCTGGGTGCCAAAATGGATTTAATTGAACTGTCTTAATTTCAACTATTGAGTTAAGTTTATTAAAACTTGATATGAATTTTTAGAGTTTCCCAAGGCCTAAATACTATTATGGGACTGTTTTTGGTTATGGTATTCAACTGGTTAGTTTGTTTTTTATGTTTTAAGTATTTTACCATGATTGTATATGTGATGTTTAATATTGCATATACTAGAACCTTCAGGTTGTTCTTGTTACTATTGAGTGATGTTGATCACAGGTTGGTCTTGGCCCAGGTTACGTTGGGTGGTTTTGACCACGAGATTGGGTATCATGGATGTCAGTTTGAGGTAGTACGACTATCAGGTTTGGCAAGGCCCCGGTTACTGGGATGGTGAGGCCATCAGACTTGAGCGGCATGGTCGTAGGGACATGAGGTGTTAGATGTGTGGTGGCATAGGTACTATTTTTGTTGATTACCACTGACCCATAACCTTGAGTAGTGTTCACATAGAGATACTCTATAGCGACCGATACATTACATATATGGTTATTACTTCAAAATTGAAGCATACTTATTACAACATATAACAAAACCATGAAAGGACTGTATATGTATAGTGTCTTTAGAAACTGGGAAACATAAACAACTAGTTCATAAAGCATCTACACAATCTCCCATTTATTTCATCATATCTAGAGTCCCTTTTGGCATATCCTACTTAATATCCTTCTTCCTGACCTAGGGAAAAGAAAACATACAAAAGGGTGGGCTCAAATGCTCAGTAAAGGTAAACAAAAGAAATATCAAACATATCATATTCATAAGAACATAACATTTTGGAAATCTTAACCTGCAAAAGAAATCATAATTTCATAACATGGGATAAATCATAGAAGTGAAATGTAATCCCAATAATCATAACTTAAAACATTAAGCTTTGTGGAATACACACATAATCATAGAGAATCATTTCTTAGTAGTCAAGACTCATTGCCAAGACTATCTTAGCGGACAATATCCATTTCTGAACCGAGTTCACTCCTTGTTTCAGTCATGATTCACTGAACTGGTTTAACCTGTCGTTCCATCCATGTCTATCTCATGAGATATAAATCTTTACCCAATGCATTGGAAGGAGATATAGTTCCCACCCATATCATAATTATACTATTCTTATGTGTGCCACAAAATCATAAACCATACATCATTGCATAACCCATGTAATAAAAAAGGGATACTTAAACATCATGAAATCATAAAACAATTTATATAAGATAAAGGAATTCGTAAAAATAATTCCATAACAACATAATAAAATCAATGTAATAATAGGGATAGAAACAGAACCCTATATTATCTTTGATGGAAAATACTTTCGATAAAACACTTGAACTCCATTCTTGAGGAAAATATCCTTTATACTTCAAAAACATTTTCCTTTCTTAACATGTCATATAATTTTGAACCAAAAGAGGTGGGAAAAATGTTAAGGAAGCGTCATGGAAATAATTTTCTAAAAATCCATTCATGTCGTATTAGTTAAAAAAACATTCTTCCCGTACTTTGGCTGGAAAAGTCAAAAAGTACCTCATACGAAAAACGACAAAAGATTCCTTTCATATATTTTACTAAAAACTCACTGAAGGGTAAAATTGGATTTAAACAATTTTAGGTGGATGGAACTAATATTAAATATTGAGGAAACATGGATGTGGATGATAAATATTCCCTAGTAAATTCTGAAGTATAAACAATCTCAGATAAAAATGAGATTGTGAGATTTTCCCTTACCTTAGGTCTGATTTGCATCATAAGTGTCTGAACCTCCTGTATAATGATTTAAATAATGTCATTGACTTATTACAGAATCATACTTATTTGTATGATATCATATATGGTTATATTCATAGCTTCTTATTAGTAATATTTCATTACTACTTGTTATTCGGGTGGTTATTACTTTTTGTTCTTATGCGTATTTTGTCGAATAAATTATTGTTCTTCTTTTTAGGTTATAGATAACTCATTTCAAGAATGGTATTAGTGTAATATATATTATATTAATTCCTTCAATTTATTTATATAATCATTATTCAATGAAGATCATGTAGAACGAGTCTCATCACATCGTGGAGACGGTATTCCGTACGTACTCACGAACGATGATATCGTTCCCATGATCGTGGAATTATATTGGAGTGTATGTATACTATTTAAGAATCAATATCACTTTACAATAATCATATATATTTATTATTTACACCATTATACCCATCCAAGTAAGGTGGTGGTGGAAAATAGATTACACAACAGCGTGGAGACGGTATTCCATACGTACGCACGCGCGGTGATTTCATTTTCCGTAGGATGGATAGATGGTGAAATATGGTTGTTTCATACTTATAATAACATATAAGTATATTAGTGATACTAATTTTATTACTTAATAATAAAACAACTAAATAATAAGAAGTGTAAGAAGAAATAAAGTTGAAAGAATTGGTAACGGACATTACCTCTTCTTTGAAGCACCTCTTTGAGACCTCCTTTTAGGGCACTACAATTGGTCTTTGAAGAAGACCAGGACCTCTAGGTTGTTTTTATGGAAGTGGAGAAGATAATTTGGTCGGGTTTGGCCGATATTGAAGGCTCAAAGAGGTGTGAGGAAGAGAGGGAGGAGGTTCCCTTTTATAAGGGAGGAGAGGGGCACCTTTGGAAATATAAGAAATGTTAGTTTATATTAAATCCCAACCCCACATAAAAACTTCCAAAATGACTCATATCCGAAGATTAGATGATATAGGGTTTTAATACCATCAACCAATAAAATTTAGACATGTTATGAATTTATTTTAAACATTATCAACTTGATTTATCCTTATTTACCAATTTAATTTTATTTGTGGTAATAATATTCTAAATTTTATATTATTATAAATAATAACATATCTGTTGTGAATTTTCCGTAATTTTACTCTTTATGACATTTCAGACCATATAAATTTTAATTTATAATTTTTTAAAAATTTTGTGATTTTTAAACAATTTTATAATATGTTATTGTTATAAAATAACAATAGTGTCAATTTTGACACTATTCATTTATTTGAATTTAAGTAAAATATATAAAGAAGCTATGTTCGAACTAAAATCTTTAATAGATTCATATAATGTCATATGTATCTAGAAAATTAGTGGAGCACATTAAATAGTTCATATAATATTTATTTTAATATTTTTAAAACCATTTATTTGAAAATTTAATTAATAAAATAATATCAACATCACTATTGTGTCATAATTAATGATAATTATTTAATCCCTAAAAATTATAAATAAATTACTATGATCTAGATAGGTTTATTAGATTTCTGGGGACTATTCACGTTTGAATTTTCATTATGTTTATCACTAAATGAAAATTATTATACTTATAAGATTTAAGAAAGTGACATGTTGTCACTTTCTTTGGTTTTAATAATAAATAAATTCTTTTCATGGAAAAAAGTCCATTAAATGAATCTAATCTGACCCTTAGTTGATATGGGTCGAATTTTATTCATCCAATATTATTTTGTCATGTGTTAGGGTAATTTTATAATCTTATATTTAACCTTAATTACCAGATTTACATTTAACTAGGGTAAATAAAATTTACCGTAGTTACTATTCATAATGCCCAAAAATAAAAAGTAGCCTATTAACATAATTTGGACCCACTTATTCCAAATATAGAATCCATTTTTCAAAATTCAAAACACATAGGTAGCAGTAATTAATTTTAAATTAATCTCGTTGTTAAGAAAACATGTTTTAGAAGTTAAAACATTGCCAAAGATTGAAATGTTTTCACCTATTAATTCAATGTGAAATTAATGATAATGACTTAAATTATATTAAATGGTGAAAATATATTCGATTTATAATTTTAAATCATTAAATATTATAATTTAATCATATAAATTATCTCAATGAAAAAGTTGTTTTTAATTAAAAATTAGCATATTTTTACTATTCATCAAAATATGGAAGTTATCAGAAAATATCAAAAATTTATCCAAAGTAAATTTTTATATCATAATTCCAAAGAAGAATTTTATTTTGTCAAATTTAACTTATAGACATGTCAAAAACTAGATTTAATGTGGGTGCGCCATCAAAAGGCGGCAAAACTGCATTTTTTGAAAAATACTTATTTTACCCGAAAATTTTATTTTATTCTCTTACCATGTACTAGAAAATGTGTAAGATGAATAATAATGTTATAAAATTCAAAATTTAGTTAATATTATTCATAATACCTAGTCCGTAATAATATATCGTTGTTTAGTGAAACCTGGTATTGCGTACTACACACGCTATCAAGGAAGGTCGTGATTGCGTGTAATGCAAACCAAGTCACTATTGTGTGTTGTGAAAGATTCCTTTGGCGTTGCATATAACATAAGACATAAAAAAATATTTCTCATAAAATCTCAGGGTGTTACATTCTACCCCCCTTAAAATTAATTTCACCCTCGAAATTCGTCACTGCATTACAAATAGATGAGGATACCTCTCCCTCATCATATCCTCAAGTTCCCATGTAGCTTCTTCTAATTGGTGGTTCGTACATAAAACTTTCACCAAGAGAGTGGTCTTCTTCCATAGGACATTTTCGCTACGATCTATAATCTCTATCGACTGTTCTTCATAAGAAAGATCTTTCTCCAGCGGTACAACTTCTGAGCTGAGTACATGTGAAGGATTAGGTATGTACTTTCTCAAGAGAGATACATGGAACACATCGTGAACTTGGGAGAGATTCGGTGGAAGCGTCAATCAGTAAGCTACCTTTCCAACACGATCCTGTATTTGGAAAGGACCGATATATCTAGGGCTCAACTTTCCCTTCTTTCCAAATCTCATTACACTCTTCTGAGGAGATATTTGTAAGAACAATTTATCACCCACTTAAAACTCTAGGTCTTTTCTTAGGTTATCAGCATAACTTTTTTGTCGAATCTGAGCTGTTCTTATGTGTTGTTGAACAGATCTGACCTTTTCTACCATCTCATCGACAAGATTAGGTCCTAATAGATTTCTTTCCCCAACTTCATCCTAGCAAGTTGGAGTCCTGCATTTCCTTCCATAGAGAGATTCATAAGGAGCCATCTGAATACTGGAGTGAAAGCTATTATTATAAGAAAATTACACCAAAGGTAGGTGTTGATCCCAACCACCGTTGAATTCCATAGAGCAAGCTCTCAACATATCTTCTAGAGTTTGAATTGTCCTCTTAGACTGACCGTCTGTATGAGGATGATAAGCAGTGCTGAAAATTAGCTCTGTATCTAGAGTATTCTAAAGACTTCTCCAGAACATTGAGTTAAACCAATGATGCCGATCATATATAATAGAGAGTGGTACTCCATGCAATCTTACCACTTCCATTACATATATCCTGGCAATCTGATCTAGAGAGAAATCCTCTCTAATAGCAATGAAGTGTGCAGACTTTATAAGACGTTCAACTATGACCCATATTGCATTATTGCCTTTGGATGTTTTAGGAAGTCCGGTGACAAAGTCCATAGTGATGTTTTCCCATTTCCATTCGGGTATGGGTAATGGTTGTAACATCCCCTTAGACTTTTGTCTCTCAGCTTTAACTTTCTGACAAACCAAGCATCGAGAGACATATTCAGCAACACCTCTTTTCATACCATCCCACCAGAACTACTCTTTCAGGTCCCTATACATCTTCATGCTTCCAGGATGAATAGAGAATAAAGAACTATGAGACTCATCCAGCAGCTCCTTCTTTAATTCAGGGATGGGAGAAACACAAACCCGATTCCTGAACCTTATTATCCCATCACAATCAACGTTGATTTCAGGAACATTTCTCACCTTCTTTTGTAACTCTACATCTTCTTTTTGTGCCTTTTTAATCTTCACATGTATAGATGGTTGAACATTCATTTAAGAAATACAAGATTTTCCCCCTTCCATTATAATTCCAAGATCCATCCTTTGTAAATCCATAAATATTGGATATTTTGTGATCCTCATCATGGAGAAGCTAGCATGGTATTGTCGACTTAATGCATCTACCACCTTGTTTGATTTCCCAGGGTGGTAGTGAATTGAGAAGTCGTAATCCTTAACCAGCTTCAACCATCTTCTTTGGCGCATATTCAGCTCCTTTTGTGTGAAAATATACTTTAAACTTTTATGATCAGTATAAATGTCACACCTTTCTCCATAAAGATAATGACTCCAAATCCTTAACGCAAAGATTTCCGCAGCTAACTCCAAATCATGAGTTGGGTAATTTTGGTCATGGATTTTCAACTATCGTGAGGCATAAGCTATCACCATATCATTTTTCATAAGAATACACCCCAACCCCTTCTTGGATGTATCACTGTATATCACTAACCTTTTTCCACTACAAGGAAGTGTGAGTACAGGTGCACTGGATAACCTTCTTTTCAGCTATTTGAAATTCTCTTCACATTCCTCTTTCTTAGCAAACAAAACTCCTTTCTGAGTCATATTCATGAGTGGGTTAGATAACCTTGAAAAATCGTTCACAAAATGTTGGTAATATCCATCCAAACCATGAAAACTTTGGATCTCAGTTACTATTGTTGGTCTCTACCATCTTTCGATAACCTCTATTTTTGCTGGATCCACAGATATCCCCTCTTTTGAGATTATGTGACCCAAGAATGAAGCTTCTTGAAGCCAAAATTCACACTTGGTAAATTTGGCATAAAGCTTCTCCTTTCTTAGGGTCTTTAATACAATTCTCAACTGATCTTCATGTTTTTCCTTGCTCTTTGAATAGACAAGAATATCATCTATAAAGACTACCACAAACTGATCAAGATAGTCTCTAAAGACTCTATTCATCAGATCCATGAAGATAGCATGGGCATTAGGTAGACCAAATGGCATCACTATAAATTCATAGTGTCCATACCTTGTACGGAAAGCCGTCTTTGGTATATCCTCCCTTTTGACCCTTAATTGATGATACCCTGAACGAAGATCAATCTTGGAAAAGTATTGAGCTCCGCGTAGTTGGTCAAATAAGTCATCAATGCGTGGGAGAGGATATTTGTTCTTGATAGTGATCTTGTTAAGTTCTCGATAATCAATGCAGAGTCTCATTGATCCATCTTTCTTCTTAACAAATAGAACAGGTGCTCCCCAAGGTGACGCACTAGGGCGTATGAATCCCTTATCAAGATTATCTTGGAGTTGCTTCTTCAATTCCTGCAACTCAATTGGGGCCATTCTATAAGGTGTCTTTGAAATAGGCAAAGCACCCGGTACGAGTTCTATTGAAAACTCAACTTCACGATTTGGTGGAAGACCCGGTAATTCCTCCGGAAAGACATCATCAAACTCCCGTACAATGGGAATATTCTTAATCGTGAGTTTCTCACCAACCATTTGAGATAAATAACCTTCATTTAGTGGAATCAAGACCCATAAGTTGGAAGAAATTTCCACTGGAAGGTTATATTCATCCTTGCATCGATAGACGATCGTAGATTGATCTGGAATATGAAATGTGACTTCCCTTCTTTGGAAATTGATATGAGCTCCATGTAGAGAAAGCCAATCCATGCCAAGAATCACATCAAATTCCACTAAAGGAAGTATCACAAGATTTGCAGGAAGCACTTTCCCACAAACTTCGATCGGAGAAGAATTATAAACTTTTGATGCGACTGTTGTGCCATTAGGTGTTGTCACATCTAACTCAACATCTAATTGTTGAGGTAATATGGTGATACCCTTATAAAAGTTTTCAGAAATAAAAGAGTGGGTGGATCTAGAATCAAATAAAACATTTGCTACTTTAGAGTGGATGGTAAGTGTACCTTTCACCACTTCGTTATCGTACTCCACATCGCTGATAGAAATTGCATGTGACTTTCCTTTGTCTTTAGCCTTAAGATTTTGTTGACATCGACCATCATCATCAACCCTTGGATTTGGGAATTGATTGGCATAATGCCCCATCTCCTTGCACTTGAAACATTGAAGTGTAGTAGGTTCATTCTGTGTATCCCTTCCTTTGTTTGCATCATTAGACATCTTCTTCCCATTATCGCGGCATTCAAATGCCCGATGACCTTCTTTTCCACATTTAAAACATTTACTTGTACCTTTAAGACAACTCCCTCCATGTTTCTTTCCACACTTTGAGCATAAGGGAAAGCTCATCTTCTTTTCAGTGTGCTCTTTAGATTTTCCTTTGAATTCCATCTTCCTCTTCTTATCAAACCCATGTGACTGATGGGTTACTCCAATCTCCATCTCGACTTTGAGAGCACATCGAACGATTTCCTCGTAGCTATTGAAGTCCCTTATGGCTAACTCCCTTCGAAGACTTGGTTTTAAGCCACTAAATAATCGATCGATCTTACTCTCAGGTTGGATAATAATACCAGAAGTGTACCTTGCAAGTCTTGTAAAATTTGCTTCATAGGTACCAACAGATTCATCATCCCTTTGCTTCAGTTCAAGAAACTCTTTCTCCATCTTTGTTCGGAGAATACGAGGGAAGTACTTATTAAAAAATAAGTTCTTGAACTCGTCCCATTCCATAGACTCAATTTCAATCCTTTGCCTCGTATTCTTAATAAGATTCCACCATTGATCAGAATCTCCTTCCAAACGATACACTGCTAGGATGACTTTATCATGTTCAGAACATTGAAGAACTGAAAATATCTTTTCAGTAGTACTAATCCATTTTTCAGCAACTAATGGATCAGTAGACCCACTGAAAGAAGGTGGACGCTGCCTCATGAAGGATTCAACAGAATGTTGATCCTTCCTTTGCTCGTTTGGAAGTCCTGCATGATTCATAGCTTGAGAATGTTGTGTGAGCATGGCTACAAGATTTTTCATTCCATCTCCCATATCGTTTGGTTGCTCAGGGGGACAATCATTGCATTGCCCATCACATTCCGTATTAACACGGTTCCTTCGGGTTCCAGCCATTGACTAAAACCAAGAAGAATAGTGTGAGAAACACTAATTATAATAGGAAAACCACATAATCAAGAATAAAATTTCACACTTAAGGTCTTATCCTAGAGTATTCATGGCCATTTCTAAAACACTAAGATTGTGTTCTATGATTAGACTTATCCTTAGGGTTCTTACTAAGGCTTTCACATCCTAGTTTCCAAAGGTTGACTATACCTTTCCTCTGATACCAACTGTAACGACCCATACTTTACATACATTGTTAATACATCAAAATTGAAGCACACTTATTACAACATATGACAAAACCACAAAGGACCGTATAGGTATAGTGTCATTAGAAACTGGGAAACATAAACAACTGGTTCATAAATCTTCTACAGTGTCTCCCATTTATTTCATCATATCTAGGGTCCCTTTTAGAATATTCTACTTAATATCCATCTTCCTGACCTGGGGAAAAGAAAACATAAAAGGGTGAGCTCAAATGCTCAGCAAGGGCAAATAAAGGAAATAAAAATCATATCATATCTTTTTGAAAATCATAACCTGCAAAAGAGATCATAATATCTTAACATGGAACAAATCATAGAAGTGAAAATGAGATCCCCATAATCATAACATGAAACTTGAAACTTTGTGGCATGCACACATAATCATGGAAAATCATTTCTTGTTAGTCATGACTCATTGCCAAGACTATCTTAGTGGACAAAGTCCCTTTCTGAACCGAGTCACCCTCGTTCCAGTCCTGTTTCACTGAACCGGTATAACCTACCGTTCCAGCCATGTCTATCTCATGAGATATAAAATCTTTACCCAATGCATTGGAGGGAGATATAGGTCCCACCCATTTTATAATGAATCCTTTCTTATGTGTGCCACATAATCATAAACCATACATCATAGCGTAACCCATGTAATAAAAATGGGATTCTTAAACAACATGACATCATAAAAAAATTCATATAAGATAAAGGAATTAATAAAAATATTTCCATCACAACATAATCAAACCAATGTAATAATAGGGATAAAAACAGAACCCTTTTATTATCTTAGATGGAAAATTATTTTGATAAAATACTTGAACTCCATTCTTGAGGAAAATATCCTTTCTACTTCAAAAACATTTTTCCTTTCATAACATGTCATACGACTTTAAAATAAAAGAAGTTTATTAAAAATAAACTTGAAAACTTTTAAAGGAAGTTTCTTGGAAATAATGTTTTAAAAATCTATTCATGCCGTATAAGTTAAAAAAACATTCTTCGTACTTTTGTCGGAAAAGTCAAAAAGTACCTCGTACGAAAAACGACAAAAGATTCCTTTCATACCTATTACTAAAAACTCACCGAAGGGTAAAAATGGATTTAAACAATTGTAGGTGGATGGAAATAATATTACATATTGATGAAACATGTATGTGGATGATAAAATACACCCCAGTAAATACTTACGAATAAACAATCTCGGAAAAAAATGAGATTGTGATATTTCCCTTACCTTAGGTCCGACTTTCTTTGTAAGTGTCCGAAGCTCTTGTATAATGGTTTAAATAATGTTATTGACATATTCCAGAATCATACATATTGATATGATATCATATATGGTCATATTCTTAGCTTCTTGTTAGTAATATTTCATTGTTACTTGTTACTCGGGTCTTTATTGCCTTTTGTTCTTATGCGTGTTTTGCCGAATAAATTCTTATTCTTCTTTTAAGGTTATAGATACCTTATATCCAGAATGGTATTAGTGTAACATATATCATATTTATTCATTAAATTCATTTATATAATTACTATGTAATGATGATCATGTAGAACGAGTCGCATCACATCGTGGAGACGGTATTCCGTACGTACGCATGAGTGATGATATCGTTCCTATGATCGTGGAATTTTATTGGAGTATATGTATATTATTTCAGTATCAATATGAATTTATAATAATCATAAATAGTTACTCATTACACCATTATACCCATCCTTGTAAGGTGGTGGTGGAAAATAGATTACACCACGACGTGGAGACGGTATTCCGTACGTGCGCACGCGCGGTGATTTCATTTTTCCGTAGGATGGATAGAAGGTGAATTAGGGTTGTTTCACATTTATAATAACATATCAGTATGTAAGTAATACTGATGTTATTACTTTATCATGAAACAACTAAAGAATAAGAAGTTGAAGAAGAAATAAATTGAAAAGATCGGTAACGGATATTACCTCTTCTTTGAAACGCCTCTTTGAATCCTCCACTTAGGGAACTAAGATTGGTCTTTGAAGAAGCCCAGGACCTCTAGGATTATTCTAGGGAAGTGGAGGGGAGAAAATGGTAGGGGTTGGCCAAGCTTGAGTGCTCAAATTGGTGTGAGGAGGAGGGGGAGGAGGTGCCCGTTTATAAGGGAGGAGAGGGGCACCTTAGGAATATCTCAAAATATTATTTTATATTAAAGTCAAAATCGGTTTATAATGGTTCCAAAGGGTCTTATTTCGAAGCTAAAGTGGGGAAGGGTCGAAATCCTATCATCCAATAGGATTTAGACAAGTTTAGGGTATTATTTTAACCTTATCAATTAGATTTAACTCTAAGTTAAATAATTTAACTTTTACCTTGTCTTTTTGTTTTCTTTCACTATATGGTTAATAAACTTACTATAACATGTCAAACGAACCCCAAATTGTTTATTATTAATATATATATCCTTATCTAAGTCATTTGGACGAACCTTAGATTTTTAGGAATAAAATAACAATTAATAATATAATATTTGATTTAAAAACTATTTTGTGTCAATTTTGACACTATTTGATATATGATTTTTTTGTGAAAGTCATAACAGAATTATATGTTCAAACCAAGTTGATTAAATCAACACTAATATATCATAGTAACCTAGAAAATTAGTGGAATTCATTAAAAGTCTCAAATTACATTTATTTTGGTGTTTATAACATCAATTATGTCAATATTTTATTAATAAGATAATTACTGCATCATCATTGTGTCATAAATAAATTAAATTATAAAATACCATTATGTAGGAAATCTTTTTAGCTTTCTAATGAATATTTATAGTCGAATTTATCTTATGTATAACCCCATATTAAAAATGATTTACTTATTAAACTTTGATTTTAACTATTTTAACCCTTCTTTAAATAAATTAAAAATAAATGTCCTAATCTAACCCAAGTGGGCCTAAATGGTCATATTTTATTCCTAATTTTGTTTTTGGTAGAATTAAACTTATCCAATAGAATTAGGACATGTGTTAGGGTAATAGTAATATCATATTTACCCTTAGTTACCCTATTTACTATTAACCGCGGTAAAAAAAGTAAAAAGTTACTATTCACCAAAAAATTATTTTTATCTCATTGAACCACATTTTACTTACTGATATCAACCGTGTCTGTCGTATTTTCGAAATTCCATTCACAGAAGTGGTAAAATTAAGTTTTATGCAAAATTTAGTTTTTAACCTACCACTTAGTGGTTTCACTATTCATCAAAATTTGAAAGTTTTCAGAAAAATACCAAAATTTCACCCTAGGCTAATTTCGGTATTCCGAATCCAAAAATGAATTCCATTTTGAAAAATAAAATTTATAAAATTTCAAAAAGTGGTTATTACTATTCATAACGGCTAGTTTTAGTAATATTTTAATAGCATATCGTTGTTTAGTGAAACTCGGTATTGCGTACGACACAAGCTATCGAGGAAGGTCGCGATTGCGTGTAAAGTAAGCCAAGCAAGTGTGTAGTGAAAGATTCCTTTGAACAAAATATTACTCATAAAAATCTCTGGTGTTACAGTCCTCGCCTTCATCGTTTTTAATTTTAGGAGGGTACCTCACCAATCATGTAATTAAACACCATTAATGGGAATTAATGGGCTTTAAAACAGGCTTAAAGGGGTCAAAACATGGTTTAAAGACCAATTTGTGCAAAAAGGAGGCGCTATTGGAAAACCCGTGGGGGTAGGCGAGAGCTACCGGTAGGCGAGAGCTACCTGTTGGTGACAGCTACCGGTAGCCTAGAGCTACCGGTTGGGGACAACTACCGGTAGCCGAGAGCTACCAGTTGGCAATTGATATGAGCTCCATATAAAGAAAGCCGATCCATGCCATGAATCACATTAAATTCCATTATAGGAAGGATCACAGGATTTTTAGGAATCACTTTCCCACAAACTTCAATCGAAGAAGAATTGTAAACTTTTGATGCAACTGTTGTGCCATTATGAGTTGTCACAGCCAACTCAACATCTAATTGTTGAGGAAATACGGCGATACCATTAGAAAATTCTTTAGAAATAAAAGAGTGGGTGGATCCAGAATCAAATAAAACATTTTCTACTTTAGAGTGGATGGTAAATGTACCTCTCACCACTTCGTTGTCGTACTGCACATCGCCGATAGTAATTGCATGTAACATTCCTTTGTCTTTGGCCTTAAGAGTTTGTTGACGTCGATCATCATCATCAATCCTTGGATTTGGGCATCGATTGGCATAATGCCCCATCTCCTTGCACTTGAAACATTGAAGTGTAGTAGGTTCATTCTGTGCATCCCTTCAATTGTTTTCATCATTAGACATCTTCTTCCCATTATTTCGACATTCAATTTCCCGCTGACCTTCTTTTCCACATTTATAACATTTACTTGTCCCCTGAAGACAATTTCATCCATGTTTCTTTCCACACATTGAGCATAAGGGAAAACTCATATTATTTTTAGTGTGGTCTTTAGATTTTCCTTTGAATTCCATTTTCCTCTTCATATCAAAAAAATGTGACTGATGGGTTACACCAATCTCCATCTCATCCTTGAGAGCACATCGAACAATTTCCTCGTAGCTACTGAATTCCCTTATGGCTAACGCCCTTCGAAGACTTGGTTTTAAGCCACGAAAGAATCTATTGATCTTACTCTCAGGTTGGATAATAATTCCGGAAGCGTACCTTGAATGTCTTGTAAAATTGGCTTCATAGGTACCAACGGATTCATCATCCTTTTGCTTCAGTTCAAGAAACTCCTTCTCCATCATTGTTCGAAGAATACGAGGGAAATACTTATTGAAAAATAAGTTCTTGAACTCGTCACATTCCATGGACTCAATTTCATCCCTTTGCCTCATATTCCTAATAATATTCCACCATTGATTAGCATCAACTTCCAAACGATGCACTGCTAAGATGAATTTATCATGTTCAGAACATTGAAGATCTGAAAATATCTTTTCAGTGGTACTGATCCATTGTTCAGCCACTAATGGATCAGAAGACCCACTGAATGAAGGTGGACGCTGCCTCATGAAGGATTCAACATAATGTTGCTCTTTCCTTTGCTCATTTGGAAGTCCTGCATGATTCATAGCTTAAGAAGGTTGTGTGAGCATGGCTACAAGATTTTTCATTCCAGCTCCCATAACGTTTGGTTGCTCAGGGGGACAATCATTGCATTTCCCATCGCATTCCGCACTAACACGGTTCCTTCGGGATCCAGTCATTGACTAAAACCAATAAGAATAGTGTGAGAAACACTAATTATAATAGGAAAACCACATAATCAAGAATAAAATTTCACACTTAAGGTCTTATCATAGGTTTTTCATGGCCATTTCTAAAACACTAAGATTGTGTTCTATACTTAGACATATCATTAGGTTTCTTACTAAGTCTTTCACATCCTAGTTTCCAAAGGTCGACTATACCTTTCCTATGATACCAATTATAGCGACCCATACTTTACATACATGGTTATTACTTCAAAATTGAAGCATACTTATTACAACATATAACAAAACCATGAAAGGACCGTATAGGTATAGTGTCTTTAGAAACTGGGAAACATAAACAACTAGTTCATAAAGCATCTACACTATCTCCCATTTATTTCATCATATCTGGAGTCCCTTTTGGCATATCCTAATTAATATCCTTCTTCCTGACCTAGGGAAAAGAAAACATACAAAAGGGTGAGCTCAAATTCTTTGTATGGTTAAACAAAAGAAATATCAAACATATCATATTCATAAGAACATACCATTTTGGAAATATTAACCTGCAAAAGAAATCATAATTTCATAACATGGGATAAATCATAGAAGTGAAATGCAATCCCAATAATCATAACTTAAAACATGAAGCTTTGTGTCATACACACATAATCATAGAGAATCATTTCTTAGTAGTCAAGACTCATTACCAAGACTATCTTAGCGGACAATTCCCATTTCTTAACCATGTTCACTCCTCGTTTCAGTCTTGTTTCACTGAACCGGTTTAACCTGCCATTCCAGCCATGTCTATCTCATGAGATATAACTCTTTACCCAATGCATTGGAGGGAGATATAGGTCCCACCCATCTCATAATGATACCAGTCTTATGTGTGCCACAAAATCAAAAACCATACATCATTGCATAACCCATGTAATAAAAAAGGGATTATTAAACATCGTAACATCATAAAACAATTGATATAAGATAAAGGAATTCATAAAAATAATACCATCACAACATAATCAAATAAATGTAATAATAGAGATAGAAACAGAACCCTATATTATCTTTGATGGAAAATATTTTTGATAAAACACTTAAACTCTATTCTTGAGGAAAATATCCTTTCTACTTCAAAAAAATTTTCATTTCTTAACATGTCATATAATTTTGAACTAAAATAAGTTGAAAACTTGTAAAGGATTCTTCATGGAAATAACGTTCTAAAAATCCATTCATGTCGTATAAGTTAAAAAAACATTTTTCCCGTACTTTGGCAAGAAAAGTCAAAAAGTACCTCGTACGAAAAACGAAAAAATATTCCTTTCATATCTTTTACTAAAAACCCACTGAAGGGAAATATTGTATTTAAAAAAAATTTAGGTGGATGGAAATAATATTACATATTGAGGAAACACGGATGTGGATGATAAATATTCCCCAGTAAATTCTGAAGTATAAACAATCTCGGATAAAAATGAGATTGTGAGATTTTCCCTTACCTTAGGTCCGATTTGCTGTGTAAGTGTCTGAACCTCCTGTATAATGATTTAAATAATGTCATTGACTTATTAAAGAATCATACTTATTTTTATGATATCATATATGGTTATATTCATAGCTTCTTATTAGTAATATTTCATTACTATTTGTTATTCGGGTGTTTATTACCTTTTGTTCTTATGCATGTTTTGTCGAATAAATTTTTATTCTTCTTTTTAGTTTATAGATACCCCATTTACAGAATGGTATTAGTGTAATATATATCATATTAATTCATTCAATTTATTTATATATTCATTATGCAATGAATATCATGTAGAACGAGTCGTATCACATCGTGGAGACGATATTCCGTACGTACACACGAGCGATGATATCGTTCCAATGATCGTGGAATTGTTTTGGAGTGTATGTATACTATTTAAGAATCAATATCAATTTAAAATAATCATATATAGTTATTATTTACACCATTATACCCATCCAAGTATGTTGGTGGTGGAAAATAGATTACACCACGGCGTGGAGACGGTATTCCGTACGTACGCACGCGCGGTGATTTCATCTCCCGTAGGATGGATAGATGGTTAAATAGGGTTGTTTCATACTTATAATAACATATCAGTATATGAGTGGTACTGATGTTATTACTTCAATTTGAAACAACTAAATAATAAGAAGTGGAAGAAGAAATAAAGTTGAAAGAATCGGTAACAGACATTACCTTTCTTTGAAGCGCCTCTTTGAGACCTCCTTTTAGGGCACTAAAATTGTCCTTTGAAGAAGATCAGGACCTCTAGGTTGATTTTAGGGAATTTTAGAAGATAAATTAGCAGGGTTTTTCCGAGCTTGAAGGCTCAAAGAGGTGTGAGGAAGAGAGGGAGGAGGTGCCCTTTTATAAGAGAGGAGAGGGGCACCTTTGGAAATATAAGAAATATTAGTTTATATTAACTCCCAACCCCACATAAAAACTTCCAAAATGACTCATATACGAATATTAGAAGATATAGGGTTGTAATCTCATCAACCAATAAAATTTAGACATGTTAGAAATTTATTTTAAACATTATCAACTTGATTTATCCTTATTTACCAATTTAATTTTATTTGTGATAATAAAATTCTAAATTCTAAATTATTATAAATAATTACATATGTGTTGTAAATTTTCCATAATTTAACACTTTATGACATTTGAGACCATATAAATTTTATTTTATAATTTTTAAATATTTTTGTGATTTTGAAACAATTTTATAATTTGTTATTGTTATAAAATAACAATAGTGTCAATTTTGACACTATTCATTTATTAGAATTTAAATAAAAGATATACAGAATCTATGTTCGAACTAAAATCTTTAATAGATTCATAAAATGTCATATGTATCTAGAAAATTAGTGTAGCACATTAAATAGTTCATATAATATTAATTTTAATATTTTTAAAACCATTTATTTGATATTTTAATCAATAAAATAATTTCAACATCACTATTGTGTCATAATTAATGATAATTATTTAATCCCTAAAAGTTCTAAATAAAATCCTATGATGTAGATAATTGTATTAGATTTCAGGAGACTATTCATGTTAGAAGTTTTATTAAGTTTATCACTAAATTAAAATTATTATACTTATAAGATTTAAGAAAGTGACATGTTGTCACTTTCTTTGGTTTTAAAAATAAATAAATTATTTTCATGGCAAAACGTCCATTAAATGAATCTAATCCGACCCTTAGGTGATATGGGTCGACTTTTAGTCATCCAATCGTATTTTGGAAGGTGTTAGTGTAATTTTATAATCTTATATTTACCCTTAATTACCCTATTTACCTTTAACTATGGTAAATAAAATTTACCGTAGTTACTATTCATAGTGCCCAAAAATAAGAAGTAGCATTTTAACATAATTTGGACCCACTGATTCCAAATATAGAATCCATTTTTCAAAATTCAAAACACATAGGTTGCAGTAATTAATTTAAAATTAATCCCGTTAAGAAAATGATTTTTAGAAGTTAAAACATTGCCAAAGATTGAAATGTTTTTACCGATGAATTCAATGTGAAATTAATGCTAATGACATATATTATATTAAATGGTAAAAATATATTCTATTTATACTTTAAAATCATTCAATATTATAATTTAACCATATAAATTATCTCAATGAAAAAAGTTGTTTTTAAATAAAAATTATTGTATTTTTACTATTCATCAAATTATGAAAGTTATCAGAAAAATATCAAAAATTTATCCAAAGTAACTTTTTATATCCTGATTCCAAAGAAGAATTTTATTTTGTCAAATTGAACTTATAAACATGTCAAAAACTAGATTTAATGTGGGTGCGCCATCAAAAGGCGGCAAAACTGCATTTTTTATAAAATACTTATTTTACCTGAAAATTTTATTTTATTCTCTTACCATGTTCTAGAAATTGTGTAAGATGAATAATAATGTTATAAAATTCAAAATATAGTTAATACTATTTATAGAGTCTAGTCCATAAGAATATATCGTTGTTTAGTGAAACCTTGTATTGCGTACTACACACGCTATCGAGGAAGGT
The DNA here is from genome assembly GCA_963277665.1 of Viscum album. NCBI lineage: Eukaryota > Viridiplantae > Streptophyta > Magnoliopsida > Santalales > Viscaceae > Viscum > Viscum album. The sequence continues at coordinate 2,119,247,949 of OY728143.1, read as the reverse complement.
TGTGATAGTGTGTATTGCAAGACAAGTCAGTATTGTGTGTTGTGAAAGATTCCTTTGGTGTTGCGTATAACATAAGACAAAAAAAAAATATTTCTCATAAAATCTCAGGGTGTTACATACTCCGTGATGAAGTATTTTTGACCACTCGTGTTGGTAGAGGCCCCCGTAGATGCGGTTTAGGTACATTGGTTGGGGGTGCTTGTCGTAGGAAGCCATGTGGGAGGGGAGGAGCCTCTAGGGGATAGATCGAGGCTATCGGGTAGGGGGATGAGGCTCTCCGTGATTTGAGGGCAGGTATTGTTGTCCCTCCGATTATATATTTGAGGGAGGATACAATCATCCCTCTAGTTACTTGATTTGAGGGTAGACATCACTATCGCTCTAGCTATTTATTTGAGGGTAGACATCGTTGTCCCTTCGGTTATTTATTTGAGGACAGACATCATTGTTCCTCTGGGTTACTTCTTGGCCATGCCTTCGGGACGTCGGTACTTGAGGCAAGAGGTGTTAGGATGGACAAGGTGCCGAGATACTATTCTTGGGCATGCCTTCAGGATATCGGTAATTATGACCCACGGTTTCAGGGGGAACATGGTGCCGGGTTACATAACAGAGATTCCTGCATTGGCCGAAGCAGGTGACACTCCATGGTGGCTACTGAACACCAATGGAGTTAGTGTTAACTGTGTATCATTCTGTTTACTGCTTTCCTTATAAATACATGTATTCTTAAACACTTATATTAGGAACACATGGTTGGGTGGAATCCTACTGAGGATTGTCTCACACCATGCACGAGCCCTTCGAAAAAAATATAGACTTCATGGATTTATGTGCAGGAAAGAGGCCAGCTTCAAGAACTGGGCTGCATTTGCTATTGCGTAGAGATGGTATGGACCTTGAGGTCTTTCATAGCTGGAGTTCATCTTGTTCTGTTTCCTTTCCTGTATTAGCTGGCTTATATGTTATATAGCTACAGTTGGTTAGCCATTGGTTCCTTTTTATATATAAATACATGTATGACCTATTTTGGATGCATGTTTGTTGTTCAGTTCTAGTTACAAGTGGTGTTATGCATGTTGTTATGTTTACTTTTCGTTGTTGTTATTATATTTATTACTTCCGCTATTTATTGATATTGAATGTGCTTCAGCTATGCTGGTCCGGTTCGAGTCTGATGAGTCTTTTATTCTATTACATCTTTATTGTTATACTTGGACTAGTACCGTTATTATTAGCCTATGAGAGGGTACAGACTCCCCACTATACCTATCAGACCCTTTCTGCTAGTCTACATCCTTTGGCATTCGGGGAGGTGTGCGTAAGGTAGTAGCAACCGACCCGTTTAGCACTGTTCGGGTGGGGGTTCGTGTCCAGGTCATTACAAAGTGGTATCAAAGGAGTTCTTGACATGGATTTATTAGTAGTGTTTTACTATATTCTAATGAGATTGAGACTTCTATTTTTTTCTGTTGGTTTTACTATTTTGGATATGGTATAATGGAGATAGGTAGTTACTGGAACTTGGTTTCTAGCTTGTACTTGGGTGCCCGCAGCCCCAGGTACAAGGGACGAACAAAGTATCATGGGTGGGAATTGTCGTTTTCTTTTTTGCTCAGATTAAACTTTATATGATTTCCACCTCAGTGGATCACTTAGTGTGTGATGTTAACGATTGTGATATGTAACCCATGACCCGGTGTGGTAAGGGAGAATTGGACCTTGGCCTGGTATGGCAAGGCTTGTTTTCTTGGATTTTGATATGAACATTTTTAGGGTATTTCAATTTCATAACTGAATGTATTCTTTGTGAAGTGATAATGCCATGTGAATAAAATCAATTGACATTCTTTGTATGCTTTGAAATGTGAATAGGTGAAAATTCTGATAGAATTTCTTATTGTTGCAATGTGTATGCCTTGCTTTATATTTTTTTTAGAATTGAATGTGCCAAGGTATTTGGGTCTATATTGTGTACGAGCAGGCAGGTACTATCGGTTGAAGTGATTTTGATCACCAGGATCAGGTGACTCATTCTACGGTTTAAGGTAACGTTATATTTCAGGATGGGCATGACCCAAGGTACTTCTGATAATTGGCTCTTTTAGGGGTGGGTAATGAGGCCATGAGGTCGGGATGCCGTGGGGCATGGGTTGTAGTAGCGGAGAGTAAGGGTAGTAGTTATGCACTTCCTTTTACTTATTTCCTTATCTATGTTGAATATATATTGATATATATATATTGGTTGTCTGACCATTTATGGCATTCAACGAGTTCTTTTTCTTGGGCAACTCAGATGGAGCATCAGACGGGAGATGGTACAGTGCCCAGGTGTAGGATCAGGTTCTGTATCTGGTACATGAAGATCAGGTTTCGCGGGTATAGGCTCAAGGATAGGATTATGTTCAGGATCTAGTACAGGCAGGGTAGCATCTGAGTTTGGCAGCGTTCGGACCATGGCTCGACGAGTAGCTCCGAGATAGCCTAGTGTGTGTCTTGCAAGGGATCGACAGAGGCGCACAGGGTACAGATCCATCTATGGAATATCTGGCACAGGAGTTCCAGTCGCAGCACCCGCCACTTTTTAGGGTGACGGTAGTCCACAGGCGGCTGAGAACTAGATAGAGAGTATGTCGATGTTCTTCGAGTAGCTCAAGATGCCTCCAGGGTGGAGGGTCAAGCTGGTGATGTAATGTTGTGAGGACAGGCAAAGCGTTGGTCGGATGTGAAGGTTCAGGCTCGTAGGCACGATGGAATATCATGGAAGGACTTCAAGAACATGTTCTTTGAGCACTTTTACCCAGAGACACTAAGGGAAGAGAGAGATCGAGAGTTCTTGAGTCTTTAGTAGGAAGACCTGTCTGTCATGGACTATGTAGCTACATTCACCGAGTTGCCTCTATTTGCACCTGGTATGGTAAGTGATGACGCAGCTAGGGTGAGATGCTTCGAGTATGGCTTACGATATTCCATTCGGATCCAGGTAAATATATTCCATCTAGGATTTTTCTCATAGGTAGTGAACCAGGTGCTCAAAGCGGGGGGGAAACAAGAGGGATATGCCCCAGGTTGGCCAGAAGATAGTTTCAGGTGATTGTTCGGACTGCAGGAAGTGAGGACGGGATGAGGTCTAGTAGGGCAGTCACGCCAAGGACTCTGCTAGACCACCTCATAGTAGTTCTATAGTGGTTTGAATCCAGTGTGGATAGCCAGGGCATTTTTGGACTCAGCGTGATAGGCCTCCAAAGGAGTGCAGGGCTTGTGGACTGGTCGGGTATCTGGAGAGGTTCTGCATGCAGCCTTCTCAGAAAGCTGGCAGATAGGGACAAGGATAGGTTGTAGCATCTGGAGTTGGTTCAGGTTCTGTACTAGGAGAGGGTAGCCGAGGTTCTGCTGTATACGGAGGACATGACAGAGACAGTGGGATCCAGCTAAGGGGTCAGTGGCCGGTGACTGGAGCAGCACCGCAGGGAGGTCAGGCATCAGGCAGTCATACATCAGGCCAGGTGCATGCCGTGGAGCTTCTGGAGGCTAAGTAGGCTGGTGAGCCAATGGTAGTTTTAGGTACACCACAAGTGTGGCCGTGATTTTCTTGTTCTCTTCGGGCATGAACTGTTGAGGCATGTCCTTTTTGAGTGCACGTGATGCACATGATCTATGTGGACTGACTAGATGCTAGTCAGTGGGATTGGCACCATATCAGGTGGATGACCTATATATATATATATATATATATATCTGAATGAGATGCGTAGCATCAGGGGAATCATAAATGCGGGTTACTTGAGGTGCCTTGGGCATCAGGGCATCGAGGATGTGGGTTACTTGATGTGCCATGGGGATCAGGGAATCGAGGATGCGGGTTACATGAGGTTCCAGGAACCAAGTTCTTTTTGAGCATCCATGGGATGCAAGACCTCATGGAGGTAGACACTGATGCGTTGTGGGATGCTTTTGGGTGTCGGGAATGACATGGGGGTGGCGATGCGTCATGAGAGGACTGTGAGTCCAGAAACATGTTAGTAAACCTTTACATGTTCTGATTTTTGTCAGGTTGAGACTGAGTTAGGAAATTCCTAAGGTGGGGAGCCGCTTGAGGAATTTATCCAGAACCCTGAGTCCGGGGAAGTCCGAGATACATTGATCTGCGTGGCATGTTCGGTGCCATTTCCGGGATTCGTTTCATAGCTCGGGGATGAGGTATTTTAAGGAGTGGAGTTTTTAAGAACCCATGTTTTTAGACCAGGTCAAATCCCGACCCTATATGAAATGTTTGACTTGTTTATAAGGAAACCTTTTAAAAGTTGGGGAGGTAATGTAGGAACACACGGTTGGCGTACGGTCCGAACAAACCGTGTGGACAAGCCGTGCGAAATATCTGGGTGAGATAGTGGACTCCACACTGGCGGCGCCCGGTTTGTCAAACCATGCGGGATGGTCGTGCGATGTTCCTGGGTGAGTAAGTGGCAACCACATAGTTGGCACACAGTTTGCCAAAGCTTGTACGGTATCTGTGCGGCCACTTAAAGTTAGGGTTTTTAAGTCCCGAGCAACTAAGGATTTCTCATTATTTACTGTTTTCTTCCATCCATTCGTGGCTCACGCTGGGAGACCTGACTGGACATTCAAATCCTACCCAGATGTTCGTCGGAACTCCATTTTGAACATTTTTTGATCTGTTGGAACCCCCTCGTTAAGGCCTTGATTCCATATAATCCATTTTTCTTGATTTTTGTTCTAGTACGAGTTTTTGGGATTTGAGCGGTTTTGATTCTTTTATAGATCTACCACGTTTTAGACCTAATTTGGAGGATTTCATTGGAGGAGTAACATCATACTAGTACGAGGTAGGTGGTGCATACATTCTTTCGTGTTTTCATGGACATTTGGGTGGCGCGACCTATGGCGCGTTTTTGGGTATTTTGAGAGAGACCCTAATTTATCTGCTATTGCATATTAAATTGCTTATTAGACCAATGGGATACCTTTGGGTATGCCCTTTGTCCGGTTTTGATTGAGTAGGTCTAGGTGAAAAACCGTTGCTCATATGGGGCATTTTGGCCGGGGTTCGAAAATGGTTTTAATTGAACTGTCTTATTTTAAACTGTTGAGTTAAGTTCATTAAACCTTGATATGAATTGTTAGAGGTTCCCAAGAACTAAATACTGGAATTAGACTATTTTTGGTTAAGGAATTCAACTTGTTAGTTTTTTTCCTATTTTAATTATTTTCCCTCAATTTTATATGTGATGTTTAATATTGCATATACTAGAACAATTAGGTTGTGCTTGGTACTGTTGAGTGATGCTGATCACAGGTTGGGCTTGGCCTGGGTTATGTTGGTGGTTTTGACCATGGGATTGGGCATCATGGATGTCGACTTGAGGAAGTACGACTGTCTGGTTGGGCATGACCCGAGTTACTGGGATTGTGAGGCCATCAAACTTGAGCGGCATGGTCGCAAGGACACGAGGTGTCAGATATGTGGAGGATTAGGTACTATTTTCAGTGATTACTGCTCACTTGGAACTTTGAGTAGTGTGCACATAGAGATCCTCCATGATGATGTGGTTTTGTCCACTCCTGTGGGTATAGGCCCCAGTAGATGCGGTTTAGTAACATTGGTTTGCGATGCTTGTCCTAGGAAGCCACGTGGGATGCGAGGAGCCTCCAGGGGATAGCTTGGGGCTATTGGATTGGGGGTGAGGCTTTCCGTGATTTGAGGGCAGGTATCGTTATCCTTCAGGTTACTTATTTCATGGTGGATATCGTCATCCCTTCGGTTACTTGATTCGGGGGCATAGATCGCTATCCCTCCGGCTATTTATTTGTGGGAAGACATCGTTGTCCCTCCAGTAATTTATTTGAGGACATGCATTGCTATTCTTCCAGGTTACTTCTTGGGTGTGCCTTTGGGATGTTGGTACAAGAGGCATTATGTGTCAGGAGGCGCAAGGTGCCTGGTAATTATTCTTGGGCATGACTTTGAGATGTCGGTACTTGACACACGCTCTATCAGGGGGAAAATGGTTCTGGGTGACATGACATAGATTCCAGCATTGCCCGAAGCAGGTGACACTCCTTGGTGGCTGCTGAGCACAATGAAGTTAGTGTTTATTTGTGAATCATTTTGTTTAATTCTTTCCTTATTTATTTATGTCTGCTTAAACACTTATATTATGTATGCACCATTGGGTAGTATCCTACAAAGATTTTTCTCAGACCCTGCATGGGCCCTTCAGGATGCGTGTAGACTTTATGGATTTATGTGCAGGAAAGAGGACAACTTCTGGAGTTGGGCTGCATTAGCTATTGCATGGAGATGGTTTGGACCTTGAGGTCTTTCCTAGCTGAATTTCATCTTGTTTTGTTTACTTTTCTTATTAGCATGCGTATTTGTTATATAGGTACAATTGGTTAGCCATTGGGGCCTTTTTATAAATAAATACATGTATGACCTGTATTGGATGCATTTTTTTTTTCAGTGCTAGTTAGAAGTTGTGTTCTTCATACTGTTGTGTTTATATTCCACTACTGTTGTTATATTTATTGCTTCAGATATTTATCGAAATTGAATGTGCTTCCACACTGCAGGTTTTGTTTGAGTCTGTGGAGTCATTTATTCCACTGCATCTTTACTGTTATACATGGACCAGTACCATTATTATTATCCTCTAAGAGGGTATAGCCCCCCCACAATACCTATAAAACCCTCGTTTCTAGTCAGAAACCTTTGGCATTCGGGGAGGTGCGCCTAAGGTAGTATCACCCGACCCATTTAGCACTATTCGGGAGGCTGTTCGGGTCTGGGTCGTTATATATAAACTATTTTTCAGGTCACTTAGAGCAGGTTTGAGATCAAGATGGTTTCTACTAGCATGAGGTTGCAGGAGTTGTTCGGGCTTGTGGTTACTGTTATTTTTACATTATTTTGGGTACTTGTGGTTTTCCCCTTCTAGTTGTATTACTTTTTCATGACATAAAATTTTATCAATTGTGTTTTCTTTTATATTTCAGTTCTGAGTTGGAGTTGGTTGGTGTCTATCTTATCTCTCTCTTCTACATGTGTGTTCATAGAGGGTAATGCCTCCCATTTGTGTGTTTTATATACCGTCGGTGCTACTCTCCATCCCAGGGCCTACTGGAGGCGGGACTCAGGGGTCATTATCTCCCTTCTCACATTGTCGGCCCAGGAGGGGTACTCTTTTTGGGGAGGGGCTCGTGACATAATACATGCATAACGGAAAGATTACATTTCCACATTACAATCAAAATATATCATTTCAATATATTTATATAATAAATGATTTCTTAAAACCATTTTCAATACCAAAAAAAATATATATGGTATTTATTTTTATTTTCAAAACATTACAACTTGTTTTGTAAGACAAATATCTAATAATGCTCACGATGTTGGAAAGTCGTTGTCACAATGTATTTTAAAAATAAACATTCCATTTGTTGTTTAGTAAAACACTTTATAAAAGAAAATATTACTTTTGAAAATCGTTGTATGAAATAAATGTAAAAAGGTATAATTATACACTGTATAAAAGAAGGTTGTGTATAAACCAAAATATGCCTCAGTGAAAGGAGATTGAGAGGAAGTCCCTTACAAAGATCGTATTGTTAATATAATAGATTGATTATTTATAGTCACTAAAAATAAAAATAAATCAAACATAAATACAAGATAAGATATTAAAAATTAATTTCTCACATTATCATAGAATGACATAATGAAGAAGTAGGTAGTCAATCCAAAGAATGGAAATTGTGTTAAGAAGTTCTCTTACAAATATTTAACAGCTTAACGGTGTCACATAAAAAGTCATAAAATGAGTTGATGAGAGTGAAAAGAGTTCCATATTACTTGGAAATACAATATACATCAATGAGGATATATAATAACATAGCCCAACATTTTAAAATTGAAATTAAACGACATAACATAAAAGATGTATTTGACAAAAAAAGGAGGGTGAAAGGTTCACTTACCTAGTGATATTCATCATGTATGTTACTTGTTCTTCCTGAATAATAAAATAAAGTTAATTTCTACTTACTTAAGAACATTTTAAAATTTTATTATTCCTTTTATATCACATATTAAAATGTTATAAAAATGACATAATTATTTAAGTTAATATCGGTCGTTTTTTCGATATTGGTTACATGAGTTAAAATTGTTCTTGGTATAATTACAAATTTTCCATATGGGAAAGAGTAAATTATATAAAAAATAGTATTCATGATTTAAATAACATATTTATCTAGTATATATGTATTTATATCAGTCTTTAACATTTGGATATATGAAATGAAATGCACCGTTCATGGAGACAGTAATTCGAATGTACGCGTGAACGCTACATTCATCTATTTGTCATATTAATGAAATGAAAAATAAATGATTTTATTATATTATAATATCTTATAATTTATATTTTATATATGTTCATTAACTTCGTCTTTCATACATTTTATGTATGTCATGAATGAGTCATATCACTTTGAGGGGGTGGTAGTCCGCACTTCCACAAATGAAATTATCGTATTTACACATCATGAAAAACATAAAGGTATGTTTGTAAATAAAAATTACAAAAGAAGAAAGAAAAAATGTAAATATAATATATATCATATATTAAAATAGTACCCTGATAACAGCCACAATGGGGGTTGGTATGGTATATTCAATCCATCATCGTTTCGTGAGGCATCAGTTCGTCGTACACAGAAACAACATGTTCGTATCCATTAGATGGAGGTGTGTGTAAGTGTAGTTTGATTTAATATCCTAAAAACATAATATAATATTTAGGATAAGATTTTTGTTATGTAATCAAATAATAAGAATATAATAGGGAGTAGAAAAGTAAAATAATGGAAAGTAATTATAGAGAAGATGTTACTTCTTAAAACGTGTAACTCCCTTTGAGTTGAGCCAAAAGGCATTCTTGAATTGCATTCTGCCAAAGGTAAGGCTTCTATGATGAATATAGGTATTATGGTAGAATATTTGGGCAGTGTTTTGAAGAGGAAAGGGGCTTGATAGGAGTGATTAAATTTGTATAGGTGATACCCTCTTATAAGAGGAAGGAGGGGCACTTTTGGAATGTATTGAAATATTATTTTATAATAAAATTATTTTTAGTTTTATATTGTCCCAAAGTAATTTAATCCAAATATAAGATGTTTCTGGGTTGCAAAACTATTAACAAAAAGTTTTTAGATAAGTACATGCCACATATTTAACCTTATATTTTAGCTTCAATGATTAGTAAACTAATTTATCATTTACCATATCTTCTTGTATATTTATACTATATGGCTAATATAGATACAATAAAATTACAATAGAACATCAAGTGGTTGAATAATGAAATTTAAAACATAATATAAGTAATTTGGACTAATATTATATTTTTAGGACAATTATATCATTTAATAAAATAGTATGTGTTTTAAAAACTCTTTTTGTAAATGTTTATACTATTCATATCATGACTTTTTTAAAAATCCATAATAACTTGATAATTTCTATAAAAATTCATTACTTCAAATATAACAAGTCATAATCATCCATGAAATTTGTGGATTTCTTAAAAGGTTTCAAAATAAATTTATTTTAATATTTATAATCTCATTTATTTAAAATTCATCAATAATGTAATCACAACATTATTATTGTGTCATAAATAAATTTATTTATTGCATGTATAAATATTATAAATAAAATAATATGGTGTATGAAATATTTCTTTATTTATAATGATTATTTATAGTTGAAAATATCACTTATATAACCACATATAAAAATTGTTTTACTAAAACATGTATGTTTATGTTACATTTTTCTTTACATTAAATTAATTAATATAAAATGTCATTTTCACATTCAAGTCACTCCATGGGGTCACAAAACCGAACCAATGATGCCCATGGATGGAAATATCTCATCCAATTGGATTAATACACATGTTACGGTTGTTTTATATTATTATAATATTATTTTTTACCCTTATTTACCAGATTTACCCTTTAACAATGGTAAATAAAATAATTACCGGAGTTACTATTCATAATGTGTAGAAATAAAATGTACATATTTGCACAATTTGGAGTTCATGATTCCAAAAAAGGAATCCATTTTTTCAAATTCAAAACAAATAATTGGTAGAAATTAATTTTAAATTAATTCCGATTTTAAGAAAACCAAACCGGTTTTTAAGAAATAATAACTATCAAATGAATGACATGTATTTATGTCCAATTTAATAGTGAAATTACGTACAATGGACAAAATTGGATTAAATGATAAAAATATAATCCAATTATATTTTAGAACCAATTAAATTAATAATCTATCTACATAAATAAATTAGATTAAAAGGCAGTTTTGAAATAAAATGACGTATTTTCACTATTAATAAAAAATATACTTTATTAGAAAACTACCAAAATTACATCCAAATAAAAATTTGATGCCCCTATAATATAAAAGAAGTTTATTTTGACAAATATAATATATTAAAATTAAAAAATATATATTTAAAAATGGTTCATCATCAAAAGGCGGTAAAACTGCATTTTTAGAAAAAAAATTCTTTTTTCAGAAAAATTGATTGTCTTCATATATCATATCTAGAGAACAGATAATATGAATTCAAAAAAATTATATTGAATATATAACATATATTTTTCATTAAATTAAAATAAATAAAATTTTACATCATTTTATAAACACAACAATTTTCTTTTAAATAGGTTTTCATAAAAACACATCCTTTCTATTCAATTGGGTTTTATTTCCAAAAAATGGTAACCAATGAATCATTGTTTAAAAATGTATAAACCATATTTCAAAAATCGTTGGATACTGTTAATTCCCTTTATTACAATGGCTAGGAATTAACAACCATTAAAAATAATAATATTATAATTTTATTATATTTTGGCACAACTCAATGTTGTGGGCAATGTAAGATTTCATAGAAACTTGTAGTTGCGTATCGAGTAAGCTATCAAAAGAACCATCCACATTATCCTTAAATTAATATCTTATTAGTTAGAATTAATAGAAATAAAAATTATTATTTTATAAATACCTAGGGCATTACACCACAATAGATCCACTTCTGTAAATCCTTATGGTTATATTCATCTTTATAACCTAGTTAAGGGAAACATTATAAAGTAGTATAAAAACTCTCAATAAGGGAACGAATATCAACATGTCATCATGTAGAGAACTGGATATTAATAATACACACTAAAATTATTTTAAAAAATAATTCACTTTCTTTTCCAAAATATCATTTTAATGTAGATTTTTAAAGAATTAGTAAAAACTCTTTCAAAGTAATCTCATACATTACATGTGGAATCATCTACTCATTATCCAATTCTATAATTAACCAAAAATCTTTAAAAATTATAACTGATTTCATTTCATGATAAAACATCCTATCTTTAAAATTGACATCTTCTTTTTGCTAACTCATCCATAAGAACTATGAAAAAATTATAAAAATATGGTATAATAACCTAAAGATTTGTAAGGCACAGAGAAGAAAATAAAAATTTTAGTCTAATGAAAAACATTAAAAACCATGTTATTTCAAATTCTTCATCAATGTTCTTTGAGTTTACGTAGTAAAAGGTTTCTCATGAAAAAATCACATAATTTTTCCACAAAGAAAACCATTAAAATCTATAGAAATTAGTTAAAAAACATTTTTTTGGAAGCATAGAGCATCAATTTAATAATTTGTTTTAATCAATTGTTGAAAATATTTGGATCCCATATAAATACATTTTAGAAACCCTTATGTAACTCCCTCTTTATTGCCTAAAAAAATCACATTTCCCAATGGATTGGAACACTATTTGGGTGCAATGAAACATATAACGGACTCACCCAATTCTATTTGGATCCAACTAATGTATAATCTATATCAGGCTCACCCATGAGATAAAATGGGTATCAACCCTTTATATTAGATATTTGAGTCTCACACGTTTCACCTATAATGGTCAAATATAGTATCATGAATAAAATAAATTATTCTTGCACATTTCGCCATAAATCATTTGAGAATATATTTAAAACCCATATGAAAAACAATTTTGTTTAAAAATTTACCCATTTATTTGGGAACCCCATTTTCAATACCAAAATACCCAAAATAAGGTTAAGAGGTATTTTCATTGAAGAACCGACCATTTAAAAACATCTTGAAGAAAATAGCATTTTCATTTTGATTTTTTGTAAAAAAATCAATTATATAGGAAATTTTTTTTATTGAAAACGATATTTTAAAATTTAAAGGAGGATATAAATTGTAGAATAATCATGATGAAATAAAAATTCACTCATTCCATATAAGATAAAAAAATATTCCTTTTTTATTTTCATCAGAAATTTCACAAATTACATCATTTAAAAAAAATATTTTATTCAAATGGTTTCATAAAATGTAAAAAAAAGTTAAAATAAAAATAAAAGTTATAATAAAATTGTAAAAATATACTTTATTTTTTTTAGAAAATTTATATGAGGTTAAGAAGAGAGTTTTAAGGTAATTTTTAAAAGAAATTTTAAAAAAATTTCTTTTACCGTGAGACTTACTTTTCAAATACTCTCTTTACCTTCCTGAATAATAAAAATAGTTTTATTTATAATTTCATAATAACTTTTTTCAATTTTATTATTCCTTTTATTTCACTTATTATAATTTTATATACAATTAATAAATCATTTAAGTTCACATCATAAGTTTTGATGATATTTGGTACATAAGTCCAAAATAACATAAGTATGATTATAGTGGTCAAAGTGTCCATTAATCTAAAATCTCTAAAATAATATTCATTAAACAATTATCATTTTATACATAAATTATTGTTTTTAATTCAACTATGACATAAGGTTATGGAAAATAATAATTTATGTAAAAATCAAGGGGATTTTAGGTTGTATGTACTTATGAGTGACATTTCCATTTATAAATGATCAATATAGAAAGAAGTTAAATATTATTTTATCATTACAAATTTCTAGTAATATTATAAATTTCATATGATTTTTTTCTATATTCTTATATATACCATACATGTGATGTATTGATGAAAAATGAATCACATAGTTTTGTGAAGGTGGGAGTCCACCCAAAACCACAAACGACGTTATAATTTTTTCAGTGTATTTAATTGTAAGAAGTTCAATGATATATTATATTTTAATAATTATAAATAATACATGAATATCATTTAAAAAAATAGTTCAATCCTTATAACCTATATTAAGAGGTGGTGATGAAAATGAATTAAATCAGTTCACGAGGTTGTAGTTCGCCGTGCACATGATTGATGATATATTTTACCATTTGATAAAAGAATATATATATATATATAGGAAATGAAACTAATATAATAACATACATGTATATGTAGGATAATATGTTTTTTATTTTATCGGGTTTAAATAATTTTTTATGGATGTGGAAGAAGAAACAAAACTAAAAGGTGTAAATAAAAACTATACATCTAACATGGAAATCATCATTTTATAACACCTTTAGACCTATAAGATTAGAATTGTTACTAGACATACCTCTATTTTGCAGTTATGTAATCTAGGAATGTATTTTAGTTGGTTGTGGCTGAACTAAATTTGATTTTATGTATGATGGAATGAGAAACAGAGGAAATATTTTATAAGAGAGGGCATGAGAACTCTTTAAATTTATTAAAACAATAAATTAGTATAAATTAAAATTTAATTTAAAATGGATCTAATGTGATTTATATATAATAATATATGATTCTAGGTTTATATAACCTCGTCTAATAAAAATTAGACATTTTTTTACAATATTAATACCATTTCCTTTTAGATTTAAACTCTATTTATCCTCTTTAACTCTTACAGCAACAACATTTCATTTTTCTCATTGAGGGTCAATATAGTTTTAATGAAAAAAACAAACCATAAATAGATCATGGTTGATATTTATAACCTTATACTAATTATTTGGAATAATTGATGTTTTTTGAAATTTTAAATCCTTTAATAAAATATTATTTACTACAAAATATCTATAGTGTCAATTTTTAGAATTATTCATTCATTTCAATTTAATAATATCAGTAAAAAAGTAAAATTTTAAAAAAATATTTTTATATATCCATATCATGTCATTGTAACATATAATGTTTTTTTATCACATTATTTATCTTATATTATATTTCTATTTATATTTTTAATAACATTTTTTTGTTCATTAATTAAATATTTACTGCATCAATGTTGTGTTACATTTTAAGGTAATTATTTATTCACTAGGAAATAAAAATAAATTATAAAGATAAAAATAAATCTTGGATTTCAAAATAACATATAGAATCAAACATAAACATGGGAAAACACCATATAAAAAATATTACTCTTAATAAAAGAAAAAGGGTGACATGTTTAACATTTTGTTAACAATATACTATAATGGTCATAATGTCATCCAAGTGTCCCAAAAAAGACATAAAGTTGACACTTGAATGATTATGGTAAATATATTGTTTTCACATAATTCTTATTGAATTATTTTGGTCATATAATATTTGTTTTCATTTTATTTATCCACAATTAGCTGTTTTATAGATACTAAGTTAATAAAATAATTAATAATTCTATGTATATTTAAAAAAATAAAAGTACAATTTTTATGGAAATTGGACCCACTTATTCCAATTATGGAATGAAATTTTAAAAATTCAACACACTAAATTTTTAAAATAATAATTAAACATAAACCGGGAAAACCCAAGGAAAACGGGTTTTCAGAAGAAAGCCCATTTAAAATATAAAAACAATTATTAAAAAAAATTATAAAATTCAACTAAAAAATAATAATTTTTTTTTATTTTAATTAAAAAATAACTTATGAAAATTTAAAACTAATATAATTTCTCACTGTAAATAAAATAAAGTTTTCGTAAAAATCAATAATTTTCACTATTAATTTAAAAATAAATATTTTCTAAAAAATACCATAAATTCATACAAAGATAATTTTGAATTTTTGAATTTAAAAAATTAAATTCTTTTTTTCATATTAAAATTACATAACTTGGAAACTAAATATTTAAATAAAAACTAATAAGAAATGAGTTTAATAAATCTATTTTATCTTTGATTTTAAGAATTGCCTAATATATTTATTCTGAATATAAATACCTATTATTGAATTGAAAATATTAAAATGATTTAATATATCATTACGTAGGTTGTTATGCCCCCCAGAAAAATTGTTTACTTTAAATTTTTAACATGGTATCGGTAAACAATGGTTTGAATTTTAAATATATATTTTTTTGAAAACCTAAATCGATTAAAGTGTCTATAAATATTTCACTTGAAAAGAGTGAAATGAATGTTTGATGGTCATATAAAATACTACATACTAGGTTTACATGTTGGAAAAAAATACTGGGTAGTGAAGACACGGATATGGAAGAAAAAAGATTCTACCAAGGACTACTAAAGGAGAGATAGAGAATATGTTCACGATGAAATTAACAGTCATAAAACTGTACATCAACATCAGGTTAAAAGGCCATTGATTTCTCAATAAAAAAATTAAATGAATAATGTTTTTTCAAAATATTTCTCTTGTATTTGAGAAATTGTTTTACTACCTAGAATACGAACATGATGAAATATACATACTTGAAATGTAGAGTTTCATCCATTAATAAATTTCCACCACAAACTCACATTCTTCTGAAAATAATGAGTATTCAAGATGAATCTTTTGTTCATGAAGCACTATAATCATCATAAATTGATCACTAAATAAACAAAAGGAAAATAATTTATTCATTATATCATTGGATTTTACCCTAAACCAAAATGGTTAAAACATCACTAAATAATTATTTAAAAATAATATTCCTTTATAATAAGAAAAATATAGTAATCTTCAAAATTAAATTGTAATACCCAAAGTTAAACATAGATAATTAATAAACATAGTATCCTTAAAATTACTCAAAAATATTCTCGATTAATATTGACACACAAAAATTAGTAGGATTTTCAAATACAGTCTTCCAAGATAAATTTTAACATTTATCTCAAAATTCCATCAATCACTCTTAATGACGGATACCAAAAAATAAAATTTCCTAAATCACATAATCCCCACTATATGATAACAATTTCCATATATAAGAGGAATCACTTGAAATTCATTATAAAATACTAAATGCTTCCAATGTATAATTCAACCTTTATTACTTAAATAAAATCCCAATAGTATCTATTTATCTTAACCATATGGGGTTTCCAAAATGTTAAATGGATTCAGATATAACAATAATAACTTAATATCAAATGAATTTCCAATCCCATGGTAATCAATTATATAAAAAAATATTCAAAAAATGAACATAACATTTATCTTTTTGATGTGATAAAAAAATAGAATCAATTTTATTCAAAATAAAACATAATGAAGGATAAAGGTAGTCGACGCACCCTTGTTTCCCTTAAATTATGGGTTTAATCCTCATAGATTTACTGGATGTGATAGATTATCATAAATTCTTACATGTTATCCTTTTTATAAACCCATATTAATATAATCCTTATTAAATTATAGAATTGTGAGAAATATCTTAAAACAACCTTAATATATTCTACATCAATAAAATGTTTGAACCCTAAAGATTATCTCATACCTCTCATTTTGAATCCCACAATATAATAACCCATAATTTCTATAAAATAAAATATCTTAACAGATACCAATACCTTTAAATATATTTACGCAAAAATTAATGGAAATACAACTCAAATAACATTTTCTAAAAAATCTATACTAACCCTTAGGTTTTTATTAACATAAATGTCTATCAAAATACTTTTAATCGTCATTGTGTTATGTAACCAAAAACCTAATTAGGGGAATTTTTGCATTTGACATAAAAAAATCTTATACATGTTGACCCCTGATGGTATTTATAACTCTTTATATTACCACACTCGAAGAAATAATATTCCTTAAAGGTATTTAAACCCTACTCTGATACCAATTATAAAGACACATCCTTAAAAATTACATATTCTGGAAATTTTAAATTATAATTCACTTAATTTTCCCAAATACGATGTTGGTTTAGAGTTTTAAGTAATTATAAAAAACTATTTAATATAAATATCAAAAATTACAAGTTGAAACTTCTATTCCATATCCATTTTTTCTATAAAACAAACTCTTTTAAAATTAAACATGATTTCATTTCATGAAAAAACATCTTGAATTTGAACATGGATTCAAATATTTTCTTAAACATCATTAAAAACTATGAAAAATATTTCAAGAACATAGGATAAGACCTAAAATCATACTTTATGGGAAATAAAAATAAATAAAATTATTTTCCCAATGAAAATATGGAAACCCAATTAATATTTACCATTATCCCCTATGTTCTTTGATTGTTTTAAATTATATATTTCTTGGTAAAAAATCACATAATTTTTCTCAATGAAAACCATAAAAATCCATAGAAAAAATCAATTTGGAAACAAATTATATCACTTTAATAACTGATTTTAAAATAATGTTATAAATAAATGGAGGCCAGTTATGTATATAGGAGAAATCCTTTAGCAACACCAACCATATTGCCTCAAAAGACATAATAAATTACCCAATGCATTTGAGCTCCATATACGCACACCCAAAGCTATAGCAGGCTCACCCAATAATATCCTGGACCAAAAATGTGTATTTATGAACCTCGTACAAATAGAATAATATTTTTTATATTTATTAGTATTCTTGAAATAAATAGTTGTATTCATTATGTTAAGTTATTTATAAAATAAATAACTTAATATAAAGTTATTTATTTTAAACATTTCTATTTCAATTATAGAATATTAATTAAAAAAACAATTTCATTTATGAATTCATCGTGTTGAAATTAACTTAGTTTGAAATTTTTGGAATTTTCTGAATATGTTTAATTTTTGGGGGATAGTAAAAAATATAGTCTTTCTATAAAATGAATCTTTTTCTATGACTTTATGAAGACATAATTTGGATATAAAATTTATAAATTTTATTTAATAAAAAAGTTATAATTTTATAAGAGAATTATTATACATTAATAGTCCAGAACATGAATATTATAAATTATTTCACTGTAGTTACAAAAATATTATTAGTGCCGACACAGTTTCTGTGCCGCATTGGTAATGTAAAAGAATTTTCGTTTATGTTAGTAATTGAGTGCTAAAAATTATATTCACCACTTTTTATTAGTTATAATGTATAATTAATTTTTTTGATGTTAATTTAGAATTATAGAGTTATATACCATGAGTCCTGTCCAAATGCATGTGCAATTCTAATGTAAGGAATTAAAATAAAATATAAAAAATTAATGATGTTTTCTTAACATGCATTAAATTAATAAAACTTAATTTAAAAATATAAATAATTATCTTGAACTTAAATAATTTATTTTTTTATCGTAATTTATTTATAATTTTAATACATGAAACAATTATCTTTAATGGTTATGTAACACTGATGTGGTTCTTGTGAAAGTAGAAGAAAAATAAATAAAATGATTTAATTAAAATTATAAGAACTATCAAATGACACAAAAATAGACAAAATATTTTTATATGTGCAAATGTCATCCATTACCTTATTTTGATTCTAATTTTGGATATTTTGGTTCCACGTGAATCACTTAAAGTCCATTATAATATTTTCTATAAAAGAAACACAAGTTGTTTACCCTATGTTTTTAACTAGCATAATATGATAATATATTTCATTCAAAAATAATTCTTTAAACATAAATAGTATCTTGAAATATTATAAAATTATACTTTGATGTAAATTTTTTTTTATTTTTTAGGGATTATATAAATTACCTAAATTTTTGGAAAATTTATGTTGCAATAAATAAATAATAAATAAATTAATAAGGATAATTATATTAAAAATAATAAAACAAATTTAATTTTATATTTCTAAGAAAATAAAAAAATTATCTTGATTAATATGATATTTATATGATATAATAAAAAATCAGAACCGGAAACAATGTTTTCATATTTTAAATTCATAGTTTTGAATAGGGTTTAGTTTGAAAAATATTATTTTTCAATGAATATTATATTTAATTAAATTATTTCAAAATAAAAAAAATTATTTGAAATTTCAAAAATAATAAAATTATGTCTAAAATTGATCCTATGTATTTTTATGTGTTTTTAATGTCTTTATCCTTTTATTGGACATATTATAGTTTAATAATGTAAGTAATTCTTAAAAAATCTATCACTAAAATTATAATAGGAGGTTCATTCCTTCAATTAATGTCCTCACATTGAGCTGTATTGGTTGATTATACTCTTCAAAATTGTGTTATTCTAATCCCTTTATAATTTATAGTACTTTTAGTTTAATAAAAATACCACTATTAGGTTACTTTAGAAGGTTATCAATGAGAAATATTCAAGAGGCCAATACTTCCTTCTACTCTTTTAAAGTATTTCTCACTTCAAACTTCTTCTAATAACCTATACAACGTATCATGATAAATCCTGTATCATATATAAATATATATACATAAATACATATATATATAATAATAATTTGATCATGCTAGTGGTATACCCATCTTTAAAATCTATTACTTTCTCCTATTATTCTTAAAATCAAAATTGTCATCCTTAGTGTGTCAATCCACCGCTTTAATAAATGACGAGTTTTTATTTCCCTTTAGCGCAAACATGGAATGTTTAAATTAAATTATAACTTTTTAAAAAAACTCAATAAATATTTTCTATCTTATGTAGTATTATTTTCATTTACAAAAGAAAATCCATAATGAACCAGCCATGATACCAAGAAACAAACATGCCCGAAACAATATAAATTACAAAACATTATTAATAAATCTGTGGAATTTTGTTAAAAAAATATCTTATAATGTTATAAAATATGGATATATTTCAATAATAAATTAATAAAACTTTAGAAACCATTATATATGAGGTGTGAACATATTGGAAGTATGTTAAACTTGAAGTAAGTGACTTTCCTTTTAAAATAATTTTAAATGTATCCTTTGTGAAATTCAAAATGAATGTTTTTTATACAGCATGAGCGGATTCTAACAATTTAATAACTCATTATTAATATAATTTTTCATTTAGATATTTTCATAATTATTTTTTAATAATATGATTTCATTATTACGGGCACAGTTTTTATTTTTTAAAATTGATTTTTTCATGAAATTTGTATCTTGATATCAGAATGTATTTTGTTCCTCGATCAAAATGAGTTTTCAAGGATTTTATTCATGATATGTTCCTTGTAAATTTTTTAATATGGTATGATCCCATTAAAGCTAAATATATGATGGGTGGACCCTATTATAGCTCTAGATATGACGAGTTGAGCCCCGTTATAGCTCAAGATATGACGAGTGAGCCCCATTATTGCTCTCCAATGCTTTCGGTAATCCCAAGATAGAAAATAACTGAAAGGTTATTACATTTGTAAGGTTAAATGTATGAATGATATGGTAAATATGTCCCAATTCACCTACATTATTTTTCTATTCATGATAATGTGTTTTCTATAAAAGTGAATTTAATTAGTTTTTGTGTTTTCACTAGACCAATGATATTCATTATTTATTTTCCTTACTACCCTTTTTTGTGATCATTCAATGTTTTTAATTTTTTCTGTTTGTATAAGGATAGTTAATGGAAATAATTATTTCATGTTGAATGTTATGATGTTTTTTCAAAGAAATCATATTTTATTTTTAAAATTTTCATTTAAAACAATGGATACTCTTTTTGTAGTATCCTCTTGGTATGAATGTGGTATGTTATGTATGTACTATGATCTAATTATTTAAAATGAAAAACCTAAAAGAATCATCATGGTGAAAGAAAGTAAATTCTTGACTAAATATAATGATTTTGTAAAGTTATAAGATTGGTTCCTTATATTTTATATCAAATGATGGTTTAGATAATTTTAGGTGTTAGGGTGATGTTAATAGAATAACATAAATTATTTTTTATTTATAGTTAATTTCAAATGATAATGAATTTAATGATGACCATATTTATTAATCTACGATATGCTGGTTCTGTATTGTTTTCTATAGAAGAAACAGTGAATATGAATTAAAATGGAACCGAAAAAAATGATATCCTCTAGAATCTACATATTAAAATGGTTAGTATTGGAACTGAGCAGTTTGTAAAAGTAATGAAAAAGTTGAATAAGGTCATAAATTATGGTGGCATCCATGATAATAAGGAACCTAATATACTATGAAAGAATCTATATTTTTTGGATCATTTCATGTGAAAATATTCTCATCAATTAGTTGATCATCTGACTTGGTGGTAGTTTCTAGATGGATCAATGCTCTGGAAAAAATAATTAATGTCATGGGATGTTCATAACATACGAAGGTAAATCCTGTTGTTAATAATTTTGATTTTGAATCTGATGGATGGTGGTATTTTCTTAAGAATACTATGGAGAAAAAATATCCCATTTTCATGGAATGTAAATCATTCGAGGATCTTTTCATTGAGAAATATTTCCCTACGGGTTTTTACTATAAATCGAAAATTTGTTTCTGGAATTGAGGGAAAAAGATGTAGATTCTAAAGCTATATATGATGAAAATATCTCAAGATTGGATAAGTACGTACTAGATTTTGTTTCGGAAACTGATATAAATATTAATCAGTTTTACTCAGGATTGAAACCAGTTTATGAATATCTTTGGCCGCATGAGAATTTAAATTTTATGAGAAAGTTATTCATTATACTAAAAAGATTGAAATATAGTTTTTTGAAAAAGATGTTCCTCGTGATGTAAAGAATATGAAGTGGTTAGGTTGAAAGGATTTGTGGAAGAATTAATCAAATAAATTTTGAGGTAATAAAATTAAATTCCCTTCCTGTGAAAAGTGTGGGAAAAATAATCTTGAAAAATGTCTTGTAAGTTATGGATAGTAATACCGATGTGGAAAGCTTAGACACATGACTCATGATTACAAGGAAATGTATTAGAAGAATAATTAGATGTTGGTGGTATGATTCTTAAATAGTAAAGAGTGGGGTCATTTTAGTAATGTGTGATAATGGTTAGTCACATAGGAATTAAATTAACATGATTCGAAATATAAGGGAGTGTAAAAATCCTTTTCAACTACTTTAGTTGATGTTGAGCAATCAATTAAAGTGAAATTGGGTATATTTTATTTATATAATATTCCAACATGTTATTTTATTCGGGGTCTACACAGTCCTTAATTTCATAGATTTTTTTGGTAAATATGAAATTCCACCTTAATAAATAAATCTAAAGCATACGGATAAATCATATGGTAGAAATATTAAAGAATAAAAAAAATTAAAATAATATTTCTCTCATTCCATATTGGAGGAATCTTCCAAAAAACATTATCATTTTTTATTTTTGAGGATTTTGATGATATTATGGGTACAAATTTTCTTTTTTTTCAACATTCATAGATAGATTGTAGAGCTAAAAAAAATTATTTTTAGTATTATTTTTGGTATTTGTATAATAATAAACGTGTACAGTTAATAACATAT
Source organism: Viscum album (assembly GCA_963277665.1). Lineage (NCBI taxonomy): Eukaryota > Viridiplantae > Streptophyta > Magnoliopsida > Santalales > Viscaceae > Viscum > Viscum album. The sequence goes on along the minus strand of OY728143.1, from coordinate 2,119,225,255 downwards.
CAGTAATTTGAGAAATTGATAAAATATGGAATTGAATGTTTTCATGAACCTACTATTGAAAATACAAGAACTATTCAGATAAATTATTTGTCTTTTCTAAATGTGTGTCTTGACATTTTTCCTGATGATATTATACATGTTATTTCTAATCAAGAGGTTTATTTTAGTATTTAATTAGTTCATATTTCTAAGAAAATTTCAAAACCCCCTTAATTAATGGCACATGTTAAAATTATAGAATTGAAAAATATGTTTAATGAATTATTATATAACAGTTTAATCTTACCTAGAACTTCACCATGGGGTGAACCTATTTTTTTTAAATAATGACATTTCAATGAGACATTTCATTGATTACAGATCCTGGAATAACATCACTATTAAAAAATACTATAATTCTCCTAATATCAATGATTTGTTTGATAATCTCTATGGATCTTAGTGTTTTTTCAATATTGACATGAGATCTAGGTACCATCATCTATAGTTGAATAAGGATGAAATTTCCAACATAACATTTCATACTAGATATGGGAATTATAAGATTTCTGTTATTCCCTTTGGTTTGAAAAATCCCCCTACTGTATTTATAGACATTATTAATTGAATTTTCCATGAGAATTTGGATAAATATGTGGTTATTTTTTATGTTATTTTGGTGTTTTAAAAAATTTATGAGGATCATGAAAAACTTCCAAGTATTTTCCTACAAACTTTAAAATAAGTCTTTTGGAAAATTTAGAAAATGTTATTTTTGGGTTTAAAATATTAATTTCCTTGGGAATATTTTTAATAAATATGAGATAACAGTTGATCCCACATAAATATTTGGTTGATAAATTTCAAGACATGAAAATGTTGTTGAGATTCATAGTTTTATTATATTTTAATGTTATTACTAACAGTTTTTTAAAAAAATTACATGTTTATCTATCCGACAAACGAAGTTAAAATGAAAAGGGGTAAAATTTATTTGAAAAAAATAATGTAATGTTTGTTTTTAGAAAATGAAAATGATATTTGTTAATGAACCTTTTTTGGATTTTCCCTCAAGCTACGGGGAGTTTTTCAAACATTTATGATTATTTAAATGGAATTGGTTGCGTTATAATGTAGAATGATTAGGTAATTTATTATTCATCATGAAATATTCAACTGCATGAGTTTTATAATCCAACCCATGATTGGGAACATGATTATCCTGTTTTTTATTTAAAAATTGGGATGCATCATTTACATGGATCCAAGTGCGGATTATATGCGAGCCATAAAATTTTGAAATTTATATTTACTTAGATAGAATTAATCATGAGGTAGATAAAATAATTGAAATTTATAATGGACTATGATTCTAGAATCAATTACCATCTAGGAAAATTGAACAATTTAGTAGATTACTTGATTTGAAAACATTATGCATCATTGACCAAGTTATGTGTGGAAGATGAACCTTCAGAAATAGTTCGACAAGGAATTAAATTTCATCGTAGACATTAATACTCAATATGATGGATTGAATTAGAAAAAAATCAATTTTGGAAGACATTTTTTTTCTTGTTCAATGGATTACTAGGTAATTTTGGATCATCACATTTCTTTAGTTTAGTTTTATTATAAAAAATTTCTTTAGTCCAATATATAGATGGAACATTTTACGACATTGTATTGTAATAAGTGCCAGACTACAACATTTTGGGATGATTTTCGTGAAAAGAAGTTTATGGGACCGTAATTAGTATAGTATGTGTCTAAGAGAGTAAAGATGACCTAGTAACATATGAGATATATCATAGAATGCATAAAACATATGTATATTAAAGGAGGAAAGAGATTTCATTCAAGAAAAGTGATCATGTTTTCCATAAAATATCACTATGGGAAAGTGCTAGGTGTTTTTTGAAGAAATAATATCCTCAATTGTTTTATATTTTCTTAAAACCCAATTTTGGTTTTATGTGGGAACCGTAAAAAGAGTTACACAATTCATCCACTCTTACCCACACAAATTTCAACTTCTAAAATTCAAATTATAAATAAAAAAACTTACATCATCTTCCTTGATACATGAACCGATACTCACCACAATCTCCACCTTTAGACACATACCATCATCCATTATGAGACCCCAACTAACAACATCACCAACCAAAAACCTTAATCATCATCATAGATTGATCAAAACTAGATCACCATCCACCAGAGTTCCAACCACCATAATTGACGTCCCTAAATACCATCAGAGCTTATTATTTTAGTAAGAAATGAATGCTAATTCGAAGGTTCATTATACTATAAGAAATTATAGAAAGAGTTGGATCAATTTTCTATTGAGTATCTTTCCTTAGAGTTTATTTTAAGTACACATTTTTTTTCATGTTTCTATGTTGAAAAATTACTTTATAGATTCATCTCATATTTAAAGCCCAGAAGTAGTTCAACTAGAAGAGAACTGTTCTTATGAAGAGAAACATGTTCTAATTATTGCGCAAAAAGAGTGTGTATTATAAAATAAAGTAATTCATCAGGTTATGGTTTGGTGGAAAAACAACTTGGTTGAAAAAGAAACATGATATTCAGAAAATGTTACAAGGGAATGCTTCGCCATTTTTTAACAAGTCAATAAAATTATGAGTATGAAATTTCAATGGATAGGGGAGAATGTAATAACCCAGGTACAAATAGAATATATCTTTTACATTAATTTGTATTATTGAATTAAATAGTAATATTCATTATGTTAAGTAATTTTTAAAACAAATATTTTAGAAAATGGCTATTTATTTAAAACATCAATTTTTCATTTATAGATTTTCAATTTCAAAAAACTAATTTATTTTTTGAATTTATAAGGTTGAAATTAACTTAGTATTGTTTTTTATAATTTACCAAAAAATATATTTTTTGAAAAGTAAATAATAAAATCATTTTATAAAATACTATATTTCTTGTAATGTCGTGAAGACATAATTTTGACATAAATTTATTAAATTTATTTTATAGATAATTTTTTATTTTACAAGATAAATATTGTACAAAAATATTTCTTAACATGAATCTTGAAAATTATTTCATGATAAATATAATAATTATTGTGAGAGCTGATGTGGTGTATGTGTATGATTGCCAATGTAAAATTTTATTCCTTTGTGTTAATCATTGAGTTCTAAAAATCATATTCATGACTTTATTATTAATTATTATGTAAAAAAGATGATTTTTATGTTAATTTGTAATTCTATAATTATATAACCTTACTCTTATCCCAATGAAGGTATAGTGCTTGCGCAAGGTTAGAAAACACAAATAAACAAATTAATGAGGTTTTCTTGACACGTATATTAGTAGTTTTACTTAATTAAATAATATTAATAATTATCTTGAACCTAATTAATTTATTTTCATATTATTAATTTCTTTTTAATTTTTTATATGAAATAATTATCTTTAATGACTCTACAATGCTAAAGAAATGTTTGTTCCAGTATAAGAAAAATAAATAAAATGATTCAAATTAATATTATATGAACTATTAAAATACCCCTAATTTGAATTAATATTTTTATATTAGTCATTATCATCCATTATGTTATTTATATTTTAATTTGTGACGTTTTGGACGCACATGAATCACTTTAAAACTTTCTTAATATTTTATTTAAAATAAAAACAAGTTATTCTCAATACATGTATTTGTTTGTATAATATTTTAATATATTTTTACCAGAAGTATTTTTTGAACAGAAATAGTATTTTTATGGATAACTGAACTTTCATTTTCATTGAAATTTATTTTTATTTTTAGAGAGTAAATAATTAACTTAATGGCATGTGCAATGATGATGCAGTAAATATTTAATTAATGAATTAAACAAATTAATGATATAAAAAATAAATAATTTAATTAAATTTGATATTTATAATGTAATATAAGATTAATATGTATTAATATGATATTTATATGATGTAATATAAAAAATTTAATTGGAAGGTTTGTATTTATGTTTACAAGTCTAAGGCATGAATAATCTTTATTTTGAAAAATATGTTTTCCAGAATGTAATGTTTAATTGAGTTATTTAAAAGTAAAAAAAAAATTAATAAAGAAAAATAAGATAATATTATGTTCTAAATGTGATCCCCTGTGATTTTTATGCCTCTTTAAAGTCATTAACATTTTATTAGACTTATTATATTTTCATATTTTAAGTAACTCCAAAATAACCCCTCACCTCAATATTTATAGGAGACTCATACCTTCACAAAATTTCATGACATTGAGATATATTTCCAAGATATCCTCTTCAAAATTCCTTTATCCTCTTCCCTTTCTAAATTGTAGTGCTTCTTGGCACATAAAAGGACCCCTTCTAAGATCTATAAGGATGTTCCCATGGAGAAATATTTAAGAGGTAAATTCTTCCTTCTTCTGTTTTAAATTATTTCTCACTTCTACCTTCACTTAACCCCTGTACAATGTTTCATGATTACTCTAGTATCATATATATGTAGTAGATAATTATTTTTTAGTGGTATAAATCTCATAAAAATTTCTTATTATCATATTTTATTCTTAAAAATTAAATCGACATCCTTAGTGTGTCAATTGACCACCTTCATGGATGATGTTTTTTTGTTCCACTTTACGGTAATTATGGAATGTTAAAATTGAATTATAATTGTTTAAAGTGACATAAAAATATATATTTTATCTCTTTAAGTGTGTTATTTTTCTTTTACACAAGAAAATCCATAACGAACCGTGCATGATACCATTGAAACGAACGTACCTGAAACAATGGAAATAACAAATAATTGTAAAACAATGGGTTGAAAGTTCTTATGAAAATATAATATAAGGTTTTATAAATATAGATATAGTTTAATAATAAATTAATTACACTATTTAAAATATTATATAGGTTTTTTAACAAAATTTGAGGAATTAGAACTCGTGGTAAGAGACTTTACATTTAAAATCCTTTTAATTTCCACTTATAAAATTAAAAAATAATTTTTTTTATAAAGCATGGATGGTTTCACCCACTTTGATGATGCTTTATTAACATATTGTTTCCATTATGCATTTTCAAATTCATTTTTTAAGAATATAATTTCATTATTTGGTTCATGGTTTTTATATTTAAATGTGATTTTTATGAGAAAATTATATTTTGGAATCTAAATCTATTTTGATCACTAGTTTAAATGATTTATCAAAGGTTTTATTCATGATATTTTCCATGTAAATCGTTTAATATGTATTGATCCCATTATAGGTAATGATATGCTGGGTTGATCTCCATTATATCCAATGATATTCATGTTTAATCCTCATTATATCTCAAGATATAACAGGTGATCCCAATATATCACTCCATTTTATTTTGTACTCTAGAGATACAAGTTAATCAAAAGGTAATTGAATTTGTAAGGGTGAATCTAAGAGATATATGGTAATTTTGTTTGAAGGAACCAACATGATTTTTCTATTCATTCTAATGAGTTTTCAGGAAATGGTGTTTTAATGGCCTTTAAATTGTTTCACTAGAGTAATGAATTTCATTATTTATAATACTTATTTGTGATTTTTGTGCTCATTTAATGTTTTTAAAATGTTTTTCAAATGGTATAAGAATTTTTAAAAGATGAAATGAATTGAATATAAATGTCATGAATATTTTTCAAAAAAATCATTGTTTATTTTAAAAAGATTCATTTTTAAAAAATGAATATTTTTAGGAGTATCCTATTTGTATGAGTATGGTATGTTATGTATGTATTGTGACCTAATTATCTAAAAATAAAAACCGAAAAAAACCCCAATGTGAAAGAACATTAATTCTTGACTATAACTCAATATTATGTATTTTTTATGGTAGGGTCCCTATAATATAATCTATATCATGTGAAACAATGATATATAATAGGGATTAACAATTTTTATAAGTTGTATGAGGGTCACATATTTCACATATAACACTAAATTTCCATATCATGAATACAACATTTTATACGTTCACTTAAAATCATAAAACCATTAAGAAAATCATTAATACCCTTATGAAAAACACATTTATATATCAAAATAAACATTTATTCCATAACTCCAATTTAAATAAAAAAATACCTAAAACAAGGTAGAGATAGTTTTTTTAGGAAGAAAGTATCATTAATAAAACATTGAAGAAAATTACACTTCCATTTTTAAAATATTTATTTCAATAATTGTGCAATAATAAAAGAGAAATTTTAATTTCACTGGAACCATATAATAATATAATGTATGATTAAAATAAAATATTATTCGTAATGTCATGAAAATTTTCTCATGTTTTATAAGTTAAGAAACATTGTAACTATTATTTTTCAAAAAAACCATAAAGTACCACATTTGGAGAACAAAACAAATTTCCATTCAACCATTTTTTATAAAAAAATACAAAATGAGAAATTTTTATTTAAAATATTTTATGAGAAGAGTAAAAAACTTATTTAAATAATTTTTAGAAAATATGATTTTGTAACAATATAGTTTTTTAATAGAACCATTAAAAAATAATTTTTTAAAAGAAATTCTCTTAACATGAGTAAGACTCATCACGTACATTATTTATCAATATAAATAAAAAAATAAGGTTAATTTTTATCTTCTTCATAACATTTATAATGTTTATTATTCATTTTATATCACTCATTATCATGTTATATACAATTAGATTATCATTTAAGCTCACATCATATGTTTTGACGATAATTGGTTCAAAAGTCCGCAATGACATAGGTATGTTGAATATGGTCAAAGTGGTCATTAAACCTCCATATATAGATTAATATGCTTGAAATAATTATAGTTTTTAAAACACTATTATAGTTTTAAACTCAAAAATCATATATGGTTATGAAAAAAGGAACAATGTAACAATCATGGAGATGGTAGGTCATACATAAACATTAGTAACATTTCCATTTTTCCAAAATCATTATCTAAAGAAGGTAATTATTATTTTATATTTCAATAATGGTAATAAAATCATATATTTATTATTACTTTTTTAATTCACTTTTTTATGTATCATCCAGGTGATGTGGTGATGAGAAATAATCACATCGCTTTACGAAGGTGGTAGTCCAAATTAAGGTATGAACTATGTATTCATTTTTTTGTGCATTTAATGTTAAGATGTTAAATGAAATATTATTTTTAATAATTATTAATATTTTACTAATATAGTATATTAATGTTATGTCCCTTATTATAATCTATCTATAGATATGGTGATTGGAAAGGAATTACATCAGTTCGAGAGGTGTCTGTCCATTATAAATAAGAAAGATGAATTCTATTCCCATTTGATGGAAGAGAAGATTGATATAGGATATACTAATAACATAATAATATAAAAATACATGATTTAGAATTTTCTAATTATTTGATCATGGTTAAATAAGGTTTTAGGGATGTTTAATAAAAATCTAGACTGAAACATGAGGATGAAAACTATACCCCTTCTTTCAAAAATCTCATTTTCTTAACACCTACAGACCTCTAGGATTGTTATTCTACCAAATAAAATACATATAGAATGTTTTGTGTTTTTATATGATGTTATTTGAGTATTTAGATACCTAAAAATGTATTTTTATCTCAGAATAAATGAGAAGAAGTGGTTCCCTTTTATGATAGTGGGGGCGCACTCATGAAATTTTGTAATAAAATAATTAATATATATTGTTTTTTCAATATTAATTTTTTTTAAATTGATTAATTTATAATATAATATTAGTATGGGTCTAAATAAAATCATATAATAATAATTATTGTTGTTTTAACAATATTAATACCCTTATCGTTTAGTTTTAACCCTATTTTCCCCATTTAACTTTAATTGTGACAACATGAATTTTTAAACTTTTATGATCATATAGTTAGTATAAATAGAAAAAACACCCATAAATGGACTATAGTTGATATTTTAAACCGTTTACTAATCAAATGTATGAAATAAAGATTTTTATGAATTTTATATTATTCAATAAAACATTATTTTCTATAAAATATCCCTAATGTCAATTTTATAAATATTCATTACATTATCTTTAATAATATCATGAAAAAATATAAAATTATAATTTTTTACTATATCCCTAATATGTAATTTTCATCTATAAAACTATATTATCAGATTATTTATCCTAAATTATATTTATTATAATATTTTTAATATCAATTTTTTGATTTTTTCAATAATTGAACATTTACTACATCAGTGTAGTATAAGAATTTAATGTTATTATTTCTTCACTGAAAATGAAAGATAACTTACCATGATGAATAAAAATTATTTTCCTTTTGAAATACTATTTGTATTCTAACATAACCTCTGTATAAAACTATATTAAAAATATAACACTTATTAAAAACAAAAGTGTGACATGATGGATATTTTGTTAAATAAAATACTATAAGGGTCATAATATCATCCAGGTTTCCAAAAATATCATATATTCATCCCTTGGATGATTATTATAGAGATATAAATTTCCACTATGATTTAGGTATCATCTTTGGTAATTTTACGATTCCTATCATTGTTATTTGTATCCAAAATTTCCAGATTTACTATTAACTATGTTAATTAATTTACAATGTTTACAATTAATATTGAAAAAAGCTTAATATTTAAAAAATATGTTCCCAAATATTTCAAATATAGAATCGATTTTTAAAAAATTCAAAAAACTAAAGTGGAAAATTTTAAATTCAAATTAAACAGGAAACAGATAATGATTCTGGGAAAATTAAATTTTTAAATAAAACGATTTTATATTAAAATAATGAATAAAACCATTTCATAAACTAAAAATGTATTATTTTTAAGAAAAAATGAAATAATTAAAGTTTAAGACTAACATAATTTGATTTTATAAATAAAATAAAATATTCAATAAAAGTAATCATTTTTTACTATTCCTTGACAAGTGAATTTTTTTAGAAAAAATTGAAAAATCCATCCAAAGTTAATTTGGACCTGACGAATTTAAATAAAATTGTAAAATTAAAATATTAAAAATTGAAAATTAATATTTCAAAAAAAACCATATAATAAATCTATTACATTGCATATTTATATCGAACAAAACTATATAAGTTAAAAATACATATAAATATTAAAATATTTTCTTCTATCGTGTCCCAAGTTGATACATATAAAGGGTAATATCATAATCATATTAAAATACATGACTAGGGGAGGAATTTCTTATTAAAACAAGATTGAACTACATGATTTTCTTATATTCCATGATAGTAAGACATTAAATCTCCAAACAGAATACATTTACTATGGAATAATAGTTTGAGATAAAAAAATGATCCAACGTAAATATATATATATATATATTTTAGCATTATATTGAAACATATCATGATAAGATATCATGACATAAACAAAATAATAAAAATCATTTTTCAATGTTATCCACTATGATATTCATTGCATAATAGGATTGGGATAATCATCCATGTACCTGTTTTGACTTGGGATAATTCTTAATTGTAACGCCCCGACCCTAGTTACCCAGAGTCAGTGCATTATTACATAACATTAGTATGATCACAAAATATCATGTCTCGAAAGAACGATTAGTTTAGTAGCCTTGGAAACACTAGATACATTCATAAGACTTACATTACATCATAAAGTGAAAAACTACTACAACATAGTCTCCATAGTCCACACTCATATCCCCTCAGACTATCCCTACAGGTTAGTCATAAAATACTTTTTCAAATCTTGGGAAAAATAAAACATAGAATGGTGTGAGCTCAGATGCTTCGTAAAGATAACAATATAGTGGAAACTTTCATAAATAATCATAAAAATTTAAGGAAATGTATAACTAAAACAAAATCCTTTTAAACATGAACATCAACATAACATGGAAAAAATAAAATGAAATAATTCCATTTACTTATTCACATGGATTTTCTACTAGTCGAATAATGACATGCAATATCAATAACAACTTTCATAATGATGGAATGCATAATGCTAGACTATCATAACCACATAGTCAAGGCCTTGTGCCAAGACTACAATTAATATTTTGTCAAGGCCATGTGCCAATATACTATTTTGTTTCATGAGACCTACCAATGCATCGAGGAGCTATAGCGGGCTCTACCCGTCAGTTACTATGTCCAATGCATTCATCATATGAAAAGGTTTAAACATAACATAAACATTCGTATTAAAACTGGCATACGAAAAGTCGATACATTACCGATAAACCATGAATGGTATAAAATTAACCCATCCACAATCAAACATATCACAGAACCTTAAACATAATATGGATGATTTTTATCATAATAAATCAACTTCAAACAAATTTAAAATCAATTAAAGGATTTTGACATAGATGAAAATGTTTTGTAAAACTCTTTGAGCGAAATATGTATTTTTCATGAAAACATTTAGAAGTCACACAATTTAGAAAGGAATACATTTAAATACATTTTTGAATCAAAGTGTCCCATACCACTTTGAAACATTTGAATGTAATTATCATTTTAAAATCTTTCATTTGAATTTAAATAAATCCTTAAAACCATTTTAAAAACATGGACATTAATGATAATTGTTTAGAAGAATAAATATTTAAAACATTTAAAATTATGGTTTAGTAAAAAGTCCCTAAAAATAATCCGTTTGAAAACTATTTTATAAAACATGGACATGGATAATAAAAATGTCCCAGTAGATACTTACATAAAAACAACCTCGGATAATAAAGAGATTGTGAAATTAACCCTTACATCGTTGTAATCAATCGAGTCATATGAACAATAGTCAATAAAAACCAAATGAATCACATAATATCATGAATCTAAAAATCATCATGATAATATATATCAAATGGGAGTACACAATACACCACATGTAATAAATAAGTGTTGAATAATGGAAATCTCACGGAATTAAAAGTGAGATAAGAAACCCCTTACTTTGTACTTTTCCTTGGTCGAGGGTAGGTTAACCTCATTCATAATGGTGAAATAATTGTTATCAAATTATATAAGAATCATATATATTAATATGATATCATATATGATCTTTTAACAATGCTTTGTTAATAATATATTAGTATTATCGTCGCTTCAGATGTTAACTTACTCATTTTCTTTTATATGTTTTGTTATATAAGTCATGTTTGTTATGGATAGGTTGTATATTATTCATATATAGAATCATATCAAGTCCTTAAACATTATTTTATATCATCAAATGATAATTGGACTTGCATGGATTTGATGGGGAATGAATCTCATCACGTTCGTGGAGACTGTAGTCCGTACGTACGCACGAGCGACAATATCATTCCTTTGACATTAAAATAATATATAATTGGATGGTGTATCATATATACATAATAATTATCATTTTATATTTATTATTTATATAAATTACACATCATTATTATACCCATCCAAATAATAATGTATTGAATAACTATTACACCACGACGTGGAGACGGTAAGTCGTACCTACGCACGTACGGTGACATGTCATTCAAAGGATGAATAGATTAATGAATATGTTTGTACCATATTTAAAATAATATCACAGTATATAGAAGATACTAGATTTATTATTTTATAATGGAAATAACAAAGAAAGAAGAAGTTTAAGAAGAAAGGAACCTGAAAGAGGGTGGTGAAAACATTACCTCTTCTTCGGGTTCTTCCTTTTGATTTGATCAAAAGGGATCCTTAGGTTGTCTTTCTGATCAGACTAAGGCCTATAGGATGAATTGAGGGAAGTTTAGAAAATATTTTGGTAGGGTTTGGCTGAGACAAAAGGCATTGATGGTGTGAATTAGAGAGAAGTGGGAGTGCCCTTTATAATAGGGGTGAGGGGGACCTTAGAAAAAGCTAGAAATATTATTTTATAATGAATTCATATTCTGGTTCTAATGGCTCTAAAGTGGATTATTAAAAGTCTAAAGTTGGTATAGGTATAAAAAAATCAACCAATCGGTTTTAGATAGGTTGGAGTCTCTATATTAACCTTATCTTTTTTTTAACTCTTAGTTAAATAGTTTGACATTTATCATGTCTCTTTGTATTTTTATAATATATAGTTCATAAACATACTATATAATTCCAAGAGACCCCCAAGTGGTCCATTAGTGATACACCTATCATTATATATGTCCTTTTTCCAAACCATAGATTTTTAGGAATAGAATATCAATTAATAATTTAATAATTTCTTTCAAAACTCATTTATGTCAATTTTGACACTATTCAATAATTGATTTTTTGAAATTCTTAAAAACTTTATTAATTATAACCAAATTCATTTAATTAGTCATATTTACAAATAAAATCCATTTATGGAATCAAAACTTTCAATGTATATTTATTTTAACATTTACAATACCAATTATTTGATTCATTCATTAATAAGGAAAATTCTGCATCATTATTGTGTCATAAATAAATTTAATTATTAAATTTCTAAAAATAATAAATAATATACCATTATGTAGGAAATATTTTTGTCCTTATAATGAATAATTATAGTTGAAAATGTTACATATATAACCCTATGTATAAATTGTTTTTGTATAAGATATATGCTTATGTCATTTTTGTATTTACTTTAACTTAATTAATATAATGTGTCATTATCACTAAAAAGTGGATCCATGGGGTCCCAAAATTGGCCCAAAGATGCCCATGGTCGGACCTGTATCAACCAATATGGTTAGGTCTCGTTTTAGGTTAATTTATTATTATTATAATATAATTTGTTTACCCTTATTTACCATATTTACCTTTTAGCCATAGTAAATAACATATTTACCGAAGTAATTATTCACAATGTCTAAAAATAAAAGTAACATATTTACACAATTTGGACCTCCTGATTCTAAATATAGAATAAATTTTTCTAAATTCAAAACATAGAGGAGGCAGAGATTAATTTAAAATTAATTCCCGCTGTCAAAATAAAAAGTGTGTTTTTAAGAAATAATAACTATCAAAAGATTGACACTTGTTTATGTCTGGTTTAAGTGTGAAATTACGTCCAATGACAAAAATTGTATTAAATGGTAAAAATATATTCTAAATATACTTTAAAACCACTCAAATTTATAATTTATTACTATTAATTATTTCAATTAAAAAAATATGTTTTTAATTAAAATTTAGTAATTTTCACTATTCTTCAAAATATGAAAGTTAACAGCAAAGTAACAAAAAATCACCCTAAGCTATTTTCGACATTCCGAATCCAAAACTGAAGTCCATTTTGAATGATAAAATGTATAAAATTTCAAAAATTGGGTATTACTATTCATAATGGATTGTTTGATTGGTTGTGGTGTGTGTTAGAACTCGAAGTTGCCTAAAACACACACTACTGCATTATTCAAAGAGAAGCGTACTGTGGAATCATGCAGTGTTACATTCTACCCTCCTTCAATAAATTTCATCCTCGCAATTTGAAATTTTTCTTCTAAAATAAAAGGTTGAAAATAGAAAATATCATTTTGGGAAAACCCACATTGGAAATTGGGTTAATGAAATTCAGTCTTAATAAGAGGAAAAGAGAAATGAAAGGGTCCCCACAAAATTATGATCTAGATTAGGAGAACATTGGTATAAATTAAAGACACATAATTAGAGGAAAAATGTAAATATTTATAGGGAGTGGTTTAGGTCATCAGTCAAAAACAATTGTAGTTCTTAGAGCCTTGAATTCATCAATCTATGATGATTAAAAATACCATTGGTTTCAACAAAACATATGGTATTAGGATAACAAATTTTTGGTTTTAAGATCCCTTCACTAAATTATAAGAATTAATTTCTTCAAAGAATAAAAGATGAAGAAAAATATATACTTGACAAGTAGAGTCTCATCCTTTAACTATTTTCTACCACAAACTCATATTTCACTCTAAAAGATAATAGAACATAAAAATAATATTCTATTTATCCTATTCGTATAGGGTTCAAAAAAATGAATTTCTAAAACATCTATCAGAAGTTTTTTTTAGAAAGACTACATTATTCAATCTTGGACATCCCATGGGCCAATGGTAGGTGATACACCCTTTTCTCCCTTCGGTTGCGGGTTCAAGTCTCGTGGACTTGTTGGACGCGACGGGTTGCAGCCCGACCTTCAGGTTGTCCTTTTATGGCAATCCAAAAATAATCTCAAACTAGAATTATCCAAAATTCGTATGTCCAAACTCACAGTCCAAAATTTATAAGGAAGGTAAACACAATGAAGAGACTTTTTTCCGCATAATAACATGTGAACACCTTCATCATGTATTCTTTTAAAACACTGCAACATCCTATATTATCATAAAACCTAATTGATTACATTCATGCTCCCTTATTCCTTATAGAATACTGGATATAATCCTTCTATCCAAAAATGTTGTAAACTCCAACAATAATGGAATATACAAATCATTAATCAGTTTGAATGGAGTCAAGAATATCCAATATAATTTATCCAAATCAATCATGTATTATTCCAAAATCACTAACTTGGTATCAGAACCATATTATGGTTTATTTTTCTCTCAACCATATATTTTCCAAAAAATTAACCTGATATTGAGTCACTTTTCTTGGTTCCACACAATCTCAAGTACTTAATGAAATAATACTGCAGTACAATCCTTATATACTCCATAATTATTATAACCAGTACATCATTGATACAAAACTCAGATTAAATAATTCTTTAATAACAACATAAGAAATCTAATCATTCCTCCTCATCTGTGGTAGTATCATAACATGATTATTATCCGATAGAATCATTTGGGGCATACTCTGATGATTTGGACATTGGTTCGCCTAGTGTCCCAACTCCTTACAGATGATGCATTGTACATTTGAAATCTTTTTCTTACCCTTGATGTCACGTACTTGGTGTCATTTTCCTCCACACTTATAACAAACCCACATTCCCTTCAAGAAAGTTCTAGGGTGGTTCTTACCACAGTTATCACATAAGGGAAAATTCTTATTTTCCCTCTTCCCTTTATCCGTCTTTCTCTCTTCCATCTTTTTCTTCTCTTACTTCCCTTCAAAGCCATATGACTCAGAGAATTATTTACTTATCTTATTAACACATGATATTATTTCTTCATATGTTGAGAATACATGGGAAACTATTTCCCTTTTAAATTTTGGCTTAATAACGTGAAGTTATGATCTTTCATACTCTTTGGATCATTCGTATTCCCGAAGTTCACATTCTTTCAACTGGGTGCCATTTCTATTCAATGGCATAAACTAGGTCAGTTTATGAATAGCAATACATAAATCCAAACTTGTAAAACACGTATTATAAATTGAACAATGTATGAATATAATCCATAATTATAAAAATGTGTTCTCTGAGAAAGTATATACTCATAAACCCTTCATAATGGTTTATAAAGAAAATGAGAATTATCCTAAGCATATCCCCCGGGAGTGTCGTAACCAAGAGTGCAGCAAGACCCATTGTTGTGCATGAGTTCCCATTCGAGTCTAGCTCAAAGCGGTGTTTTTGGTTTTTACCCCTAGGTACATCTGTGCTAGAGCCGCCTCTACCTGCTCGTATCTAGACAGGGATGTATTACTCAGAAAACTCACAAAATCTATACAATACCAAATTTTGGAAAGTTCTTCTATACTAATTTTCAAACTCTATCTTAGGGATATGTGCTCTAATCAGAGTTTATCTAAATCAAGCTTCCAAGGTTTGTACTAAACTTTATCTAATACCAACTGTAATGCCCCGACCCTAGTTACCCAGAGTCGATGCATTATTACATAACATTGGCATGATCACAAAAGATCAAGACTCTAAAGACCGATTAGTTTAGTAGCCTTGGAAACACTAGATACATTTATAAGTCCTACATTACATCGTAAAGTGAAAAACTACAACAAGAAAGTCTCCATAGTCCACACTCATATCCCCTCAGGCTAACACTGCAGGGCAGTCATAAAATACTTCTTCAAATCATGGGAGAAATAAAACAAATAAAGGGGTGAGCTTAAATGCTCAGTAAGGATAACAATATAGCGTAAAATTTCATAAATAATCATAAACATTTAAAGCAATGAAAAACATAAAAACATCCATTTAAACTTGAACTTCAACATAAAATTGAAAAAATTAAATGAAATAATTCCATTTACTTATGCACATGGATATTCTACTAGTAGAATAATCACATGTAATATCAATAACCACTTTCCTAATGATGGAATGGTTAATGAAAACTATCATAACCACATAGTCAAAGCCTTGTTCCAAAACTATAAATAAGATCTTGTAAAGGCCTTGTGCCAAGATAGTTTGTCTC
This sequence comes from Viscum album, assembly GCA_963277665.1. NCBI lineage: Eukaryota > Viridiplantae > Streptophyta > Magnoliopsida > Santalales > Viscaceae > Viscum > Viscum album. The sequence goes on along the minus strand of OY728143.1, from coordinate 2,119,208,860 downwards.
ATGATACCTACCGATGCATCGAGGAGCTATAGCAAGCTTCACCTGTCACTTACTAAGTCCAATGCATTCTTCATATGTAAAGGATTAAACAAGACATAAACATTCGTATTAAAACTAGCATATGAAATGTCGATACTTTACCCATAAACCATGAATGGTATAAAAATAACACATACACAGTCAAACATATCAAAAAACCTTCAACACAATATGGAATATTTGTATCATAATAAATCAAATTCAAAAAAGTTTAAAATCTATTAAAGGATTTCAACATAGATTAAAATGATTTGTAAAACTCTTTAAGAGAAATATCCCTTTTTCATGAAAACATTTAAAAGTCACACAATTTAGAAAGGAAGAAATTTAAATACATTTTTGAATCAAAGTGTCCCATACAACATTGAAACTTTTGAAAGTAATTTACATTTTAAAAACATTCATGTCCATTTAAATAAATCCTTAAAACCATTTTGATAACATGGACATTAATGAGAATGGTTTAGAAGAATAAATATTTAAAACATTTCAAATGATTTTTTAGTAAAAAGTCTCTTAAAATAATCCATTTGAAAACTATTTTATGAAACATGGACAAGGATAAAAATATTTCCCAGTAGATACTTACGTAAAAACAACCCCGCATAATAAAGAAATTGCGAAATTAACCCTTGCATCATTCTAATCAATCGATCCAAATGAAAAATAGTCAATAAAAACTAAATGAATCACAAAATATCATGAAATTAAAAGGAGTCATGATAATATATATCCAATGGCAGTACACAATACACTAAATGAAATAAATAAGTGGTGATTAATGGAAATCTCACAGAATTAAAAGTGAGGTAAGAAACCCCTTACCTAATACTTTTCCTTGGTTGAGGGTAGGTTAACATACTGTATAATGGTGAAATAATTTTTATTAAATTATACAAGAATCATATATATTAATATGATATCATATATTATCTTTTAACATTTCTTTTTTAATAATATCTTAGTATTATCGTCACTTCGGGTGATAAATTACTCGTTTTCTTATATATGTTTTGTTACAAAAGTCATGTTTTTATGGATAGGTTGTATCTTATTCATATAAAGAATGATATCAAGTTATTAAACATTATTTTTAATCATCAAATGCGAATTATAATTGCATTGATATGATGGGGAATGAATCTCATCGTGTTCGTGGAGACCGTAGTCCGTACGTACGCACGAGGGACAATATCATTCTTTTGACATTAAAATAATATATAATTGGATGGTATATCATATAAAAAATTATATTTATCATGTAATATTTATTATTTATATGAATTAAACATCATTATTATACCCATCCAAATAATAATGTATTGAATAACAATTACACCACAACATGGAGACAGTAAGTCATACATACGAATGTATGGTACATGTCATTAAATGGATGAATAGAATACTGAATATGGTTGTACCATATTTATAATAACATCACAGTTTATAGAATATACTGGAGTTATTATTTTAGAATGGAAATAACAATGAATGAATAAGTTGAAGAAGAAATGAACTTGAAAGAGGGTGGTGAAAACATTACCTCTTCTTCGGGTTATTCCTTCTGATTTGATCAAAAGAGCTCCTTAGGTTGGATTTATAATCAAACTAAGGCCTCTAGGTTTAATTTAGGGAAGTTGAGAGAATATTTGGGCAGGGGTTTACTGAGCCAAAAGTATTTGAAGGTGTGAATTAGAGAGAAGGGGGAGTGCCCTTTTATAAGATGGGTGAGGGGAACCTTAGGAAAAGCTAGAAATATTATTTTATAATAAATTCATATTCGGTTTTTAATGGATCCAAAGTTGATTATGAAATGTATAAGGTGGGAATAGGTTGAAATAAACTCAACCAATAGGTTTTTGACAGGTTTGGGTCACTATATTAACCATATCGTTTTTATTTAACTATTATTTAAATAGTTTGACATTTACCATGTCTTTTTGTATTTTTATAATATATAGTACATAAACTTACTAGATACTTCCAAGAGACCCCCAAGTGGTCCATTAATGATACAACTATCATTATATTAGTCTTTTGTCCTTACCTTAGATTTTTAGGAATTGAATATCAATTAATAATTTAATATTTTATTTAAAAAATCATTTATGTCAATTTTGACACTATTCAATAATTGATTATTTAAAGAATTAAAAACATTATTAATTAGAACCAAATTCATTTAAGCAATATTATCATGTCTTATTGACCAAAACATTCATTTATGGAATCAAAAGTTTCAATTTATATTTATTTTAACATTTATAATACCAATAATTTGATTCTTTCATTAATAATGAAAATACTACATCATTATTGTGTCATGCATTAATTTTATTATTAAATTTCTAAATATTATAAATAAAACAACATTATATAGGAAATAGTTTTATCTTTCTAATGAATATTTGTAGTTGAAAATGTAATATATATAACCCTATGTATAAATTGTTTTTCTGAAAGATATATGCTTATGTCATTTCGGTATTTACTTTAAGTTAATTAATATAAAGTGTCATTATCACTTACAAGTGGATCCATGGGGTCCCAAAATAGACAAAAAGAAGCCCATGGTCGGAAATGTATCAACCAATAGGGTTATGACATGTTTTAGGGAAATTTATTATTATAATAATATTATTTTTGTTACCATTATTTACCAGATTTACCCTTTTACCATGGTAAATAAAATATTTACCGAAATAATTATTAAAAATCTCTAAGTATAGAAGTTACCTATTTACAAAATTTGGACGTCCTAATTCTAAATATGAAATCCATTTTTATAAATTCAAATCATCGAAGTGGCAGAAATTAATTTAAAATTAATTTCTGTTGTCAAAAATAAGCGTGTTTTTAAAAAATAATAACTACCAAAAGATTGACATTTGTTTATGTCCGGTTTAAATGTGAAAGTATGTCCAATGACCAAAATATTATTAAATGGTAAAACTATATTCTAAATATACTTTAAAATCAATCAAATTCATAATTTATCACTATTATTTATTTCGATTAAAAAAGTCGTTTTTAATTAAAATTTAGTAATTTTCACTATTCATCAAAATATGAAAGTTATCCGAAAAGTACCAAAAAATCACCCTAATCTAATTTCGATATTAAGAATCCAAAAATGAAGTCCATTTTGAAAGAAAAAATGTATAAAATTTCAAAAATTGTGTATTACTTTTCATAATGGCTAGTTTGATTGGTTGTGGTGTGTGTTAGAACTGGAAGATGCGTACAACACACACTACTACATTATTCAAAGAGAAGCGTATTGTGGGATATTGGGGTGTTACATTAATTGCACACTTCATCTTGGTATAATCCTCATGTTTAACCATTCTTATGGTATAAATCTTCCAATGTACCCTTTGGCTTAAAATAAATTCTATCATGTCCTATTTGGCTTGGGATAGTTCATTTATTGTTCCATTTTTCTATATAAATCACCCCATATAGACTTTAGCTCAGGATAAATCCTTCTATGTATAATTTATAGTAGTAAAAATATTTTTTTGAACCATTTTTCATTGGTTTAATCCACTTTTATGACCTTTAACTTGAGATAAATCCTATCGTATAACATTTTTTTCTCCTAATATATAAGCTTTACTAACGTATTGAAGGGTGACATAGGACCCCAACTATCTCATATTAATTGACTATACATATATAATACATTAGAACATGAAAAGATAATAACTTTTAAAAATCAAACATCACATAATTATCTAGTGTAAAAGAGATGAGTTTCATGACAAACATTTATAGAACATTCCATCAGCCATCTAAATAAAAACATATGGTGGCTTAACAATATACCCAGTTAAAAATAGAATCTTTAAAGACAATTTTATAGGTGAAAATTTTATTTTTAAAATAACTGGATAAATCACATGAAAAATTAAATGAGATACCATTTTTCTAAAGGCCTGAAAACTCATTACACTGTTTTTTAATTAAATACGTGAGTTATATAAAACAATTAAAAATAACCATTTAAAAAACAAATAGTCAGTGTAAAATATAAATTTCATAAGAGAAACATTAATATGACAAAATTAATTTAGAGGATGCAAAAATGATCGAATATCATTTATTAAAATAGAATCCATCAACATCAAATTTAAAATTAGTAATTCAATTTCATAACAACATCTTCATTTGAAATTTTTTGGAATATGTATTATTCATTTATATTCACTAATAGTTAAAAAGTAATTGAGAAACCATTTTAAAACATGTAAATAAATCATTGTAAAATTGGATTCTCATATGGTGAAATAAGCTATAATAATGTTTTTAGACAATGTTTTTACGATAGAAATAAAAGAAGAAGATACAAGTTTCATTCAAAATTTATTATCAAAAAGGTAATTTTTTTTGAAACCTATTAATTTAAAAATAATATTTAAAACATTAACCTTGAAAATTATTTAATATTTTTTTGAAGAAATGTGCAGTGGAATATAAAACATAATATCATTAATGGGAAAAAAATAATAGATTAAAATAGTTTTGTTTAAAATCCATATTGAATTAAGGGATAAGATATCATTATTCTGAAATGAAAAGTATAGAATTATGATGGTCAAATGATATAAAATATAATTAAATTTCCAAATATAAAAGAAAACATTTTCATTAAGATATAACCTTGACATTATAGAAAAAGATTTTTTAATGATAATGGGAATTATAATATGCATCATAAAAATTGACAAAGAAATAATCCTACCAATGAAATTCCATAGAAAATAATGTAGAATAAAATTATAAAATCATTATGTAGGAAAAATATAACATGAAATAATTGAGTTCAATGAGAAAGTTCTCAACCTAATGGAAAGAAATTTAATTTTAAAAAAAACATAAAATTATTGAATCATTTATTGTAAAAAAACTAATTAATTTACATGAAATATATTATGAAATATGATTTAATAAATATATAATCTTAAAATATTTTTAGAATGTTCACTATAAAAAAACACTGTGTATAACATAAACTTGTGTCAAGGAATTGATTTTGATACAAAGAATCCCTCGTGATGTTAGAAATTATAAAATCAAACCTCCATGAAGTATATTATTGAAAATGAAACATTTTAATACCAGGAATAATGATATGATCAATATTAAAAATATTAATTTGTTAGTATATACACCATTCAAAAATAAATCATGTTGCACAATAAGAAATATATTTTGATGAGGAAAATTGTGACAAAAACCCTTACCAAGGTCCTAATTCACTCGTCACATGTTTCTAACTTCCCAAATAATCAAATTATGTTCATTATATACCTTATTAGGAAACGTATTCATATATATATTTCATTAGTTAAGTACAATTTAATATCATATTATATTTACATATGATATATTATTTTTCTTATGATGGTTATTTTGTGTGTAAATTGAATCAGCGTCGGCTTATTTTGGTAACTTTAAAGATAAAAGATGATTAATTTAATAAATTATATAAAAAATTTAGGACAATAAACCAATCATTATTTTCTTAATAAATTATACTAACATTATTATTTATTTTATCATTGTAATTTCTAGAACGGTTTTATAGCATCTTACATATAGGTGGAAAGACTATCCCAAATAGTAACAAACTATAAATATATGGGTGAGTATGCAAAGGGGTATTTTTTAATACCATTATAAAAGAAGAAAAATGATATTTTATTTGTTTTTAAATTCAGTTAATCATGTTTTATATCGCTTGTATAAGAATACAAATCTAGATGAAAAATAAAAAAATATTACTTCATTGATGCAGTAGCATTCACAATACAAGATTAAATTTTTCACTTCCCAACTAATGAGAGGGAATGACATAGGATTATAAATTTTCACTTTATAATCATTATTAGATTATATATATAATTTTTTTTATTAAAATTCATCCTTATTACCATTGAAGACTAGTTTTGGGGAAAAAGAAAGACATCACTTTGTGGACGTTGTAGTCTGCAAAAAAAGTGAGAAACAATTTTTTGTTTTTCTAAATAGATGGTAATAAAAAAATAATGAGTATACCATTAATATAATAAAAAATATTTATACTAGTGATGAATATTTCAATATATTACTATAGATTATATATGTTTGGATTGGAAATATTAAGTAGAAAATGATGCGGACTAAGTAATAGTCACTTTGGGACCTTGATCTTTATCTTGAAATTATCCTTGGAAATGAAGGGATAAGGATAAATTATGGTGAGAGGTGACTTAGGTAATTAAAGGGACATCTAGGAGAGTCAAAAGGGTTATGTATTCATGAAATATTTAAAGGGTTCATTTAATTATAATTGGGTTTCAGTGATCCCCTTTTATATGTACATAAAATGGTACATATGTGAACACCCATTATTTTTAAATAAATAAATGAAAACATTAAGGGGAAATGATTAAAAATTTGTGAAATAATGGATTTTGGGAAGAGATATGGTCAACAATATAAGGACCCATCCATAAAACATTACATGGACTTGAATTAAACGAACAATTCACATTGGGGATGTTTTCAGGTTTAGAGTTTTAGATAATTAGTCCATAACTCTTATATATCAACTTAAACATTACATGTTGAAATTAATACTCATTATCCATTTTTTCATAAAACAAAAACTCTTAAAAAATAAACATATATAGTTCCATGTTTTAGGCAACATGACTTTTCTATGATCCCATCCTTGACCCTATTCATCTTTAAGTCACGTGGAAAACATTTTCAAAACCTAGGATGATCATAAAAATCTCAGTGAGGGTTATAAAATAAGGAATGGAAACATTAACCCATCAATATATACAAATCAATAAAACCATATTTTTCAATCATAACATACCTCATGAAATCATAAGATTTATGATTAATATATAGAAATCAAAAATCATAATTCCAACTTATGGAATTGAAAAAATACTAAAATTGTAGTTATCACAGGTACATAGTGAGTTATGGTTTAATACCCATCACAGTAAATTCACTAAATAAATTTAGCATAAACAACAATGTTTGCCTCTGTCACGTTACCCAATGCATTGGAGAGCTATCTCAGGGCCACCTGCCCAAGTTTTATCATGGAAACACCCATATACATAAACAATTCTTAAGAACTATAACATATTTGTAATAGATAATGAAAGAATAAAGGAAAGATAACATTTCCACTTTTCTATAACAATATATTATTTCAAGATATTGAAAAAATCAATGCTTTATCAAACTATTTGTGTAAAATCCTAGGTAAATAAAGAAATAATACATTTTAATTTTACTTTATATTTTGTGAATTATATATTAATTTTACTTTAAAGGGGTTTCTATGTCCGATGGCATACCCAATATGCAACAACAGGATTCATTGAAATCTTTCGGTGCACACTAATAATATAATAATATTATTTCAAATGGTAGTTAATGCCAAGATGTTGTATCGACATGAATGAATATAACTAACTAAAATATGATTATACATGTTTGTTAAATGTTTTTGCATTTATCAAATAAATTTTAGAGGCTTCAAATGTGAATTAATCAAATTGTAAGCAAAAATACTCTAATATTCTTTAAAAGGTTGATTTACCACATTTTGATGGAGAAACCTCTTTAAATATTGTTATAGTCACTTTTATATGTTTTATTTGACTAATTAAATTTATTCTTCATAATAGGGATATCAAAATTTACATTTGGTAAATTTTTGGTATTTTTATGATAAAATTATTTTTTTATGAATAGTGAAAAATACTATATTTTAATTAAAAAGTGACTTTTAATATAATTTATTTATATGGATTGATTATATTTTTAATGGATTTTAAAATTTAATTATATTATTTTTTTACCATTTCATCCAATGTTGGTCATTGGAATTAATTTCACTTCAAAATTGGATCTAAACAAGTATCAATCTTTTGATAGTTATTGTTTCATAAAAACATGAAATTTGTTTTGATAATGGAAATTAATTTTAAATTAATTAATCCAACTTATATGTTTTAAATTTGGTAAAATAGAAATAATTTTTGAATTCAGAATATCAAATATAGCTTAGTCTGAAATTTTGATATCTTTCTGAAAAAAATCAATTTTTGATGAATAGTGAAACCACTAAGTCGTAGTTAAGAAAATACCATTTTCATTTAAATGAAATTTTACAAAATCTGTGGATTTATTTTCAAAAATATGACATACATGGTTGTTATTAGTAAGTAAAATATTTTTCAATAAGATGAAAATAATTTTTGGTCAATAGTAATTTTTGACTTTTATTTACCGCGGATAAAGGTAAATATGGTAATTCAAGGTAAAAATAATATCACAATAATATAAAAATACCTTAACACTTGTCCTAACCTTATTTTATGAGTCAAGACCAACCATGGGCATCCTTTGGTCGATTTTGGGACCCCATGCAGCCACTGTGGAGTGATAATGACACTTTAGATTAATTAATATAAATTAAAGGCAAAAATGACATAAACACAAATATCTTTTTGTAAATTAATTTTTACAAGGGGTTATATAAGTTATATTTTAAACAATAAATATTCATTGGAAATATAAAAATATTTCATAAATTATTTTATTTTATTTATAATTTTTAAGCATCAAATAAATTAAATTATTTATGACACAATAATGATGCAGTATTTACCTCATTAATAAATGATTTTAATAAATAAGATTATAACTATTAAAAAAATATCCAAAACCTATCCAATTCTTATTAGATTATTTATTTCGACCATTATTCATCTTATCTTTGACTTTAATTAGTTTTTTATCTTTAGAAACTGAATATCATTATATAATAATATAATATTTTCACACTTTCATAAAGAGCCCCTCCTCCCCCTTATAAAAAGCCTTCACTTCTAACTCATTCCTCACACCTCTCAAGCCCCTTGGATCATCCCAAACCTTCCTAAATAATCTCTCAAGATCCCTCTCATCCTCCTAGAATCCTTACCTTAGGCAGAAGGAACTTCAAGAAGTCCTTTTGGTTTAATCCAACGGATGTTACCCAAATTAAAGGTAATGATTTCTCTTAAATTCAATTCATTTATTTTACATCTCCAGCACCTAAAATCATTTTATTCCTTTATTTTATAAAAACAAAAGTATCCTCAATATACTAGTATGTTTTTATGAGAAGGATTCGAACTAAACTTACACAAGCCTCTATCTAATGGGTAAAGAACATACTTTTTCGGTGAATGGAAAACTAACGCCTCACGAAACGATGATTGTTCAATTATCTCCTACCATCAATAATGGTGGCCATTAATATGGAACTGTATTTATATATGATATATCTAATGTTTATTTTTTCTTTATGATTCTTTATTTTTCATTTATGTCATACCTTTATGGTTTCCATTATGGCTAAACACGATAATTTCATTCAAGGAAGTGCGGAATACCTCCCCCTCAAAGTGATATGACTCATTAATGATATATGTGGGACGTATAAAGGATGGATTTAAATATATTATATATGATATTATACTATAATTATAATATACCTATGTATCATTGTGTTTTAATATTATTAAAATAAGAAATTGAAATGAAAGTAGCGTTAATGCGTACGTACGACTTACCATCTCCATAAATATTGCATTTCATTTCTTACCTCCAAATGTTATGTTATATTATAAATACACGTATATACTAGATATATACGATATATATGATATATAAATCATGAATATCATTATGGATATAATGATATTTTGACCATGTGAACAACATGTAATTATAAGAAGTCCATTTTTGACTCAAGTACCAAATATCGGCAAAATGAATGTCATTAACTTAAATGATTACATAATGGTTATAACATGGTAATAAGTGATATAAAAGGAACAATAAACTTGAAAAATGATATTAAGCAAGTATTAATAAACTTTAATTTATTATTGATGATATTAATGAACGAACAAGGCAAGTCGGACATGAGGTAAGGTACTTTGTATCAATCTCAATTCATTGAGGAAAATTTTGTTTTAATACATGACATTCTATTAAATTTTGTATAAACTCCTTTGAATTTTCATTCTACGGGAATATTTTTCAATGAAGCGTTTTACTAAATGAAAAAAATATTGTTTCTTTTTAACGTAAACAGTGACAATGACCTTTCTTCCACCGCTAGTATAAATTGATCTTTCGCTTCCTTAACAAGCCATAATGTTTTTAAAAGGAAAATAAATAACATATACACTATTAATTTATTTTGGTATTGAAAATAGTTTTTATATTGGATTTTTTAGGTCAATATATTTAAATGATATATTGTGATTTAAATGTGGAAATGTTATCTTTCTTTTATATTTTTTAATGTGTTATGAAAATGTTAAGTTCTTGGGCATTATTGTATATACGGGTGGTTAAATAATAAAACTAGGGTGGGTGAGCCCAAGATAGCTCTCCAATTTATTGGTTAATGTGACAGAGGTAAACGTGAATGTCTCTCCTAAGAGATTTAGTTAATATAATGTGACGAGTAGTCCAAATGTAACTCCCTATGTAGTTGTGATAGCTACAATGTAATTATGATATTAATTCCACAAGTTACCTTTATGATTTATGTTTTCCATGTGTTATTCATAAATCTTATGATTTCATGAGGTTTTTTAAAGAGATTATGTTATGTATTCAATGATGAACTAATGTTTTATTTCTCTGGTTTATAACCCTTACTGAGATTTTTAAGCTCATCCAACGTTTGGAAATGTTTTTCAGAAGATCTAAAGATGAATAGAGTCAAGGATGGGATCAAGTAAAAGTCATGCTATCTGTAACATGGTAACAGACATGACTCTTTTTTTCAAGAGTTTTTATTTTATGAAAAAATGGAAACTAAGTATAATTGCCTACCTTGTAATTTCTAAATGTAATTTAATAGTTATGGCCTAATTATCTAAAAATCTAAACCTAAAAAATATCCTTAATGTGAAGTATTCATGTAATTCATGATTATGTAATATTTAAGTCCAGGTTCTTATTTTTGGTATCATATGTCTGTTTGGAAAAATTTAAGCGGTAGGGTCTTGTTAAATTCATATCCATAAATTACTTTTTTTTGAAATGATATAGCATTTACAGATTACCATATTTCTTAACATAATATATTTCTATGTTCATAGTGATTTTCCATAGAGGAAATAAGGATGATATGTTGGGATGACATCAGGAGGAAGACAACCATCCAAATCAGTAACATGAGATGGTCGGAATCGAAACAGAATAGTTTTTTGTAGTGATGGAACAATTGACTCAGGATATAAATGGTGGTGGTATCCATGAACGAGATCTTCCAAATCAACAATGGAGGAACATGTCAGTAGTAGAGCATTCAATGAGGAAACACCCCCCATCATTTAGAGGATCATCTGACCCAGTGTTAGCTGAGTGGTGGATTAAAGAACTAGTGAATTTTTTTGATGTCATGGTGTGTTGAGAACATCAAAAGGTTAGTATTGCTGTTTACTGCATTAAAGGTGAAGATGATAAGTGGTGGTCGATGGTGAAAAATATCAGGGATAGTGATGAGATTGATACTATTTATTTGGATAAATTCAAAGGTATGTTTCTTGAGAAATATTTTCCTTATGTGGTTCATATTAGGATGGAAAAACAATTCCTAGAATTGAGGTAGGAGGATGAATCAATGGCTGCTTATGAAGATAAATTCACACGACTTGTAAAGTATGCTCTGAATTTCATACGATTTCTTGGTAGTAAAATAAACAATTTATACTCAGTAATAAAGCCAAATTATCAAAGGGATTTACCTTTTCATGAGGTCCAATGTTATGAAAATTTTGTTCGTTGTGAGGAGAAGGTGGAAATGGAGTTTGCTGACGATTAGGTGTTCTTCAACAAACAACAAAATAAGAGTTCAAGGTGGCAGGAAAAAGGGAAGAACTGTTCAAAAAAGTCGAATGGTATGAAACATAATTTTATAGTTCATGAAAATTGTTTGAAAAAGAATGATGGGGGGTGTCTTTTGAATTCTGGTAAGTGCTACCGATGTGGTAAAATGGGACATAAGGCTCGTAATTGCACTGAAAAAGATCAAGGTAATGGTAAGACAAAATATGATTTACAATCAGTAAAATATTTTAAGTGAAATGAAATTGGTCATTATGAAAATGAGAGTCCAATGAAGAACTCAACTGAGGGAAAGCAGCCAAACAACAAGTAGAAATGGGTGGTGAAATCCTTTGCGACTACTTTAGCAGATGTTGGTCCATCAAAGGAAGTAGTGTCAGGTACACTGTTTGTTGGTTCAGATTATGCCAATGTGTTGTTTGACTCAGGGTCTACACATTCGTTCATTTCTGAGAATATTTCTAGTAAATTGAGAATTCCATCTCAAAATATGAATACAGAACTTATGGTAAAAACACTTGGAGGAAATGTAGTGACAAAAAGAAAAAAATAATAACCTTTTTTTCTTTGTGTGCGAGAATAATCTACCTGAAAACCATATAGTTTTTCATCTAGTAGAGATTCATGTTATTTTGGATTTGGATTGGCTTTCGATTTATCATGATAAGATTGACTGTAGAGCTAAATAGGGTTATTTTTAGAAATATTTTCATTTTGTGTAAAAGAATGAACCCTTACTTTTGATAACATAATAGGAAGATGAGAAACTATCAAAAGATTTAAATGAATGTTACCTTGCATATATTGTTGAGAACAAAGGAACTATTCATATAAATTATGTGCTAATTCTAAATGAGTACCTTGATGTTTTTCCTGATGAGTTTCATGAAATTATACCTAATCGGGAAGTTGAATCTACTATTGAATTAGTTCCTGATGCTAAGCTTATTTCAAACCCCCTTATTGAATGGATCAAATTGAAATTTTAGATTTAAAGAATCAATTTCAGGAGTTACTAGATAAATCTTTAATTCGACCTAGCACATCACCAGAGGGTGCTCCTGTATTATTTGTTAAAAAGAAAGATGGTTCAATGTGACTTTTCATTGATTATAGAGCATTGAATAACATCACTATTAAGAAAAAGTATCATTTTCCTCAGATCAATGATTTGTATGATCAGCTCTAGGGAGAAAAATATTTTTAGAAGATTGATTTGAGGTTGGGGTACCATCAATTTAAATTAAAGGAAGTAGAAATTTTGAATATCAGGTTTCGTACTAGATATGGACATTATGAGTTTGTAGTTATGCCTTTTGGTTAAACCAATGCACCTGCAATATTCATTGATCTTATGAATAGAATTTTCTTTGAGTTCTTGGATAAGTTTGTTGTTGTGTTCATTGATGATATTTTGGTTTATTCTAAAAGTAAAGACGAGCATAAAAATCATTTATGGGATTTCTTTAAAACCTAAAAAGAAAAGAAACTATTTGCGAAATTTAGAAAGTGTGAATTTTGGTTACAAAAAATTTCATTCCTTGGTCACATTATATCAAAAAATGGCACAAATGTTGATCCTTCTAAAACAAAATTTGTTGAATAATGGCTAAGACCCTTAAATATTACTGAGATTAATAGTTTTATTTGTTTGGAAGGTTATTACAGAAGGTTTGTTCAAACTTTTGCGTGGTTATCTAGTCAACTGACTAAGTTATCTTGGAAAGTTGTTAATTTAATTTGGACCAAAGAGTGTGATTATTGTTTTCAAGAATTGAAAAGAAGATTGGTGAATGCTTCAGTTTTGGAACTACCTTCCAGAAATTGTGAGTTTGTTAATTATAATTATTCTTTATTGAAAGGACTTGGTTGTGTCCTTATGCAGAATGATCACGTAATTGCTTATGCTTCACGTTAGCTGAAACCTCATGAGTTAAATTACCCTACACATGATTTGGAATTGTCTTCGGTTGTTCTTGCTTTAAAAATTTTGAGGCATCATTTGTATGGAGTAAATTGTGAAATATATACAAGCACAAATGTTTGAGGTTTATTTTTACTTAGAAATAATTGACCATGAAACAGATGAGATGGTTGGAATTAATCAAGGATTATGATTTCACAAACCTTTACCATCCAGGAAAATAAAATTAAATGGTTGATGCTTTGAGTCTAAAAAATAATACTTCATTGATCATGGAATGTTTGGAATGAGATCCTTTGTTTTTGGATTTGATGAACTTTGGCATAGAATTTGTTGGCACAAGAAATTATTCTATTTTGTTTCAGTTTTTAGTGAAATCATCTCTATCAGACAGAATTATGAAAGCACATAAAGAAGATGGTGAGTTACAGAAAAAGGTAGAGATGGTACAAAATAGTAAGTTTCCTGAATTTAACATTGATAATGATTGTGTTTTGAGGTTTGGGAAGAGATTATGTGTGCCTTATGATTCACAGTTGTAGAATGAGTTGTTATTTGAAGCTCATAGTTCTACGTTTTCAGTTCATCCTCGCAATACTAAGATGTACATTGATCTTCATGACTTTTACATGTGGGATGGAATGAAAAGTGATATTACTGATTTTACTATAAAGTGATTGACATGTCAGTAGGATAATGGGAGTGGAAGTTACCTAAATAGATGCTGCAGTCTTTACCGCTTCCATAGTGGAAATGGGAAAATATATCCATGGACTTCGGTGTGGGATTACCAAAGACATCTCGAGGAAATAATACAATCTGGGTTGTTGTTGATTGGTGGAGTAAATCTGATCATTTTATTCCTATTCGAGATACATTGTCTCTAGATCAACTTTCTCAGTTTTATATTAAAGAAATAGTTAGGTTGCATGGAGTTCCCCACTCCACTGTATTTGATTGTGATCTTAGGTTTACTTATAACTTTTGGAAAGGCCTTCAGAAGTCATTGGGTACTGAATTAAATTTTAGTACATCTTATCATCCCCAATCAGATGAAAAGTCAGAACAAAAAATTCAAAACTTAGAAGATATGATACGTGCTTGTTCACTGGATTACCAGGGAAGTTTGGAAAAACAAACTTCTTTGGTTAAATTTTATTATAATAACATTTTTAATTCTAGTATACAGATGGCTCCATTTGAGTCATTATATGGAAAGTGGTGTCGAACTCCAGCTTTTTGGGATGAAGTGGGTGAAAGGAGGATGATAAGACTAGAATTGGTAGAAGATATGGTAGAAAAGGTTCAGTTGATTCAGAAGCGCATGAGAATAGCCCGTAGCATGCATAATAGTTATGCAGATAACCATAGGAAGGATCTATCTTTTGAGGTCGGTGATCATGTCTTTCTCAATGTTTCTCCATGGAAAAATGTGATGCATTTTGGTAAGAGGGGAAAGTTGAGTCTGATGTTCATTGGACCTTATGAAATCCTAGAGAATGTTGGATCAGTTGATTATATAGTGGCTTTACCTCCATTTTTGTCCAAAGTACACAATTTTTTAAATGTTTCAATGTTGAGAAAGTATATTCCAGATCCATCTCATGTTTTAAATCTAGTGGTAGTTCAGTTGGAAGAGAATCTCTCTTATGAGGAACAACCAGTCCAAATTCTTGACCGTAGAGATCAAGTGTTGCGGAATAAGGCAATTCACTAGGTATAGGTTTTGTGGAGAAACATATGGTTGAAGAGGCAACGTGGGAATCTGAAAATGCTATGAGGGATAAATACCCCCACATATTTGATAAGTAAATAAAATTGCGAGGATGTAATTCCAAAAAGGGGTAAAGGATGTAACATCCCAAGTAAATAAATAAATAATACATTTTCAATTTATTTAATATTTTTTTAATTCTATATTAATTTTACTTTAATGGTGTTTCTATGTTCGATGGCGTACCCGATACGCAACAACGGGATTCTTGGAAATCATTTGTTACACACTAATAATATAATAATATTATTTTAAATGGTAGTGAACGCCTACCTATTTTATTGACATGAATGAATATAACTAAATAAAATATGATTATACATGTTCGCCAAATGTTTTTACATTTATCAAATAAATTTTAGAGGCTTGAAATGTGAATAAATATAAATTTTAGAATAAATACTCTAATATTCTTTAAAAGGTCGATTTACTATCTTTTGATGGCGAATCCTATTTAAATATAGTCAAAGTCACTTTTATATGTTCTATTTTACCAAATAAAATTCTTCTTTAGAATCGGGACATCAAAATTTACTTTGGGTAAATTTTTGGTATTTTTCTAATAAAATTCATTTTTTATGAATAGGGAAAAAATACTATATTTTAATTCAAAAGTGTATTTTAATATAATTTATTTATATTGTTAGATTATCTTGTTATTGGTTTTAAAGTGTAATTATATTATGTTTTTACTATTTAATCCAATATTGGTCATTAGAATTAATTTCACTTTGAAACTGGACATAAACAAGTATCAAACTTTTGATAGTTATTGTTTCTTAAAAACACGATATTTGTTTTGGAAATGGGAATTAATTTTAAATTAATTAATCCAAATTATATGTTTAAAATTTTTTAAAATAGACATAATTTTTGAATTCATAATATCAAATATATCTTAGGCTGAATGTTTTGTATTTTTCTTAAAAACATCAATTTTTGATGAATAGTGAAACAACAAAGTCGTAGTTAAAAAACTAACTTTTTCATTTAAATGAAATTTTATTACTATTGTGGGTTGACTTTTGAAAATCCAACATACATGGTTGTTATTATTAACTAAAATGTGGTTGAATCAGATGAAAATAATTTTTGTTGAATAGTAACTTTTGATATTAATTTACCACAGATAAAGGTAAATAACGTAATTTAAGGTAAAATGGATATCATAATAATACAAAATTACCTTAACACTGGTCCTAACCTTATTTAATGCATATTGGCCGACTATAGATATCCTTGAGTAGATTTGGGGACCCTATTGAGCTACTTGGGAGTGATAATTACACTTTAGAGTAATTATATTTAAGTAAAGGGAAAAATGACATAAACAAATATCTTTTTGTAAATTAGTTTTTACAAGGTATTTTATAAGTTATTATTTAAACTATAAATATTCATTTGATATTTAAAAGGATTTACTACATTATGATATTTTTTTTATAATTTTTAGGAATTATATAAATTAAATTATTTATGACATAATATTGATGCAGTATTTACCTCATTAATAAATGATTTAAATAAATAAGATTATTAATATTAAAACAATATCCAAAACCTGTCAATTTCTTATTTGATGATTTTATTTCGTCCATTAGTCTTATTATCTTTGACTTTAATTTGCTTTGGACCTATATAAACCGAATGTCATTATATAATAAAATAATATTTTCACACTTTCCTAAAGAGCCCCCCCCCCTTATTGAAAGCCCTCACTTCTAAATCATTCCTCACACGTATAAATCCCCTTGGCTCGTCCAAACCATGACCAAATAAGCTGTCAGGATCCCTACCCTCATCCTAGAAGTTTTACCTTAGGAAGAAGGCACATCAAGAAGTCCTTTTGGTTCAAACCAAAGGGAGTTAACCAAATTAAAGGTAATAGTTTATCTTAAATTCATTTCTTTTATTTTACTTCTCCAACCCCAAAACTCTCATTATTCTTTTCTTTTATAACCAAAACAGTATCCTCAATATACGAGGATTTTTTATTAGAAGTATTCTAACTACACTTACTCACACCTCCATCTAATGTGTAAATAACTTACTGTTTCTGTGAATTGAAAACTAATGGCTCACGAAATGATGATTGTTCAATTATCTCCTACCGCCTCTCATGGTGGCCATTAAGGAGGAACTGTTTTTATATATGATATATATTATGTTTATTTTTTATTTATGATTCTGTATTTTTCATTTATATCAAATCTTTATGGTTTCCATTATGGGTAAACTTGATAATTTCATTTAAGGAAGTGCAGACTATCACCCCCTCAAAGTCATATGACTCGTTAATGCCATATGTGGGACGTATAAATGATGGAGTTAATGATATTATATATGATATTATACTTTAATTATAGCATAAATATGTATCATTATGTTTTAATTCCATTAAAATAAGAAATATAAATGAAAGTAGCATTCATGCGTACGTACAGCTTATTATCTCCATGAACAGTGCATTTCATTTCTTACCTCAAAATGTTATGTACTATTATAAATACAAGTATATAATAGATATATATAATATATATGATATCAAAATCATTAATATCATTCTAGATATCTTGAAATTTTGACCATGTGAACATCTTTTAATTATAAGACGTCCATTTTTTGACTCAAGTACAAAATATTGACAAAATAAACGTTATTAACTTAAATGATTACATAATATTTATAACATGGTAATAAGTGATATAAAAGGAATAATAAACATGAAAAAGGGTCTTAATCAATTAGAAATAAACTATGGTTTATTATTCAGAAGATTAAAGAACTAACGAGTCAAGTCCGACAAGAGGTAAGGGACTTCGTCTCAATCACCTTTCATTGAGGAATATTTTGTTTTAATACATGACTTTCTTATATACACTTTATAATCTCTTTTTAATTTTCAATGAAATGGAATCTTTATCTATAAATATTTTTACTAAACAACAAAAAACAATGTTTCTTTTTAACGTAAGCGGTGACAACGAACTTTTCGCTGCTACGAGTATTATTTGATCTTTGGCTTCCTTAATAATCTGCAATTTTTTTAAAAGGAAAATAAATACCATATACTCTTTTTATGTAATTTGGTTTTGAAAATGGTTTTTATAATATATTTTTTATGTCAGTATATTTAAATGATATATTGTGATTGAAATGTGGAAATGTTATATTTCTTTTGTGTTTGTCTTATGCATTACGAATATGTTATGGTTCTTAGGCATTATTACGTATATGGGTCGTTCCGTAATAAACCTCGGGTGGGTGAGCCTGTGATAGCTCTTCAATGCATTGGGTAACGTGACAGAGGTAAATATAAATGTTTCTCCTAAGAGATATAGGAAATATGGTGTGATGTGTATTCTAAAAGTAACTCCATATGTAGCTGTGATTGCTGCAATGTAAGTATGATATGAATTCCACAAGTTACCTTTATGATTTATTTTTTCCATGTGTTATTAAAAAAATTTATGATTTCATGAGGTTTGTTAATGAGATTATGTTACGTATGAAATGATGAACTAATGTTTTATTTCATTGTTTTATAACCCTTACTGAGCTTTTTATGCTCATCCCAATTTTTGAAAAAAAAATCACAGGACCTAAAGATGAATAGGGTCAATGATGGGATCAAGTAAAATTCATGTTATCTAAAACATGGGACTAGACATAACTCTTTTTTTAAGAGTTTTTATTTTATGAAAAAATGGATACTATGTAGAAGTGTATACCATGAAATTTTTGAGATGTAATGTAATAGTTATGGTCCAATTATCTAAAACTCTAATCCTGAAAAGATCCTCATTTTGAATTATTCATTTAATTCTAGATTATGTAATGTTTAAGGATGAGTCCTTATAATTTTCAAAACCATTTATATCATTTAATAAATAGATTTTAGAATAAAAGTATCCTATACCACTTTGAAACATTTAAAGGTATTAACATTTTAAGACATTAATGTAGATATACAAAAATTATTCAAAACATTCTTAAAACATGGACATTAATGAGATAGATTAAGAAGAATAAGTCTTTAAAACATTTAAAACGATATTTTATTTATGAGTTCATAACCAAATGAGAGATGCTTGAATACAAATAATTGATGAATAACATTAATTAAAGATTATAATATCATGAGAATAGATTGATTCATGATTTAATATATAAAAGGGCTTTATATATACCATGTAAAAGTGAATTGGTGTATAAAAATAAATAAGTTTCAATGGAATGAAAATTTAGACAAATTCCTATGCAAAGATCATATCCTTGGATTAATGAAAAATCAATGGCATAATTATGTTCGAAAAAAATTCATACACCCAATATAAGTGGATATTATGTGTAAAAAAATAGATTACATTCACAAATATTCATAGCACTATATAATCAAGAAGTATAAGTTTAACCCAAATAATTGAAATTTTGGTTAAGAGGTTCTCTTATAGAAATTTGACAGCCTAACAACATCACTTTATAATTATGAAAATGGGTTAATGAGAGAGAAAGTTTATATAATCACTTGGAAATAAAATTTATAGCAATAAGGATATTGAAGAACGTATCCCTACATAAGAATATTTAAATTCAGATACATAACAAAAATAAGTCTTTTAGAAAAAGAGGATGGTGAAAGGTTCCCTTTCCGATTTGGTAGCTTAAGAAACATACACCCCAAGAAAGATGGATAATTCAATTAATATTTAAATACTCATAAATTAATGTTTATTATACAATTAATACAATAATGGGAAGTACATACACTACACAAAATGAAATAGTGGCAAATATTGCATGAATCTTACGGGAATAAAAACGTGAGCTGAAAACTCCTTACCACGTTGTAATCAATTGATTCATGTGACCAAAAGTTAATAATAACAAAATAAATCATAGAATACCATGAATATAAAGATAATAATTATAATATATATCTAATGGTAGTACAAAATACACCACATGAAATAAATAGGTGGTGAACAATGGAAATCTCACAGAATTAAAAGTGAGATAAGACACCCCTTACCTCGGGTCTGACTTGACTCGATTGTTATCTAATATCATGAATAATAAAATAAAGTTAATTTCCACTTGATTAAGAACCCTTTAAATGATTATTATCCCTTTTAAATCAATTATTACCCTACAATAACAATTAGTTAATTATTTCAGTTCATATCGTCCATTTTGTCGATGTTCGGAACTTGTGAGAAAAGTGAACTAGTTATAATTATAAATTGTCCATGTGGTTGAAATTAAATTATCTCCAGAATTAGATTCATGATTTAGATATCATAAATATCATATATATTTATTAAATTTATGTATTTTTATTATTAAATAACATTTGGAGATAATAAATGAAATGCACCATTCATGGAGACGGTAAGTTGTACGTACGCATGAATGCTACATTTATTTCTATTTAATATTTAATAGAATGAAAACATAATGATACATAGTTATATTATAATTATAGTATAATATCATATATATTACATAAATTCATTAATTCCATCCTTTATACCTTCCATGTATGTCATGAACGAATCATATCACCTTTAGGGGGGTAGTCCGTACTTCCTCAAATTAAATTATCATATTTACACATATTGAAAGCATAAAGGTATGTTTGTAAATAAAAATTACAGAAGAATATATAAAAAATAAAAATTATATATATCATATATAAATAAAGTTCCTTCATTATGGCCACCATGATTGGTGGTTGGAGAAGATTGAACAATCATCGTTTTGTGAGGCAATAGTTTGTCGTCCACATGAATAGTATGTTCTTTACCCATTAAATGGAGGTGTGTGTAAGTTTAGTTCAGTTTATTCTCATAAAAACAACCTATTATATTTAGGAAACTATTTTTGTTATAAAATAAATGAATAAAAAGAGTTCATGGGGTTTTAGAAGTAAACATAAGAGCATATGTTACCTTTAAATCGGGTATCTCCCTTTGGTTTGAACCATAATGGTTTACTTAAAATGCCTTCTTCCTTGGGAAAGGATTTTAGGATGATTATAGGGATGTATAAAGCTTAATTGGGTTTAGTTTGAATTTGAAAAGGGGCTTGATAAGTGTGAGTAATGGGTTAGAAGTGAGGGGTTTTTATAAGAGGAGGGGGCCTCTTTAAGAAGGATTGACAATATTATTTTATTATATAATAATTTTCATTTTCTAAAGGTCCAAAAATCATTAATGTCAAAGATAATATGACTAATGTTCCAAATTAAATCATAATATAATAATTAGATAGGTCCTGTATATTATTTTCATTTTTATAATATTATTTATTTAAATATTTTATTAATGAGGTAAACACTACATCATTATTGTGTCATAAATATTTTTATTTATATGATGTCTAAAAATTATAAAACAAATATCATGATGTAGGAAATATTTTTAGCTTTAAAATAAATACTCATAGTCGTATAGATATCTTTTATAACACCATTTAATAATTTATTTAATAAATGATATATGTTTGAGTCATTTTTGTCTTTGCTTTAAATTAATTATTATAAAGTGTCATTATCACTCCCAAGTAGCTCCATAGGGTCCCAAAATATACCAGAGGATGACCATGGTCAGAAATATATCCACCAATTGTATTATGACACATGTTAGTGTAATTTATTATAATAATAACAATATTTGTTTACCCTTATTTACCAGATTTACTCTTTAAACATGATAAATAATATTTTTACTAAAGTAAATATTCATACAATCTAAAAATAAAATTTACCTATTTACACAATTTGGACCTCTATATTCCATATATGGAATCCATTTTTCCAAATTCAAAATACATAAGTGGCAGATATTAATTTAAAATTAATTCCCACTATCAAAACAAAAAACGTGTTTTTAAGAAATAATAACTACCCAAAGATTGACACTTATTTATGTCCAATTTCAAAGTGATATTAATTACAATGGCCAACATTGGATTAAATGGTACAAAATTAATATAATTACTCTTTAAATACAATTAAAAAGTTAATATATCCCCATAAATATATTATATTAAAAGGTAGTTTTGAATTTAAAATATAGTATATTTCACTATTCATTAAAAAATGAATCTTATCAGAAAAATACCAAAAATTTACCCAAAGTCAATTTTGTTGTCTAGTTTCTAAAGAAGAATTTTATTTTGTCAAATAGAACATATAAAAGTGACCAAAACTAGATATAATGAGGATTTTCCATCAAAAGGTGGTAAATCGACCATTTAATGAATATTATAGTATTTATGCTTAAAATTAGTTTCATTCACATTTTAAGACTTTAAATTGTATTGGATAAATGTAAAAATATGTAACAATTATATATAATTGTATTTTAGTTATTTCTATTCATTCCTACTAATACAATGGCTATGTGTTATCTACCACTTAAAATAAAAGTATTATTATATTATTTTTCAGTATAACCCAACGTTGTGTGCAACGTAAGATTTTAAAGATACTCGTTGTTGTGTACCAGGTAGGCCATCGAACATAACATACCCTTTATAGTGAATTTAATATTTAATTCAAAAATATTAATAAATAAGAAAATTTTATATTCTTTATTTACCAGGGATGTTACATCCTTCCCCCCTTTTGGGAATTTCGTCCTCGCATTTTTAAATTTGGGCTTGGAAACTTCATTGAATGTCCCACATTGGAAAAAGAGTCAATAAAAATATCACATTAAAATAAAGGAAGATAAATAAAAATGTCACCCAAGACAACATATACTATTATTCCATGAAAACATGGATATTGAAGAGAAACTAACTCTCAAAGATTAATAGTGTGATAGAGAACTTACTCATAGAAAGTTAAAAACCAAAATACCATAAATTTGTGGTTGGGTAAATGTATAATGTAAAATATATCGTATAAAAGTTTATCAACAAGATCCTTTTCAAAGAGTTGATGAATGGTAATAATAACTAGACTAAGATCTTAAGAAAATATACATACTAGTCATGTAGAGTGCCATCCTTTAATAAAATTCTACCAAAAACTCATCTTTTCTCCAAACGGTAAGTATTCAAGATGACTTGGCCACACCTAGAGTGATAGAATAAATTTCTAGAGTACCACATAATCTACATAAGATGAACTATATAATTCCCCTAACATTAGCCATCAACCAAAACCATAATTGGTTAGTACAAGATCAGATAATCCCCAAAAGGATAATCCTTTATAAAACGAAATACTACTCTTAATCTCCAAAATTCAACAAAATAATCCCCAAGATCATGAAATACCATTCAATATACAATTTTCCTTAAAATTATTCAAAATAATCAAAACTATGATTGAAATCGAAAACTCAAAAGTATTTAATCACATAGTCTTCCACAGTAAATTTTAACATTTATCTCCAAAAACATTAACAACTCTTAAAGTCTCGTAATGAAGTGTAATTAACCAAAAAACAAATTTTTTATAATAGATTAGTCATATTTATAAATAACCCATACCAACTTATGTCCACAATAAAAACATATATTCTTCCAAAATAATATTTTTACCATTACTCCAAAAATTAAATCTCATAGTAATTTATTTTCCTTAAGCATATAGTGTATCCAAAAGAAAGAATGTCTTCCAAAATAACCTTTATTACTTAATCACGAAACAATTTTCTTATAATAAGGTTGTCCATTTGATAAAACATAAGATCTCAAATATACTTTTTCCTGATCCATTTAATAATTAAACATAAAATAATAAGTCATAAAAAATATGGACTTTACATAGGAATGTGGTAGTAGATGCGCCCTTATTACCCTTCAGTTGTGGGTTTGATTCATGTGATCTTACCAGACATGACGGGTCGTCACCCAACTTACGGGTTGTCCTTTTTATAAAACATAAAAATATCCCAAACATGTTTTAACATCAAAGGTTTTTTTATACCTTTCATTTTCAACCAAATACATTAAGACCTCAACATCACATATATTTTCATTTTTCACATTTATATGATAAAAAATAAACTTTTCCCAATATAAAGAACATCATACCTTGATCATGGAGTACATACGGCTTCATAATCATCTTGTTCATGTAGGTAGAAGGTCAATGCATTAAAAAATGATTTAGAGATTCTTCAAAATAATTTTCTTCCTTCATCCAAATACACCTTGTACAACTTGGGGCATATGGGTGTTCGCTAAAAAACAGTTTCGAAAAATAATCATGTATGACATATAATTTCAAAACATCTGATAAAAATTGATTTTTATAAAACAGTTAGACCGAATTTTTGTGGAAAATTGCAATAAATTGTCCTTTTAAAATACCATAAGTATTTGATGAGAGACTATATTGTAAAAGATAATATAAATAGGCTGAGCAAGAGTCTACTTCTATAGAACTTATTTCAAAATCATGATATTCTTCAAAATCCTATGATAAGGTAAAATATTTAAAAATTCCTTGATAATATTTACCTTTTTTGAAAATATGAGAATACGTAGAAAATAGGAATTGATTAAATACCACCGATGATCCACAATGATATAGAGGTATAGTGGAGGTGTTTGATATCTCAAACAACTTCTTGAAAGTGAGTTGTATGCTAAAAAAAGTTTCACAATCATTTGAACATGACATTGCAATAATTATAGAAAGCATGTCGTTAGGAAGGGATATGAATGTTATTTCAGATCCTCCTCCTTCCATTTATAACTGACATTAATTGATCTGAAAATTTATAAAACATTGATTTAACTGAAATAATAGACATAGGGGCTAACCATGTGTTTATCTAAAACTTATAATACCTAAATTTGTCTCAATCGACCTCTGATACCGACTATAAGGACCTAGAATTAAAACATTACATAACCTTGAATTAAATGAATAATTCATAATGTGGATATTTTTAGTTTTAGACTTTTAGTTAATTTAGACACAACTATTACATAATAACTTGAAAATTATATGTAGATGCTACTACTCTGCTTCAATTTTTTTTCATAAAATAAAAACTCTTAAAAAGAAACATGTATAGTTCCAAGTTTTAGGCAGCTTGACTTTTCCATAATCCCATCCTTGACTCTATTCCAATTTATGTCAAGTGGAAAATATTTCAAAAACTTGGGATGAGAATAAAAATCTCAGTAAGGGTTATAAAGTAAAGAAATGAAACATTAACCCATCAATAAATAGAAATCAATGAAACCATACTTTTCAGTCATATCATTCCTCAGTAAATTATAAGATTTATGAATAACATATAGAAATCATAAATCATAAAGGTAACTTGTGGGATACAAAACATACATACATTGTAGCTATCATAGCTATATAGGCAGTTACATTAGAATACCCATCATAGTATATTCCCTAAATCTCTTAGGAGAAACATTAACGTTTTCCCCTATCACGTTACCCAATGCATTAGAGAGCTATCTCCGGCTCACCCACCCGAGGTTTATCACAAAACCACCCATATATGTAAAAAATGACCATGAACCATAATAGATTCATAACAAATAAAACAAGAATAAATGAAATCTTACATTTCCACATTGCTATCACAATATATAATTTTATGATATTGAAAAATCAATGCTTTATTAAACCATTTTCAAAATCATTTAAAACATTTAATATAGAAATTTTTCAATCAAAGTGTCTCGTACCACTTTGGGACTTTTAAAGGTATTAAAATTTTAAAACATTAATGTCCATATAAATATATCCATAAAACTATTTTTAAAACATTGACATTAATGTGAATGATTTATAAGAATACATCTTTAAAAAATTTAAAATTTTATTTTAGTTAAAGTGTTATAAACCAAATGAGAGACGCTTGAATATGGATAATTGAGGAATAACATCAATAATATCATATAATATCATGTTAAGAGAGTGATTCATGATATACTACATCAAAGGGAAGTATATACACTATATAAAAGTGAATTGGTGTAAAAAAATAAATAAGTTTCAATGGAATGTAAATTGAGACAAAGTCCCTAGCAAATATCATATCCTTTGATTAAAGAAAAATAAATGACATAATTATGTGTGGAAAATAAATACACCTATTATAAGTGGATATTAAGTGTAAAACAATCAGAGTACATTCATACATATTCATATCATGACATAATCAAGAAGTATAAGTTTCACCCAATGAATTGAAATTGGGGTCAGAAGTTCTCTTATTGAAAT
The DNA here is from genome assembly GCA_963277665.1 of Viscum album. Lineage (NCBI taxonomy): Eukaryota > Viridiplantae > Streptophyta > Magnoliopsida > Santalales > Viscaceae > Viscum > Viscum album. The sequence continues at coordinate 2,119,181,974 of OY728143.1, read as the reverse complement.
TCGACACCCTAACATCATCACTTTATAATTAAAAAAATGAGTTGATGAGATATAAAAGGTTATTTCATCACTTGGATATATAATTTACAGCAATAAGGATATATAAGAACATATCCCAACAAAAGAAGATGTAAATTAAAAGACGTAACAAAAAGAAGTCTTTTAAAAAAAGGATGAGGGTGAAAGGTTCCCTTACCAATTTGGTAACTTACGAAACATACACCACATGAAAGAAGGATAATTCAATGAAGATGTAAATACAAAAAAAATTGATTTATATTAAACAATGAATACAATCATCAGTAGTACATACATCACACAAAAAAAATAGTGAAAAATATAGCCCCAATCTTACAGGAAGAAAAAAGTGAGATGAAACCCCATAACACGTTGTAATCAATCAAGACATATGACCAAAAGTAAATAACCACCAAATTAATCATGTAATACCATGAATATAAAGTGAATCATGATAATATATATCAAATGGAAGTATACAATATATCACATGCAATAAATAAATAGCGAACAATGGTAATCTCACAGAATTAAAAGTGAGATAAGAAACCTCATACCTCGTGTCCGACTTGAATCGATTGTTATTTAATCTCATGAATAATAAAATAATGTTAATTTATACATGATTAATAATATTTTTAAAGATTATTCTTCCTTTTTATGAATTATTACCTTTCTATAATAATTAATTAATTATTTGAGTTCATATCGAACATTTTGTCGATGTTTGGGACTTGAGTTAAAAATGAACTTGTTTTAATTTTAAATTGTCCATGTGGTCAAAATTACATTATCTCAAAAATTATATTCCTGATTTAGATATCATATGTATCATATATATCCAGTATATTTATTTATTTATAATATTATATAACATTTGGAGATATGAAACGAAATGCACCGTTCATGAAGACGGTAAGTCGTACGTATGCATGAACGCTACATTCATTACTATTTAATATTTAATGGAATGAAAACTTAATGATACATATAAATATTATAATTTCAGTGTAATATCATATAACTTAAATAATTTCATTTATGCCATCCTATATACATTCTATATATTCCATGAACGAATCATATCACCTTGAGGGGGCAGTAGTTCGCACTTCCTCAAATGAAATTATTGTCTTTATATATATTGGAAAGAATAAAGAAATGTTTATAACTAAAAATTATAGAAGAATAGAGAAAACATAAACATAATATATATCATATATAAATATAGTTCCATCATAATGGCCACCATTAGAGGTGGTAGGAGAATATTAAACAATCATCATTTCATGAGGTACTAGTTCATCGTCAACAGAAACAGTATGTTCATTACCCATTAGATGGAGGTGTGTGTAAGTGTAGTTGAAATCATTATCATAAAAAAAACGTATTATATTTAGTATTCTGTGGTTGTAATAAAATAAATGTATAAAAAGAGTTTATCCGTTTGTATAAGTAAAATAAAACAAAATAACTTAAGAGAATATCTTACCTTTAAATTGGGTATCTCCCTTCATTTTGAACCAAAATGGTTTACTTGAATTGCCATCTGCCTAAGGGAACACTTCTAGGAGGAGGAGAAGGATGTAGGGAGCTTAATTGGGTAGAGGTTTTATGAGAAAAGTGGCATGATAAGAGTGAGTAATTGGTTAGAAGTGAGGGAATTTTATAAAGGGGTTTGGGGGAGGGGCTCTTTACGAATGCTTGAAAATATTATTATATTATATTATGATTTTCAGTTTCTAAAGATAAAAAACCCATTAAAGTTTAATATAATATGACTAATGTTTGAAATAAAATCATCAAATAATATTTAGATAGGTTTTGTATATTGTTTCAATCTTTCAAATCTTATTTATTTAAATCATTCATTAATGAGGTAAACATTGCATCATTATTGTGTCATTAATATTTTTATTTATTCGATGTCTAGAAATTATAAAAAAATATCATGATGTATGAAATAATTATATCTCTCAAATAAATATTTATAGTAAAATAGATAACATATATAACCTTAGGTAAAAATTTATTTACAAAAATATATATGTTTTTATCATTTTTGTCTTTACTTAAAATTAATTAATAGTGTCATTATCAGTTCCAAGTGGCTCCATGGGGTCCCAAAATAGACCCAAGTAAGCCCATGGTCAGAAAGGTACCAAACAATAGGATTAGGTCAAATTTTAGGGAAATTTAATTTAATTTTAATAATATTTTGTGACCCATATTTTCCAGATTTACTCTTTAACCATGGTGAATAAAATTTTTACTGAAGTAAATATTCATAATGACTAAAAATAAAAGTTTTCTATTTACACAATTTGGACATCTTGATTCCAAATATGGAATCCATTTTTCCAAATTCAAAATGCATAAGTGGTAGAAATTAATTGAAAATTAATTCCTGCAGTCAAAACAAAAAAACGTGTTTTTAAGAAATAATAACTACCAAAGGAGTGACACTTATTTATAGCCAAATTCAAATTGAAATTACATCCACTGAACAACATTGGATTAAGTTAAAAAAAACTAATATAATTACACATTAAAAACAATTAAAAAGTTTATCTATCCTTTTAAAAATATTATATTAAAATGCAGTTTTGAATTTAAAATACATTATTTTTCACTATTCATTAAAAAATGAATTTTATCAATCAAATACCAAAATGTTACCCAAAATAAATTTTGATTCCCCAATTCTAAAGAATAATTTTATTTCGTCAAATATAAAATATAAAATTGACCACAATTAGATTTAAAGAGTGTTCTTCGTCAAAATGTGGTAAATTGACCTTTTATTGATTATTAGAGTATTTATGCTTAAAATTAAATTAATTCACATTTTAAGCCTCTAAATTTTATTGGATAAATGTATAAACATTTAGAAAATATATATAATCATATTTTAGTTATTTCCATTCATTCCTACCAATACAACGACTATGTGTTAACTACCATTTAAAATAATAATATTATTATATTATTTTTCAGTATAACTCAACATTGTGTGCAATGTAAGATTTCAGAGAAACTCGTTGTTGCGTATCAGGTACACCATCGAACACAATATCCACTTTAAAGAAAAATTAATATTTAATTCAAAAATATTAATAAATATGAAAACGTTATATTATTTATTTACCTAGGATTTTACAAATAAAGCCTATAATATTCATTTAACCACATGTTTTAATAAAATTTCAATCCTTTTTTCAACATTATTTTTATGCATTAATTTTTTCATTTTTACATGGTTAACTAGTTTTTACCTTATAATTAAATAGAAAAAAGGCCTTATATTATTATTATTTTCTGGATAATTCCCTTTATAAAATTTTTGAGACATAACCCTTATTTGAAACAAAATACTAGTTCCATAATTTAATATATTTCCCACAGTCTCAACGGAATAGAGACCTAATACATGACCAACATGTCCAAATCCCATGTCCCAACATTAAAACAACCTCTTCCTTAGCTCGTGCATCCATTAATCCATCTTTTGGTCTGGACTTAATGTTCATGGTTAGTATTCACCACCTCCCCAACCTTGGGTATTGAACTGGTTCATGATAGCCACTATATGACTGAAATTAAATGTCCAACTAATTATCAAGTCCCAAATTATCATCTTATACTCTCTACTGGTCAAGTGATGCTCTAACATGAAGTCCTTTGCCCATAATTGTTGGCCTAAAATCTTGGTGTCTTGAAAGCCCAAAAAAATTCTCTGAATCCCAAATCACATTAATAGTACTATTGATATAGTACCCCACTACATCACCTGAAATAGTACACACACTTCTAGAGTGCAATAATATAACAAAAATAGTTCCAAAGTACCATGAAATTACTCCCCACCTTGGTTTAAACAGGGGATTTGAGAGTTTTGGTTGATAAAACATACCACATTTCCTACTTTTGATGTTTTAAACCTAACAGTATTTTTTATATAGTTTATTTAAATTTCTAAATATAGGGAAATTAAATTTTCTGTTAAATAATTTAATATATGGAAATAATTTTTGGTAGAAATTATTTGATTTATCCTTATGTGTTCCTAATATTATTTACTTTTGATTACAAGTTGAATGTGTGTTAAAATATTAATATAAAGGATCTGAAAATATATTAGTGTCATCTTTGAGAAGAGGTTACTTTTTTTTATTTGGTAAAATTAAAAAATATTTTTTTAAAAATCCTCTAAATATAATAGTTTTACTATTATCACAGTTATTAAAATTAATCCCAATAATCATATTTTTTAGCCAAAATTGAAATTAGAATTATTATACCATATTAAATTTTTTATCTAAAATATGAAACCCATTTCTTTATGTTTAATTTCATCAAGTGTTGAAATTTAATTTTATATATTAGAAAATTACATTGTTTTTAAATTAATTATTAATTATTCTCTAAAAATGATAAATATAGGTTTTATAAATTCAGTAAAGTGTTCTTAAATGATTTATTTATGTTATTATATTAATATAAAAAATATTTTCAGTGAATTATATGTCATTATTTTATTATGATAAGGTCACAAAATTAGTGGTATCATAAAAATCAATATTTTTTAATACTCACCTAAAAATGAATTAAATTAAAAATATATATAAAAAATAGAACTCGGGTAATTTTTAAATGTTTAATTGAAAAATAAAGTTCGTTATGTGTTGAAAAATTCCAAAATTTAAAAAAATAAGTTTTTAAATTAATTGAAAAAATAAAAGACAAATACTGTTTTCAAAATTAACCCTTTTATCATTCAATCAAATTAATTATTTATGCACACATGGAAAAAGTTTTTAAATGATTACTATATTATATTTTTCATTAATGTTTTGTTAAAAAGTCTTATCCAATATTTTGAGGCGCATTTATATCATGTGTTTTGGGTAACCAAAGTTACTAAAAATTTTGTTAAATTCAAACGATCTAAAATATTGGGTCATTACGACAAATGACTTGATCCATCAAGAAGGATAAAATATAAGGATATTGAACACGTAAAAATAAATCTGATCATGTAATGAAGTAGTTTCTAACAATATATACATCACAATATTAATAAAAATAGATATCATGAAAATAGATAAAAGGTGAAATACTCTAATTTCTCATGTAATGAAACCAATTTTTGATAAGACGAAAAATGGTAATATTTACTTTCCAAAATAGGACAGACCTTAAAGAAATTTAAGTAAAAATGAAGAGTTCATGAAACATTGAACCTTCACAGAATGGAGCCTCTGGGTTGAGAAATATGTCTTAGACCTACTAATCACATTGAAGTGATAATATGAGATCCACGTTATCCATATATGGTATTGTCTATGCATCATGGAAAAGTTAATTTACAATGAACCATGAAAAAGGAAGGTATAGTGAAATCTATAATCTCTATAAAACATTTAAGAAGACATAAATATTGGAAAATCCTAGTTCTAATTTATCAATCAATTGATATTAGTGAGTTTAAATGGTTTCATGCATTCTTAAAAACGACCATGGCGAATAATGAATGTTATCCCTTTACAGAGAAAAACTAAAGAATCAAAATATTCTAGTAATGAATCATTTAACATGAATCTAAAATTTTAAATAAAATTCATTTAATTAAATATTGAGATATTATTTTCATTATCCCATAACATTTTAACTCAAATTAATTTTTTTTATTAAGGGGAAATAATTTTCTACTCAAATAAGGAATAAAATTTTGAGTTGAAATATTTTGACATCTGAATTCAAGTTAGTGATTCTTTATGAATAATCATTAAAAAAATTGACATCTCTTTAAGAAAGAAGATAAGAATTTAGTACCTCATTAATGTGAGTATATGTAAAACGTTTTGTTTAAACATGGATTTCTTGTTTTCTATAAAGGGGTTCGCCATGTAGACATAGAGTTGATGAATTATTAGTAATATAATATTGTGCCTAACTTCCCTTAGGTAATTATTTTGGAACATGTAAAGTGGACAAAGAGAAGGGGACATGTTGAGTTTATTAAAATTTAAAGAGTTTGAGATACAAATATCTTCTCATGGAATTTATTAGCTCAAAAATTGAAAAGAAGTAAATTTTAAGTATTTATTATAATTTCAATAATGGGAGGAAATGTTTTCCCTTCAATTTAGTTTTTATCAATAACGGACATAGAGAAAATCTTTATTTACATTCAACGTAAAAGGTTTTAAAACTAAATAAAAAGGTGGAAAATGATGTTCTCTTATATTTGTAGAAACTAGTGTTTTATTTTTTCAATATTAATTTATTCAATGTGAAATAGATTTATTGAATTAAATATGAAAAGGAAAATATAATTATTATATTAGAAATAAGTAAGATATAGTTCCATTTATTTGGGTAGATGGAAATGATGTTGGTTTCTTAGTGAGAAACCTATAACATGTGATGATTGTATAGTTGTTTCTAATGAATAACACAATAATCAAGGCAGTGGATATTCAATCAATAACATTAAAAATGTGTTGAGTTTCTAGTTATTTTACAATATGTCAATTTCTATTAATAAATGGTTAAATATAGTTTAAATTGGTGATTGAAGTACTAGATCCATTGAGAAACCATCATTGAGTTACCAAGTGTTATGGTTAGAGAATTATTGTGTCCAATTATACTTGGAAGATGTTTTGAGAATAATGGAGATGATATAAAGTTAATTTATTGGGATTATAATTGATTTTATGAATATTTATTTTATATATCTTTAATATTTGACAGATTATATATTATGTAACGATCATATTACTTTTCTATGTAATTGATTCTTCATGAAGACATTGAATAATGATAAATATTTGGATTTGTAAGAAAAATTCTTATAGATACATAACTATCATCTCATATAGTCGAGATAAAATTTAAAAGGAACGGTTGTGTAATATTGAATTCTTATATTGTGTAACCATCATTAGACCTTATGTGAACAGCATCCTACAAGTATATAAACACCTTCTAGTGTTATGTATGCATGATGTTTCCCCAACATAACCATAATTTCCTTTTTGTAATGATCAAATAGGTTGTGTAATCATGATTTTAAGATGTTGTAAGGTTGAAATTATTTTTATGATAAAGATCATTCGTCCTTATAAAAATCATTACATATAGAAAATATGAAATTATTTTCACAAAAACCATAAATTTCATGATTTAAAATCAGAAGAAAAAATTTATATGTGATGATTCCTATATAGATCTTATTATTTTAAAACATCAAAAATACATATAAGGATATGAGATTTAACCTTGATAATTTATATAAGTTTATTGTTAAGGAAAGAGAATTAATATCCTAAAAAATAAGATCATGAAAGACTTTATTAAAGTCATTCTTCATATTTCCAAAATTTATAATTTTGATGAAAATAACATTGGTATATTTGGAAGCTAAGTTTCATGTTATAAATAGCATGATTCAATTTATAGAAATTTTGTAATAATTTTTAGATGAGGTTTATTATTCACATTAATAAAAACGTAAATTCGCGATTTTTCAATAATAATGCAGACAAATTTGAGTTTATGAATGATCTTAGAATCGCTATCTAAATCACTATGACCCATGATATCAAGAAGAATATTAAAAGAATGAAGAAATTTATATTTTTTTTCTTAAAATGAGAACTTAAATATTTTAGAAAATATACAATTGAAAAAATATGATCTACAAATATATTTACAAGGATTAAATTGATTTAATATCCCAAAATATTTATGATTCAATCATGATAAGAACATAAGGAAGAGATGTGACTGGTGTGGATAAATTCAACTGAAATTTGTACAAATTTTCTTAACCAGTAATCAGACTGAGTTGAAGACTCCAAATAAGTAAGCTACTATTATTTTAGATTATAAAAGTCCCTAACATAAGTACTTATTGTTTTGTTTTTGAGTTATGTTTGATGAATAATAAACCCTAAATTACTGTATAAGAAAGATATGATTTAATTCATCTGTGAGAAAATGAGTATAAAAATAAGAAGATAATTTTCTATCCTTTGTTTTTGAAACATATTTAGAATTAATTTCAATTGGGATATATTATTTCTATGTTAAAATTAAATATAATAGGTACTAAAAGTGGATATTTAATATGAACCCATTATTTTAAGAAGAAAGATTCAATATAATCTATCTAATAATATTTTAAATCAGAGGAGGAATTTAATAAAACCACTCATGGACATGTAGAAATGGGAATATCAAGGGGGAATAAAAGAATGAATTATATGGAATCCACTAAATAATTTATCAATTAGTTACTATGAGTATTTTAGAGAGCAATAATCTCTTTAAAGAAGAAGAAAAATAAGAAGATATAGTTGGTCGAGAGAAATAATAAGCACTTGAAAGAGGAGGAAGTACTTAGTGAAGCCGAGGGAAGAAGATCATATGAAATTAGAATCAATGATTTTAATGATATAATAATAATGTATCTTAATTAATAATAAGAACATAACCATTACTGATATTTATAATCAGTTAGTTATTTTATAATAAAAAGTTAATGTTGAAAAAAATAATAGTTTTCCTATATATATTCACTATAAGAGAAGAAAAGGAGTATTCCAGTGAGTTAAGTGATTAAATGTATTTGAAATATATTTAGGATATGATAATTACATTAAATATAATCACCATATAATATATATTTTCGTACATACTTATTGATATCTGGTTAGAGATACCAAAATGTGATTTTTTTTAAATAATATATATGTTGTGTAGTGAACACATGCATAGTTTCATGAGCTATGCTTCAAAAAAAAATAAGGTAGTCAAGGAACCAATTTTTGAATTAGATGGTATATTTTTTGGATGCAATGAAATCCCCATGAAGTTTTATGGTCTACATCAAGATAAAGATGTACTAAAATAACGGGTGTGATGCTAGTACAAAGTACATTTTTGAAGTAGTTTAATACTTTTTTTAATATAGTGGACAATAAACAATATTATGTGGTAGAATCACCAATGTAATATGATAAACTAAATTTTATAATAATACTTATACACCAATCATAATTGATAACAATATTATAGTTGATCATCCATGTATCAATGATACTTGAACACAATAAGGAGTATTTTTCACTCATTGGGTTTGAACCTTGTAAAAATACCTCATGTTGGACTCCTATTTATATTTTATATTTCATGTAGTTATGAATTGTTGGGTAAATGGTAAAATGATTCTTTTGTGACATAACTAACTAAAATTTTTCTTATGAACAAAGGAGTGAAAATAACCAAAAAATAAGAAATTTGGTTTTTAGTAAAATACCAATCACAACTGATTCACCCCCTCTAATGTGTGTCTTCATGATCCTACTAGAACTATCAAAAATTATCCCAATAGAATGAATATTATGTTTGAGTAATTTTTCATCAAAAATGGTGAATGGTTTATATTGGAGATTATCATCATTCAAGATTACATAATGAAACACTGGAGTATTAAATTGGATAGAAAGGTGAAACATTGTAATAAGACAAGGGAGTTACAATATATTTAGGATTTAACATATATGTGGATTCTAGTATATCTTTAAAAAGTGAATTAAAACACATGATATAATTAAAAAATCATAATCAATCTATAAAATTTATATTTTTAAATTAATTCAATCTCTTTTATTCTAGAAGATATTTTTGGTTTATTTTTTTAATAGAATAAGGTCATCACCCTTACGTAAATAAATTTTTCTTTACAATGTTGAAACTTCTACTAAGTATCTATTTTTACCACAATAAAAATATTTTAATATATAATAATTTTTCTTTTACTAAAATATCTTTAACATTTTCTTCTTGACCTTATCCTTCTCTTTAATCATCCTTAAAACCCTAGGAAAATAATTTGAAAATGTGGGATGAGAATAAAAATCTTAATAAGGGATTTATATAAGGAAATAAATACACCCTTAATTCCATGAATATTCATTTTCATAAAAAACTTAAACCTCAAAATATATATTTTCTTAACCTATAAATAAAAATCATTTCCTGAATACTTTCTTAAAAAAGTATATGAATATTAAAAGTATAAGTAAAATAGTTTTCTTACAATAATAAAAAACAACTTGATAATTTTTCAAAAAGTTATAAATTTCACACAAATTATGTCGAAAAATATTTCCTTCAAACACAATATCAATAAATTACATTGTAGAATATTTTTTCCATTAAACCCCATTAAAATGATAGATAAATATCATAGGTAACTTGAGACATCATATCTATATAACTCATACAATAACAACTATAATTTTAATTACCTACCAGTTAAATTACAATAATCTCTTTGTAAAAACCATAACAGATTAACTCTGACCCTTTACCCATTACATTAGAGAGCTATACCGAGGTCATTCGTCATAATGATCTATATCAAGGTCACCCATCATAATAAATGATTCCAAATTACCACAACATAATCATAACAAATGAAGTATTATATTTCCTTAATCAAAATTATAAGGTTATTATTTTCACCCACAAGAAAATCATTTCTCGATAAGAAAATACATATCCAACTTAAAATAAATTTGGAAAATACTTAGTAAAAATGTGAAGTTTGTTTTTCATTGATGAAAACACAATGTATTTTAATTTAATCTGAACGTTTATTAATGTTTATGATGATGGGAAAATCTTTTGACATCTTATATGTTAAAATAAAACGATCATTGTTAATATTTTGTCAAAATGTTCTATATAAAAAATTTGGTGAGGAGGAAATGAGAGAGACATCTCCTTCGACGATTCTCTGGAGATCTTTGGGCTGAAGATCAATGACTAATCCACTGGAATGCTATTTTGATCTTAAATACATCTTTATTCCCCCTCGAAGGCGGTGGTTACAGGTGGTGTGATTTCTCCAAATCCTGTGGATGCGGCTAAAGAAGATCCCATGAACCCTTAGATAGGGTCTGAGGGTTTTGCTTCGTGAAATAGGTTTTTTTCTAAATCTTAGAATGAATCTACTTGTTTACATAAACAGATTACCTAGAATGGCTCAATTGCATTTGTGGAAGAGGGTCTGAAAATTTTGGAAGCTCGTCTTGAAGAATGCAGGTTCTCGCCCCTCGTGAGGATATCGGGAACTCGGAGTGACACCCCTTTAGGGTTGAAGATGCAGGGGTTCATTTATCTCAGACCCGGGGCTTCACTAACTGTCATTTGATATCAATTGGGCAAGGTACTTTCCATTTTTTTCCTTAGAAGGAACTTCAAAATGTTGCATGGAGTTTTGGACAAGTTTTGAGGAAACCTGGTTACATCATGGTTCAACAGTGGGATCCTTTAGAAATTCCTCTTTAAGTTAATAACTCCTCCACTCAGACCTGGATTCGAATTAGGAGTTTGAATTGGTTTTTCTAGCACCCGTCAGTTTTATGGGAGGTTGCCTCAGTTGTTGGTTACCTGATCAAAGTGGAAAGGGAAACAGAACATCCTAGGTATGGTAAATTTTCTCAAGTATTGGTTGAGATTTAATTATCTCATGTTCTTATTGACATATTTTTCCTTGTTGTGGGTGAAATAAAGTTAGAACTAGATATACAGTATGAGTTGTTGCCTATATTTTGTAAGTCTTGAATGTGCATTGTCCATGCTCTCGTGCAATGTCGCAAGAATATGAAATGTTCATTATGTAAATCCTTGGGTTATGCCCAAGAGCAGTGCAAGAAGAAAAAAGTTGACCCTCATGGTAGTAAGCATTTTTTCAGGAGGAAAGATCCTCACAATGCTGGTATCTTCACATTTGTTGAGGTTTTCCAACAAGGTCTGTCAAATTTTGATGCATTTCAGCAATATGCTAATGCTGCTACTATGCCAGTGAATGGTGGTTCATTAGAGAAGGACACCTTTGGAGTTACTAAGGGTCTAGATAATAGGTCATGGGCTGATGTGGCTGAGGAGGAGGAAGGGAATCAATCTGAACATGAGGATGCTATCCAGAATGAAGTAAATCAAGAGTTGGTGCGAGCTGCAATAGCCTCTACTTATAGGAATAAAAAATGAAGATTTAGGATGCTGATGGATTCCAGTTGGTGATACCTAAGAAGCCAAGGGCCTGTCCAGTTATTCATGATGAGATGTAGGTGGCCAATATGGATGCTCAGATGGAAGTGGATCTGAGGCAGGACAATACTGCAGTAGGATATGATGTTATTCAACAGGGGATTCAGGATAAGGTGAAGGTGGCCAATGTGGATGCTCGGATGGAATTAGTTCCCAGTATGGACAACAATGATATTAGAGATGTTATTGTTCAATAGGGGATCCAGGTTGATTTATAGGTGCGTAGAATTTCTTCTGTTGAGAAGTCTAGTGGTCTGTAAGTTTTTCCAAGGAGAGAGGGTCTACTACGATCTTCGGAATCTAAGCAGGCTGTTAGTATGGCAGTATCTTCCCCTGCTAACAGGAAATATGTTACTACACCTAGTCATGTACTAGACCTAGTGCGGTCTCCCCCAATGGTTATTGATCAGGGGGGAATAATATGAATGTCGTCTCTATGGATGCACATAGTATTGTGGAGTTGCAAGGACCTGTAAAGCCATCTATCAATTTTTTCAATGTCAGAGTCTATTAATACTCTTGAGTTTGATTTTCTTAATCATGTAGGACTCAAGAATGCAGGATGCAGTAACCAAATGTGCTTATCCTCGACACCTGCTTCTATTGATGGATTGGAGACCCCAAAAGACTTGGACCTTCCTGTTTGTGTGGCGGTGCAGGACTCCAAGGATGTACATGAGGCTTCTCAGGAGCATGAGGAGCGTACTCATGATACTGATCACCTGGATGTTATATCCTCTATTGAGGTTGTGCATTTAATGTTGCATAGTGATGCTCCTCATGAAGAAACTGATTTGCACAGGATAGAGATTTTGGAGGATGACGAACCAGTGAGGCCAAGGGGAAGAGGGAAACAACCATCTAATTGTGGAGTATCTCAAGGTCGAGGCCGGCCTAGAAAAAGGTGATACTTGGGAATCTGATGTGTCGGTTCTATTTGCTATCCGGGTGTAGTGTTTAGTATGTAATCATTTCTTTCAATCCTTTATACCTTTACACCTTTTTAAATAAATTTTTGGGGTCATCGGTTTCTGAACTCATGGTTGAACTGCTTTTAGTTCTATATAAAAAATATAAAACATTTAATTTTAAAAACCATTGAAAGAAAATAAAAATTTAAATAAATATCCAATTATTATTCATTCATTTCTATATAAAAACATTAATATATTAATTTATTGAATATATACATGTGAGATAAATATATAAAAAATAAATATTTACAAAAAATGAGGTTTTAAAGGTAATGTGTCCTTTACCTCGAGTATGACATATCATGTATGTTTTTTATATTCCAAAAAAATAAACATATGTTAATTATTTACTTTCATGATAACATTTTTATATTTTATTATTCCTATTATTCCATTTATAATATTTCCAAGAGATGTCGCTTCTGGGGGTTTGGTTACTCCGCCGACATGGGGATCTGGTTCCGTATTTGGGTTTGGGTTGTCAATTCCTCATTTTCTTGGTTATTTTCTCGTTGTTGGTGAATGTGGATAGACATGTAATGATGGTCTGCGATGTCCTGGAGGCATCATTTCTCGGTGTGATTCTATGGGTAAAAAATCTACGGTTGTGGATCATGATGCACATTGCGACACAAGAGATGACTTTGATATATGTATCCCGAATTTGACAGCTGCTTCGAAGAAAGCTTATAGGTTGGGCATTTCTAGATCTATGTTGGACAGCTGAAACACCAGAGATCTTCTTTTTGTTGGTAATATGATTTATTTTTCAGATATGTCGTTAGGGTTTAAGAGAATGACAAACCATTCGTCTACTCATGTTATTTCTAATCCACTGATGGTGAAATAGAAGGGGTTTTAAAGGCCTTGAATGGTAGTTCTAATTTCAAGGTTCCCATTGGATCGGTGGAAGAACCGGTGATACCTCGATTTGCATCTTTTTTTATAGAGGAACTGAAATGATTCTCCAAAATTTTTCATCATCCCATGTTGAGGATAATCCTAATGTGTTTGCTGAAAGAATTGCAATCGAGAAGAGTTATCTAATTGCACGTCTTGGTCTAAAAAAGGGTGAGAAGTCTAGGAGGATTGATGTTTTGGTAAGAGAAATCTCATTTTTGGGGATCCTCTGGTTGGAGATGTGTTTCTCTTGGTTGTGGTTTCCTTCATTTCATTTTTCCTTCAAATGATTTCAAAATACATGCATGGAGCATTGGGTCTCTATACCTTCAACCTAGATGGCTTCACCTACATGAATGATCCCTAGATTTCAATTCTTCAAATGAATGGAATTCCTTTTCTCGTGTTTGGGTTTGTTTTAATGGATTAAATTTGGTCCTTTGGCATCAAAAAATATTGCATGAAATCAACATGGAAATTGGGAATACTATACGCCTCAATAAAGAAACAGAGGTTGTTTGGTTTGGACACTTTCCCAGAATGTTTGTAGAGATTTATCTGAGATTCATTTTGATTGATAAGGTAACTCTCTCTACTCCCTCTGATAATATCCATATTGATGTTGAATATGAAAGGAAACCCCTTTTCTTTACCAAATGTATGGCTGTTGGGAATTCTTCGGAGTTATGTCAGAGGAAGATTTATTGTGAGAGATGTGGGATGAAGGGTCATCCAGCTGACCTCTATAGAAGGAGAACTAAGAGGAAGTAGGTAACTTTGTCAATGTATCTTGATTATAATGGAGATGTTCTCAAAATATCATCTTCTGCTAAAATTGATGTGTTGGCTTCTGACAAATCTGTCTCTCAGGTTACTATTTTGAAAGGCAAAGGCCATATAGTGGATATGTCTCCGATGAGTGGCCCCTCTATTGCTCAGGATAGATTTTTTAATAAAAATACATCTAATTATGGTTGTGTTACTTCTCCCATTGGATTAGTTGGGACAAGAGAGAATTCTTACCCCACTATTGGTGGGATCAGTGTGCCTGATCCTAGTTTGGATGACCCCCTTGGGATTCCTCAACAGATTGATTGTAATAACAAGATTCAGAATTTATTGAACTCCTCCAGGATTGCTGAGAAGTGTGGTGACATATTTGATAAGTAAGGGATGAAAACATTCATTCGTGGTCCTGCCTCTTTTATGGTTTCACTCTTATCTGAAAAAGAGAAGGTAGATGAAAATCCTGCTCCCTCGAAGAAAAGTCCAAGGAAGGACTACTCTAACACACCACGCACAGTGTCTACCCGATATTTTAAGAAGTTGTCAGGTAAGTTCAATTCTGATAATTTTAATATCCTCAACCTAGGCAAATCCCAATCTAAATTGGGAAAGGTGATTATTATGACTATGGGAATGAAATATCTTATTAGGATCTATAATTCTGTTCTTGATTGATGAAGGAAAGTTATTTTGTTGGACCTCGATTGTCTCTCTTGTACATTTTATTTTATTTTTAATAAATGCTCAGAATATTTTCTTTTGTATAGAGTTTCTGTTTTATAACCATAGTATGTTCAATTAATTAATCCATTATGTTCACATCAGACACTCTGAAGATATTTTCCTGAAATGTCCAAAATGACTTTGATAGGTTGACTATAGTCATAGAGGTCATTTTTACATCAACTCAAGAATAATAATCATGACATATATATAATTTCAATAATAAATTATACAATTATTTCCAACCATGTGTGTTGGTTATGAAAAATGAGTTATGTTACATTCATATAGATTATAGGACATACGTACGCATGGAAAACATTTCATTTTTTGAACAAACTAGAGGGAAGGAATCTATCTATTATTTAATCGTTAAATAATTATGAGTATATCATAAATATAATATTCTTTTTTTAATAAACTTATAGATACCAACAATGTTATGAGGTGATGAATAATAAATCACAGTGCATCATAGAGGTGGTAATCCACATGAATTCACAAATGAAATAATTATTTTACAACGGTTTGAAAGGTATGAAAATAAAGGATATATTATATTTTAATATTTATAATTATTGCATGCATATAATATATATACATTAATTCCATCAATTTAGCCATCCATGAGAGGCACTTATGGAAAACAAATTACATCGGTTTGCAAGGTGGTCGTGTAATATATACATAAATTATGGTTTCTTTTCCCATTATATATAAGAGGGTATTGATATAATTTTTTAAATTAAAGAAATAAAATATTAGTATATGTATGATACTAATGTTATTATTTAATCATGGTTGAAGAATATTTCTATTGTGTTAGAATACAAAATAAAAAAATTGTTGGTTTCGAACAATACCTCCTCATTAGACAACCTCATTAGTTTATACCTAAATCATTAATATGTTGATTTTTATTAAAAATGCAGCCTCTAAGATATGTGTTGGGATGTTAGGAAGTTATTTTCTCTTGGATTTATTGAACTATATTGATAAACAATTTCAAGGAAGAGTGAAGAGAATGATCTCTTATATAAGCATGGTAATGCACACTCTTGGAGTTACATGAAAGATTAAATAATATATATATCATAACTATTTTAAGTAGAACCAAGGAGTCCAAAATTATTTGATAATATGTCATAGGTTCTAAATAATCTCAACCAATATAATAATTATTTTTTTGATATATTTTAATCTCTATCTTCTTATAAAACCACTTTCAACTCAATTTAACCTTAATAATGATAACATGACATTTTTACAATGATAACATATATATATGGAAAAGAAATAAAAGTGTCCTTAAAATATATTTACTGGCATATTCTTAATTTTGAATTTGTTTTATCCGGTGCAAATTATAATTTTTGTAGAAATCAACGTTTATATAGTAACACAAAATTCATGAAAAATAATTTTTATAAAAATACTCAATTTTAGTGTAAAAAATAACATTAAATTGAATTCAAGTAATAAATTGGTTACCATGTTTTATGGATAAATAATAAAAAAATAGCATTTTATCCTTTTATAGTAATCCAAAATAGAATGGAATATTCTGATGACACTATCAAATTTATAGAAAAAAAAATAGGTTTCAATTGAATTTAATATAACTTATTTTCTAAAAAGTCAATCGTGAGTTATAAAATTAGAAAAAAAATTTAACATAAATTTCATATCTCCTTAAATAAATATTTAGTCTCAAAACCCATTCAATAGTGCAAATTTATATTTCTAGGTAATGCTAACCATTAGCTTTTTAGTTTTACCCTTCGGTAAACTGGATTTAACCTTAAACATGGAAATATATTATCATTTATATTACCATTAATTTTCACAAAATATTAAACAGAAAAAAATTATATTATTTATTATGATTCAAATTATTGAATACATTTTAACAAAAGAAATTTAGAAATGTGGAGGAATTTAATTTTAAATTAATCCATCAAAATGTGACGAAAATCGGTTTTACAGCAAATTTAATATTTAAGTATAAAAATGTTTTTATAAAAAATTAAAATATAATATTGATTCTAAATAAATTTATTTGACTGTGTTAAATAAAAAGGACATAATTAAATTTTATAACTAATCATTATAGAGTGTGACTTTCAAAATACTTGAAAAAAATACATTTTTCAATAAAAACAATATTTCTCTATTTTCATTCAGAAAATAAATCATTTCACAAAAAAATTCAAAAAACAACATAAGATAATTTTAACATAATGAATTCTGAAATAAAGTTCATTTATTCTAAATATATTTTTTTAATACTGAAATAAATCATTTAAATGCGACCACGTAATGCCTGAGAAAAAACTTTTGTTATAAATTATATTTTTGTCATTTTGATGTAAATATTACCAAATATTAATTTAATGAATATAAATCTATAAAATATAATTAATGAATATAAATAAGTCATGAAAATGATTTAGTTTAACATTACCTAGCTTGTCACATTCTTAAAATTTTATAAATTATGACATCACAATTTTATTCATTACTTAAACATGTCATGATGTTTTTACTTCATAGGATTATATAACTCCCATGTTGCTTCAAAAATAATATTAGTTTTGAAAATGACCATAACAAATTAAATAACAGTATTGTAAAATAATTTCTCTCTATAAAGAATTATTTTTAGTAGATATTCATCATAAGAACGGTTTCTTTCCTGCTAAAATACTTTATGAATTAAGACATTATATGTATCCTAAACTTATTTTCATAACAAAAAAACTTGAGATATGTCATGTACCTGCGATAAAATTGAAGGAAAATAAACTCACAAAGAAACGAATCTAATCATCCCTAGATTTTTGTGTTATCTAATTAACAACATACATATCTTTAACTTTTTACCAAAACACATAGCACTTCTCCCATGTGATAATTCAAGGAAAACATGATCTCCTTACTTAAAAGAAATATTTTCCTCCCGTTATCAACATAAGTCTTCTACATGATATAAAAATTCCTCATATGGTCATGAGTTAGAGTCACCTTCTCTATCACTTCTTCTTAAAATTATATTCCCAATAACTTTATTTCCCTAACACCATGCCAATAATCTATAGTCTAACACCACTTTCAATATAATTCTAAGACATTTCATCTATATACTAGAAAAAATAGTTTCTCTATGAAAACTCAACCAATGTAATATGGTCATCCAAAATTATATGATAATCCATTAAATAGTCAAGAATAATATCTTTCCAAGTCTAAATCAATCAATCAAACTATCCATCATAATTATGATGAAAGGATATAATGAAATTTAATTCAGTAGCCAGTGAATTATAAAGTCCTTTCTAGAAATTAAAGGTGAATCTAGAATCATGATCAAATATAATTGAAATAGCGACTCTTTATAATATAATTATATCGGTAACAAAATTTTAATATTATTTATCCAAATAAATTTTATCTCAAATGGGAAGAATTTGAGAATATTTGGTCAATTGATCAACAATTACCTAAATCACATTATTTCCTCGATAGATTTTTGGTAATCCCACCACTAAATCAATTAACATATTCTCCAATTTCCATTATGGAACTAGTAAAGAATTATTAATCCTCTTAAAAAATATTCATTTTGATTTAATAGATTGAAAATTTAAACATCTCATAGTAAATTTAGCAATATCATTCTTCACTCCATCCCACAAAAAATGTTCTCGATAGTCTCTATAGATTTTTATTCTCCTAGGATGAATCAAAATTTGAGATTTATAAGCCTCGATCAAATGCTAATTATTTAACTAAGTTTCATATTCGACAAATACTATTTTTATGAATCTCAAAATAGTTTTTTTGAATGTTAAATTCGAGAAACCTTCATTCATTAACAAATTCCATCTTTTTCTCTAACTCATGGTTATCCTTCTAATTATGATTAATTTTTTTTTATATTTATTATTATATTGACACTCGAAAAAATATAGGGTGTTCATTCATTCACAATTTATAATAAAAAATTTAAAAAATCATTTACCAAAGGTTAATGTTCAATGCATATCATATTTAATTATGCAATATCTTTATAACAAAAGTCATAAACTACTCTATTTTCATTTTTTGAATGGGTACAGAATTGTGAGTTCATAATCATTTATCAATTCCATCCATATTCTTTGTCTCTTAAAAAACTATTTCCAAGTGAATATATAATTAAAAATTTTATGATCACTATATATTTCAAAAATTAATCTAGAAAAATGATGTCTCCAAAATTATAAATCATTCACTACAACCTCCATTACAACATAATGTGTATGATACATTTTCTTGTTAGGTTTTATCTTATCTCATACATAATAAATTTTCCAATAATTCCGAATTAAAAAACAAACTATTCCCTTCAATGAAACATAGTTGTAGATAAATAAGTCACTATGTCATGATGGTCGGCCCAAAACTAGAGAATTTACTAAAATTCTTTTCAATTCATAGAAAAATTCATCACATCCTTTTTTCTAATTAAATACAACTCCTATAATATTTACATGGTTGGTGGTCTAGATTACCATGAAATTTTGTCAACATAATACTTGTAATAGACTGCTAAACTAATAAAACTAAAAAACATACTATCATATTTAGTTCATATCAACTTATCAACCATTTTAGTTTTTGAGGGATTAACTATTTTGTCATTTTAATTCATGATATTCCTAAGAAATTAAATATATTATAACCAAAATTTACATTTTTTAATTTTTCCATATAACTTGTTTTCTTTCATGTTTTTTAGAAAAATCCTTCTATTTTTTCATGATCCTATTTACTTTTAGAATAAACCAAAACATCATCAATAAAAACAACAACAAAGTTACCCAAATATTCTTTTAAAACACTATTCATTAGATCGATGAATTTATCTAGTTCATTCATCAAACCAAAGGGAATAACTAAAAATTCTTAATTCTCATACCATGTATTCAATGATTTATTATGGATGTCACCCCCATTTACATTTAGCTTATAGTAGCCAGACCTAATATCAACTATCAAAAAATACCAATCTCCAAGGGGATAATAAAACATGTAAATAATATTAGGAAATAACTACATATTCTTAAAAATTATGTTATTCAATGTTTTATAATTATTATAAAGCCTAATATAACAATATCTTTTTTTTTCAAAAAAAATATTTACTACCATGGTTAAGTGATTGGATGAATGAAAACATTATCATGTAATTATTGTAACTGATTTTGAATTCTATTTGTTTTACATAATTCATTTGTTGATGTTTTTTTAAAAATATAATCAAAATCATGTACTATTTCAATAGTGAATTAAATATACTAATCTATTATATTAATGGAGATTCCTTAGAAAAATAAACTAAATATTATATTACTACATAAAAATCTTTAACTCAATGAAATTCCTTATTTCCAACAATATGAGTATGATAACATTCATTTCCATCATTTCATTGTTTCTCATCCTCTGGAAATATTATTAATAGTATTAATTTATAGTTATATACAAATGAAAACCAATTTCAAAAAACAAATTCTTTGACTATACAATATTTCTTTGAATATTATATTGAGTAATAATCTATACATAAAATGACATCGAATTGTACAGTGGCCAAGACAACATTAATTGTAGAAAATATCCTTCCACATATAGTAATAGTAAGATCTGTTAAAAAAATTTCTTAGTACTACCCCATTTGTTTTTAAAAAAAGTGTGGGATTTATTTCAGGAGGTGAAATTTTTATTTTACTATAAAATTTATCAAAGATTAAAGAAGGTATAAATCCTGTATCAAATAAGACATTATCATAATCTTATTAAACATGTAATATAATTGTTACCACTCTATTTGATGGCCCATAAACTTTTAATGTATTTTTAAAGGATTTCACCAAACCCTTATTCTTATTGTCTTTTTGATTCCAATCATTTTTTCTCTTCTTCAAAAAAACATCCACTTAATTACGCTTCACATTATAATAAAAAAACTTACAAAATTATTATAAATATTTACTTTAGCGCTACAAAGATATTTTTATTCATAATTATTATATATATTAACAAACATACCTCATAAAAATTATGTACCATATTTCATATAGAAATACCCTTGATAATTTTTACCAGAACTATCTTAGAATGGAGTCTTGGTTTTCTTACCATAAAATTTCCTTAATAGATGTTCCAATTTTATTACATTTGAGGCTACGTTTTCTTCTTATTGTCATAAAATGTCTGATTATCCAAAAAATCCAATTCTATTTTCTCATAATTGTGAATAATATTCTCATAACATTTAAATTAATCGGAGACCATTACTTATTGATTTATTTACATTAATCATATGTTTATTGATCAACATTAATATCATGATCCTGGATATAATTTTTTTTGTTATTTTCTAAAAAACAAAGTTTGATTCAAAGATGAAAATATAATATTTTTCATTATACATCAAATATATGAATTTATTTTATTTCATAAGTCATAAATATATAAATATATATATCTAAAAGAATATATTCTTAAATTCATCCCATCCCATGTATTCAAACTCTTTTCATTCTCTAGTATTATTAACCATTAACCATTATTTTGTTGGATTAACCTTAAAAAAGGCAAATAAAATATGTGAACTTTTTGTTCTCTATACAATTCGTAACTTATAATATATTTTCTATGTTTTTAATCTATCCCTTAGCCACTATTGGGTTTAAGGTTCCACTAAATGTTTTATGTAATTTTCTCATAAAATACTCCACTATCGACATATTTCTCCGGATTAAATATAGGTTATCTCTATCTTGGATACCAC
Organism: Viscum album; assembly: GCA_963277665.1. Taxonomy (NCBI): domain Eukaryota; kingdom Viridiplantae; phylum Streptophyta; class Magnoliopsida; order Santalales; family Viscaceae; genus Viscum; species Viscum album. The sequence goes on along the minus strand of OY728143.1, from coordinate 2,119,159,606 downwards.
CATCGTTTATAGCTGGTTTCAACTAAGATATCACATTAAAAAATAACTAATTACGATTCCATCCATTCCATGTCCCATATTTGAAAGGGAATTATTATCTCAATGGCTTCTTACATTAGTATCCTGTTTTCCTATGTGGAAACCCATCCTACATAGACAATGTTTAGATGAATAAACATAGTAATATCTAAATTCAATATTATGAAAAAAAAATATTGTAATCTCTATGAATATATTTATAGTCATATAATTAATTAGAACAAGTACTTTACCATATTTGGGAAAATAATTCCTTATAATAAAAAATACAATATTATTACTAATTTAGGTATTAAAGAAGAAACCCTTCCCTTCACCTATCATGGTCTTCCCATAATCTAGTACAGACCAAAATCTTGTTATTTTTCTAAAATTATTCATCAAATCATCCACCAACATTCAACATAGAATGGAAAATCCTTATCTATGGTTGGAAGGATTGGACTTTTCAAATCTATGATTGTGACTGAAATGGTCAACTTTGTGATTTTTTATAAATGGCATGATGGCCTACTTAAATGAATTTACGTATCCATCAAAAAGATTGTTTCGAGTGGAATCACGTTTGAAAGGAAACATGTTACTATTACATGGTATAATTGTTGCATACTTTTGGAGAAGGGTGGTCTTGGTATAAAAAATCTCAAACTCTTAAATGAAGCCTTACTACCCAGGCTCACATGGAACCTTTTTTATAATAACTCTGATTCAATTTCAATCCTTAAAAATAGATTTATTGACAAACTGAAGAAGGGAAATTGGAATTACATGGGATATTTCATTTGAAATTCCATAAAAAATTACTTTTCCAACAATCTGTATAACTCTATATGGATGGTGAGAAGAGACTCTTCGATGAATTTATTTCTCAAAAAATGGGCTGGTGCTCCTCTCATATCAATTATTTTCCCTAATAAACTTATTGATCACACTAACTATACTATCAAGGAGGTTGTTAGCTCTCACATACATAATTTTTCAAACAACGCCAATCATGTCATTAACAACTACCCTTTTTCCAGCACTAATGATTTTTTAATGTGGGAACCTACTCATAATGAAATTTTATACTCAATTTTTTTTACAGTAATGGTTTTATTAATTCTTAAAAATCATTTAGTTGGATTAATGTTTTTGATAAATTATGGTTAAAACCATCGAGATCCACTCTGAATTGGAATATTTCTCACCAGAGGATTCCCATTGACACTTTTCTTTAGTATTTTGGGATCCATCTTTACTATAAATGTCATATTTGTAACCAAAATCATGAAGAAATTAATCACCTTTTTTCCTTGTTTTACTTATACTACTCTATCGAATTATGTGCTTGATCTTTTTGTGTGAAGATTATTACTTAATGACTCAATCAACTCTCGACTTCAACGTAGTGTGGATCACGAAGACTCTCATCAAATCAAGAATATTTTATAACCTACTATTTCTGAACTTCTTCATGTTATTTGGTATAATAGGAATTATATTATTCAAAACAACTACTTTCTTAGTTTACATGCAGGTCAGATGGGGATCCTCATTTCCATTATGAAAGCTGCTTCAATTCAAAAGAGAGTTTTCAACAACACGGTGAATAAATTTGGTATTTGGCATCAGCTTGGGGATAATGTTACTTATCCTCAACCAAGACACCATTTTGAAGTGATTTGGAAAGCAATGCTCCTAGGCTAGATTAAAGTAAATGTTGACGGTGCTTCTAACGGAAACCCGGGCCCATTGGGTTACATCGCTATTTTTAGAAACCACTCCGAGCATATTCTTTGATGTTTATGTGGAACTTGTGGCATCTCCTTGGATCTAGAGGTTGAAATGATAAGCGTGATCTATGTTATCTCCTTTTCCAAGAACCATTTCTGGAACAACAGATGGATTGAAGGTGAATCAACTACCATCATTCAATCTATTTGGAATGGTGTGATACACCACGTGTGGCCTCTTACAACATGCTGGATAGACTGTCTCCATTCGCCCATTGACTTCAACTACATTAATACGCATGCCTTTAATTAAGTGATCGAGGTGGAAGATGGTATTGCAAATATGGGAGTCAACCATGTCACCACTTGGTTGGATGACCTCCCTGTTGATTTACAAACCATTTATGATAGAGATTGTAAAATAATACTTCCATTTAGACTCAAGTAATTCCTTTTTTAATTAATAAATTTGGTTGTTTGGTCTTTGACTAAGGCAACATCTTCAAAAAAAATGAATTCATTATAATTCATTCCCCAATATCATATAGGTTTAGTGTTTTAGATAATTAGTTCATCAACCTTACATAAATAAATATTACATCACAAAATGGACACCTCCACTTAGTATACATTTTTTCCACAATAAAAAACCATAATGATTTAAAAAATATTTTTTTCATGAATTATCTTCATAATTTTAATATTCACCTCACACATTTCCAAACCCATCTTTAAAACTCTATGAATAACATTTTAAAATGGGATATGAGAACAAAAAAAATCAGAAAGTGGTATATAAAAAGAAATAAAGAAACATCTTACTCAATGAAAAGTATTTATAAAAAAAATATTTTTTACAATAAACAAGGTGTTCAAAATAATAAATTTTTTTACTCAATAAATCAACTACACTATCCAAAGATTTTCATAAACTTTATCATGAAAAATATTAGAGGTGACATAAAACCCATTAATTTTTCTTTAATATCATAAAAACATTTGGTAAAATATTTCAAACAATTATTCATTTCTCCATTAAGAAGTAACCCAAACATTCCTTTAAACACTACCTCATAATATTAACTTGGGAAATCATATGATTTTCATAAAAACGCACATCATGAATAAATTAATTATATAGGTAACTCAGCATATAATTTTCGTAAAACTATTACAATCACTCTTACAAATTGAATGACTTTCCTAATAAATTCTAATAATCTATTTGGAGAAACCTATAACTGATTAACTTTGTCCTATTATCCAATTAATTAGAGATCTATAATGGTCTCACCGATCATCATGATATATATTAGGATCACCAATCATTATGAGATATATCATATTCTCCCATCATTGTAAAAAAATTTCACTAACCATAACATAATTATGACACATGAAATATTTTACTTAATCCTCGTACTCATAAAAAATCTATGTACCCATAAGAATTTTTTAAGATATTTAATTATAAATTTAATTTAAAACCATTTTTTGAAAATACCAAAAAAAAGAGATGTATGATTTTTATTTGAAGAAAACATAGAGACATTTAGTGTAATTCAAAAAACAATAATTTTTATGGTGGTGGGAATACCATTGACATCGTATATGTTGAAATAATACATTCCTTTTTTATTTTTATCAAAATATTCCCTGAAAAATATTTTAAAATGAATTCTTTTGAAATAATTTGAAAGAATGTAAAAAGTGATATAAAATTTCCATTTTAATTAATTCACATATATATAAATTCATCAATAAAATAATTTTAAGAATATTGAAAAGAAAGAAAAATATTTTTAATAGAAATCCATAAAACATTAAAAAATTAAAGAAATGTATCCCCTTCCCCGAGTCCAACTCATCATGTACAATTGTTCAATACCTAAATAATAAATATATAATAATGTTTAAAATTATTTATAATATTTTTATTGTTTATTATTTAGTTTTTTATTTATTACGATGTTATATTCAATTATGTAATCAATTATGTCCATATTTTATGTTTTGATGTTATTCAGTACATATTTCCAAAAAGGCGTTGGTTGACTATCCCTAGTAAAAGTGATCATTTTTTCATATTCTAAAAATTAATAATAATGAAGTAATTATAATTTTATACATTAATTATAATTTTATAAACAACCATGAATGATGGTTATGAAAAATGAATTCTGTTATAATCATGGATAAGGTAAGTCAAACGTATGCATGATTAATGTTTCAATTTTTCAATGAAACAGAGGGAAATAAGGTATTTATATTTTAACTTTATAGAAATATTATTATATCATAAATATCATATTATATATTTAATTAAACTTACATATTCAAGCCATGTAATGTGGTGATGAAAATGAATCACATCACTTCGTGGATATCCATATATATAAACAAACGACTCAATCATTTTTACATGGATGGAATTGTCAGAAAAAATATGATATATTAAATTTATATAATTTTAATTGTTACATTAATATCATATATATACATTAAATCCATCATTATACCCATCCATGTGAGTTTTGGATGGAAAACAAATTACATCAGTTTGTGAGGCAGTTGTCCGACGTACAAAAGAATTATGGTGTCATGACCCATTTGATGGAAGATGGTATATATATTATAAAGGCCCCATACCTAGTCACCTAGATCTATTATTTACCTAATTAAATTTTTAATAAATTTATGAAATCGTGTACCAATGGAAAAAATAGTTTTGAAGTCTTGGTTAAATAGATAAAAACATATTTCCCACATTACATTTCAATAAAATAAAGTGTAGTATTTTATTTGAGGACATCATTATCTACTCTAGAATAATCCTACATGTCAGTCATAATACACTTCTTAGAATACTTGGAAATGAACATAAATATGTGGTGCGCTTAAATTCTCAATAAGGGTATGCATACCAAAAAAGCTAAATATGAAATGAATAATATGACATGAAATAAATTTTTAATTATATATAAATAATTAAATGAACCAAAGACATATACATGGATATAACAACTATTAAAATAATTAAATGTAATTGGAAATATGGTTTCATGATAAAAGAATGAATTAAGCCAGACATCAGAAACCTACCATCGAATCCTATACTACGACATCTAATAAGTACCATTAAATCCTTGTGCATGGACATATTATATAAATGGGTAAGGAATTAGAAAATTAAAATACTAATTTTTCTCTTGATACCTACCAATTCATATTATGGTGAAGTAATTATGAGCCTCATTCATCACATAATAATACCAACATATTCCTCATATTAAAAATAACATAACTTAATTGACATTCCCTACAAATCAATAACAGTTTGTATTAGAATAACTAACATAATAAATATCCAAATGTTCCCAAGTAAATATAATCATTCACATTCTATAAAAAAATGTTTTAAAGTTTCATAATAAATTAAAATTAGTAAATTTTATGATTAAAAAGATGAAGTTGACATCGATAAAAATACATAAAAACAATTATTAGAAAATTATTGAGGAAAATAAAAATTTCTCAAAAATAACTTATCTAAAAATTTCTATGATATCAAGGAAAAAATTTTATTTCAAAATAAATCTTTAAAATTATAATTTACTCTTTAAATAGATTATCTGTGCGGACAATGGAAAATTACATTCACGTCGTATATGTGAAAACCACTTCATTTCCTAATTTTATAAATGGTTAAAAACGTACCTCATTTAGATAATGGCCGATATATTCCTTTTAAAAAATTATTTAAAACATAATATTTTTGTGAAAATAAATTTAAAAAATCATTTTATATTTGAAAAATATTTCATGAAAATATTTTTAGAAAACATGGTTATGGAAGAAAGAGGATTTTACACCGAAGAGATAAATAAAGTTATATTTCCTTATAAAACATTTTCTCATCCATTTTATGCACCAATGAGATAAAAATATTACAATTACTTTAAAATTTCTTGAATAAATATAATATACTAAAATATATTCTGTTTTATTAAAAAATATCAAAAAATTACCTTAATGTAGACTAAAATATATACAATCCTAAATAACAACATTATTGTGAAACAAAGCCTTACCTTAGTTCATATTTCCTTCATTTGTGTTCAAAAATCACTTATAATAAATATATATTCATTATAAATCTAATATATAACAATTATAATATATATCATACAATATATGACTGAATTATAACCTTTTATCACCTGTTTCTTAACAATTCTTTGTTAAAATAAATATGTTTTGTAATAACTGATTCATTTTTCATTTATGTTTTGGTTTTTCAGTTTTGGTGTTTTTGAGTTGATTGAGGATAAATCATATAAAAAAATTAATAATTATATAAATATCATATATATTCAAATAATATGGATTTATAGTAATTCATTGTAGTTTTATATATAAATATTAATTGCACTATTCACATAGATGGTAGGCCATATCTACATATAAACGTTGTATTCATTTTTTGAAAGATGGAAAGAAAGAATGTTTGTTAATTATTCACAATTTAAGAATCATAATTATATTATATATATCATTTATATTCATAAAATCCATTCTTATTATCATATAATTATATTATAAAAGAAAAAATGACACAATTTCATGGAGTTGGTAGTCTCCATATATGCACATGCAATGTTATCATCTCCAAATGGATTCGAAGGTAAGAATTTAGTTAAGATTTTATCATTAAATAAATATATTAATTTATTAATTTTATAGGTAAAAATTAGAACCATCATAATTCGGATGCATAAAATATGTTAATGATAAATAAATTGTATCTCTATGTGGATAGATTATGTATTAAGTATGCACGAGCGATAATTGAATTTCCCATTTTATGGGAAATAGGGTGGATAATATTGGTTACATAACCATGCTAAAATTTATTTTTATATTGGTTAAATATTTTACCATATTATTATAAATAAAAAATATTTATATGAGGTTTAAGAATATATAAAAAAGGAAGTGATTGGTTTTGGAATTAACCACTTCTATGGAAGAACTCCATTGGGTCCCCACTTAAGATCCCTAGGGTTTGTATTTTTTGATGCAAATCACCTATATAATGTATATAATGATGTGCGTAAATGAATTTTTTTTGGTTTGGTAGATCAAGGTAGGTAAATGTTCTGTAATGATGAGAAAGGAGGGGTGTCCTTTTATAAGATAGGGGAGCAGAACTCTTGGAATTTCTTAAAGTATTTAGTTAGTATAATTTAATTTTGATGTAAATATAGATCAAAATTTATAATATTAGAATATAAGATGGTGATAAGTCTAAATACACTCATGAAAAATATTTTGAAAGGTATTAATTGTTTTTTATCCATAAATTTTTGCTTTAACACCCTAATAAATGTTTAGTGGTTGATTTTTAAATTCATATTCCATTAATTGTTCAGAATATTAAATATTTATGAATCTAAAATCATTTAATAAAAAATTATTTATTATAAAATATCATTTCTGTCATTTTTAATGATATTCATTAATTGGAATTCTAATAGATAAAGAAAAAATGATATTAAAATATAATATTTTTAGACCATTATAATATATCATATTGATCTAGATAATTCATTAGACACATTCTGTCATTCATATTATATATACTTTAATATTTTTAAAATAATTTATTTTATTTTATTAGTTGATTGAATAAAAATTCAGCATTAGGTAAGCATTTAAAGTTACTACATATTCACTAAAAATTAAAAATAAATTATCATGATAAAGATAAATCGTTTACCATTAAAAATACAATTTATAACTAAGCATATCCACTAGTTATCCACCAGTTAAAAATATTAAATCTATTAAAAACAAGATTGTGAAATTTTTTACTTATATATACATACAATATTGTAAAGGTTATAATCACATTAATATGGAAAAAAGGTCATATAAAAAAAATATTCGGTGATTATGGATTAATTTTTCCCAAAAAAATAAAATTATTTCAATTATTAGCGTCATTTTCTAGTCCTTATCATATTAATTATAAACAAATTTACCAATTTACTCATTAAAATTGTATCAAAAATTATTGAGGTTTCTATTAATATTGTTAAAAAATAGAAGAAGAATATTCATGAAATTTTAAAATCATAATTCCCAATGTAGAATTCATTTTAACAAATTATATTTAAAATATAGAATAATTTAATTCAAAATTAATCCAGAAAACATTGTGAAGAAATGGTTTTTAATGTATTTTTTATTTATAAAATGTTTTTGTACTAAATTCAACTAAAAAATATATTTAAAACCCATAATTTATTTATTTTTAATCAAAAGTAACAACTGGAATTTTCAATCTAATACATAATATAATTTTACATAGTAAACTCTTTAAAATAAAATGAATTTATTAATAAAATATCCATATGTCTCACTTTTCACCGAAAGACCAAAATGTTTATAAAGATTTAAAAATTTCAACATTAGCTAATTTTGATTTGATTATTTCAAAATTGATATCATTTTTGTAATATAAAATTTATATATTCTCTAGAAACAAATTATAATATTTATTAACAATCAAAATAAACATTTTTTTGAAGAAAACATATTTTTAAAGAATAAAATAACAATATTGAAAATTGTGTAATTATTTCCAAATAATTAATCAATGATTTTTTATAAAGTATGTCATTTAAATAAATTTAATAAATTAGTCAATACTATTCATACATACCAATTCAAGGGAAAGGTTATAATGGATAATTTTAAATAATAATTTTTGTGGATTGTTTATGCTTATTGTTGCTTACCGTATATGATATTAAACATAGGGTTATATTAAAATATGCGGTTTTCCATCCTCCCTATTTAATAAACATTCTCCTCTCAATTATATTTTTTAACTAGTAATCTAGGGGTTCAAATTTAAAAATAGATTAATAGAAAACCAACATCGTAAAATTGGTTAATAGAACATCATCTTAAAAAAGTGAATGGGGAGTATGAAGGTCACTGAAAACCTAGGTTTCAAAATAAGAGAATAGAATTGGGAAGTGAATATTTGGAAATGGGAGATAAAACAAATCCCCCATTGATTTATAAAGGTTAATAGAAAACATTTTCCCAATAAATTTAACCATCACAAAACCATACAATTTTCATTAGTTAAAAGACTATTGATTTTGCAGAAAGAAATCTAAACATATAACATTTTAATTTCAATTTCAATTTCCTAATTTCATGGGATTATTTTACTGTTTAGATAAATTACTCGATAATATTAACATACTTGATATATTTCTAATTCATAAGAACAATCTCATTCTTTGGTTTTTCTTCAGTCAATTTTCATTACAACTCTTACACTAGGAAATATATATTCAAGATAAGTTCTTTATGCCTAAAGCACATTTATTGAATCATAATATCCATAATTCATTCCATTGGAATATAAATATTTACCAAAACCATATTTGTTAGTTTGGGTTATCCAATTTGATAAATCATGCTTTAACCTCAAAAAATAGTATCCAATATTCAACTAAATTAATTTCATAGGTAGTTAACAATAATAGTCCTCAAAAATATTACTGATGATATTCAAAAACCAAGAACATGATAATATATTTATCCTCATAAAACATAAATAAGTTCATAATTTCATATTCCAAACTTATTAATACCTTGAAATCCTATACTGATAAACATACTCAATATTAACTTTATCCTTATTCCATGTATCACATCAGTCTAAATAATACAAAAAAACTTATCCTAACTTGCATTATAATCAAGTAACTAAACATTTACTTGGTCACTAATACAACCCCATTAACGATTTCAGTGAAAATATTACCTTTATCTAGACTAATTTTTAACTCTATAATAAGTCCACAATAAGGTTTTTCTTTCCCTTATTCATGAATTATCTATAAATATCAGCTTACCACTAATGATTTTTCTAGTTACTGATTTAATTCAACATATTATTTCAAATATATACAGTTAAAGTACAATAGTACACTCCTTATATGTTTCATTTTTATAATAACCAAAATAACATTGATAAAATACTTCAACAACAGAGGTATTGAATCCAAATAGAAAATTTGATTTCATCCTTCAACAACGTCTATTGTTATAGAATAAGATATAAATTTACCCCTTTGATTCATATAATATATATTCCTTTAACATTTGAAATTTTTGTTTTACATATTTATCCATATCTTTATAGTTGAATCATTGAAGATTAGCAGTTTATTTAATACCCTTTTGATCACATGCCGGATGTCCATTCTCTCTATAAATAATGTAAACTCCCATTACCTTTATGAATGTACCAGTTTTTTCATTCAATAGTTATCACATATGGGGAAAAAATGTTATAGTATTCCCCTTATCCATTTTTTGATATTCATTTCCTTTCTTCCCCTTTACCCCTTAAAACCATTATACATGAAAATTTTATTTTCTATATTTTTTTCACAAGAAAATATTACCTCATATGATGAAAATATAAGGGATGTTGGTTCCCTTATAATGATTTCCATTGACCCATCAACGAAATTATCAATCTATATTTTTGAGGGATGTATATATGATGAAGTATCAATTCAAAATTTTCTTTATACTTCAAAACATTTTCACCTTATGTTTTTCTCAGGATCATGTATTTTCTCTCTAAATCCTCTTATTGTTCATGAGGAAAATATTATTACAAGAAAAGTTTCATAAAATCATTCCATTTATACTTTTTAGTTCCTCTTTATTCTTAGTTTTTTAATAAATTAACACCATTGATCTATATATCCTATTATCTCATTAAATACCATGAAAAATATCCCTTTCATTACTTCCCAAAGAGAGAAATATTTTCACTAAATATCTGTATTCCTCAGCTAAAAATAGGTTTGTAGTACCATTAAATGATTGTGCATACTGACCCATGATGTGTTCTAACATTTATAATATATATTTTTCATTATAAGGATGATCTATATGATCCATGTAATTTGTATTAGATAGTGATATTATTTTATGGATACAGGTGGGGGTGAATTTTATTTTAAAATTGAAATGAACACAAAATAGAAACATATTTTAGTTAAAAAATGAACTATTAATTCATCTGATGATTTAATTGTATGTATCAAGTCAAAAAGTTTTCTAAAAATTATATTTTATTAATCAGGAAGACATATATTATTGTAAAAAAATTGTTAGAAATATTAGTAAAAAACATTCTCAATTTAAATGCACAGTGGAATATTTAACCCATACCCATAGAAACATGTAATATGAAAGTTAAAAACAATTTAAGAATGACTTATATTTTCTTTATAAAAATTATTCATATATATATCCTTAATAGTTAAGGATTTCAAAAATCAGGAAATAAGTTACCCATAGTTTTGAACATAATTTTAATGGTTAGTCTTTCCATCCTATGAAATCAAATGATTTTATGACTGGTATAGGAATGAAATTATTAAATAGGAAGTAACTTGATAAGATATTTAGAAGAACTCTATCCTCCAATCCCCTAGATTCTCTAAAACTGATGGATCATAATCACCTATATTCACATCCCCTAAATCCCTCTATATAAATATGGATTGGATAGAAGAACACAAAATAAAAACATTCTACGGAATCTAAAATTCCTCAATCAAAATCATTATAACAAAACTCTCTGAAATTTTAAAGATTGTAAGAATGATATGTTCAAGATGAAAAAATGCACACACTTATTGAGTTGAAATTAAATCAAATCCTAGCTACTTGAATGAAATCTTATTTATAGGCATCCCCAATAGTCATATTTTTGTGAATCAAAGAGTTTGTTGTAATAGACATAGAGGATATTCAATTAACATCTTAGAAAAAAATCACCAACTAATGACATTTTGATTATAATTCTTGATATAATATAATTATATCCTTCTAGTAGAAATAATTCCAACAATCTAATTACAATCATTTGACACTCTAATAGATTTTACACTTTATCAATCTGATGAAGTGAAATATGTTCAATTTGGTGGATTTGAACAAATTTCTATCAATTGAAAATGACTTTGTTTAGTCTAATTGATAAAACATAAGTCTATCCAATAAACAGAACATTTTTCAATCTGATAGACTGGACTCTAGGTCAGTCTGATATATTAGATTAATGTATATAAAGTTTATATATTTTTATATAATAACTACTTCTTCCTTTGGTAGAAAAAGTTTATTTGTACAAAAATATTCAAAAACAATGGTGGTATATAATGTTAGTAAAACAATGTTTTAAAAAAGTGATTTTGATTTTCAAAATTAAGTAAATGAGATGAAACAAGTATACATTAAATTCATCATTTTACTCTTTTTTGGAAAGCACAAAACCTAACCTTAAAAATTAAAAACTGTTAACTTTTCAAAACATTAAAACCATTATTTGTTTAGGTACATCAATGATATTATACATAATAAATATCCTCCCTTTATAAATATTTACTCCCCCTTTGTCAATAACTACAATAATAACCCAATTAAAAATATTGTTAATTTGGTTTCTCCCCCATAATGAAATGTTTTTTATAGATATATTTCTCTATTTAGATAAATTAGTCCCCTTTTAATGTTTTTTCCCCCGTTGAAAAAATTTTACACCTTTAGATAAATTATCTCCCTTAGTGTTTTCAAAAAATGAATATGGGAAGTATAATATTCTGGTAAAATGTTATTATCACATATATGAATTCATTTTTAGGTATTTTTCTATTTTATTCTATTCAATATTTATCTTTGGGTTTATTTTGAAATTTTAGTGGAAAAATAATGAAATTTGGGAAGTGAGGCCCGTGTGCAAGGTTTGCGCACGATTATTAGTTACCTTGAAAAATCGCAAGACACCATGTGGTAAGAGATAATATCAACTACATAGATTATTTATGGTCATGACCCACTTCCCAGGTAATTTTTTGAAGACCTCTAGTTGGACAGAATCATCTGCACGGTTACCGTACAACTTCCCAAACTGTGTGGACTAACCTTACGGACCTTCCATAACATTAAAGAATTTCCCTCTTTTTTTGTCTTCTTTTTTTTAACCTCTATTCCCCCCATTTTGGCACTACACTCAGGATCCCTCACCTTAGGTAATCCTATCCCTACTTCCACCTCCCTTGGGTCAAAGTTTTTGTTTCGAATTTGGTGTGGATCATCTATAAATCTTCTGGAAAGTGTCTTCTCGCCTCATTCCCACTATTAATCTAGGGTTTCTTCCCTTATATTAGAGATTTTCTTCTTCTACAGCCCTAGGGTTGTGATTTTAGGGTTCTTCCATGAAATTTATTTATTGATCAATTGATTTAGGGTATGATATTTCTCATTCTTGGTGTGATTGAGGTGCGGCGAGGGTTTTATTTCAGATTTTTGGGGTTTCCCCACAAACGGTAGGTGGTTATGTGCTTAAACGTTTCTTGATAAATGTATTTGGAATTCATGAGTTTCTTAAAATGTTTTAAAAGTTATAATTGTTGTGATAATGTAGTTTTTTTAGATTTTTCATGTAAAATTGATTTTCAAATGGGTTTTATATTCTCAATTGTTAAATTATTGAAGTGTGGCTTTCTTGTGTTCATTTGAAATGATTTATAAATTCATTATTTGTTTTAAAAAAATTGTTTATGAGGGTGATATATATTTTTTAATGGATTTGGAGTGCGTTGTATTTTTAAAGTGAATTTTTGTGTGAAATTTTGACTATTGTGTGTATTGGCCCTTTTTTGGCTTGTTGAATATAAATGTGGTAACATGTGTTTTGTGTGAAACTTGTATGATCACTCAATGGGAAGCATGGTTAGATAAAATGGTGGACTAAGACTCATGGTCTAGTGATTCAGAAGTGGAAACGACCTAGTTTCACATAGTAGGATTGATGTTGACAACACTAGGTAAACATATTGATGAATGGAGACCATTAGAATATTGTATGCTTCTCTTCTCTAGTGGATCATTTAGCAGAATGTGGCTTGTTGTGGCTCTTATACCACCTTACACCATGACACATGTTTCTAGGGTCCCTATAGCTATCTAATACCCATATGGACTCTCCCATGTTTGGTGATCTGGACCATTATGCACCTATCATCGACATACGGTGTGTCTCTTGAGATACATAAAAGGAAAATGGTGTTGTTTTTGAAACCACATTATTTTAAAAACTAATAATTTAAAACTTGTTCCCTTTATATTGTTTAACTATGCTGTAATATTTTATTTAATATTTCAAATTTATTTTTTATTATAATGTTTAGATCATGGAATCTTTTTTGGGTGGTATCCAACTAGACAATCACTGACACCCTGCATAAAACTTTTGGTGAAAGCAGACTTGGTTAGGTTTGATACAGGTAAGGGTAAAGTCTTTGGTGAAGGTGGATCGTGATGACTATAAGATTCTTGGGTGGTGTTGTGGAGACATCTTGGGGGAGATTATATCCATACTTTTAGTGGGTTTTTGGTCATGGGATCTCGTTCTTTTTTGGAACAGTCCACTTTTTGGATTTCATATAAAACATGTAAAATTAAATTTGAAACCATTTAAGTGCTTATTGGTTTTGTTTTCCAGCATTGTTTATTTTTATATTGTATTTAGTTTTGTTCTTTTATCTTCAGGTGAATTCATTCTTACTTGCTAGTATGGATACCCTGGCACTTCTTCCATCCCATTCAGATTGGAACGCCCCTCGGGCCTTTCCAAAAACTAGGTTGGGCACCAGGTTGGATTAACACATAGCTTGGTTCTTGAAACAATTGTATTAGATATTAGTTTTAGCTCATTGGTTCATGTTATTTGGAATGATTCTAGATAGACAGGAGCTAGGAATGTCAGGGATCAGAGTTTTTTTGTGAGTAGGGTGCTTGGTTGGCACACCTGGTGAAAAACCTCGAGTCACCAGGGGATATTGGGATAATTTTTTGGCTTCTTCATTAGGTGGGACGTGTAGGCTACAGACTATACAAGGAAACAAGATGGCGTGAAGTGATTTGTCCTTTATGCTGTCTTGGACTATTTGAGTTATTTTCTCTAGGATGTTCCTGTAATTTTCTCAGACTTGATACATTAATGATTTTTTAATGTGACTATTACATCTTGTAGATAAATGCATCAACAGAATGTTCCCCCACAAAATAGGGAAGTATATGTAGATATTTCTCCATATCCACTTGATAAGAGGCTGGTAGAATTTGTAATTTGAGCTATTTGGGCTCTAGGAGAGGGAGCGAGTCCTGTTCTTACTCCAGTTATGGATGCTGAGCCTAGGTCGTGAATTGATAAGGCCCAAGAATTCTTGAAGGGTAATCCTCATACATTTCACGGTAGCTCGTAACCTCTAGAAGTAGAGGAATGACATGAGAAGTTCAAGCACATGTTCGAGTTCACGGATACCCCTAAAGAGGTCAGGGTAAAGTGTGTTTCTTTTATGATGGATTTTCCCAGTCGGAGGTGGTGGTAATCAGTGGTTCAGGCTGGGAATCATTAGAAAATGACTAGGAGGGACTTCATGGTGGTATTCAATGATCAATTCTACACTGAGGTTTTTTTTCATATGATATGTTTTAAGAGTTCATGGATGTTCTCTAGGGAGAACTGATGGTGATTGAGTATGCCAACCTTTTCAATGATCTATTCTGGTATTCTCGTAAGAATGTTTCTAATGAGCAAATAAAGACTCAAAGGTTCGAGAAAAGATTACATCCAGAAGTCTATTATCAGTACATCTTGGTCAAACTAATGACTTATGCTAAAATGGTTGACCGAGATTGCGTTGTGTTGGTCAACTACAAGAGAAGGTCAAGTGGGGCTCTAGTGCAATGTTGGCAATGGGAAGTGGTAGTTCTTCAGAAAATAAAAGGAAGAATGAGGAGAAAGGGAAGAATTGAGGTGGTAGCTCAAGACAACCATCTAAGAATCCCTCCTCTATGGATTTGGATGCTGGATCCGTTGAGTGCCACCAATGTGGATATTTGGGACGCACTAGAACTAGTTTTACATCCCAACCCAAATCCTATAATTAGTGTGGAGTGTTGGGGCACTTGTAGAGAGTTTGTAGGACATCATGTTCTTATTAGGGTAGTGCAGGATCGGTAGCTTCCTGGGGAATGAAATATCAGTTAGGACCATCCAGGAAGATGGGGTCTCGATTTCATAGTTAAGGTGGAATGACTAGATCTACTTCTAGTCAGAGTCATCTTAGTGCGGATCCTTTCACTAGTGTCAAGGTCTGACTAAGATTGATACAATTCACCTTCATGCTATTGAGAAGGCATGAATGGGGTAGGATGTGGTGCCCTCAATGGTTATAGGTACAATTCTAATTTCATCCTCTATAGATACTGCTCTTTCTTATACTGGTGTATATGAATCTTTTATATCTTCTTGTCTTTTGAACCTATTGAATCTGCCAAATAAGATTTTATCTTTTTCAAGGGAGTTAGAGATGTCAGTGGGTAAGTGGAAGGAGAAAGGCCTCAGGTTTCCATTGTGTGAGATTTCCATGTCTAGGTCTGAGAATGAGTGGGATTTCTTGGGCTTGGATATAGACTGTTATTGACATGATCATTTGCATGGACTGGATTGTGCATTTCCAAGTGCACATTGATTATTACCAATAATGAGTTAGTTTCATGGAACATGGTATAAGTTATCAGGTTTTCCACAGATAATGGAATCCTCGGTCGGGTCAAGTAGGACCTCCAGTCCCAGAGTTGGGTCATCATGATTTTAATTTATCCTTTCTCGTGCTACTGTGTGATAACAATTCTATTAGGGATGGATTAGCACACATGGTGGAGGAGTTATCGGAGGTGTTTTTGAATGATTTTTCATGGCTACCATCAAAGAAAGATGTGGAGATGGTAATCGATTTTGTACTAGGAACATAGCTGATATCACTTCCCTCATATCGCATGGCACCCATGGAATTGGGGTAATTAAAGATACTATAGGATGATTTGGAATATAAATGATTCATTCACCCAAATATCACTCCTTAGGATTCTTTGTTTTTGTTTACATGAAAGGCCGACATATACCACTGGTTGTGCATTAACTACCAGAATCATAATAATGTAACCATTAATAAAAAATACACATTTCCCCTAATTTACAATTTTTTCAACCAGATGAAAGGGTAAAATTAGTTTTCCATGATCAAATTGAGTTTAGGTTACCACAAAGTCATTATAAAAGAGTTAGATATCCCAAAGACTACTTTCCAAAATATGTATGGCCACTTATAGTACTTGGTCATCAACATCAGATTAATGAGATCTCCAATGATCTTTATGAAGCTCATGAATATGTTGTTCCCCTAGTACCTAAACTCCATCATTGTGGTGTTTGTAGATGAAATCCTAGTCTATTCTAGATTTTAGGTGGAACATGAGAATCATCTATGGATTATGCTGGGCACCCTATGGGATCATCGTCTTTTTTCTAAGATCTCAAAATGCTCTTTATGAATCAAGGAAGTTAAGTTTCTGGCCATGCCTCCTCAGAGAAAGGGGTTTTAGTGGACCTTGAGAATATCAGTGTAGTTATGTAATAGGAAGAAATGGAGAACATGTTTAAGATAAGAATTTTTCTCAACCTAAAAGGGTATTACATGGGTTTCATTCAAGATTTATCACATCTAGCTTATCCTATGACCGCACTCAACCGTAAGGGGGTGATGTTCTAATGGACCCTAGAATGTTAGGAATATTTTGAGGTGTTAAAGATATTTTTGTCCACCATACCCATATTGATCTATCCAGAATTAGGAAAAAGATATGTGGATTATTGTGATGCTCTAGGTATAGGTATCACATCTGTGCTTATGATGGATCATCATGTGGTGGCATATGTCTCATGCCAACTCTGACCACATTAGTAGAATTACCCAAATCATTTTTTGGAGATAACATTGATGTTCCATCTCTTGAAGGTATGGCATCCCTACCTCTTTGGGAAGAAATTTGTGGTCTATTATGATCATAATAGGTTTACCTACATCATCTCTTAGATGGATCTCAAGTTTTGGAAGTGTCGCTGATAAATAAATTTCATGTATATGTTTTAATGTGTTGATATTATAGTTTATTACATAATCATTCCATGGGTTGAATTGAGTTATTTTATTTTTTGTGTTAAGAATTAACAGATTTTTGAAAAAGGAATGAATGGAGATGAAATATTAGTCGAACAACCCTTCACACTACGAACGATGTGAAGTGGCATGACACAAAATTTTTCAGATGTAGAGAAGATGGAAAAATGAAGAAAAATTGAATACACATAATTTACCAAAATTTTTCATTGTGACCATTTCATGTGAAATAGATTTGCACTTGACAGGTCATGACAATGGAACATGATGTGACCCTCAAGTACATATCATGTACCACTAGTACACGATGTGAAGACAATCAAACCAGCATACGATGTTTACGTCGATTCAACGTGATGGAGGAAAAACCAGATCTAAAGTACATATCATGTACCCCAGTTACACATTGTGTAGGAATAAGTGTGCAGAGAAAAGGTAGACGACATGGGCCGCATGTTTTGGAAGAGTTATCTAATAAAAGGAGGCCCTCATCCAACATTATAACTCACTCTATATCCAAGGCCAAGGGACCCCAAGGGACAACCACCGAATGATTTGGATCCTCTATTCACCCTCATTCCTCCTCGTGTACCCATATTTCTCACCCCCATCATGAGTGAGTAGTCTCTTACTGCCAGGTGATGTGATTTGTAAGGGGAGTCTTACTGGGGATTTTTTTCATTATTATTCATGTTTTGGATTTCTAAAAACTATTAATAAATTCCAATCAATTCTCTTTTCGTATTTCATGAAAATTTCAACATTCTGAGGTAGTTAATTCTAATCTCAGTAATTAATCGATCTATTTTGTTTATTAACACTATGGAACATATGTCGATTATGTTTAAACATGGTTTTGGTTCACTTATCCCTATGATTGAATCTTGTATATGACCATTCCAATAGTATAATCACACAATTAGGTAGGGATACCAAGACCAAGTATCTCTTCTAGCCCAATTTCGACACAAATACAATATAATCACACTTTAATGTAAATCCCTATCACATGGACCAGAAATCAATGAACCTATAATGCCTCAAATATTGAAATTCCAACCAATCAATCCTGATATTATTTATATTTCCTTTAAAAAAACCATGGAATTTCAATTTATAATTCCTTAATTAATTTCCAACATATGTACCCTCCTTTTTGGGTTCTACATTCAGACTTACCGAGTACTACACATTATGTTAGAATTTTTTGAGTTTTATAAATTTCTTTTTAACACAGCACTGTAGGTAACTAAGTTTTCCCTAGGGGGGGCTATCAGTCACTAGATTAAATAAATATAAGAGTATGACTTTGATATATTCTATACCCTGAGAAAGGGTAATGTAGTATCTGATTCTTTAAGAATGAAATTTCTAGTGCAATCATTGAGGAAATATAGAAATGACTGGAATTTTATTGGGATATTGGCCAAGATGAACTTAGAGATCAAGGAGAATAGTGGAGGTACAGTTCTAGAATGTGTGTTGTTAGATCCATCTCTTCTTAAGCTGGTTCAGAGGGAACAAACTACTAATGAGTTGTGGAAGAGATCCTTGATGTTTCCTCAAGGCAGGGAGACGTCCTATGATTGGTATTTGTCTCTTGGTGGAATTTTGTGTCTCATGGGCTAGATCACGATGTCATTATCTCTTAATAAG
Organism: Viscum album; assembly: GCA_963277665.1. Taxonomy (NCBI): domain Eukaryota; kingdom Viridiplantae; phylum Streptophyta; class Magnoliopsida; order Santalales; family Viscaceae; genus Viscum; species Viscum album. The sequence goes on along the minus strand of OY728143.1, from coordinate 2,119,140,057 downwards.
GTGGTGATGTTGGATAACCACCAGTATTAGTGATTTATTAATTGTGGTAATGAAAATATTTTTTATGATGTGTGTTAGTAGTTCCGGTGGCCCGGTATGAGATGAGACGTAGATGATTTCATATGAATATGTTATAATTGTCAATAGGTGAAAGTAGTGCATCAAAGGACCTCTAGTTTTCTCAAGAAATTACCCATTCTTACCTGGAAGTGAGATGAGGTATCCATGGATTAAATTATTTTATATCATCATACGCCTCAAGGGAAGAATGATATTTGGGAAGTGATTGATCGGTGGACAAAATCCACCCACTTCATCCTAATTAGAGATTTAGGGAAGGTGGATGAGTTAGGTTGGTTTTATATTCAATAAGTTGTCAGGAATTATGGTGTGTCATTTTTTATTATTTTTGATAGAGACCCTCATTTTATCTCTCAATTCTCGGAGGGTCTTCATAAGTTGATGGGTTGGTTGGTAAAATTAATAATGACAAACAATCCTAAAATAGATGTCCAATTAGAGTGATAAAATCATTTTTTGTAAGAAATGTTCCTTTATTTTATGTAGAACATCAGATGTTGGTGGGATATTCATTTCTGATTAGTTGAATTTTTGTATAACAAAAGTTACCAACCATCAATATGAATGAAATCCAATGAGTCACTCTATGGCCATCCATGTCAGTCTCCACTATGTTGGGATGAGATGGGTGAGACCATAATTATAGGACCTAAAATTGTGCAAGAGACCTCTAAGAAGGTCAATCTAATGAGGCAGCAGTTTCTAACTTCTCAAAGTCACCAAAATGCTTATGCTGATTAGAGGCATTAGGATCTATAGTTTATTGCGGGAGACCGGGTGTTCTTAAAGGTGGAACCCCGTTTGGGTCATCGCCTCTTGGGGAAGTAGGGTAAGATGACATCGAGGTATTTTGGATCCTTTTAAATCATTGGGAAGATTGGAAGGGTGGCATACAGGTTGGATTTTCCCTACCATTTTATGTCAATTCATGAAATCATTTATGTCTCCCAATTGAAGAAGTATAACCCAGGCCCGTCTCATGTAATGAATTGGGAAGATTTGAAGTAAGATCTTAACTTTGCAGTGTTATAATAGAATCTACAAAATAGTAGAATCCCAAAAGAAGGTTCTTTATGGGATATATATCCCATTGGTCTCCTTCCCCTAGCAGTATGGCAGTGATATACATGCGATGTGGGAGAAATTGTCTTGGGTTGTGAAAGAGTACCTGTTTCTATTTTCGAATCATGTTAGAAGTTGAATTTCCAAGCGATGAAACTTTCCATGGTTGGGTAAATTGTCACATCATTGATTTATTTTTAATGATTTTTTCAATTTTATATTGTTCTATCTTTTTCCTTTGGTTTCCATTTGATATTTTGGATGAAAAATTGATAAATTTGGGAATGCATGCCGTTTCTCTCTATTTGTGCAGGGTTAGTAGTAACCGTTCACAAGTCCAGGACACCCTGTGGTAGGAGACAGTAACTACCTCATAGCTTCTACACGGTTATTCCCCATTTCCTAGATAAATGTGTTAAGTCCTATGGTCAAACATAATGGTATGCACGGTTACCGCGCGTTTTCCTAGACTATGTGGACCTGCTAGAACCTTAAACAAATTTCCAACATTTAATCTCTCTACTCAGACATAAAACAGTTTCTCCTAATTTGGAACCCCACATAATATCCCTCACCCTACGTTAACCTAACCCTCCTTCCACATCCCTTGGAAGTTAATTTTTGTGCCACATTTGGTGTGTTTCTTCCATAAATCTTTAGGTAAGTGTATTCTCCCCTAGTTTTCTCCATTAATCTAGGGTTTCTTCCCTTCTATGTTTGTTTTTCTTCATCTCCATCCCTATGGTTGTGAATTTAGTGTTCTTACTTAACATTTATGGGTCTATCTCTTAATTTAATGTTTGATCTTGCTTCTTCTTGGTGCGATTGAGGTGCGGTAAGGTTTCACACCATATTTTTAGGAATTCTCCATAAATAGTATGTTGTTCCGTGCTTTATTTTTTTTCATGAATAAATTTGTATTCCTTTAGTTTCAAAGCATGTTTTCTGTGTTATAATTATGGTGAAAATGGATTTTTTTAAGATTTTACTTGTGTAAGGGATTTTCAAATGTGTTTTATATGCTAAACTAGTAAATACTTGATGTGTGGACTTTTTGTGTGTGTTTGACATGGTTTATAAATTAACTAAATGTTTTAAAAAATTGTGTATGAGGTTTGATCTGTATTTTTTGAAGGACTTGTTATGTATTGAATTGTAAAAGTGGACTTTTCTGTGAAATAGTGACTTTGGAGTGTGTTGGGCCTTGTTTGTCTTGTGAAATATAAATGTGGTAACATGTGTTTTTTTTAAAACGTGAATGATCACTCAATTGGATAATTGGGTAGTTGGGAGGGAAGACAAGGACTAGCTTTCTAGTGTTTTGGAGGTGTCTATAACCCATTTTCACTTATATAGATAGATGTTGACAATATTAACATAACATTTTGATTAATGTAGACTACTAAAATATTGGATGTGTCTCCTCTCTATTGGTTCACGCACGAGAACATGGATTTTTTTGGTTCTTATAAAACCATACACTGAAACACGAGGTTCAATGGTCCATATATCTAGCTAAAACCCATAGATCAACTCCCGTGTTAGGTGATATTTGACTATTATTCCCTCACCATAGGCATACAGTGGGTCTCTAGAGATACGTAAAAATAAATATGTGTTGTTCTTGAAACTGAATTTCCTTAAAATTTGTTCTTTTAAAACATTTTTTCTTTAAATTGTTCAAGCTCTTTCATTTCCTTATCTAATCTTGCAAGTGTATTTTTCATTCTAATATACAGAGCATGGAATCGCTTTTGGATGGCATCCTACTGGGAAATCACTCACACCCTTCTTACACCTTTGGGTGTTAGTAGACTTCATTGTGTTTGATACAGGTATTGGTAAAGTCTTTGGTGATCATGGAATGGGATTTTTGTGAGTTCTTGGGCAATGTTTGGGATAAGGCTTGAGGTAGATGCTCCCATTACTTGTAGTAGTATTTTTTCTCTTGGGTTCTGGTTCATTTTTGGAGTTGTCCTCTTTTTGGCCTCTATATAAATCTTTTACACCTAAATTTAAAAAAATTTATGGTCTTATTGTTTATGTTTTCAAGATTTGTTTAATTTTAAATTTTTGGTTGTTTTATACTTGTATCTTCAGGTGGGATTGTTCCCACTTTCTTGTATGGATACCCGGGTGCTTGTGCCAACATGTGGGCATCAAGAACGCCCCTTGAGCCTTTCCACAGACTTTTTTGGGACTGGGTTGGATGGTGACTTGGCCTGGTTAATGATAGTTATAATATATCATAAGAAAAAACGTGTTTAAATAATCATTAAACCAAAATAAAAGATAAAAAATTCATCCAAGTGAAATTGGAAAACATTCATAAAAAATATTTGAAGAATGAGTAATTAAAATTAAATACCTTTTAAAATTATTGAAAATACATTAAGGGTTTAGAACAAATATATATATTATTTATTATATTAATTTTTTATCATTAATTTTATCATCTTTAAATACCTTTTTTCCTTCTTGGATTCAGCAACATAAGACTCGTGCTTTACTATCCACTCTTCCAAAACTAATATCCCCCAATTCTCTTCCTTCATATTTACTACCTCCTCTCCAAAAATACAGGTCTTCTTGTTTTAATCCTTCAGTTTTAGAAACTCTTTTTCAAAACATCAAAAATTGATATTCACTTATTTTAGATTCTTAGTTTCTTATTTCAATTCTATGTTCACTTGATTTTAATGGTCTTAAATATATTTTCACTTATCCATATGAATTATCTTATCAGAAATATCATTACATAACTTTTCAAAGAAATCATCAATATCAAATGATAATTTACTGACCCTATAAAGTTGATCAACATTCTCTTCTATGTATCTATATAGTTGTTCTATATACTTCCCAATAGGATTTAATCTTTTTCTATGTACCGTATATTTTTGTTTGAAACACTTTTTATTAGAATCATTCAAGAAAACTAACCCAGTTAACAAATTTACTGATTTAGACTTCTCATTCAAACTGATTAGAATCTTTTATCCCATCTGCTAATTGTTTAGATAATACGGAATTGATTCTAATAAATTCTTCATAGTTAGTCAAATATAATCTATTCTTTTCTATGATAAGGTGTATGATGAATCTAGAGGATATGATGAAACTTCCGAAATATGTGGATGAGAAGGTCAAACATTCGTATTTTCATTTTCTTAAATATTTTCATCTTATAAAACATTAAAAACATCTAACTATCTATCATTTTTTATTTTCTGGTATTTTTTTATGATAATGTTATGATTCCTCTTCCTTCTCTTGTGGTGATGATTTGTGACCCATAGAATCATCTTGAACTAGGTTCGTATCAGGCAGAGATGATAACATAATAGATGATAAAGTGGAATTTGATGAAATTTATTCTTATATTATTTCTTTCTAATATTCTTATTATTACCTTTAATTTACTAATACCCTTAAAGTTATAAAACTTTTAATTCCATCATTTGGAACAAAATTCTATAATTTTCACTTTGTTGACTTTTCAACAGATTTAGGGACCGTCTTCCGAATTATTTTTTCAACTAGAGTTTCAAATATCACTTCTATTACTTTTCTTTTTTCAATAAAAACTAGAAATATAAATGTTTCCAAAAAAATATAAATCTATATTTGGAAGTGTTTTGGAACCTAGAAAATGTTGTACTACTGATAAAGGGGAAACAAACAATGTTGTATCCTCCAATGATTTTTTCTACCCCCTTTAGTAAATTCTCTATCATATTTACCTAATTAAAGCTTTTACTTTTCTTTTTCTTCTTTTTTATTATTTCATTCCATTAATTGTATTTATTTTCAAATTAGTATCCACTTTTTCACAAGACAAAAAGTCAGATCCCATAGATTCTTCTATGATATATGTTCCATCAGCTTTATAAAATAATCAATTGACCTTTGTTTTTGTTTCTTATGAACATTAGTGGAGAAGAATATAATTTTTATTTTTTATATACCAATTATTTTCCTTTAACTACTTTTTCATTAGACCCAGCCATGCAGGATTGTTACATTGAATTATTCAGCTTCGTATTTAAATCTAGTTTCATTCTCACTATAGTTTCCCCTCCAACAATAGAACCCTTTTTTCTATGTGTATAAGAATTTTTCTTCATCAGAAATAATTCCATGAATTTTATCGAAATATTATTAATAAATCACGGGAACATTATAATTATTTACTTCATTGTTGTTTTCATAACAGATTCCACATAAATAGTCCCAATGTATACTATGTTTATCTACCTCATATTGAAAATAAATATCATTATGAAAATATCAGTAAAATTAAGTGTATCACTATCATATTTTCATGGTATCATGTAACATTTAATCTATAAGATTTTGAATCACACATCTAGAGTGAGATGAAAACCCTTTTGAAATTTTTCTTAAGAAAAAACTAATGATGCTTCAACATTAAATTTTTTAAAACTACCAAGATTCACCAATATATTGTGAGGTGATTGATATAGTTCACCTCATAAAGGGAGTTCAAAAAGATCATAAACTTGTTTAACTGTAATTTTACAACATTCATTAAACATGTTAAAAATAAAAATATCTGAACCATCTACCACACTTAATTATTTAAAAAATTAATATTTTCATGCAATTTATTAATAGGGTAAATAAAAATAATCATTAAAAACACATATATTTTCCCAAACATTAAATTTATTGTCCCTTTTCAACAAAGAATAATACCTTTTATACCAATATATATTGATCAAAATTTAATCAAAATTTATCTCTTTACAAAGTGTTTTACTGAAAAAATATAAAAAAATTGATATTGAGATTCAATGTGAAGAAGTGAATTAGAGGATTCCAAAAATATCACACTCAGCAATAAATGAGGTGACTGTGGTTGAGAAAAATTATAGAATATTGATGTGGGACAAGCAGGAACCAACCCTTATATATTGGTAGGAGGTTCACCCATCATATTCCCAAAAGTTAAGGTATTAGATTCATGATGAAAAACAGATATGGCGATTGAGATTTAATCCTCGAATGATTTAAAATAATATTCTATACTCTTAATGTTTTTTATGAAAACTATTTTACCAGATTAACTTATTATCCAATTATAAATAAATCAATTTATATAAAACAAAAAAATTATTAATGTAACATGTTCTTCTAATTTTTTAATTGAAATTTATTCTTTTAAACTACCTAAAGAAAGTTTCTCTGAAAAATTTAGTAAAAATTTTGAACCCATTAAAAATTTTGTCAAAATTTTTATTCCGAAGGAAATATATTTCATAAATCATTGATTCCAATAGATTTATAAAAATATTTATGATGAAATACTAAATATATGAAAAGATAAAATTTTAAGTAAGTTAAAATGTTTATAAAAAATGTCTTAGGGAAACATAACAGTTTTACTCCCCCATTGAAAATGAGTTCATTAATTTAAGGACACTGGTAAAAAAGTATATATGAATGAATTTTTGATATTGATCATCACATGATTCTATTTAATATATTCATATATTGTAGAAATAAAGGGTTTAGTAAAAATACCTACAATTTTGTCTTATGTTTTGATGAATTCTAAAATGGTATATCTTTTTTATGTGTGATTTTGAAGGAAATGGTGTATTATATCTATGTGATTTTCACATGATTGATGTGATAGGTTTTTATATAAAGGAGTGGTACTTTTGTTATCCCCCAACATTTCTATTTTAAGAATGCTCATTCCATAGACTATAAGTGTTTGTTGCATACCAAACACATGAGAAAAATAACTTCCAGCTGCCATCTATTCAGCTTCAATATAGGAAAGTGTTACAGAGTATTGTTTCTAACAAGGATAAGAAACTAAATCTACATCTATGAATTTTAAAGTAGCATATTGAAATTTCTTATTAATTCTACATCCAAAAAAGTCATCATCCAAAAAAATAAGTCAATATTATTTCTAGAAGAGTAAACTAATCCTAGATCCATATTTTGTTTAAGGTAATGGAAAATATTTTTTTTTCATCTTTACTATGAGATACTACATGATTTTCCGGATATCTAGGACATAATAATTTATAAAACATTAAATCTATATAACTAACTATTAAGTAAATTAAATTTCTTTTCAGTCTACAACATACAATATGATGATCTTGTTTACAATATTTTTGTGTATCTATAGTAATTATGTTTCTGTTATGAGTACGAATAAATTTATTATTTTCTTATCCAAATTTCTTATGAATATGTTTTATATACGTATGTTGATATAAAAAATATCCTTTTGGTTTTTGAGAAAATTTTAAAAATCTAAAATAATTAAGTCCTCCCACCATGCCCATTTCAAATATAGGATTAATAAGATCCACAAAAAAATAAGTCCAATATTTATGGGTTGAACTAAATATAATTTTATAAAAATAAATTTGATCGATGATGCTGATTTTAGAAACATCATTTATAAAAAGGGTTGGATCTGCAGTTCCCTTCATAAAGTTTTTTTGTAATAGAAATATTGTTAACCTGTCACAACAAGCTCTAGAGTCTTGTTTACGTCCATAAAATTCCATTGTATGTTTAAAATAATGTTTTTATGTTTTTTTCAAAACATGGGAGTTTTATACATAAAACATAACCTAAACATATCCATATTAAAATTCACACATCTCATCAATTTAAAAGAGTTTTAAATTTAAGAATACAACAGAAATGAGAATTGTATAAATGGGATAAATTTTATCCACCATAGCATGAGTTTATTTGTAAAATATGTCTTATTTTTTCTTATAACCTTTAGAAACACGTCTAGTTTTATTTCTAGATATTATTCTATTTTCAATACATTTTTTTAAAAATACCCATTTTACTCTAATTAAATCTGTATCTTTAGGTTGTTCAATGAAAGTCCAAAAATTATTTTTATTGAATTCATCAAGTTTATATTGAATGTATTTTATCCAATATTAATCACATAAATCCTCATATGGAGTATTGGGATCGAATTGATAAGGAAATGAAAAATATTCAATTTTTTTTCTCAATGAACTTCAGCTCGAACATGAAAATCTATATCAAAAATGATATTGTCAATAATATTATTTCTATTAAACAATGGATTTCATGGGTTGAAATAACTCTAATTTACAATAACATGTTTAAATTATTCTTGACGTATAACTTCAGAAATATTTTCTTTTTTTTCTCTCATGAGAAGAAGTTTCAAACATAGGTTTAAAATCAGGAATATAAATAACATCTGAATATGTAGGTTGATGTTGTTTTAAAAAAAGGTATTCATTTCATCAAACATATCATGTACTGTTTCGTCAACAATACTTGTGTTTTAATGATGACGCTATATAGAATTATAGTTATAGAATAACCTAAAAATATACATTAACAATATTTTGGAGAATATTTATATAAGTTATCTTTAATCTTACAGATTAATACTTTTCATCAACAAATTTAATTAAGAACATTTCAGTTTCCTTCCAATAAAAAAAATAATAAAGAGTTTTATTAGTAAAATTTCATATTAAAACAAAATATAAAGTATAAATATTAGTAATAAATGCATAAACCCAATAATTCTTATCAACTATGTATCCACTCATCACAGATATAGTAATCTCTTAAATAATTCTTTTTATTCTTTTTGCAACACCATTTTATTTATGTTCCAGGTGCAGAAAAATTATATAAGAAATATTTTTTACATAATATTTTTAAATCAGTATTTAATAATTTTACACTATAATCATTTTGAATACTTATCATGGTGAGGTTTTCTCCTTTTTAACTATTTTTACAAATTTTTAAAAAAAAGTATTTTCAAGAAAATAGACTAAAGTATATCAATTATAATCATCAACTAAAACATATACATATTACAAAGGGCCTCCTAAGTTTAGTATATAAATATTCTCATGCATATTGGATAGAAGAATAAACTCATTATAAAAACAGTGAATAATGCATTTTTTTATTTCTAGAGCTTACAAGATAAGCCTCATCACATAATTGGTTCATGATTATATGTTTTTTCTTAATTTCTAAAATAAATAAACCATTTGAAATTAATTAATTTACATGAAGAACAGTGTTAACAATTTCTATATTTTATCTAATAGAATTATCTCCAAAGTGACTCTACCACATTTAATTTTTATAATATTATTATATAATAATTTTTCCCATTCATGTGTCAAAACAAACCATTATCTATGTACCAAATATTTTTTACCCACATTCATTATTTTATTAAAAAAAATTAGTATTTTGAAGCCCAAACCTTCATTGGTTTATTATTATTACAATGTAAGAATTTAGAAATCTATATGATACTATATTTTTTATGTTGTGAAAATTTCAATTCATTTTGAAAATTATATTTGTGAGTTACTAAAGAATGAACTTTTTTTAAGGAACAATTTTTTCTTATATTTCCCACCACTTTAGTACTTTTCTTAAAATGGAGAACTTTTTATAACAAAGTAATTATTAATAAAAATAGGTTTTTATTAGTAATACTAATTTTGGAAGCATCCTTTTGAGGCATGATTTTATTATAGATTTTATCAGAGTTTTCTTTCCATTATTATACTTCAACGAAATATTTCTCAAACTATGATTTTCTGAATTTATTTTCACAACTATGTTTTAATTCCCATTGGAATTTTTATTAGAAATATATTTTATAATATCATTTTGTAAACTAGTTTTCTAGAAATTATATTTTTAATGTTATTTTTAAATAGAGGATTTCTCAGAATTATTTTTATCTAAATCTATAGAAATATCTGATATCTTATTTGTTATAATAAAAAATAGTGTATTTTACTTCATGTTTTTTTCTTAAGGAAAATATATTTTTTATTAATATTTAAATATTAATTTTCTAATAAATTATAAAATCATAATACAACCTAAAAAAAGGAACATTACTAGTCTCTATAGATGAATAATTTTTTTCATTGGAATATGTAAAACTATTATCTAAAAAATAAGCAATGTAATTAAAATTTAATATAATATTTTTCAAATATTCACTTATTACCTTTACCATGAGATATTTCTTAACCTTTTCACATTATACATAAAATCTAATAATTTTTTCATGAATTTTCATTATCTGGTTAATTCTGAGAAGATCTTTAACCTCTAATTCCACTACATGTATCTAAATATTTCAAAATAATCTTTTTATTGTGCTTGTAATAATATAAAGAATTTATACAATAATTTATTTACTTATTATTGTTTATATTTATCTTAGGAAAATTCTGTCTGATTTGTATGGCCTTCTTACACTGGTAAAATACAACTTCTGTAGAATCCTTTTTATCAGCTTTATCCTTATGAAAATTATTATATTGTACTAAAAAAATTTATTTCTCATTATCTTATTCATATTTCTTTCAAGTTTATAAGACATGTTTTCAGACTGTTTTGATGAAATACCATCAGACTCAACAACTACTGTCATCTTTTAGGAGAATCAACAATATTAAAAAATGATTGTATTTTTCCATGAACATTTGACTTTGTTTAAAAAGAAACTCCTCCGTTATTTTTTTTAACCTTTTATATGTATCATTTCAATATACCCTTATATTTTATAAGGTTTACAATAAGACCATCGTTGTAAGATTTTTTATCCTTTTGTATCATCCAAATTAGTCCTTTTGGAATCTAATTCACTAGACATGATTTCATAAAATTTATCAACTAAAATCCCATATTTACAATCATTCTCTCCAATATATTATATATATTTTATAATAGTAATAAACCTTTTATGAATCTTTGAAACAGAATCGCTAATGATAAAAATAAAATTTCTTGATAATCATCTCATATAATATATCTTGTGTATAAAACAATAATATAAGTAAAAAAATGTTTCACCTATAATTTCATTGAAACACTAATTTTTTCTTCACATGATAATGTATGAATATAAATGATTCTATTTATACAATATAATTCAATATTCCTTATTATATTATTCAACTGATATTATAATTTATCTTGGTTAGTAAAATTTGGCACATCCTTCTCAAAAATTATATAGAAAACAGTCAAAATTAAAAAAAATTCAACTCCATTATTTATCACAAAAGTATTATTCCAGTCTCTATAATATTCATAATCATTACCTTTAAAAAAAGATGGTCTTCTAGGATTAAAATTCTTAATATTACCAACATTTAATATATCAATCTTATAGAAAATATAAACTATTTCATACAATACACATCAGTGTAGCCCCATTTCATTAAAATAATGTTCATAAAAAAAATAACATACAATAAATTAAAAAAAAAGTAAAAACATAGCAAGTATAGTAGTTGAACCTGATCTAATACTAATTATTGGATTGTATGAGTATATGATGGATGAAAGAGGTAGCGCATTGTATTTTAATATTTTAAAATAAAAAACCACCAAATATATTTTAGTTAACTAGATAGGTATCAAAAAAACAGCTAATTACCATAGAGTATGTATTAGATCTAAAAAATATCAGGTAAATCAATTTTTATTATTAAAGAACAAAGATAGTTTGTTAAAAGAATTATTAGAATGATTAGTGAAAACCAAATATTTGATTTAATAAACACTACAGAATATTAAAATTCCAGTAAAAAAGTATTATTAAATCATATAAAAAATAAAAATAAATTATATGATTTATAAAAATAATTATACTCTTTGACTTTAATAGTTAAGGAAGTGAGAAATCATAACTTTAGATCTCCATAGTTTTCATCATAACTATATTGGTCTATCATTTCACACTAGGAAATCCGGTGATATGATGATCTGTATAGCTCTGTCATTCATATAAAAGAAATACCTCAATACAATGATCATAATAACTCTATCTTACAATCCTTCAAAATCCATATATCTGATGGATTAGAATCAACTATATTTTGATGTTCATAAGACCTTGATCAAAATCTATGTTAGATAAATAAAAAAACCAGCAAATCATTCTAAATATTTTACAAATTCCTTTATAAAAAACATTAGAAGACAACTCTCTGAAAAATTAAAAAGTGTATTATTGAGATATTTATGTTGGGAAAAACGATTGAAGTATTGAGTTTTAAATATATCATCTATCATCTCCTCAAATTCACTCCTATTTATATGAATCCTCTAATAGTTAAATTTCTGTGTTTCAAGGAGATGGATGAAATAGAAATAGATGATATTAAATTGAAAAATGGGAAAAATGACCATTTCATGTCATTTTAATTAGCACTATTACATTCGTGTACTTATTTTATATCCAATAGAAATAATTATAAAACTTTGATTATAATATTTTTGATATCCTAATAGACTATACTATTTATCAATCTGTTGAATTGAACTATGGTTAGTCAGATGGATATGAACTACTGTCTGTCCGATAGATATAACTTTGGTCAGTTTTTTAGATTGCACACCAGTCAATCCAGTTGAAAGAACACCAGCTAGTCAGATATACCATACTTTTGGTTCATCTGATGAATCATATTAAAGCATATAAATTTTATATTCATTATAGAAATACTAAAATACATAGGATATATTGTGTTATTAAAATAATCATTTCTAAAAGTGATTATGATTTTAATAATTAATAAAAGAAAAAGTATAAAGTATAATTTTGACTGAAAAATTTGAAATAAATTGGGTGGGACTCCCCAAAATAGTTACATTTTCTATGGATTCAACTGCTTCTATTGACTTTGTTCCATCATTATTATCTTTCTTTTTAGGGAAATCATAGCATAGATTACATTCACTGATACAGTTTTCATTCCTTCTTCTTGGTGCTATTTTTAATAAATGTAATGCACTATATTAGACCAAAATATTTTGAAACATAATGTATAATCTCAAAAGATGAAAAAAACATAACCAAAATTTAAAAATTTATGAAAAAATAATCTCAAAATTAAAATCATGGTTTCTTTTGTAATATTCCCATGGATTTTTATAGTTCTAAGTTCCTTAAACAATTATATCATGTATCTTGTTTTTATGGTTTCTAAAAAACATTATCTAATACCAACTATATGAAACCTGACCCTAGTAGCCCAGATACGATGGTTTATTGGGGTAGTACTGAATACAAGAAATCACATTATAAGTTACCTAATAGTTTAATAGTTTTTGTAAACTTGATACTTACTTAATTCTCATATTACATTTAGAAACATAAAATACAACGTGGTAATTTCATCAAGGACACCATTATTTAGTCCAGAACAACCCTTCATATCAATCATAATAAACTTCCTATCATCAGAGAAAAAAATAAAAAAGAATGGGCAGATCATGGAATCTTAGTAAGGGCATGCATGGATCATAATATACTTAAGACATAGATTATATAGATGTAAATTAAATTTTATCTAATAATTCCATATAAACAATCACATGATTAAAATACATATCCATCGATAAAAAAATATTCAAATAATCACATGGAAATCAATAAATAATTTCATAAAGATGGAATTCATAATTTTTGACATAAAAAACTAATCATTAAGCCCATTTCGGAAGACATCATAAACATACCTTTAAGGCCACATGCTAAGATATATTATACAAATGGGTAAGGTCTTAGCCAATACTCAAGAAATATTGTTTCATGAGACCTATCAATGCATTGAGGATCAATTTATTTTTGGGTCCTGCATATAACTAAATATGTCCAATGCATTCCTAGATAGAAATAACAACTAAACTAAATCAATATGTATTAAAAATAAAATATGTGCTTTATTCTAAGAACTATCAAAGGAATATCAACACATCCCCAAGTTAATATAATCATATAACATCTATAAAAATATATTTTTTGGTATCATAAGAGAATAATATTATCAAATAATTTGATTCAATTATGGATTTTGGAATGGATAATAATATTTTAAAAATATCCTTGGAAAATTCCTGATGGAAATACTCTCTTCAAATTGAAATCCATTATCAAAAAATTTCTAAAAAATTTCAAAAAAATATTCATTTAAATTAACCATGTAAACATATAAAGGAACATTAAAAGGTTTGATTAGTCATGATGATAGAAAATAAGATTCATGTTGTATAACATTAAAAATAATTCCTTTCAAATTTTTCTAGAAAGGTCTGAAAATACCACATTCAAAAAATTACAAGATGATTCTTTTAATTTTTTATGTTGTAAAAAATTGGTAAAAATGAATTTAACCAATCATTATTGAATAGTACATTTAAATTTGAAACCATATTTAGAAAACCTGGATATGGAAGAAAAATGATATTTGGATGAAGAGATAAATAAATTTATCTTTTATTAAAAATCATTCTCAATTATTTTATATACCAAAAGAGGAAACTGATATTATTACATGATAAGTTCCAAAATAAAAATTGATAATAAAATATGTTGGGTTTAAGATATAAGTATCATATATTTTCCCAAATATAGACATAAAAATAAATAATCTCAAATAATTATGATATTTTTAAATAAACCAATACCTTTAGTGTTACTTCCTTTAAAAGTGGTCAATCCTCTTGTATAATAAATATGTATTTATTCTACATCTATTCCAAAACCATTCCCATATATATCACATAACACGTCAACATTTTAAAATAAGAATAACTTCCTTGGTAGAATTTATGCATCACAAAAACAAGATTAAAAGAAAATATTACATCATAAGGCATTACAATATATTTATTTTTCAATAAATTGAATCTATTTGATATATAGTAATGCACATGAGACCTGGTTTAAATAAAACACAACACTCATTTAAAATATTATTTTTTAAAAATGACCCTTATATCATACACTTTTTTGTTCGTGGTTATTCATAATACTGACCAAATTAAGACAATTAATTTCTTTCTACATTTATAAGATAAATTCAATTTTTATCTATTGATTAGAAATTAAAAATAAATTAAAATAAAAAGAAATCATTTTGTGAAAAAAGTACTTTTCTAAACGGTTATTTAGTCACATTTTTTAATTTTATTTTAAAATTAATTTTAAACAATTTTATTAAATTTATATGAAAAATATTTCTTTTTTAAATCAATATTTCAAAGTCACCTTTCGAAATATTTTTTAGAATTTTCTAAAAATATTAATTTTTTGATGAATTGTGAAAAATAACAAATTTTAATTTAAAAATTCGTTTCATTTAAATTATTTAAAAAGAAAATATATATTTAAATTATTTATAAAAGGGAATTAGATAAAATATATTACAGTTTGAATAATTTTGGTCATTGAAATGAATTTCATATTTAATTTTTATATTAAACTATTCAATAATTATGCAGATGTTCTCTTTGGAAACTATCATTTTTATTGCTTCTACATGTATACTTTTGAGTTGGATTATACCAATTCTATGAACTGAAATTAAAAAAAATGGATTCTTAATTTTTAATCATCATAATTTATGTTATATAAAATGTAAAACTTAATTTAGGACTATTATGTATAGTAAAAGTAGTAAAAATTAATTAATGAAGTTATGGTAAAAGTGATTTACAGGGGGTTAAACTAAAAAGATAAGGGTTAAAATGAAATACCAACAAGTCAAACACCCATTTTAATGACATATTTATACCCTATCATTTCCGTTGTTTGATAATAATTCATTTTTTGGATTTTTCATGATAAAAAAGTTGGTGTTATTGATTCCATTAAAAAACACCAAGTGTATCATATCACCCACTTATAAAAACCCTCACACTCTCCTACCACATTCACACAACCAAATCTATTTTTTTATTAGAGAAGAAAACATATCTTCTATTCATACCTCCCCACATCCTAGTTTAATTGGTTATATTATAAATCTAATCTATTAAGGCATTAGGTTATACCTAAGATGTTTGATCAAATAAGAGGTAAAGTTTTAACTATGAATTTTCATTTTACATCTCCTTATAACTCCTTAAAATATTTTAAAATTGATCTAAATAATTAAAAAAGTTTTTCTTATATACTTATATATTATTACAGTAATTTAATAACTTATATCCCTCTCCAATTCATTAAAATGGAAAAAACCATCGTGTGTATGGTGGACTACCACCTCGCGAAATGATATAGTTAATTTTCTATCACTATATTTAATGAATGGATATGATAATGAATTTAACATATATATTTATTATATTTATTAAATTAGTATAATTTATTAATATTAATATCACATATAAGGTCTCTCTTTCCATTTAATTAGGGTTACAATAATTTCGCTTGTTTGTACGAAGAAGTATCGCCTTATGAAGTAGTGTGATTCATTTTTTCACAAACACTTATCAGAGATTGTAGTAAGGTTAAAATTTAATGAATATATGTTATATATTCTAACAAGAAATAATTATTGAAATATAATGTCATATATAACTTCTTTCTGTCCTATTGTTTTGATAACAATAACGTCACTCATGCGTACATATAGACAATCACCTCCACGTAGCGATGCTAAGTATTGTTCATTTTATTTTAAATGTATGGTAATTAGGTTGCATATAATAAATTTAAAATTTATATATAACATAATAATTATTATTTAAAGGATAATTAATATTTATTTTCATTTCATTCAATCCATTTTAGAAAATTGTGGGCATCATTCATGCGCATGTACGACCAACTATCTCCACAAATAGTGTAATCCATATTCTATCTAGAACCTTAAAATATTTCTATAATAAAATATATAATAAATATATATGATATATATATCACTGTGAAAATTCCATATATGATGAAACCAAGATCAAAATAAAAGGTTCAAAATTAATGAACTGAAACATACATGAAACACACATCAATAATCACAAAAAATAATGATTCTAAAAAACGTGTTTTAATAAAAGAGTGATAAAAAATAAAATTAAATAATATGTGACATAAAATATATTAGTATGGCTCTGTATTGTATCAATAATAAAAATATATTTATTATACATGTTTTTTCTACATATATGATGGAAATCGAACTAGAGGTAAGGGTTTCTCATCTCACTTTTACTTCTATGAGATATAAACCATATTCAATAAATATTTAATTATATGTTTTATGTACTACCCCAATTTATTATTTATATCATGATTCCATTCAAATTCATGGTATTTAATGTTTCATTTTAATTTATTTCTTTCACAGGGTAAAAGATTGAAAATTTATCAAAGGGGTGAGCATTTATTTCACACTCTCATCATTATTGGAGAAAGTTTTAGATTTAGTATACATTGGGAGAATTATCTGATATCTATTTTATCATCTCATATAGATATTCACTTTTTTTCAAGTAATATGAATTATTTTTACTTTTGGTACTTAAAATGATTGGGATTTTGTTTTTATTAAAATATGGTTTTATTTCTCTCTTCAATCGAAAACCTTTTTTCTTAGAAATCCTATATTTCAAAAAATTATAAAAAAAATTATCCTTTTTAAAATAATTTATTAGTGTATTTTTTACCCATTTTTAGTATTTAAAAAATATTTTTAATTGTTTATTTTTTTCATTTTTAAAATAAGGAATATTTCGATTTTACCATAAATTTTAAAGGAAAATTTGTTTTAAGATGTATGGAATGAAGACAATTTTCCTTCATCATCAACACTAAATGTTTTAAAGATTCTTTTCTAAGTGTTTTCATAGGTTATTTTCCATGAAAATTATTTTCCACAATTTTTTTATTTAGTTTTGAAAATATTTTCCCATTGAAAAATATATTTTCCTTAAGAATATTTTTAAATACATTTTTATGATATTTATATTCATCAATGACATCAAAAAATTTTAATAATTATGATCCAATGTAGATATGTTGTATTGATACCATCTATATTATTTATCTGGATGGTTTTTGATTAGTTTAAATGTGGATATAAAATCTTAATATCATTTACCATATCACGCTGGATTGTTTAGGATTATGTATGTTGATTCAGGTAAGTATTGACATTTCATTTGATAGTTTTTTTAATATGAATATCTATATTGATTATGTTTCACCTCTTAAATATTATAAATTAATATATCTTATTATATAATGGATATCACCCAAAATAAGATATCCCATTGATGCATCAGTAGGTCTCATTAGTTAAATAGATTTTTTACTTTATTGAGGCCTTACCCATTTTTATACAACATCATAGAATGCAGCCTTGATGGTAATAAATCTTGTCATAAGGCCTTGATGATATTTTTACAATCTCTAAAATTATCCATTCCATAACTATGAATTCAACCATTAATATTCCATGTGATTTTTCAATTATTTAGATTATATGTAATTATGTTTCATTTTTATGTTATTATTTATATGAAGATATTTTATAATCATTTAATCTTTCGATATTATGATAAGGATATTGATTAAAGTGTATTTATTTCAATTATTTAACCTTAAATTATGATTATGCCATATTTATTTATAACATCCATTGTATACATACCAATACCAAGTTTCTATGATCAACCCTTTGTTATGGTTTTCCCATGTATAATAGGATATATTTTTTCCTTGATAATCATATATATGTTATTGGGACTAATAAAGATATCAAATAATTTTCATTTTAAATTTTATATTTAAAAATAAAATTTTAATTTCAATTATATATCTTGTTTGTGAAGTCTAATAAAATATTCAGTCTTTTAGGATTCGATTTGTTTTATCTAGAGGAAATGTAATAAAGTGACCATAGATTTGAGGAAACTAGGTTTCGGGTCTCTATAATTAGTGTCAACCAAAGTTTAGTAGAATTATTGGGAAATAAATCTTAGAAAACATATATTATAGAACATAACCCAATGATAGGATTTTCAGATAAGTATAGAATACCATCCTAATGTTTTGGTGAGGAACTGATTATGTGGTTTTTCCTTGAAATGAAATTCATTTTGGATACTACATGTAGACGTGGATCTTGAATAGATATACCTAACGATAATAAATCTGAAAAGGGCACACTTGAATTGACCTGATCGTCACCCGATGCATGAAAAATGGGGTTTACTACACACCTAGTTTGACACTCCTGAGGGATATTGTTAAGGTAATTCACATTTTATTTATAAAAAATAATAAATGATTTTAGATTAATGATACCATCAAAAAAATCCATGTTTATGATTAGGATATCACTTATGCATAATGTTTTTAATTTATGTTAAGTGTTTTACCGATTTTTGGATTATAAATTATGTTTCATAATGATAGAATGTAATCTAGTGTATCCTAGTGTTTTTTAATGGTGCCTAATAGAAATAATGGGAAGCATATCAATTCACGTACTCCATAGAGTGATTTACCTCCTATAAGATAATGAATATGTATGTTGTTCTGCAACTATAATTGATCAAATTATAACCATATATAAGAAGTTGAAAAAGGTTATGGATAATAAACTTTTCCATAAAGGGCAGTTTGCTAATCTACCATGTGGTGTAAAAAATTTAAAAAATTTCACCTGTCTGCAACCTTTATCATTCAATTTGTCTAAAAATAAATTTCTAGTTAAGGATTAGCTAATGTACATAAAAAATATATTTCTCACTCTAGGGAAAATGTAAGGGAAAAAATTTTCATGGTGATTCACATCTCTCAATATAGACAGATTAATAGTCATAATTGATTCAAACTAGTAAGTATGATGGGGAAATATAATTCATGGAATATAAACTTTTCAATGTACTTTTCTTGGAAAAATATTTTCCACATGAGAAATAAGTAGATATTGTAAAACAATTATTAAGTCTATGAGAGAAAGTTGAGAAAAATATTTTTATGTTATAAGCCAGAAATAAAAGGTTATCAAGGTATGTTGTATACTACCTATATAATAAAAAATGTAATATTGAATACTTCCTTTAATATCATATACCAATCCTTCAAAGGGTAGTTTTTTCCAAAACATTCTCAGCATATGAGGATGTAAAATCATGTTTTATTAAGATATATAATGAATTATTCATGTTTTATAGTTATGAAGGGAGACAAGAGAAGAAGAGTACAAAAGATTAAAAAATTAATATATGTAAGAGTGGAAAGACATATTTTCCAACATGTGATACTTCCTGAATGAATTACTTCATTATATTCATAAAATTAAAATTATATTTCTTCATATATTAAGAATAAGTCCCTCATGATAAAAAAATGTAAGGGTAATGGAATAGACCACAAAGTTATGTGATTTAACTATAAGGAGATGGGTCATTAATCCATCTAATTCCACAACCATCATGGTAATATACCTATGATGAATAAATGGGATAAAGCTAAAACATAGGATAATGATAAAGATACAGTGGGATGTATAATTTAATTTAGTATTTGGATCAAAGAACTATGTTATAAAAATACTTAATTGATGATATTCTCATTATGATAATTATGAAATAAAAAATGATTGTACTAAAGTACTATTTCATTAATGATTTAATGTAATATGTAGAATGGAGAAAATAACCAATAAAAAAATATGGGGAAAGTTTAACTTCATGAAAAATACATTAAAATGTTCATGATGTTGAGATAATAATTCCAAATATGTTTTTATGAAGGTATTGGTACTCTTTAAGGTTTATCTAATATTTCATTTTTAGGTAATTATTGGATATTACCATTTGGTAAAATTATATGAATTATATTAATATGGTTTTACAAAAAGGACATATCTCATGTTTGGTGACAACTTATTGCATCCGGCAAGGCAGTGGGGCTTGAACCCATAGCCTATGAGGGATAAGTGTGAAGAACCTACCACTAGACTATGCAATTTTCCGATTAGTAAGACATTTTTTATTTAGATGAAGGTTTTAATAAATACTTATGTTATGGATAAATACATAGGTTATGGATAAATTCTTATTTAATATATTAATTTAAAATTTCTGTTTTACTATTACAGTTTGTATATTAAAATATTTGGAAGGACATTTCATACCTTTCTAGATCTTATGATCCACTAAAATTTTATTTTATTTCATCAGACATAAAAAATTCATTTTGGATTTTTTATATTTATAGTATGAAATGATGTTGAAAATAATTGATGAAAAATAAATAATGAAATTTTTTATACAAATAAAAATATATCACATGATTATATTATCTTATGTTTTTACTCTCAATCTTAGAAGAATCCCATAACTCTAGGAAAAGGATATTGAAATGAAAATTGTATCATATTAAATTATTTCCCATCATAGATTAATGGAATTATGGTTGTTAAATTACTCTTGATAATTTAATTTCTAATGATCAATGACCTCTATCAGTCTCTCTAAATCCTTGGGTTCAAGAATTCTCTTCCAAGTCTATGTCATCACTTCTCACCAAAATTATTCTATTTGGAATCCTCGAAAGTGTTATTCTAAATAAACTTCATAAATTCCATTCTCTTTTGAAGAGGATGTTTCATTAACCGTTCTCATGATGTGGTATTTTAAGTAGGGAATTTCAAAATGTCCAATCCTTTATTGTTGGGATCAATATTAAATTAAAAGGATTCAATTTATTTGTGGGGGTATAATGTAACACCCTGAGATTTTAAAATAGGAACATCATATTGGATATCATTTATAAAATGAAGCAATAGTATTTTAAGAATATATAACACACCTTGAAATTAAAATAAAATTATATTTAAATATATTGAAAATGTTCAATAAATTGTGATGCACAAAACACATGATTTGATGAAACACAACACTATTAAAATATCATTCTTTCAACATGACAGTTATAACCAAGATTTTAAGCTGGAGGGTATGATTTTTACAAATTTAATTTTTATAATATTATTTTTTACATATGTGTAAGATAAATTCAATGATTATATATTGATTAGAAGTAAAATAATAGTCATTTGAAATGAAAAAAATTCCCACAAATTTAATTTTTTTGAAATCTAATTTAGTCGCAAATTCAACAAATAATTTAAAATTAATTTTTTACACATTTATAAAAACTATTTTTGAAATAATAATCTCCATTTTTAAATATAATTATAATTTGGTGGGTTTTTCTAAATTTTTTAAAAATATTAATTTTTTGATTAATAGTGAAAATAATGATTTATAATTGAAAATTGTATTTTGGTATAAATTTTATATAAAATTAAATTATATTTAATATTAGTTTTGAAGTATTAGTAGATAAATTAAATTAAAATTTTACTATTATATTTTCTATGAGTAAATTTCATAGTGAATCTTTATAATAAAACATTATATACTTTTTCAGATTTTCTCTTTGGAACCCTTTTTTTCATCATATTTATGTGTTTTATTTTGAATTGGATCTTGCCAGTTCTATGAATCGATGTTTTCAAAATGTATTATATTATCATAATTAAAATAATTCAAATTATATTATAAATTAAAATTAATTTTTTCTATTATGAATAGTAAAATTTGTAAAAAAAATATATGGGTAATGATAAAAGATGATTTACCAAGAGTTAAAATAAAACTGTAAGGGTTAAAATGACCTACCAACATGTCCATCACCCATATTATTTTCATATATTGACACTATAATCCCTATATTTTGATAATGACCCATTTGGGGGCTTGTGGAATTATAAAAACATGTGTTTAATTGATTCCATTCAAAAATAATAAGTATGTCTATTCCCCCACTTATAAAAGGCGACATCTCTCATCCAATATTCACAATCAAAAAGACAAATGGATAACCAAAAACCTACCCAAATATTTTCCTTACATAAATCACCAAATCCTAGAGTCCTTGGATACATTAGAAATAAATTCTAGGAGGTCATTACGATAAACCTAAATAAGTTTCTCGAAGAAGAGGTAAATTCAATAAAACTGTGTTTTCGGTTTACTTATATTTATAAATACTTTGAAAATATTTAAACTATGAATAAATAAATAAATAATCCTCTAAATTTATATTTTATTATTTTATGGTAATTACCTAAATCTATCTTAACTTTTTTCAAATGGAAAATGAAATTTTCAATCGTTTGTACGGCAAACTACTACCTCACAAACTAATGTAGTTCTTTTTCCCTCACCTCCTTTCATGAAAATATGTAAATTTAGATTTATGATATTTATATGGTATTTATGATATTATTATACATCTAGAATTATCCCATCACATATATCTTATTTACTTTCCATTTCATGAGGGATGTGATAACATCTCATGTATGTATCAAAAACTACCGCCTCATGAAGTGATGTGTTTCATTTTTCACTTACAATTGAAATAGTAGGTAGTAAGGATAAAATTTTATAAATATAGGTTGTATTTTTGATCCATGAATATTTTTTCATGTATAATATCGCATAATACTTCCTACCTTCCAATTAATTATAAAATAATGACGTTGCTCATGCGTACGTGTGGACTACAACGTCAATGTAGTGATGTGAAATTTTTTTACATCATTTTTACATGGATAGTAGTAATTATTGATATTAATTATATAAATGATATATATATATATATAATTATTATTTTTATTTTAAGGTAAAATAATTTTTTTCATTCCATCTATCGAGAAAATGGAAACAATGTTCGTGCATTTTTACGGCGTACCTTCCCCTGGAATAGTGTAATTGATTTTCTATCTACAACCTTCAAAGATTACTACCAAAAAATATGTAATGAATATATATGATATTTATATCGTTTTTATAATTATAGATATTACGTAACCATGATAAAATTAAAATGACCAAAATTACTGAACTAAAACATATATGAAAAAAGATGCAATAATTACCAAAAAACAATGATTTTAATAAAGGATTGTTAATTAAAAGGATATAATATAATATAATTATATCATATATTATATGAGATATAATATTATGGTTTATTTATGGACATATAATAAAACTATATTTATTATATTTAAGTTTTAGACACAAATGATGGAAATCAAACCATTGGTAAATGTTTCTTGTCTCACCTTCACTTAATTGAGATATACACCATATTCACCACATATTTCATTAGTTCGTATACATGATACCCATTTTGATATTTTTTATCATTAATATTTTTATCTTTAGGGTATTTATATATTCATTTGATTTTATTTATTTTATGGGGATTATTATTCATAATTTATGAACGTGGCAAGGGTTTATTTCACAATATCATAATTATTCGATATTTTTTAGTCTAAGCCTACCTTGTTGGAATTATTTTATATTTGAATATTAAAATCAATATATTTTGTTTTTATATGGTTGTTAATGAAATTTATCATGTAATAGAATAAACATTCCACCCTTTGCTACTCAAAATGATTGAAAATTTGTTTTTAAGTAAATATGACAATATTTATATCATCGATCGAAAATCCTATCTCATTAAAATCCATGTTTTATTAAAATGGTTTCAAAAATGATTTTATATATTTAAAAATAATTTAAATAAAAATATATCCATACTTTTACTCTTTCAAAAATGCTTGGAATAGAATCTAGCTATTTTTTTAAGAATAAGTGCCATTTGAATTTTACTAAAAATGTCAATGTATTATTTGTTTTACCATTTATTTATTGAACTAAATTTTCACACTTAATAACCACCCTATATTTTAAAGACTATTTTACGAGTTTTTCAATGGTTATTTTCACTAAAACATATTTTCAAATTATTTTTGTGAACATTTAGTTTTAAAAATATTTCAATGTGGAAGGATTATTTCTCTCAAACATGCTTTTAATGCTATTGTTTTGATATTTATATTCAAAATTGACATAAAAAATTGATTTTACATATGATCCAATAATAATATGTTGTGTTAACACCATCCCTTTTAATTTTCTAGATAATATATAATCAATGTGACTAGAGATATTCAATTGTTTTACCATCAACCATATTACTCTGGATGGTTTATGATTATGTATACTGATTGGAGTAAGCATTAACTTTTTGTATTTTAATTTTTTTAATATGAATTTTTATGTTTATTTTGTTTATCTCATTTTATATGAGAAATATATTGGACTTATTATGTTATGGGTGGGTCTAGAATTACATATCCCCTCAATGAACTAGCAGGTCTCATGAGACATATTAGATTGGGTATTTGGATGATTCCTTACCTATTTAATTATAATGTATTGGCTTGAATAGATGATGGTACTAAGTTATGTCATGAGGCCTTAATAGTATGTTAAAGATTCCCAAAATTATGGAATCCATCATTATGAAATTATTCATTGATATTCATTGTGATTGTTCAAATATTTGGAATATTCATGGTTAAGTTTCAAGATTGTGTTCTATTATATATATAATTATTTGATAATAATTTATGAAAACAATATTATACTCATGATATTTATTACATATCTAGTGTTTTATTTATTTAACTTTCCATTTTATTTGGTATTATTTATTCACTACATTCACTATATGAATATACTTATTCAGTATCTAAGTGAACCCCTTTCTTATTTTATTTTTCACAAGACAAAAAGATGTGTTTTGTGATTGATATACAAGTACAAACTATAAAGAATAAATTTACAAAATATTTTCAAATAAAAATCATTGAAATTAACCATGTAATAATATAAAGGAACATTTAAAGGATTGATTAGTCATGATGAAAGAAAAAACAATGCGTGTTTTATAAAATAAAAAATCATTCCTTTCACATTTTTCTAGAAAGATCCAAAAAAACCTCCTTCAAAAAATTACAAGATTATTAGTTTAATTTTTTAAGTAGTCCAAAATTGTTTAAAATTAATTAACCAATCATTACTAAATAGTAAATTGAATTTTCAAACCATATTTAGAAAACCTGGATATGGAAGAAAAAGGGCATTTGGATTAAGAGATAAATAAATTTATCTTTTATTAAAAAAATATTCTCAATAATTCTATATACCAAAAGATAAAAATGATATTATTACTTGGTAAGTTCCTAAATAAAAAAGGATAATAAAATATGTTATGTTTAAGATATAAATATCATATAATTTCCAAAATGTAGACATAAATATATATAATCTCAAATAATAATGATATTTTTAAATAAACCTATACCTTAGGTCTTACTTCCTCTATAAGTGTTCAACCCTCTTGTATAATAAATATGGATTTTTCTACATATATTCTATAAACATTCCCTTATATATCAGGTAACACACTAAAACATTTAAATCAGAACATCATGCTTGGTAGAATGTTTGAAACCAAAAAATAAGATTAAAAGAAAATATAACACCCTAAGGCATTACGATATATTTATTTTTCAATAAAGAGAATCTCTTTGATATATAGTAATGTACACGAGACTAGGTTTAAATAAAACAAAAAATTTAATTAAAATATTATAATTTAAACATGACCCTTATATAATACTCGTTTTTGTTCTTGGTTATGTATAATACTGCCCATGTTATAAAAATTAATTACTTTTCACATGTATATGATAAATTCAATTTTTTCTATTGATTATAAATAAACTAAAAATCAATTAAGATAAAAAGAAATATTTTTCTGAAAAAAAAACTATTTTTTAAAAGGCTATTTAATCACATTTTTTGACATTTATTACAGAATTAATTTTTACCAATTTTATAAAATTTATTTGAAAAAAAATAATCTTTTTTTACTCTCTAGAGAAGCCCTTTCCCCAAGATGATCATATACAGGCATTGATTCGATGGATCCCTCCTCTATTGCATTCAGCTAGATGAGATTTTTCATGTTATGCAGGAATTTCATGATGGTTCCTATGGATCTCATCAGGCAGGGATGAAACTATCCCATCATATTAGAAGGGTGGGATAATTTTGGCCTACCATGGCCCCTGACCGCATTGAGTTCACTAAGAGGTGCCACACATGTCGAATTCATGCTAATTTTGTGCATCGACCACTGAAGCCTCTCAATACTACCAAGTACTATTGGCACTTTTCAGTTTGGGGACTCGATGTTATCAGACCATATCATCCTGTGACATCCCACTGGTGTAGTTTTATTATGACTATCATAGATTTCATCTCCAAATGGAATGAGGTGATTCCCCTCAATGATGATAAGTATTTTTATATCATCTATTTCATGAGCTCCTACATCATTCATCACTTTGGAGTCCCTCGCGTCATTCTCACCGATTATAGATCTAACATCCAGATAGACAAATTGAAGAAACTATATCATAAGTACGGTATCCAATCCAACCATGAATCCCACTATCATGCACATGAAAATTTATTGATCGAGTTGTTAAACATTTCCCTCTCCAAAATTTTGAAAAAAATATAGTTGTTCAGAATAATAAAAGTTGGTCGAACAAGCTCTCCAACACTCACTATGCTTATGATATGGCGACTCATAATTCAACCCAGGTGACCCCATATTTCTATAGTGTATGGAATGGAGGTATTCCTTCCCGTCAAGATATATTTATCATCACATTTCATTGTTTTCTAAGATTAGAATATTTTAAACAATGTGGAAGAAGTTTGTATGGAAGAACTGAAATCCCTTGACCGGAATAGGGTCAATTCTTTACACAATCTTTAGAGGAACCAGAATAAGATAGATAGGTATTTCAATAGAAAATTTCATCTATATTATTTTCTTCAAGATGAAATTGTTTTATCCCAAAGGATGCCAATGATACTTGGAAGACAACTACCAAATTTGGAGCCCAAATGGGAAGGACATTATATCATCCACAAGGTTTACCCCAACAGTTCCAACACTCTTGTAACCAAGGATGGTGAGTGAATTAATCATCCCACAAATGAAAAATTTCTCAAGAAGTATTTTTTATGAGAATATTTTCTTCCTTACCACAAGAAATTAAACTATGTGGTCTGTCCAAGATGAAGGACGTAAAAACTATCCATCTCTATCATCCTGAATGATGGTAAAATGAAAACAGGAGGTATACCCTACGGCCCAAACTCTAGGACCTTAAACTAAGTTCACATCCATCGATACTCCATGATGTTAAACAACATATAATTTCATAAACAATGTGGGACCTAATTCCTTACCTTATGGGATATGTAGGAGTGCCTAGATATTTTGTGTTTGGGTCCGGCCCCATGTTCCTCCATCTTCAGTGTCTCGACCTATGAATTTTCCTTGGAGTACCTAGTATAGAGTGGGATTATTTTGTCCAAATTCATTTTTGGTATGCAATATCCATGACAGGTTACTCCCTTATGATCACCCTCCCCCCATTCATACATTCCTACCATATAATGGTAGATTTCACTAATTTTAAGGAACTATATATGCCTTGATTCCAATCTTTATTGGATACATAGGAATTCCAGGATGTTTTTCCTCTAGGTATAACCCTAGGATCCAAAAAACTTCTCTTTTCTTTGGCCCCTTTTCATATGTTCCCTCCTAGAATTATGTGTTTTGCAATATGAGTCCTTTTTGGACTTCATTAACATTGGGTTTTATTTGTCATGCCATTAATACCCCATTTTCAGGACATTATCCTCCCTTATGTCCTTACAAGATTTTTTTAAACTACATGTAATTTCAAGAACTATATGTATATTTATTCTCATCCTTATGGAATATATAAGAACTCCCAGACATTTTGTCTACTGGTCGAACCCCAAGTCTTATTATTTCTCTTAGACCATTGGCATGAGTTCTCTCCTAGGAATGTGAATAGTGTGATGTGAAGCCGCTTTTTCTTCATTCATATTGGGTTGTTTTAACATGACATACACATTACTCATGATATATCAAGAACTACATTTATCTTCATTTATATCCTTAAGGGATACGTTGGAACACCAATGATTTTTGTCTTCAGGTCCATCCCTAGGTTGATTAACCCATTTTACCCTCTTCCTTACTCATCCTTTTTATTCATATTCCTTCATTTGATCCAATCAACATTTGTCTTGTCAAATTAGTATGCTTATATGCACTGCGGTACATGACATAGTGTGTTGGATTCTCGATGGACATTCTCTCATTCTGCCACCATGATTTTTTGTTCCTTTCATTTTGGTCCCCAAAATCATTCACATCTCAATGGACCCCCAGACAACTTGGTATCATGCCACCTTTGCTCACCTACTATTATTTTCCAATTTATCATAGGGTCTCAAATTATAATTTTATTTATGTCCCACATTACAAACAAGGTTAGTGGTCAATCATAAATTGTTTATTACCATTCCAGGTCACATGATATGAATGTTGTGTTGTGAACATGGTATGTTGTTATCCTCCAAACTTATCACCAACTTGGTCAGCTCCCAAATGTTGGTCTCTTGATTCCCACTCCTTCTCATGTTCAAATATTTAAATGGAATTTTTATACCCTCGGTGTCATTCCCCCCCACACCTTTGTGTGCTGTGTAGGTGGACAAGCGTCATGAGGTCATCATTGGACCCTCACCTTCATTCCATAATTAAATGTTTTCATGAGTTCTAAAGATCTTTTCCACCTCTTTTTTCTCACATCGAGCAAGGATCACATGGTCTTAGAGGTTTGGATAAGGTTTATACCCACATAAAAAGTTGTACACCTCTATGGTCTAAAATCTACTACCATTAACTATGATTTCATGTCCAAAAGTCTAAACATCTTGACTTAAGATTTAATAGACATAAGGCCTTATTCTTTTATTGGTTTTTGATAACCCTCATTTCAAGGGATGAGGGGGAACCCTTACAAGGCCCTTAGTCTTAGAGATGACATTTCTCATAGGCTTGGAGACATTACAGGACCCGTAGGTCATAAGGAAATCATACAGACTATGACTACTTAAAATTATCACTCCCTAGCATCTGCATCACGATTATCTCTCCACCTTTGAATGGCTATTCCGCTAGCTTTCTGGTACATGATGAATAGGCCTGGTACCAATGGAAATTCCATACCCTCTCATTCTTATAAAACTGTTAGCCCTGCTCTAGTGAATGCATCCTGCTATTGAATCCTCCTCTAGAGCTGGTTCCTTGAGGAGGCTGTCTGTGCATCTATATATTAGGTGTCCCTAAAGGCCATGAGGTGGCCCAAAGGCCTTTAGGTGGATGAAATACATTAATGGTGGTCTAAAAGAATTACTGACCCGATGGTCTGGGTGGCCCAAAGGCCTTATGGACTTCAAGACCAAATCGGTGGCCCAAGGTGAATAGTTCTCACTGTTAAAGTAATGAACAATACCTGTTATAGTAACTACTACAGTACCAACACATCCCTGCTACAGTTCCTGCTACCGTAACAGCTATAATGACCCATAAATACGTCTTTAATTTTATTTAAACCTAGGTTGCAAGGATGCACATAGAGAGACCTCGCCAACTAGGATAAGGCTCGTGTGCACATCCTGACTTTAAGTTGTGTGTACATTCTGTTGAGAATTTGTAATACAGTGTAGACCATTTTTATCCTCTTTCATGGTGGGTTTCATTTTGACACTTCATTGCATATCTAATTCTCACGGTCTGAAATCTTAGACTTTAAACTATGATTTTTAGTGTTTGAGTTCACATGACATTAAAATGTGTAACAACCCTTATTTTTCTCACTTAAGAGAATATCTCCCCTTTCATGGTATTGACCACATGCCCTACCAGCTCAGGCACTATGTATGGCTTGATTCCTTCCCTATCAAGTTACATAGAGATGTCCAGGCATCTCATCCTTCTACCCATCTGAAGGGCTATAAAATCCCAATTTCAGCCTTCTTTCCACAAATCCCCTTTTTATAATGCACGGTGTGGTGTGGAATTATTTGTCTTTATTCAAGTTAGGTTGTGCATCGCACCACAAATTTCTCTTTTTGGGTACCCATTTCCAAGTCATTTGATAATAAACTACATCACGACCTTCATCTCATAAGACATTAAACTGTAAAAATCTAAATAACTATGTATGGATTGATTCCTACCTCCAAATGATATGTAGTTTTCCTAGAAATTTCACCTATGGTCCCAACCCAAGGTTTATTAACTTTATAGCCCTATTGGTCCCTATCACAGTCCACAATCTATGACCCTAAACAAGGATCCCTTAGTCCATGTAACATGACATTAAATTATTATCCATAGTCCATGAAATATGATCTTAATCTACGTGAAACGTCCTGATCAGATGACATTAAACTATCCATTATATCATCCTCATAGTATGAAATTAAACATCATGATTATCAACCCCATTTTCAGGATGTAAAACTATAAGATATCCAAGGCCCTTGCCAAAGAGGTCCTTTTTGAAAGTAGGTTTCATCACAATTCAAAATGATACACTCACCCAATGTTCTTTCATCAGAGTGGCATAATTGCATGGGTATTTAAATCCATTAGAATATCCCATAACTCTATCTTCACACATCAAGTTGCCTATATTTTGATCCCCATCCACCTTCGTGTCTAATGGAACACCAAATAGAATGGTTACATGTTGCTTCAGCTAACCTATTGTTCTGGGCCAATGTTCCAAAGGACAATGGATGACACTTCATGTTTTGACCATGTTATGAACATGGTTATCGGTTGAACCTCATTTTTAGTCCCCATTTCAAGATAAAGTGATATGTATATGGCGTTGAGAACATGGTTAACAGTTATCCTCCATCATCATTCCATCATTATTATGTTCCAAATTTTGGGCAACAAGAATAACATTTCTTGTTCCCCATTGTTCGGATTGATTCTAATGCCCCTGTAACTTTCCTAATTGTGCACCAAATCACGTTGAGAAAGGTGACATGACTGATCTGAGAACCTTACTCTATATGTCATAGCCCACTCATCTAATCCGAAACATTGAGCGGTTAGTTAGACATCGATATTTTAATGACTGTCTAGTGATCTCTTGTCCCTGGTAAGCAGTTTCACAATCTTCTGTTGCTTATCACATAGGGGTGCTTTCCCTCTGCATGCAAGAGAAGCTGGAGTTAACCCAGACGGAGACAGATTCATGTATCCTTCATGATGTGATGACAGGTAAGGGTTCCACCCCTTGTTATATTGCTTATATAGTGAGGAAATGTCGAGCTAAACTTGGAACCAGCATCCAAGTGTCACACATCTAGCGCGACGGTAATAAGGTTGCGGATCACATGGCTTCCTTGGAGGTCCTGATATTTATCTCTACTAGTATTATCCCTATAAATAGTTTGAAACTAGAGTGTGTTAATTTACATAGAGGGGATTCCCTCGGCTTACTCTATTTTAATCCCCCTAATTCCAAAGGTCCCTTGGATGTCTTGGTTGTTTTGGTTGTTTTGTCTTGTTCTATTTTCTCTTTATTCAAATAAAAATTTGATTTGGATGGATAGTTTATCACATAGGGAATGACCCATTTGAGAATAGAGATTGTTTTTTAGTTGTTTCACATATACTATTAGGACACAGTAATGAAAAAAAATAAAAAAATATATCCATGCATTCATTTTTTGTGAGCAAGAGAGTAAAATAAATATGTCCTAGTTTGGCCAAAACATGGCCCTTATGGGTCTTCCTCACCATAATTTATGTGACAAGATTGAGTGGGGAGATCAATTTGATATTCAAAATTGTTGTTCGAGAGTGTATCCCAGGTTGAGTGATGGGATTGAGGTATCATAACCTCTCATGTGCGCAACAATTCAGCTGTATAGGAATTGGAATATTCTACACACTTTAAATGACCTCTTTCCCTCACTAATGTGATTAAACTGTCGATAAAACTTTACTAGTACCATTATTTCCATGTTGATGCACTCTCCACAGGCTAGCTACATCCCTATAATAATTATTCTCAGCTGCACTCCCATGTGCACATCCCTCACTTGAAACACCAACCCACTGATCAACATCAAGATTATTCCTAGCAGTCTGACTATCAACTATTTCCCATCCCTAATGTTGTAACCCCAAAGATTCCATGAGATATCCTTCATGATCTACTATAAATAACCTTAATTTCCTATATGATCCCCCTATACATGTAGGGGTATTTTTCAATATTTTTCTCGTTGATTCATTTCCCTCGGGTAGAAAGTTTAGGAAATAGCCAAACCACTGATTAAAGTGGGTGTCTCTAGTATTATTCTTATCATCATCCTTGCTCAGCATCAGGTTCAGTAATTCCTTCCCCAAACGAGGCATCAGATCCACATCCTTATAATCATTCATGTTAGGAAGGAACTCATTGTACGTTCTTCCCAGAATCAAGAAGCTAGAGATTTTATGGAGATCGCAAAGGATGATACCGAACTCCCCATGATGAAAGTGGAATGTGTTAGTATCTGATGACCACCAGCTTATAGTTTTGGCATGAATTATTTTGGATGGAAAACATGGATTTAGAAAGCCTATTCTACTTCATACAGGCCTAATCACCTCAACACTTTCATGAACTCGACACTAGATGAAAATTCCTAGTAGGCTAAGGCCCACTCATCAGTGATGTTGCCTCCCTAGCAGAGATCCTAGCTATTAGTCCATGACTTATCTGGATTCCCAAGCCCTACTTTAATGATCATCTTATACTTAGGTGGGGAAATTTACTCCACGAACTCTCTACTATTGATGTTTTTGACATGATTGTAGAGGCAGTGTGATGTGATAGGAATATGATCCTTCCCGACATGAACATACATAGCCATAAAGACTTGGTATTGTGTTGGTGTACCTCTAAAGCAGTAGGTTGTCTCACCATGTCATACCATAAGAATGAAGAAACCATCCCACAAACAAAAGTTCTACAGTGGAATCTTCTTGTATGGTAGTTAGTACTTCTGAGAATTCGATAGCAGTGTCATTAACGATTTGTTATCGGGGTTACTCAGAATATACTCTCATATTTGAATATTGTTATCCATTTCATCCCTCAGGGTGACATCGAAGATAACATCCCGAACATCTTCTTGAGAATACATTAGTTTGTGACTTATAAAAGTTTTTGATTCTATTCGCAGAGACCTTTTACATAGCCCATTCACAGAACAATCTTTCTCTCAGCTCAGATCACACAGAAGAATTGCTTTTTGATGCACTAGTTCACTGAAAATCATTCACAAAGAACTAAACCGAATGACCAGGTTCACACAGGTGCATTCGTGGGGATGATTTTCTTACAAATAAAGATCTTCAACATAGTTGTTCACTAATATCAAATTAAAGACAAAAAATAAATAGGGACCTATTTATATTCATTCCAATTCTCTCATCGCAATGAACTTCACGACAACCTTCTCCCACCCATAGTGGTGACCTCCATCAACAGTTTGTAGCACATTGCACCATATTTGAGATTTTTTCATAATCTAGTGAATATTTTCATTGAGGTCCCTCAGAATCTGACCATCTTCTTCCTCAGCCCCCATTTAAGGGGGGGACATTTATTGGTGTCGAAATTCATGCCCCCATTGGCATGAATAATTTCCCAGCTAGATCAATGCCAAACATGGAATCAAGTGTCCATGAGGTTGGGGAAAATATATCAAAGGGGTATGTTTCGCAATGATCCTCTGTAAAGATGCTTCACCAACCCATTCGCAAATGGATGGCCTTTGTGCCATCTAACTCCCTTCGCAAACCTTCTTGCAAATGGACTGCCTTTGAGAAATCTCACTACCGTTGTGAACCCAATCGTGAACATATTCCCTCTACGGCACTTCATTTCCTTCTCCACACCCTATATTTTCTATGCCTCCATCCAAAAAAAATCTTCTTAGCTCATATGCCTATAGTTAGAAGGCTCACCCTCTCTCCAAACCATTATTACTCCAACCATTCACCTTCCCAGCTACTGTTTCACGAAGATCTTCACAAATAAAAATATGAATGGTCTAAGGTACTTGATCTCTATGAGATATGCCTCCTTCGGTTGATCATATACCCCAAATATGGTGGGGATTCCCTTTTTAAATAATTTCTCCCTTCGTAATGGAGGGAGCACCTTCAGGTTTCCCAAGGCTATGTGAAACATTAATATTTCTGGGAGCACTCTCAAAATTAAGACCACTTTGATAATGTGAAGCTCCATTCCACTGAATCCTATCATTTTGAGGGACCCCTCCTTTGTGAGGCACTCTTAATTCATGACCCTTCTTCTTCGTGAATCCCCAAATCTTCATGAAGACCCTATATGTGAACCCTTGTGCTTTATATACCCTTATCCTATGTGGACCTCTAGGTGGGTATGAGGAGATTTCATTGTTCCTCAAGTGGTGTCTCATACTTCATTTTTGTGCCTCATGCTTGTTTTCAAAGGCATTCTAACAACTATTTCATCTTCACATAGCCCTATTAACATGATCCCCTCAAGTTACCACTCCTCCACCTCACTCCTATTAGGCATTACTTATTCCATACCTACCCTAAGTGTGGGTCGGTACAATTTATTTAAGTATAATGGATAAGGAGTGAGTCCTAATCGTCCTAACTATAATATGTTAATCTTCCAAGAACCATTTCTTCCAACACATGATGTGAAACTATAAGATAATGCATGTGTGATTGGTATGAATGGATTAGAGATTGGATGAGACCAGGAGCTATTTTCTCCCCCCCCCCTTTCAATACACCCTCTCTCTCCCTTTGGGATTTGTCACTATGTTCACCCTAGGCATTCTCCACATAATCACCAACTCTCATATTGATTGGGTGTCCCCTATACTATTGATATCGATCTATATCATCCTAGTACATCAGATATACCCCAAGAGCTTCCCTCTAGGAGTAAGTCGAAATCACCATCTCCTCAGTTCATCTTAGTGTATATTACCCACACAATATCCCTCGTGGCCACACCTCTCGAGACACGATCATCAAGTCTGATGCTACCTCTTGTTTCTCCCACCGATCATGACTCACATGAGCTTAGATTATGTATTAACCATTACATCGTCTATGGTAGGATGGACATGCATAATCTCCACACCCCTTTCTATTCTCGAACTACATGGAATTTGATCCCTACCCCCACTGCAGGCTACATATGAAGCCTCTCTAAGGACCAAGCCCATCACCTATCAGTTCTGTCCATTTTACATCGATTCAACTTCATCCCACCTGATGTTAAACTGTAGTATCAAACATTATGGGATTTTATCCCCATCTTCTACATAGGGTATGTAGGAAGATTCCATGAGGTTCAACCCCAAACAATGGTAAAATATAGTGCTCCCTCCTATGGACACACCATCCCGAGTTGACATCTTCCCTCGTTGGGACACATCTCCAAGATCCACTTCAATGAGGTGTTCTGATCCACCTAGGTGGCTAACCACTCATAAAACCGGCACTAAATCAATACTCCTCCTACCAAGAGTGTCCCCCTTTCAATGTACTACTGACCATGCGTAAGCCCCAACATGTCTTTGGGTTTCTATCCCTTATGTACTCCCAGATTCTATTCATATTTTAGAACTACATAGACATTGATTCCCTACTATAGTGGTGTGTTGGAATCCTCCTTGAGGTTCAAGCCCACAATTCACATCCCATCCTGGTCTATCCCATAAACCCTTTTTTTTCGGGAACTTCATGCCTCAACAAAAGTTTCAATTTCCTTCAGGTCCCTTCCATCCATCCATTCTCACAACCCATCTCCTTAGGTGAATCATCACCCCATTCCAAAAATACATTGGTTATGATCTCTGTCTCTTATATAGGGTGCGTACAAAGCCTCCCTGAGGATAAAGACCAACACCACCATCATTTTCATATCGGTTACTCATCATTCACCATACAATTCATTCAAACATATTTTCATACATATTGATTCTTACCTGGATGGCCACATCTTGGTGGGATCATGCCATCCATATGGGTCATCTCAGTGCATAATCCCCATACATTAATATGATTTCAACTTCTAAAGGCACTCGAGCCATCTCAATACATAATCCCCAAACCACCCCTTCGAACTATGTGGGTTTTTATCCTTGTCTTCATAACAGGGTATGTAGGAAAACATCTTGAGGTTCATTCACAACCAATGGTAAACCTTGGTGTCCCTCTATGTGGGACCTATCTTCTCTCTAATCCTCCTTTCGTGGTGTCCAGATCTACCTTCACAATGTGAAACCCTATCTTCAAGAGACATTTCATCCCCATTTCATTCACATTAGGTGTTCGGATCCTTCCATCTAGTAAACCATCAAGGAACTCCCTCCTAGGGATATACCAATTTGAACCAAATTTATAAGAGTTTCAATCAGACCGATCCATATTCAGACTATGTTAAACTCGCGGTATACCCCGTGTTAAACATGGAAGGCTATAGAAAACCTTAGAGACATGCCTCTAGCATTAGGTACCCAACAATCTATGTGGGAAGCATTGAGTTTATTCACCTTTTAGAATACCTCTGATGAGGAATAATATAGGTGTTTAAATGTTCCATCATCAAGACATTCCATAGATTCCTCAACGTGACTACTCTGTGGAATGAAGGTTGATGTCCTGACATGACAATTTGAAATTTCCTAGTAAAATAATCATACTTTACCGAAATCCACAAAGATATGGCACCAGGAATGATATTAACTAAGAACGTCTTAATCTATAAGGGATACTCGTATTAGGCAATGAGTTTTGAGGAGGAATCCACAAAGGAGTTACGGATATCCCATCATCAAGATTGGATCAAGGAACAAGCACCATTGAAGAGGTGATTGATATCCCCCCGCCATTTGAAAGCAGGAATACGGGGTACAATGTGACTGTCAGTGATAATCACACGCTCATGGTGGCACACACTGACCAAAAGCACTGAAAAAACTGTTCAAGATTCTGGAACCACAAAAGGAGAAGGCCACTACTTTCTCATTAATGAATCCAACACCCTTGTCCCCTAATGATCATGTTGTAATTTCAATAGTACCTAGAACATGTTGATGACTTTAGAATGTAGTATCTTATCTTTTTATCCATAATATGAAATAGGTAATCAATCAAATGGGTATGGGGTTCAATATCTACATTCCACCACCTCATCAGATAAGAAGGACCCGATTTATACCTCCTCAATAGGTAAAAATGAATACCTTGTGGATAGATGTAAAACCAAATGGAAACAAAAACTAATAGGACACCCTCCCCAGTCTCTCAACCATGTCAAATTGGCCCATAAACCATGGTGCCAACTTACCCTCCCTACTCATCTGATGATTTCCCAGGTGAGGTGAAATATTTAGAAAAACCCAATCACTAACCAAAAACTACACTGGATAAAGATAATGGTTTGAATAGTATTTTTGATAACTTTCTACCCTAATAAAGTTTCTATAGATCAACTAAACCATCTTCATTTTATCCTGAATCAGACTCGGCCCTACCAAGGACTACTCTCACAACTATTCTCAGCACAAGGAATATTAACATTTCCTCCCTTAAAAATCCCCAAAGGGTGCCATCCTAATCAAAACATAGTAAATATTGTTATAGGAAAACAAAACCAAAGGGTAATTCCTATCCCAAGAACCAAAAAAAATTAATAACACAATCATAGAGCATATCATCATGAACTTGGATATCCAACTATATATGTCCATCCATTAGCAGATGAGAAGTCGTCTCCAATTTCAATTGGGAAACCTTTGCCTCTGGAAAACCATTATATAATATATATATGTGAAGATCAAGTCCCTGTTATAAAAACCATTTAAGAATCCCAATGAATTCTCATAATTTATTTCAGAAATAAGTCCCCAATATGTTCCACTTTCATCATTTCCTTTATTGGAATGAAATGGGTTTCTTTAGTGAGTCTATCAAAAATCACCCAAGTAACATCCTTCCCACAAGTTTTCATGTTAATGTAATGAAAATATACATGTAAATTTCATCCCACATACAAACCAGAATGTGTATTGGCTGTAAAACACCTAAAGGTATCTGGTGTTCCATCGTAACTCTCTGACAAGTGAGACATTAGGATACAAAATCCACAACTGACCCCCTTATCCTTCACCACCTATAACAGAATCTTGTATCATGGTATATGTTGATATAACCAGGGTCCATGGACCAACATGACCAGTATCCATTGTCTCACATCTCTTGTATTAGAGAAAAGGGAAAAACCAACTAGGTACAAAAGAACAAAGCTCCATTGGGTGATCAGGACAACTCATCTAAGGACTCCCCAATATTTAAAACTTCTCATAAATGTAATCTCTCATTTTCTATCATCTACTCAAGTATAAATCACTCATAAATATATAATTAAACCCTTAATTAGACCGAGAACACCTATACACCAAACTCCTTCACTCCTAAACTCATCTCGATAAAAAACCTCATCATAGGCCACTCTTCATTTGATTCCTTCACTATTGGATCAGTAACCATATGATCAATTAATTTTCAACCAAATTTCCATTCCAAGTGGTATATACAATATCCAAGTTGGTCTCATAAAGATACCCAACCAATCGTTCCTATCGCAAATTCATATACCTCTAAGTGAAAACATACTTTGAGCTTTTTTTATCCGAAAATACTTTTTTTCACTGCCCAAAAATATAGTGATTCCTCATCTTGGGTGCATGTATAACCATTTCCAACTCTATATCATGGGTAGGGTATTAATTCTCATGGGGGAGTAACAATCATGATCCATAGACTACCACAATTTTACCTTTCTTCAAGGTACATCCAAAAACCTCAGTTAATGCATTACAGAAACATCATAACCAGAACTTTATTCCTAGTGAATCAACATTGGTTCTGAATTCGAACTCACTTTCAAATCCTGAAAATAAATCTAACATTGTTCACCCCCACTCAATGTTTACACCCTCACATGTGAAATCTATAATCCGAGATGCAATATTTGATATGCCTTAAACAAACCACCTATAATAACCTTCCAACAACAAGAAGCTTCATATCATAAAAAAATTGGGAATTTTCCAGGATAGAACTGCCTATACCTTTTTAGGATCCACTGATATGCACATCTTAGATATCACATGCCCTGGAAACTTCACCTCTTGGATCCAAAACATGCACTTAGATCGCTTAATATACAATTGATGTTCTTTCAAGGTTAGATGAATTGAAACAAAATGGTTCACAAGTTCATGCTCGGACATGCAGTTCACACAAATATAATCTACAAAAATAAAATAAAAATAAGATTCTAATAACTGATGAAAGATCTAGTTCATTAAATATGTAAATACTAAGAGATAATTAGTGAGTATGAAAGATATACCTAGACACATGAGATGCCCATATTTATTTTGAAACACATTCATGTGTATATCTTCTAATAGAACTCTAAAATGATGGTAACCTGGAAAAAAGTCAATCTTAGTTAACCAATTATCCCCTCTAAGATGACCAAAGAGATCATCATTTATGAGTGAAGGATAATTTTTTTAATGGTCCCCCAATTCAACGTTTGATAGTCAATAAAATTCCTAAGACTTTTGTCTTCCTTATTTGAAATGTGTACAGGTGAAGCCCCTGCTGAAACACTAGGACAAATAAATACTTTTGCCAATAGTTCCTCTAGATTAGCTTTATGTTCCACCAACTCAGTGGGTTACATTCAATAGAATGGAACAAAAATGGGGATTGTTCCTAGGAGTAGGTAAATATTAAACTCGACATCTCTCTATTGTGGTAAACCAAAAAAATAATTCAATAAGTCCTCTTGGTATGCACAAAAAATGGTCGGTAGCTTACTATCCATGTAATGGTCAACTGCATCAAGAATCATTTTTGACAACTAGTATGATATTATACCAGTATAGGGAATAATGTGACCTGCTCTTCCTGATCTATAATCCCACTCACCCTAGAAGACATGAGTGACCCCATCAAAAAAAAGAACAATACCCAATGGTGATAAAAGTATATATAAGACATAATAGTGATAATCCAATCCATGTTGAAAATAAATTCATTGATGTCAAGATCAAATATTAGGATGTCCCAAACCACCTCAATGTTGACTATCACAACTCAACACATGGGAAACTTGAACTATATTTTGGACCTCTTTCCCAAAGTCATGGAATGATCCAACAAAAATGGAATAAGATCTGAATGAAAACCCAACACATAAATAAAATTTTATGGTATAAAAAATTAGTATCACATATATCTTACAATGTTATCACCATATAAGATGAATCAAACATCGTAACTATAATAGTACCAAGAGCTTCATTTGATTCCTCTAGCACACTCTTTTCAACATAAGGTCAACCTAACAAGCACCTTAGACATCCCCCTTAGCAGAAGAATGATCCAAACCACCCTTGGGAAAATCAAAGTGAACCTAAAATCCCTTGGTGAAAGAGGATCCTTTCTAACATTACTAGGACATACAATCATAGAAATGTTTTAGATAGAAAATACACCCACAAATATGATACATCCTAGGAGGCTCTGCACAATGAGGCATGTTTTGATAAAAAAACTCCCATATGGGAAGTGAATAACATGTTTTTTTATATAAGTGTCCTCCAAAACTATTCTTGTAGAAAAATAACCACCCTTTCACTTCCATTTATAACCAGAATAAGCAACCTATTTAACCACTATACCAACTGATGCTCTACTAAAAAATGTTCTTCCAACTATGTCCACCACAACCAATGATTATTTTTCTGCTACCTCTATAAATTTAGTAAGTAAAAAAATATGATCGACCAAATATCAGCATTTATCACCATCAAAATCATTTGATCCTTCATGTAATAATTAGTGACATTCTTTGTTTCCATATACACAAACATAGTAAAATGGGAGGGTACATGAGAATGGTATTCTCGCCTTTCTCCATGGTTAGAAATTCTTGGTTCTTTGATTCCCATAATGTCTTAGGATTAAAGCAATAATTAAATATCTTCTCAAAAATAAATCTAGATATGAACCTCTTTAAAATTAGTATGTATTATAGATTCTGACCATCTTCTTTTTTCCCCTTGGGAATATTCATGGAAAAC
Organism: Viscum album; assembly: GCA_963277665.1. Classification (NCBI taxonomy): domain Eukaryota; kingdom Viridiplantae; phylum Streptophyta; class Magnoliopsida; order Santalales; family Viscaceae; genus Viscum; species Viscum album. Next base: position 2,119,097,964 of record OY728143.1, on the reverse strand, counting down.
CCACTTGAGAATATACTGCACTATTCTAAATGTTGAAGATCCTCTCAATATATTCTACCCACTTGTCTGAATATTGGGTCCATTTTTTCACCATAGAATATAGGTGGATACTGCTTGTTAAATTCCAATACATGATCCACTACTCATCCGTTGTTCAAAAAAACTACAGAACCCTGAGTCTGAATGGTACATACAGCTTCTTTGACCAAATAAGGGTCTGCTATAAGATTCTCCTCGCAATCCTACCTCATGTCACCCCCTTTCATATTTGGAAGATCTCTTCTAGGTAGAATTTTCCATTAATTAAAATATAATATATCGAATCACTCATGAGAAACTAGAAATCCAATGCAAAAAATTATAGAATCCAAAAAAATCATTAAAATTATAATAATTTAAATCAATTATGAATTCTACCACAAAATGGAAACACACTTTGAAAGGAACATATCTGTTTAAATAAAATCCAATATAGTTTATTCCATAGATCAAACACACACAAAGTCCCAAAACATTTTATATAGGTTAATTTGAATATATTTCCCAGTAAAAACATTCAAATGTACCTAAAATCTATTTCTAAAAATTATTAATGATTTTACAACCACCCATAGAAACATGGATTTAGTCACAGGAGTGAGGTGGACTTATCCCTTTACTGAAAATAATATCAAAATTATAAAAATCCTAATCGTGTCTACCCATGAAATAGAACCAACACATACAGTGTTGACAAGCTTTAAGTGGTGTATGTGATTTAATACCAAATTGTAATAGACCAAATTTGGTAAACAAGACCAACCACCCAAGCTATCCCATTATGAGGTGAGATAAAACAAATATAACAAAAAAAGTATTGAATATAAGAAAAACAATACATTCAACCAGAGTACAATGAAGAAAAGGGAGATACAACTAATCCAAATAGGGTACACTATGATATATGGAAACTCTAGAGTAAAAATTCTCCTTACGACTAACCATCATGTCCATAAACCATCCTAGATCGAATCAACGATGTATAGGGAATCGAAAATTCTATAGATTACTCTTATATTTACTTTTATCCTTCAAAATAAGTTATATAACTTCCCAATGGAACAATTAGGTTGTGGGAAACATTTCCCTATAGGAAACCACAATGGAATCTATACAAGTTTTAATATAATTAATGTTTATGTTTTATTTTAAAAAAGAGTTTGAAAATAATTTTTATAAATAAAACAAATTGAAAACATTTATTAAACACTCCGTTGATTTATAAAATAAATCATTTCATGTTTTCTACATCCATGAACATTCTAGTTATAAAACAAATTGGGTAAAAATACAAATATATAATTATAAATGTGATAGAATATCCATGAAATAATCTATCATGAAATAAAAAACATGAAATCAATGTAACTTCCACTCAGGATCTAGGCTATGAAATAATAAATTTTATACATTCATGATCCCAAAAAGAATAATTTTGTATCTCACTAATATCAACTCCAGTCACAGTCCATCTGTATACAAGAGGATATATCAGTGTGGTATCACAAACACTAAAGTTACCCATGTATATTTCTAGATTCACCCAATTATCCCACTATGTAATGTTTGTAAATTTTTAAATTGAAAAAAAGATCACATTTTTATAAAACAATTTCAAATACAAGACTCTCTGCTTCGGGGTTTGAAAATCTGTTTTCTTCCAAATTGGGGAAAATCCATTTTTAATAAAAACCCCTATTTAAAACATAAACCCATCCCCTTTTAAATCTCCATATTCACAATTAAATTTAAAATATCAAGGAATAAATAATAAAAATAAAAAGTTAAATAAATTGGGGCCCTTGAATAGATCCACCAATATCAATGATGTATAAAACCTAACCTCATTTGACAACATGGATTGGAAACTAAATGATCTCCCTTCCAAAGACAAGGTCCAATAAGATTCTGAAAAGGATCAAAAGAAAAAGTGATCTGATTAAAAACCCACATCCAAACCATAGTCAAAACCAAAAAAATGATGAAAAAGAAGAAATTACTACCCAGAGAGGAGGAAACCAACTATAATGGCTATCAATTTCTGAAACAAAACAGATCTAGGCAGAAATGAGTCACCCAAAATCACTCAGTGAGCTCTCTAGGTCATTCGAGGAAAGATGAAAATAGAATGAATGAATCATATCACATGTACAAAATCCTAAAAAACAACACCATAAAATTTATAAAGCATGAATACCATTTGTATGTCGTGTAATCCTTAGGGTTTTTATATGCTAAAAACCCCATCGACATTTATTTAAAAACTATATTTTTATACATTCTTAGAATGTACCCGTACAGGTAGTTTAAACCATTCACACCATGTACCCAATTCTTGGATTCTTCCCATCATCCATTACACTGTTTGAACTTAACATACATGGAATGTAAGTGTAATCAAGTAGTAGAAACTATAGGTCCTTATGTATAAAATTCAAAAAAAACCTGGAAATCACCATTACATGTATCCTCCCAATTTTATGGTCAATAATATTCATCAAATAAAAAAAGAAATATAAATAAAATATTATAACATAAATAAAATAAAGGTAATGAGGAACTATAATATCATATAATATATCTCCAAATTATAATCTTTTATCACCTCTTAATTAAAAATTATTTTTCAAATTCATTATTTTAGGTAATAACTGATTCATTTTTCCGATAATTTTTGGTTCGATAGTGTTGGTATATGTACTTTCTTCGAGGTTAAATAATATCAATAATGGAAATAATTATATTAATATTATATATTTTCTTTATGTATATATTTTCTTATATTAATTCAAAAAATTTATAAATGGAAAAATGAATTGCACCATTTATGGAGATGGCGGGTCATACGTACACATGAATGTTGTTTACTTTTTTAAAAGGATGGAATGAAATAAATATAGATAATTATTAACCATTAAATAATACTTACTATATAATATAAATCATATAAATTAATTAAATCCTTCTTTATTATTGTCAAATTAAAATATAAATGGAAAATGAATCTCATCATTTAGTTTTGGTTGAAGCCTACATGTACGCACTAGGGATGGTTTCATTTCAAAAAATATTGGAAGGTAAGAAGGTAAATGTGATATTATAATCTTATAATTATAATTATTTCATAACAAATCATATATAAAAATTAAAACCATCATAATTTAAATCAATAAAAGTTGTCAATGAAAAATAATTTGTATCACAACGGGGAGATGGTATGTCGTTTGTACCCATGAGTAGTACATTAACATAACATTTTTTGGGAAAGAGGGTATGTAACTATGGTTTAATAATTATAACAATATTTAATTATATTTAGTATACATTGTTTTACAATTTTATGATAAATAAAACAATTTTAGTATAGGTAAAAGAGTAAGTAAAAAAGGAAAGTGATCGGTTAGGGAGATTACACCTTATTTGGAAGAACTCCATTAGATCTGCACTTAAAGACCATCAAGATGCTATTTTCGGAATAAAATAACATATAGAATGTGGATATGGATTTTGGGAAGAAACAATGGTAGGGGTGGTCATGATATAAGTCTCAATGCGGTTTAAACATGTGAAAGTAGGGGTTTCCATTAAAATGAGAGTGGAGGGGCACTCTTTGTATTTATTAAAATATTAATTTAATATAAATTAATTTTCATGTACAATGCCCAAAAATTGATTATATTAGAATCTAATATGTGTGTGAATTAAAGTAATCTGGTAAAATATTATTTGTACAATTTTTAGTTGTTTTTAGTTGTAATCTTTTATTTTTAACTTCCGGTTAACCCTTTTGACAATTACTATGATATTAATGTTTTATACCATTTAAGCATTAATAATGTTACAATAAAATGAGAAAAGATCCTTAGATAAAGATTTTTTTATTTTTAAAACAATATTCCAGTATTTTTTAAATTACTATAATTTTTATAAAATTATAAAATATTGCATAAAATTTTATTTATTACAACATATCAGTAATGTCATTTTTAAAACTATTAATATAATTTTTCATTGAATACTTGAATAAAAATAGTGAAATTTGAATATAATACCTTTAAAACTACCTAAAAATTCATATAGATCAAGAAATTTTTTTGGATACTTTAAATCATTAAATTTTATAACTTTTAATATTTTTAAGATCATTTATTTTATGATTCCATTAATTGGATAAGTGTTGTGTCAGTATTGTGTAAGAATTTAAGGAAAGAATTCATTCCATAAAAATTACAAATATATTTCTATGAAGAATATAAATAATTTTATTTAAAAATAATATTTATAACAGAAAATATCCTCTAGTTTTACGTTTGTTAAACATATTTTATTCATTGAAAACAACACTATAACATTTTTGACAGTTCATTAAATAAATTATTATAAAGTTCATAATCACATTAAAAAGGGGGAAAACGAAATATAACTGAATTTTGGATTATTATTGATTATATGGAATCATTAAGTAAAATTTATAAAATAATTAGGTTCATTATCTCGTCCTTATGATATTATTTTTAACCTTAATTACTGGATTTACCGTTTACCATGGTTATAAGAATTAATTAGGGTACTATTAATGTTGAATAAAAATAAAGTGAAATAATTATAAATTATAAACTTATTATTCTTAATATTGAGAAAATCTGATCAAATTAGTTTTTTAGAATTTGTAAAATTTAATTTAAAATTAAACTTGAAAAAAGGCAAGGAAATAGTGTTTTTTTTAAAAAATTCCTTTTAAGCATAATTATTTTAAAATACATTTTTGAATAAAATTATATTAAGAACCTATAATTATATTCTATTAAATAAAAATGAACTAATTATATTTAAAAAAAATATTTATATAAATAATTTACTTGGAAAATACATTAAAAGAAAATAAAATTTCCAATAAAAATAAGTATTTTTCACTTTAATTTAAAAATCAAATGTTTTTGAAAGTTATATAAACCTAACCATTAGAAAATAATAATATTATTCTCTCAATATTGATATAATTTCGATATAATAAAATTTATTTATTTTTTATAAATTGCTTATAATATTTACTCAAAAAAAATATCATTTTTTAATGAAAACAAATTTCAAAAGCATAAAACCAATTCACTAAAAATTGATTTCATGTTTCCTAATAATTAATACATGAAATTTTTTTGAGTATTTCCTTTAAAAATATTTTATAATTTGGTTAATACTACTCATACCCTCTAATTCAATGGCTTGGTTATAATGGTAAATTTTAGAATATAATATTTCGTGGCTTGTTTAGGATCGATGTTATGTGTCATATATGCTAAAAAATATAGTTTTTCCTTTCTTGTTATAGATATAGGTTATTTAATTAACATAATAAAATATTAACATATTTATGATATATATGTTATTATTATTTTTTATTTTTTAAAGAATATTTGAATTATTTAGAATAAGAAATAAAACTAAAATGATCTTTTAAGAGCTACACATCTTCTTTAGACAATATCTATTTTATATACCAAAATCACTCATTATTTGATCTTATGGTCAAACTAGGGCCTATAGGTTATGGGTTGGTATGTCATTGTGGTACTTTTAGGTTACTTTTTTGATATAGAATTATCAATAGAAGAGATGATGTTTTCTTTTATAAATGGGGGAAATGACACACTTGGAATGACTTAAATGATATAATATATGTGTGTGTGGGTGTGTTATCATATCAAGTACACCAAGGCACCAAAAAATCAAATATATAGTGATATAGGGTCCAAATAAACTCATAAAAACACATTTAGACAAGTTTTCCATTAATTTTAATCCTTATCTCATTGTTAAACAACTTTTACTCATTTTCACCATAACTGTGATAACATAATATTTTTTACAATGCTAACATAATTATATGACCAAAAATTAAAACAGGACTTATAATAAAATTAAAATGAAGATTGAAAATATGCAATCATTTTTATGTCATTAAAATTCTAAAATTGGATTAAGAAAATTAATACAAGAACAAATAACTAATGAAATTTTTTCTTAGGAAAATACACGATTTACGAGTAAAAAAATAATTGTACCTTGAAATCAAGTAAAGAATGTCTTTACAAAAGTATTTTAGTTAACTAGTAAAAATATAAGTCTTTTATAAGTATATATTATTATATTATATAATGTAATAATATGACCATTCCATTAAATGCAAAGACCCAAGAATTGTTTTTAAATTAAAAAATAGAACTTATCTTCTCAAAAATTCATATTGGGTTCCCAAATTCAAAATAATCTTTCAAAATAAAATTTTTAACTCCATGAATATATATATTTGGAAAATAAAATCATAATATAGATTAAATTTAGATTTTTAAATAATATTAACCTTTATCTCTCGATTTAAACTTCCTGATAAACATATTTTATCCTTAACCATAGTAACAATTTTTTTGTAGTATATAATATTCCTTATAACCAAAAATTTTGTTAAACCAGTTATATAGAATTTATTATTATTATTATTATTTATTAAATTTTATCAAATTAAATTAATTTAATACATATAATTTAATTTAAAATTAATCCTGTAAAACATGATTAAATGTAATTTTCCAGAAAAAATCCATTTTAAGTATTAAAATGATTTTGTAGTAAATTAAACTAAAATATGGATTCAAATGAAATTCATTGTATTATTGTTAATGAATATGAACAAATTAAAATTTAAAAATAATCCAAAATATAATATTAATTTTTAAATACATGAAATAAAAACAATTTTATCAATAAAAGTAATTATTTTACCACAATTAATTCAAAAATAAATATTTTCCACATAATTTTAAAAAAATAAACCTAATATAATTTTTAAATTATAAATAAAAAAATGTGTTTATTGTTTAATGGTATGATTCTATAATTTTGAAATCATTATTTTAAATAAAACCATTGAATACATGAAAACCCCATTTGGTGAGAAATTATTCTTTTTTTTATTTGACAGAAAAATTTCCTTACTTTAATATAACTAATTTAAGTCTCTATAATATAGTTATGTAATATTAATAAGATATGTCAATGATTTATTTTAACATTATCTAGGTTTTTTCACATGAATTTTAGCTTCATTGTTTAAATCCATGTGGAAGGGAAATACTCATCCTTGATAGATAAGGCCTAAAAGTCGAGTCTATGAAAGAATATAGAATATGTAATTTAAATTCATGGGAGTGGGGTGGGAAAATAATACTTGATAATACAAATTATATCTTATAGCTATGTAAATGGACATTCTATACTATTTATTATCATTCATAAATGATTATTATCATTTTTTAAGGCCATAAAAGAGTGGTGAATTACCTTTTTGTATAAAATCAGATGTATAATACTCTTTAGTGAAGTTTAAGGTTATGAATTATTGAACATAAATTGGAAGGATGACTTTAATATGGCCCCTGAAGGTACCAAATTCTATTTAATATAGAGATAAATGATAATTTCATGTTTGGTGTTCATAAAATATCAGCATATGCCTCCCTCATTCGCAGAGATAGAGGAGACTAGTAAGAGTTATTTTTGGATTACAATACAACATTAATTGATATAGAAGGTCATGAATGGAAAAGGAATAAATTTGTACATTCATCTATTCATTGTAGGGATAGGATTCTCTAGTGATAAATATTATTCTGACATATAAAAAAGCATCCTAGAGTGAAATAGGAAGCTCACCACCTAGAATGGAAATATATCGTATTGAAAGTGAATGTACAAGATATGGGTGGGGATTATGTATAGGATGACAATGTATTTAAGTCCCATTTATGATGTTAATGGAGGTAGGATAACTTAATAATGGAAACCTTTAATTATATTTAGTCTATTATAGATGATCTAAAGAATATTTATGATGTTTTTATAAAAAATTGTATTCATTAACGACTGTACTTTTTGTAAAACAATGTTTTTATTATTTAGGATCATAACTATCCCATTGTAATGTGTTTTAACTATAATGATTAAAGTATATGAATTCAAACACAAAGATAATGAATAATTTTATCATTATGACTTTTCTTCCTGAAAACGGGTTTCTGGATGTAGGTTTTTGGTCTGAGCAACACTAGATGCAGAAGGTGTTAGGAATATGGAATCTAGAATTTATATAAATTTTTTGATCTAATAAACAATTATATTTAGATACATAGGCATGAAGGTAAATATTCATCAGTATCATTTTTAGTTATAAATTCATAAATTCCTAATTATGAAATTCATAATGTTTCTAAAGAGGTTATATAAAGATAGTAATGTTAGGAGTTTTAAAGTTTTCAAACTTTCTTATCAAAATTTGATGATATTTTTTTGGTTATGAATAACTCACAAATAATGAAAATAATAATGATACAATATTTTTATGAAATTATGGAATATTAAATATATTATCAGTTCTAGAAACCCAGGCATAGAATAATAGATATAGAAGTACCAGACACATATGTTTTCCCGGAGTCTGAGTGTTTAAAGCTAATGGAGTTTGAAATTTTTCAATGTTGTTAAGTAGAGTCATCATTATATATAAAAAATCATAATTATAATTCTATCACAATGATAATGCCATAATTATGATGATTTTAACCATAGTAACTTCTAAGATGAATATCAATAAGATCATTAACAGGCACCAATTCATCAAATTAATACCTCACACTGATAAAACATCAAATATAAAACATCATAGTGATAATATTTTTTGCTGTTGATCCATCAAAGGGTGATCAGTTATGAGAAAAATGTAAAGATTCTAAATGGGTTGTGTTTACTTGATAATAAACAAATGGAATGTTAAAGGTTTTAATAGAATAATATTTTGACACCAATAATTCATCTAATGAGGAATCTCATTCTTACTGAGTGGTGTAATATATTCATATAAAAAGGAGATATTAATGAAAGAAATATCATAATGAGTTGAGAAATAAAGGAAGACCGTAATGAACTGAGAAAGAAATTCATAACATAATGAGATGATAAAGAATGGAAGTTCATAATGAGTAGAGGAATTTAAAGTTGAGGAAGTTGTATCGGACTGATAAAAAGTAAATATTTTTTAGAATACTAATCTCAAAGAAATATTTATATGGTTTTATGAATTTGATGTTTTAATTTAAATATTTTTTCTTTTTCAGTGTTTTGAAGTTTGGGTAAGTGGGAATTTTTTTTAGTTTCCCGCATTTTCTTTTCTTATTCACCTATAAATAAAATCACACAACATTCATATATGGAAACATTTCATTAAAGTAGTAGAGGGGGAGCACTGAAGATATTCAAGTGAAATTTTATTCTAGGCAGGGATCTTATTAACAATTAGAAAATAATTTTTTTGTTTTCCTGATTAAGAAATATCATTTAGAGAATATATTATTGAGTCAATCAGATTAAGGGAGATCAAAATCAGTTTTTTTAGTAGAGTTTTTTATGTTCATATTATGAAAGGGAATATTTTATTTATTCAATCATACTATTTCAATCGTATAGTGTTAATTGGACTGAAGACCATCAAACTCAAGGTCATCAGACCCAGGATGATTTTTTTGTAACAATTAAGAATATTTTTTACTTTTCATGGGATCAACCGTTCGAAAGAAATTTTTTAAAACTAAGGGATTTTAGGATAATCATTCTTATAAGGTGATATAAGGTGTCTAAAGAGAGTTGGCCCAAGTTTTATTCACTACATCACAATAGTAAATTTCTATATAGCCAAGGGAGTAGCTATGGATAGTATGTAGGTTCTCACACTGAGGTCAAACATTGTAAATCTCATATGAATTACTTTATTTACGATTTTTTTCATGCATAAGTATTTAAACAAATTTGGCAAGGATATGAAAATTAATATGTTTCCGGGTTTATGATTTAAAATGTGGTAAAATTTATAAAAATTAAACAACAAATTCAACCCCCATCCCTCTCAGTTGTAACATGATCCTTTAGAATTTCGATCGGTATCAGATCCACAGATTCCTTCTAGAATCCTTATTTTTGATAATATTAATTCTATAAAAATTACAGAAATTTCTATATTTTATGGTAAACATTATTATGGAAGAAAAATAAGATGACTCCTTATCTCCAATCCATTTTATTTGATGTTTTCATACTACTACAATTGGTTTTATGCCTATTGAAAATGATTCCCTGATGCCTCTTTTTGATAATCGAAATATCAAAGTAGATGGAAAATCCTGAAATATTACCTTTATGTCCTTGTAAAAAAATTTATATGAAGTTGATGAGTCTCAAATATTCTATGAGTATTTGTGGATATAAATAATGTTTTTTCAGGGGTAATACAAAAGTTAAGGAAGAAGACAAACCATTTTGGCATAGTAGGTATGATGACATCATAATCAAGGATAAATAAACTATTAATTAATACTTCTCCAGACTAAATGAAATAATTTTCAACATCATAGGATTCCGATATGACTTGTAATATTATACAATTTTGTAGAAACTTATGAGAATCTTTCTAGGAAGTTTTTGTTCTAAAATTTTCTATTTAGAAGATAATGATGATATGTATCATGATGAATTTCATAACATTATTATTGATTATGAAATGTGGAATGTTTCAATCATATAATAGAAGATGAATGATGAAAATTATTTTGATGATTTGAGAAAAATGAAAAAACAATATGTTGAATAAGATAATCCTTTTGAATCCAATGATAAAGTGGATAATGAGTTGAATAAAAATTTCATGCATCTTATATCTATTAACTATTAAAGAGGAAGCATAAAGTGTATAGGTAAAAATCATCTCAAATGTTTTATGGGTGGTGGAATTATACACTTTTCTATGAATTTTCTTATGTATAATGTTAGAGAATAGTTATATGATTACAATGAAAAACATTGAAGAAATTAGTGGAAAGCATATCTAAAGAATAAAATCAATCAAAATAATCTAAAAATAATGTTAATGAGAACAAGTGAAGTATTTTTAGTAAGAATGATGAATCAGACTCAACTGAAAAATATTATTTAGTAAATGATTTTTATTTAAAATTTAGAAACCTCATTGAAATTTTTTACAAAAAAGATATTTTTTAGATATTAAAAAATGTGGTGAAGAATATTTTAGAGAGCGTCAAATTTGAATAGTACTTGTCAAATATCATGAGAAAAACAAGACACTCAAGAATGAAATTAGAGTAATGAAGAAATATTTTATAGTAGTTATTTATGTAAGTTATTGTTCCATAAAGATAGAGGATGAATACATCTAGTGGAAATTAAGTTACAAACATAGAATTTATAAATAAGGAAAGATGGTTGATGACATTGGAAAGAAGCTGCTATCTAAGGATGAAGAAGTTGACAATTTTCAATAAAAACATTTTATGTTTGAAATTAAAATGAGTAAGAATAATGAAAACATCATAAATGAATCAAAATTAAAAGATATTGCTTTTAATGTTACAGAAAAGCTTCCAGTTAAAAATCAAGTCAAATCCAGACTCAAAAACAATGTTTTTTCATATTACACATCTAACTTTTTAGGTTTTGTAAAAGGTTTTTAGAAATATTGTGTGGATAAATAATTTGAGAAACTTATGAAATCAATAAAAAATTTAAAAAATCACTACTATGGAAATATAGATCATATCCTGGGTATGATAGAGTATAAAGAATTTTTAAATGAAAAAAAATTCTAAAAATAAAAACATAAATAAATAGAAAAAAATGATTTGATGTCTATTTATAGTTTTGTGGAATAATTGTAATAGGGATTATAATATTTGTCATGACATTTCACTTCATGGAAAAAGGATTGAACAAATTGAATACAATAGTTGAAGAAGAATGAGTAACTTTTCAAACCAATGGGATGTTTGAAAATAAAAATCTAAAGATATTAGAAAACATTAAAAATAAATTTTATTATCTCAAAGAAGTTTTTAGGCGGTGTGATGAGGCTGTTAATTATGCCAAACATGTATGAAACTATTTTTAGAACAAGTGTCTTATGTTATAAATAAAAATTAAGGTGGAAAGAAGAAAATTGTGGAAAGCGCATTTATTTTTTTGACATATTTTGAAAGAATGTAAAAGACATATCCCATGGATTATTAATAGTAGATTTTCTTCACATATGATAAGTGATATAAAAATAATGAAACATGTCGAAATTCATGATGTAATAGTAGTTTCCTTTGGTAATTATAGTTCCTTAAAAATTAAGGGAATCCAAATGGGTGATATTTAAGATGAAAAGATGAAATCTAAAAAATTTATTTATTAATGGAATAAAATATAACTTACTTAGTATAAGAAAACATTGTGATGATGGAAATGAAGTGATATTTATAAAAGATTCTTATGTTATAAAAATGTTAAGGATGGAAAAGTTATTACAAAAAAGAGAAATAACCAGTGGGAATAACTTCCAAATAAGAGAGTTTAATAACTCCTATTACATGAGTGGTGAAGATGAGAATATGTTGGGGCACAGATGAATTGGAAACCTAAAGCATAAAAACTTGAAAGTTTTTATAATATTGAGGTTTTATGCCATTTTATAGAATTTAAAAGAAGATATGAATATGTTTGTCTTACCTAACAATAAGGGAAGATGTCTAACAAAATTCATAAGTGATTTGAGAATAAATATACCGAACCTCTTTATATTATTCTTTCTAGTTTATGTGGATTTATGAGACATCAATCAGAAAAAGGAGACTTATACTTCATTACTTATTCTAATGATTTCACTCAAATAAAAATCATATTATTTATGAAATAGAAGTCACTCGCAGTAGAAATGGTTAGGTTTCTGAGAAATGAAGTTGACAATGAAATGGGGATTTATATAAAGTAGTTAACAAAAGAAAATGGTTCTAAATTCACAAGAAATAATTTTTAAAGTGATCCGAAAAATATTTGTATCAATCTTAAGTATATTTCTCCCTATACATCACAAAAAATGGTGCAACATAATGAAAAAATATAGGTCTGGTGGAAATAGGATAAATCAAGTTAGAATAATTCAAATATTAAAAGTAATATTGGAATAAACCATTTAGTACTACTATATATGTTAAAAATAGATTCATGTTTTGACAGGAAATAAACATTAATTCTTATGAAATGTCGTATAACAAAAAACCATCATTTATGTACATCAAAGTTTTCAAAAGTCCATGTTTAATAAAAATAAAAAAATCATGATATGGTAAATTTCTATGAGAAAGATAAGTAAGGATTTTTATCATTAATTCACCCAATAGAAGAAGTTAAAAATGTTAAAAAAATCTGATAATTGTTGGTGGACTCATATAATGTGAAATTAATTTGAAATCAAAATTGCTTAATAGATTTTTTTGAGAATACTGAGGGGGATAAACTATTTATTTACAATAGTAGTAAAAGTAATTCAAAACATTATTTCCATGATTCAAGATAATTTTGTGATGAGAAATGTTCAACTAGAAGAGAAACTTCTACATTTTCTATATTTGAAAAACATTTTGAGTATGGAAATATTATTGGAAAAAAAGGATTGGTTTAAAATTGAAGGGTATTGATGTTGGAAAATAATACGTAAATTATCTCAAAAGATGAACTGAAATTAATTTCATAATCTATTGAATACAAATAATGGGTGGATTATATGAATAAATATTTAGACTATATTGAAAAAAATTAATCATGAAAACTTGTTACATGGATAGAAAATAAAAATCATATAAAAAATTGGGGTTATAGAAACAATTTGAAAAATCATGGACGAGTTTCAGGAAATTAATAAATAAATGTGTGTAAAGGCTATGAATAGGCCACTGTTGTTTATTTAGATGAAATTTTTTTCCCAATTGCAGGATTGGAAATTGTTAAATTTTTTCTATCATTGGTCATAAATCGAAATTACAATTTTTTTTAGATGAATGTTATGTTATATTTTATAAATGGAGAGATTGAAAAATATGTTTACATTGAACAAACTTGTGGTTTTCAACTTTATAACTATCAAAATAAATATTTTAGATTGAGAAACCCCTTATATAGGTTGAAGAAATCCCCACATTCCTGGTATTCACAACATTATAGTTGATTAAGAATGTTGACTTTTTCTAAAGGAAAAGTTGATATAAAATTATATGTGAGAGATTGTGAATCTGAAACTCTAATTTTAATTTTCTATATTCATAATATAATTTTTTCTAGGGAGGAAGAAAAATAATGTAATGAGTTTTCCGAGGGATTGAAGAAGAACATTGAAATGTAAATGTAGGAAGAATTACCATTCTTCATTTGAATAAATGGTCAATAAAATATTTTATTATCTCAATAAAAGTATTCTAGGGAAATTTTAATGATTTATTGGATAATTGAATCTAAAAAAGTTTTTACTCTATTATATGTGAGTACAAAGTTGACGAAAAATGAGTTCGAAAAAAGAATGAATCAGAAATACATTTAGAAGGTGATAGGAAGTCCAAATTACTTTACAGCCTCAAGCCACAGTATTGTTTGTGATGTAACTCTGTGTTTTGAGTATCAAATAAATCCAAAATAATCATATAAGTTAACAACAAATAGAATTCTGAGATCTCTCTAATGAAAAACATCTTATGGGTTTTTATATAAAATAAATTGTTAAATGAATATTTTTGGTCATACTGATACCAATCGGGATGGAGATTGTAATGATAAAAATCAGCCATGGAAGAATTATTTTTCATATGAGAATGTTGTCTAAGTCAATATAGTATGAAACAAAGTTCAATAACTATGATCATAATGGAATCATAATATTTTTCAACTATCAGGATTGTACTAAAATGTTGTTGATTACTATTCAGTTAGAAGACTTAAAAGTGAAATTTTCAAAACCATTCAAGATACATTATGATAATAAAAGTTTCATTAATATTTCTAATAATCCCATCCAATATTAAAGATCAAAACAAATTTATAAAATTTTTGACTTTATAAAATATAATTTTTATGATGTAGATGTTTTTTTGGAATATATCTCAATGAATAATCAAATTACAGATATCTTTAAAAAGAAATTTTAAAAGAAAGGATGGTTGAGTTGAGGTCACAACTTCTTATTCATTCTCCTACAATGGATTCCTAATCCTTATAAGGAACTCCCCACCATGATTTGTATTATTTTAACTAATGGGTATATAAATTAATAACTTTGTACCCTATAAGAATGTTTCACATATCTTTCATTATTGAATATCAGGCTATGGTTATCATTAAATGGGAGAGTGAAAAAAAATGTGATGGGGGTTATATTTATAAGGCATCAACATTTGATTGTTATTGATGTCTTTAATTCCTTTACAACATTTACTTTATATATTTCTGTTGGGTCAGGACACTCACTTTTGAGAAAAGATATGTTTTGATAGAATTCAAAGAACATTAGTTAATAAAAAAACTAATTTTGTAGAAAAATTTCAAAGAGATAGAAAAATTTTAACAAGTGCTTTCAAAAAATTAAAAAGGGGGATATTTTTAGAACATTTGTGATATTTTTGTTTTTAACTAATTTTTTGTATTTTTTTACAACTATTCTCTTCATAAAAGAATGTTTTTTTATTTAGGTTTAGACCCAATCCATCGTAATGAGTTTTCATAAGAAATATTAAAGTTGACGAATTTAAACCCAAAGGAAAATAAGTATTTTATAGGAACCATCAGATTAAAATTGAATAGCATGAAGTAAAATATTCACCGAACTTTGTGTTAGTTTTAATGTCATATGTTCCATTGAATCAAAGTGATATTGTTTCTGAAGAGGTTAAATGAAGATTTTACTGTTAGGTGTTTGGAATTTTGCATACTTTCTAATAAACATTTGAAAATTATTTTCTAGTTATAAAGTTCTCACAAATAATATAAACTATTATAAAGAATAATTTTAAAGAAATTGAGGAATTATAAATAATTTATTGGTTCTAGAAAATCATAACCAAAATATTAGATCTGGAAGTGTTGAACACAAAATTGTATCATGAGTCTATGTGTGTAATGACGATGAAGATTTATATTTTTCAAATTTTCTGAGTGTAGTCATTATTAGAAGAAAAAAATTATAATGATAATTCTATCTTAATGAGAATTCCTTGATTATGATGACATTAACCAGACTAAATCTGAGGAGGAAGATCAACTGGAATATGAACATGAATGAATTCATCAAATGAATGCCTCACAGTGATAACACATTTAATATAGAACATTAGAGTGATCCGGTTTGTTGATATTGATCCCTCATATGTAGATTAGTTATGAAATAAGTGAATATTATAAAAGCCATTCATTTTCTATAAATAAGAAAATTGAAATTTCAATTTTACAATTAAATTATAATTTGACACTAATAATTATTCTGAAGATAAAGTTCATCATAATGATTAGTGAAAGATAGTTAGATCATAATAAGCTGAGAATCAAAGTAAAATCATAATGATCAAAGGAGGAAAGGTAGATCGAATTTTTTCGAGAAAGAAAGGTAGACCGAAATGAGATAAGAATGAAAGTCCAATCATAATGATATATGAAGGAATGTAATATTGTAATGTGGTGAGAAAGAAAGTTACTTCAAAATGAATAAGGTAATATGACGTTGAAGAATGCATATTAGACTATAGAAAAGTTTGTATGTTTGAGAAGAATGATCTCTAAGAAATATATAGATGTTTTTATGAAGTAAAAGTTGGTATTTAAATAAATGTTCATTTTAGTGTTTGGAAATTTGGTAAGTGGGAAGTGTTTTTTAGTTACTATATTTTTATTTTCTAATTCACCTTTAAAAATAATCACACTACATTTACATTTTTTAACTTTCCACACAAGGAAAAAATGGCGGGGAGCTGAAGAAATTCAAGTGAATATTCATTTGGGACCAATATCTCAATAGAATATTGGACATCTATTGTTTTCTTTGCTGAACTAAGATACAAAGTTTTGAGAAGATATTATTGAGTTGATCATATTAAGGAAGATATCACTCTGTGTTTTTGTGGATTCTGAGAAGTGAATATTTAGAAATGGAAATCTTATTGATTCGATCATAATAAATCAATCTGATTGGGTTAATCGGACCGAAGGCTATCACACTCAAGGTCATCAGACCTAGGAACATTTGTGGAAAAATAGAAAAAATTTATTTTTACTTTTGTTTTGGATAAATAGTTTGTAATAAAACATTTTAAACTAATGGTATTATGTATGATATTTTCTATTGGGAGATAAATGGTGTCTAATAGGATTTGGCACAAGTTATATTCACTTGTTAATAATAGTGAATTCCTACAGACCCACGGGGGTGGTTATGGAAAAGATGCTGGTTCTCACACTAATCTTGTATCTTATAAATATCATGTTATTTAGTTTCATTAAAATTTCATCATGAATGAGTATTTAGAAAAATATTATAATGATATGAACTTTAATAGATTGTAGGATTTATTCATGAAAAACCATTTAAATTTATAAAAAGTGAACAACTGATTTACCCCCCCCCTTCTTAGTTGTTATTCAATCCATTGTAACTCCATGAATAATATTAGATGATACCCCATAAAAAGGATACATCCCAACATTAAGGTGGTTTCATGAATACATCGAATGTGGTACTTATACACAAAAACCCACATATTATCAATAATAAACCCATACCCCTCATTAAGTATTATTTAGAAGATATATACTTTATTTATAATTTATATGGTCCATCAGTTATGTTTTTTACACATATATTCATAATTCATTCTTGAGATTCATTCTATAAGAGAGATTACACAACTATATGTGTTATATAAGTCCCTTGATCCTTATATATTTATAGTAACTATTTTGTAAGCATGATATTTCCACTAATGTGGATAGAAATTGGGAATAAGTATCATGATGTAGAATTTTTTAATTCCCCATATCATAGAATAATATTTTTTTATCAATATAGGAACCGATGATGTTCATATTTATATATAGATTTATTCACAAAGGAAACATGTGGAATTTATAGGCACTATTGATTTTTGAGGTCCCTATATTCCCATAGTTATTTTTCCCTCCCCAAATTATCCTTGCCTATGTGAACCTTTGACATCAATAAGACATATAATTAATTATTGAATGTTTTGTAAATGGTGAGGAACTATCTAGTTAATTCAGAGTAGTGTGGGGAAAAAAGGAACACATGTGAAAAAATTACATATCAATCGAATGCATGTGTATGGTGTTGAAATATATACTTTGTTTGAACTACTGAATTTGATGAATTTTAAAGAAAAATATTTTATCATTCTAGTATGTTTTCATGCATCATTTTTTTATTTAAGTCAAATAATTTAACCTCAATGAAAAAACATCTTTAAGCATAATTTCATTCTCTTTTTATGTTTTATTACATTATACTCATCTTTTTTAAAATCAAACTTTCATGCATAATCCTAAAATTTCAAATGAACCATTTTATTGTACAAAAATCACTATTTTCCATTTCTTTCAAACTATTTTTTTTACTATGATGGGTTTTACAAAAAAATTTCCTTTTTATAAAAAATAGTTTCAATTTATTATTAGCCTAAACCTTAATACATTTTTGAGATTAGGATCACTATGTCTAATAATGTTGGTCCCACAAAGTGTTTAGCAACCAAAACTATTAATACATAGATATTACATATTTTTGCATAAATATTAAATAAATTACATAATAAAATTCCTAATAACCCTAATAGTTTAGTTTCATTGTATATTAGATACAAAATC
This sequence comes from Viscum album, assembly GCA_963277665.1. NCBI lineage: Eukaryota > Viridiplantae > Streptophyta > Magnoliopsida > Santalales > Viscaceae > Viscum > Viscum album. The sequence continues at coordinate 2,119,079,136 of OY728143.1, read as the reverse complement.
ATCCTATTTGAAGAAATATATTTAATATCTCCCATAATGATCGTCTCACATTGTACTCCTCTTATCCATTACTTTCCTAGAGATTTCTTAAAAACATGAAAATATAAATATAATAAAGGGTTAACATAGATTTCAAATAAGGGTGGACATAATAGATATCAATATTTTATCATAGTAAAGAATAAGATAATCATATTTTTATATGATCATGATAATATCTTAAAAATTTCACTCTCAACCTATCAATGTTCATTAACATGATTCAGGGAATAAAAGTTTGTCATTTCAGAAAACACAGACCATAAATCATCATTAATCAATCATTAATAAAAATATAATTTCATAAAAAAATTTCACCAATATAAATATATAAAAACATTACATATGTCATGGTTAAATACTAAGACCATCATCATTGTGGATCATGACATATCACTTGTTTCTTACTTTGGATCGGAACACGCTTACTTCCTATTGTGGATTAAGACACACTTGTTTCGCATTGTGGGTGAGGATGAACATGTTTCCCACAATGTATCAATGCCATTAACTTATTTACCATTATTACCTCAATATATATAATGCTTTACCCAATGCATTGGAGGGAGATATTTTTCTCACCCATCACATAGTGAAACAAATACTTATGTGTTCTATAATATCAAAATATATTCATCATATCATTACATAAAAACATGTGTAACAAAAATAAGATTTATAAACATTTCATAGATTCCCTATCATATAATCCATGAAAATATATGGGATTAATAAACATTTATCTATATAAACATTAACCATGTTGATAAAAAATAAGCATGGTATAATTCAATCTTATAACTAATAATGTGTATATAACATATGGGGATGCCATATTAGATTGAAAATGATTTTAAAAGCATAGTTGAAATATTCCTTGAGGAATATATCCTTCCCACATTGAAAAAAACATTTAAAAATAGGAAACATTTTCCAAATAATTCACCTTATAAATAACCATGGAAATTTATAAAGGATCCATTAAAAACTTAAAACATTTATTTGAAAAAAAATTAAATCTAATTTGAAAAAAAATAAAGTGTAAATCATTAGGTAAATTATTATCCTTTTGAATAACCATGAATTATTATTAATTAAAATTCAATGAAAATAATGGTCATGATGATGGGAAATTTGGTTCATGTTATACAAAATAAAATAAAGAGTCCATTCACTTTTTTGTTAAAATCCAAACAGACATTATATGGAGAAAAACATGAATATTCCTTATAACATTTTTTCTAATTCCAAAATAGTTAAAATTGAATTTAATAAATAATTTTATGAATGTAAAAAAATTAATTTTTTAATAAAACATGGTTTTCTAAGGAAAAATGTTTTGAATCAATGATAAAAATAAAGATATTTTTTTATAAAAAAAGTTCTTATAAACTCTTGACTACATAAATAGAGTAAAATTAATGGAGATTGTGTATTATTATGAAATAAATAGTGGAGAATAATTTTCATGATTTTATTGAGATATAGATCATAATATTTCATCATTGGAAGACTAATCATAATCAATCCTGATAAACGATAAGAATGTAACATTAAACTATTACCACATCGGTAACAATGAATCATAAAACCCATGAAAGAATATAATTAAATGAAACTAAAAATATCATGATAATAAATAAATTCATGTAATTACATGTAAATTGGGCTATATATACACCTCATAAAAGAATATAGGTGGACAACATAACATATGTCTTAACAAAGACAAAGTGAGAAAAAATCATTACCGCTTTGCTAACTATTTAATTGTTAACCCCATAAAAGAGTTATCCAAAAATGGATATGTAAATATCAATAATTTTTTTGGTTATTAATTATAAAATAAAGTCATGGGATTTAGATACATCACATAAATTTAATATGTGGGGAATATGTCATGTGTCTCATAAAAATTAAAAGTGATATGTAAATCCCTTACAATAATTTTTGACTTACTTAGTACATGTTTGAACATAATTTGTAATAAATATAAGTTTAGAAAAAATATATTACATAACCAAAGAAACACACACACAAACAAATATATTTATATCATTCCACAAAATATTTACTGATGAACTTTTATTACCTGTTTATTAAAATTCCTTGATAATGTGAGGTCTGGGTAAATCACAGCATTGTTTTTCATGTATGTTCAATTTTTAATATTTGGTCCTCTTAACTTTAAAATTTTTCCATAATCTCATGAATTTTATTTATCACATAAATATCATATATATTCATTAAAAATGTTTTTATAGTGATCCATAAATGTTTGAGACTGAAAATTGACTACATCGTTAATGGAGATGGTAGGTAGTGCATGTGCATGAATTTTGTCCATATTTTCTAAATGGATTTAAATAAATAAAGATAAATAATATATTAAAATTATATAATCATTTTTATTTCATATATATCATATATTTTAATTCAACTTGTCATTGTTACCTTTAATTTCAAGCGTGAAGGAATCACTTCATTTTGCAAGGCGGCAGTCCACCGTTTACATGAACGATGATATCGTATTCCCTTAGTATATAATATAAAAAAGGTACATGTGATATAATGAATAAATAAGAATAATAATAACATAAATATTATATTTAAACAATAATCCATCATTATATCTATTGTTGATATGTAGTGATGGAGAACAAATTACATTAGTTCCAGAGGATGTAATTTACCATACAGATGAATGGTGATTTCACAACCCATTTTATGGAAGAGAAGAAAGATTGTGGTGGTGAAATTAGAATAATGAAATATATTTATATTGAATATAATTAGGTTATTATATCATAATATTTTAATAATAATTTAGGGTGTTTGATTTATAAAAAATAAAATGATATATTAGGGACATTACCACTTCTTCAGACAACTTATTTTTGATTATATTAAACAGATTCGTAGGTTGGATTACTGATAAAAAATATGGATTATTAGATGATATTATGGATCTTAGTATTTTTTAGTCATGTTTTTTATAAACAAAACTATTTTTTATATGTGAAAAAAATAGGAGAGGTGTGGCCTATTATTAGTTAGGTTAGTGGAACACATGTAATTTTTGAAAAAAGGATGTACCCATGATTTACAGAAATCAAAAGTATCAAAAACTGAACATTAAATAAAACAAATAATATAAGAACTAAATAGGTCAATAAATTGTTTTTGACTTTTTTCAGTCATTTTAAACCCCTATATTTTTATTTTAACCTCTAAGTAACCCTGTTTTTTCAGTAACCACTATATATTTTTTCTATATTTACTATTAATTATGGTGAAAAAATAATAAAATATTACTATATATTTTAAATTATTATCATTAAAAATATACAATCTATTTTGAAAAATTCCATTTACATAAGTAGAAAAGTTTATTTTAAAAATAATCTAGCAGATGCGATGAAAAAGCAGGGTTTCAATGATAAAATGTTCAAATGTTTATAATATTTTTATATAAAAATTTAATATTAAAATGGTTATTATTTCAAAAATTAGATTAATGGATATGTAATTAAACTAATTTTTATCTTAAATCCATCTTAGATTTTTTTATGTTTTTATAAGTATTAAATAAAAGAAAATTATTAATAAAAACAAGTATTACTCACCCTTTATCCAAATATTTATCTTTAAAAAATGTTTTAAAAAAATAAACATAAGATAATTTTGAAATTTTCATTTCAAAAATTAAAATTATTATTTCAAAAAAGAATTCTATATGTTTCAAATATTTTTATTTCAATATACCTGAGTAAATAGTGAGAAAAATGGTTTTTATATAAATATAGTTATTATGCGTAAAATTGGATTTATTCTTATCTTTGGACTAGAAAAAATATGAGATTAATTTTAAAAATTTGATTTAATATATTATAAATAACTTTCATCAAAACAATACAATGATTTTTTTATGTAAAATGTGTTTGTGTGAATAAAGATGCTTATTCTGAAAAAATTTCATTTATTTTCACTTCTAATTCATTTTTCACCAAATGAATTATTTTTAAATACACATATAATATATATATTTAAATAATTTATTTTCTCCCATTAATACAAAACATACCAATTGTTATTATATAACTATCATTTTAAATAATAATAATTTAATATTATGACACGTTTTATTTAAACTAATTGTTTCATATGATGCAAGAAAAACATAGTGTTTCATGTAATGAAAGATAATCTTGTTGTTGTGCGTAATGAAAAATATAGAAAAGACTAAATTTATTTGAAAAAAATATTTATCAAATTCTTATTTTATTATTTTCTACCCCATTAGATAAATTATGACCCCTTAATTTGATATTTTAATCAGTAATAAAGAGTTTAACATTTAAATATCCCAATGTGGTAAACCAACATCATAAAACTAGATAATCATATTTCTTAAGTAAAGAGAAAATGGGATGTATGAAGATTATATATAATAACACATAATTATTTTAAAAATATGAGAACATGGGTGGAAACTAAAAATATGGACCTAGAAGAGAAATATAAAACTCAAATTCTAAAGAGAGATATATTTAACATGGTCGGGGGAATGTTAAAAAACACAAATTCCTAAACCAAAGAGGTGTTAAAAATGTAATTGATATCATCAAAATAAATATTATTTTACAATATTTTATTTCAATATATTTTCTTATTGGTAAAAAATTTTCATGAGAATATATATTTATTTTATTGCTTTATATATCATAATGACAACCTCATTATTTTGTTCTGGTTTTATCAATTTCCACATTATCTCTCACTCTAATAGAATAATTTTTCATGTATTAAAAAAATAAGATCTATAAGAGGATCGTAATTTATTCCTTCAATATCAACATTTTATAAAAACCAATTTGGTTCGCAAAATTTTTGTATAAATATTCATGTGGTAAAATAATACATTAATCTATAGAACCTCATCAAAAAGTCAACTTAATCCATTCCATAAATAGTTAACCATATAACACCCCAAAAATTCAAAATTTAGTAATGTCACCACATTTCACAAAAAATAACTTAACATTAATCACCCAAATATCATAAAGTAACTTCTGATTGTAACATAACAAATATATGAATACAATAAACATATTTTTTTTAATCATGGTAATAACTGATATTTCCATAAAGCCTTTATAATAACATAAATAATTCCTAATGTGTAGAATAAAACCATATATTATTTAATATATTCCATCAATCTAATAATGTTGTAAACTCAATAAATGATTATATAAACCACCTTATCCCCAAACTATTAATCAGATAATAGTTCATCAACACTCTATAATTTAATTAATTCATTTCAATTATCACATTATCAAAAATAAAAACTATTTTCTCTACATCAAGAACATATTAATAGTAATATTATCTTAAGAAAAATATCACATTTCTTTTGTATCACATTTCAAAGACATCATCACCATTAATGTTTTTAAAACAATCCGTAATTAAATACATATACCAAACAATACTTATATATTTCCATATTCATAAAACATAATTCTTAAATTCCAATACAAAAATACTTCAGTCATCTAAATGAATTATCAAACCATTTATAGGGATTCATAATATTATTCATTAATTCCTCTTACCTTCAATATGAAATATAAGCCATGACATCACACTCATAAACCTCAATTTAGTCATGCTTCTCATGAGTAATATAAAAAATATTATCATAACAACCCATATCATTTATATATCACTTCTAATCGACTCATCATCAACATTATATCCAATATGCATACAAACATGGAGATTATATTCTTGATCATTCCATTTTATGAGATTTATTTTCATGATTTCCAAATTTTACACATTTGAAACATTCTGCTATCAATGGTGTCTTAAGGAGACTCTTATTCTCATCCATTACGTTAATCAAAATTTTCATTTTTAATTTGTAGTTAATTTCTTGTTGTCCAATTTTCCCACACCATAAACATCCTCCAATCCCTATAATACATCCCCTAGTGTTATTCTTACGACATTCTCGAAAAATAAGAAACTAAATATTCTTTCTACCATGGTTTCCACAACCCAATCTATCAGTGATCTCCACCCTTATCTTCTTTAGTGAGACAGATATTTAGTTAAGGTGAATTTTTTTGACATATATCATGATAAATGATTAACAATAATAAAAAATATCATTCTCCCCATTAATCATCCAATTTGGTTGGTAAAAGTAGGCAAACATTCCATCGAATCTAGTGTTAAGATAATTCTTCATAGTTCTATCTATATAAGAAACCAAAAAAATAGTGTGAGAAATAATAAGCATACTGGTAAACCATATTATCAATAAAAATCACTTATATGATGTCTAAATCATGACACCATCTTTTAAATTTATGGCACCTTATTCTTAACTTAGGTCAGTCATGGTAATTATTTAAATCCTTCACCATGGTTCCTAAAGAGTTTGTGAATTTCCAAAGCTTTTCCATTGATAGTTTCAAATTAGGTGTGCAACATGGCCCATTTTTGTTCACCAAGTGATGATCATGCCCAGCTCAACACATACATTTTTTATTTATTACCACTAGGTACCACTGTGGTGGATCTGTATCGAATTATGGTATCCAGATAGGTATGTAATTTTTTGGAAACAAAATACAATATCTTTTACCAATATTCCTTGACATTTTCCTATACGTTAACTCGGCATTAAACATATCTTTATTGAAATACATAGACATATCTCTAGAAATATAATTATTCATATACCTAGGGATCTAAATAATGGTTTTCTAATACTAATATCCAGTTTCTGATTACACCTTTCCTCTGATTCCAACTATAGAAACCCAATATTTACATAAACGGATATTAAATATTTTTTTATAAATATTTAATTTGTTACACAAAAACAAATGTGAGGACCATAATAGTTTAATATCTTTTGAGACTAGAAACACAATCATCTAATTTCTTGAAAGATCTTAAATATCCCTTAAAAGTACCTTTTCACATAGTAATCATCTTAGTCATACACTACCTAAACCTTTCATCATAACATGGAGAAAGAAACATGAGAAAGGGTGATCTTAGATTCTCAGCATGGGTAAACATATGAGATATTAATCATTGATCATATAAAATAATATAATAAGAATAATTTTATTTGTTCATGAACATAACTTAAGAATTTCACACCCAACATATTATAGTCATAAACATGAGCCCAGGATAATTTTTTATCATCTCAGAAAAGATGGCCATGTCATGAAATGGCCCAATGGGGCTCGAACTATGACTACCCAAATCCTGCCTCTAATAGGCTAAGGGTTTCCAACTAGTGGTGAGTGTTCATGTTACACACATCAGAGGTATTATCTTAAGGTACCTAGACACACACACATCTCTAATTCCATAAAATAAATAAAAGAAAATATAATGAAACATATTCAAGAATACATCTCTAATCCCACAATCAAAGAATTATAGTATGGTACTAAAAGAGACAAAGGTGAAAAAATAGAATCATATACGAAAACTTTATAGTGTTCAACTTGATCAGTGGGTGAGGACTACGATAAAATGTAACCACCTAGAAATCATATCCGTTTATTTAGCTCAATATATGATCCACCACCTCACTGTATTCTCAGGACACTATCAAATGGTTTGTCATCTATATAAATTATGACTTCTGTAGGCATAGCCCATGTTGGGGTGAATATAACAGTACCATGTAAAAAAATTAGAAAACATTAAACACAATGCATAAAGAATAGTAATATTATTATAGTGATGTGATACTAAATAGAAATAAGAACCCATATAAACATAGGAAGGAAATTGCGACAATTTTTTGTCACAACAATACTACCAATCACATGATTCAACATGAAACAATGCTTGTTCCAGGAAAATCCACTCCACGAGCCATGCTATCACTGTAGACACTCATCCAATAATTCAAGATCATTGGTACCCCCCCAATAAAGATCATTTGTCTTAGAAGGCCTTGATAATCATATAGGGGTCACAGCCGAGACTATGGAGGGACACCACAAACCTAATCTAAATCATCCTACTATGTATGGGATTATATGTCATTGATATTGTAAACCCTACATATATGATCATTAATATATAAGATAAACTCCCCACTCAAAGATTTTATATAAATTTCAAAAAACCACTTAGGGTAAAAATTATAGTGGATCACACTCCAGTATCATGGAGGGACACCGCAAATCTATCTAAGACTCGTCCCCTTGAAGGGATGAAAATCACGAGTTGTATACGTAATGTCTCACTATAACCTTGAGGTAATGGAATATGGGAACATGCCAAACTGATAGTTTTAACAACTACATAAATGAAGGGCAATAAACACCCTTAAATTGGGTACACATCGAGTACTAGGTCTGCACAATGTAAAACAGCGGTAGACGATGTGTTCATCTAACCCATGTACTACTTGTGTTGTTCATCCTCTCACGGAATTTAAATCTCCAAATACATGTTGGTTAATATCCTAGAATCTACACATATATATTCGGTGTTAATAACATATACCTTAAATTTATAGCTCTGATACTAAGAAATGTGAACAAATATTTCCATCAAAACAAACAACCTCAAAAGATAATACTGGGTCAACTACATACCTAAGGACCTTTTAGGTTTTGAGTTTTATAAAACTAGGATAAAATCTTACATATCATTTAAAAATAAACAAACAACCCATAAAAATCTAAATCATATCCCAAAGTCTCTTCACATCTAGAAAAATTATTAGACATATCCTTTATATAACATTACTTCAAATATGAGTTTAATGGAAATATAATAAAGGGTGATATCTGATTCACAAGAAGGATAAACATATGAGATGTTAATCCATGGTCATATTAAGGAATAAGACAAGACTAATTTTATGTCATCATGATCATAACTTATGTTGTTTATAGACAACATGTCTTTGAAAATAAATATAATTTATGGAATAAAATTATCAACTTAGAAAACATATAACATAAGAGTCACAAATCATCATAAATAAAACATGATCCATAATATCATGTCATAAAAGTGTTGAATAGTCATAAATATATAAAAAAACATAACATGTCAAGATTAACTACCTGGAAAATCATCATAGTAGATCAGGAAACACCTATTTCCCATAGTGGATCAAATCCATTGTTATGATTTTCATTTTTTAACTTATGTTATATAAATCATTACCCAATTCATTAGAGGGGGATATAAGTAACACTGATCACATAAAAAAATCCATACCTATATCTACCACAATATCCTCAATCATTCATCATATATGAACCCATGAAAAGAAATGGGTTTCATAAATATCATTCCATCATAACCACAAACCATCCACGAAGATAATAATGATTGTATCCTTGAATAATATCACCCAAAAATCATATATAAGATCAAATAATGTTATCTTCGATGGAAAATAATTTTGAATGATCACTTGAAATAATATTGAATAAAACAAAATTTTCTTTTTTATATCATCTTTTATTAATGAGTCATGTAGTTATAAAGGAAAATATTAGTACTTGGAAGGGATTTTAGTTTTAGAATTTAGTGAAAAAACAACTATATTTTCAAAAATATTAAACACTAGTGACTGTAGTGTTAATGAGATGAGTTGTAGTCAAAATAAATTGATTGAAAACATGAATTATAGTTTCTTGGTTCTCACTGATCCTAGTACACTCCTCAGTATCCTCTACTCCTCATACAGATTGGTCCCGTCTAAGAACCTCACTTTTAAACCTATGAAAACCCTGTCTATACATAATTAGTTTTAAAAAATCCATAGGAACAACCAATTCTTGTTCTATGATGAAAAGCAAGTCTACTTACCTAACTTCTTATTGGGAGAAAATCATGAATTTATTTATTTTTTGTTGGAATAAACAGAGAAATAAATACATGATTTTTATAGGGAAAAGTGTAAACTAAAAATGAACGAATGAAAATAGAAAGAAATAAGATTATAAAAATAAAAACAAATGAATGAAAATTATAAGATGATGGAAAATGTCAAGTAATTAGAATATTTATGATCTTTTATCACTTGAAATGAACCAATGTCAATGGTGAAGTCCTTCTATGATAAAAACTACAGTACAGAAGTCTCAGAATTCTGTGAAAAATCCAGAGCAACATTAATATTGAATATGTATCACAAGTGATCATATAAATGATTAACAATATTATTCATTTATTCCTTGAAGATTTATCCTAGATCAATAAAATATATATCCTCCAAAAGTGTGTTTATATTCAATATCTGCACTTCACTTGTTAAATTATAACAAAAAAATAATATAACTATTACCTTTATTATTTAAATCCATGCGGAGAAATGAACAAACATGATTTATATTTTCACATTAAATATTAATATAAAATAATTAATTTGTTAAATATAATAATTGAAAACAATTAAAAATAATGAAACAACTAAAATAGAATATAATCTATTAAATAATATAGATAGAAAAATGTTGTAAAAATAGATAATTGTGTGACTTTTAAACTGAAATCATATTTGTACATTAAATAATACTACAAATAATTTTACACGACATTCAATTTTGGTCAAACAAAAAATTAAAAGAATTAACAACAGAATTTATTTTGATAACATCAATTAAAAATAAAACAAAAATTAGAAACAAAAATTTAGCTAATGGTGGATCAGTGATCTATCATCAGAATATATAAAAATTTCCTAATTTTACTACCATTAAACCTAATAAGAGGTGGACTACCCAGCGGTTAAAAATAAAGCATATTTCACCATTTTATTTTCAATAAAAAAATAATGATATCCAACTAGAATTAAATCAATTTCATACCGCCAATCTATAAAAGTCTTTGGGAGAGGCAAGAAAAATTTACTACCACAGGATGTTAATGGTATCTCTGGAAAACAATTTAAAACTAAAGGATAAAACATCAGATAACACAATATTATGATTAAAATATTAAAACAAATTAAAATTGAAATAATTTTAATATATAAATAAATTTTAGAAGTTAGATCTCATATTGTAGCTTTAAGAGATTATACTAAGTCTAAGTACTGCAGAAATAAATAACAATTAGTGGCTAAAAAATAACCCACTATTGATGAATAATGGTGGGAAAAAAATGACTCACCCTTGATGTTTAATGGTGACCTGACTCACCATTAGTTTTCATTAAATACTTGACTCACTGTTTAGGGCCAATGGTGACTTGACTCACTGTTGGTTTCAGACAGTGACTTAACTCTCCATTGATGGCTAATGATGACTCATCACTCACTATTGATTTCTATGGGTGACACCATTGATAAACCATCCAAGGTGAAGTCTTCAAACTAGAGAACTAATGAGATGATGGAAGACACCAAATAATTAGAAGAACATGATCTTACTATTGAAACAAAATCCCAGATAACTAGTGAAAACAAGAACTGAGAGAGGATAGATACTTACGAATATGTTATTTAAAGGAAAATTATTCATACAATTCCAAGATATGGATGTTGTGATGTTAATCAATTTATTTGAGAATGAGAAGAAAACTTATAAAATGACTTAAATAAGAAAATAAGAAGCATGAGAGTCAAAATGTGGGCATGGGATAATTGAATGTGATCAGACCGATGAGATGAAATTATTCGAAAGTAGAGAATGTATTCAAGTATTTTACTTTGATGAATGTTGAGAAAATAAATCCAGTCCCACAATTATTTGGAGAAGTGGTGAAGTAGCATTTTATCATACATACCATGTTAATCCTTAGAATATTCAAGATATCAGTGATCAACACCAACTAAACAATGTAAAGACACACAGGTCTACAGCCTAGCAGGTAACATAGCGCAACTCATGCACCTACTTGCATTCTCTATGGGTCGTATATACAATCCCATAAGTGTTCTGTATACACTATTCACATAGTTCTCTAGCATCCTTTAGGGAATCCTTTGGTGGTATTTTCAAGAGGGTTTACCTAGTGGGATCCCTATGTGGTTGAGGGCTAGCCAGGTGCTAAACCATGTATTTCACTAATTCATTAATAAAAAATGAAACTTAATAAAAAATTAGTAAAATGATGTATCAAATGAAAACCTTTAAAAAATTATATTATAAAAATAATAACATTTCCATTTGTAAAGATATAACAAAAAATTATTAATTAATTAAAACAATTGATAATTTAATAAACTTGAAAATTTATTAAAATTTTAATGGAGATTAACTTAGCATAACAAAAAAATATTATACTAGTAGAACAACTTTCAAATACCAACAAACTCTCCCTTTTGAAAATTAAAAAACATAAATTCTATTAAATTTTCCAAAAAAATAGCCCTTTTTGGAAGTTTCTCAAAAATTAAATTTGAATTGATATATAAAATAAAATAATACCATTTAAATAAAAATGAATTACTTTAATTAAAATAGGTTAAACAGATGCAAAACATATTCAAAGAAAGTATAATTAAGGCAATGTTTTATATTAACAAATACATTTTAAATAGTATGATCAATATTATCATTTAATCATTGTAAAAAATAATATTCAATGACATTATAAATGTAAAAAGGAAATATTTAAGATCACAGATTATACTAACTAATATTTTATGCCTCAGACATACCCAATTCAAATTTCATCTTCTCAAAATTAATAGAATCTAATGGTTTTTTTAAAATTTCAACAAATATTTTCTCCATAGGAAAACATTATTATCATATTTCATAATTATTTATATGATCCCTAAGAAACTTAAATCTAACATCTCTTTATTTAGTTCTAGAAGATTGAAGCGTGTTTATTTAATTTGAAATGAAAATTGATTTATCATAGGAATTTTTTATTTTATCCAAACTAATATTGATATAATGAAAAGTTTGATTTATCCATATAATTTGTGAACAAAAACTAGTATCATAAACATATTCAGCCCTAAATTTTGATAGTGCTACTGAAACTTTTTTCTTAGTGCTCAATGGGATTAAATGTTTTCCTAAACAGTGACACATACCTATAGTTCTTTTCCAGTGAAGAATATGACCTCCAAAGTTAGAAATATATTAATAAGAAAAATCAGAACAACTGTAGTGAGAGTAGAATAGTCTAGTGTAAACAATACCCTTGATATATATAATTACTATTTTAACATCTTTAATATGAATTTATTTGGGGTTTGACCAAAACCCTAAACATAAGAAAACTAAGAACATGATATTTGGTCTTGATGTAGTGAGATACAATACATTTTTTATCAGGCCTCAATAAAATTCAATATCAACGGACTTACGAAAATAATATATTTTCTATCTGGAATTAGTAATCATAGGTCTTTTATAAATTTTACTAGAATCAAGTACAAAAATTATTATAAATTCTATAGCATATTGTTTCTTGATTTAAGAATATACCATCATTCATTTAGTCAATTTTTAGATGATGGAACAATTTCAGTTCTCACATTAAGCAGATGTCAAATTAACTTTTCAATAACTTAGAAAAAGTTTTACATAAACAATCTCTTGTTGATATAAATATTATATCATCAATATATATCTATATAATCATTGCATCATTTGAAACTATTTTTATAAACATAGTTATACCAACCACACATTTAAAAAATCATTTTGTAATAAAAAATATGTTAGTATTTCATACCAATCTCTTAGAGTGTTCTTAAGACCATATAAGACTTTATTAATTTGGAAAACATGATATGGGAAAGTATCTTTACCAAATATATGTCTTTTATAACCTAGACTTCTCCAAAAATAAGTCTATTTTAAAAAGTTTTTTTTTATATCCATTGGAAATAATTTTATTTTTTAAAAATAAAAAAGGATAATAAAATTCTAATTTCTTCGATCCCAAAAATAAGAGAAAATTAATCTTCAAATTCAATTCCTTTTTCCTAATAATAACATTTATGTACTTGTGTTTCATTATTTTTAACCATTTTTCTAACATCATCGTGTATTTTAAAAATATCTAATTGTTTTATATAACCAAATTACATTTTTAAACAGAAACTAAAAACCACAATTTATTCCTTTCAAATTGATTTAATTCATCATGAATAGAATTAATGAAATTTCAATCAATTAAATAATTTTCAACACTAATAGGATAAATTTCAAACACAATAGAATAATTAGAATATTAAAGTAAAACAGATTTTCTAGATTGAATTCTATATTTTACATTACAAATTACTTTTTAAATTGGGTGATATTTAAGAGTTTTATATTCATTTTGATCATTTTTATAAGAGATATCGCCCCCTCAACTGGTGCATTATAATTATCTCGATCAATATCTTCACCAAATAAAATTTATTTAAACTCATAATTTCCTTTGAATGATTAAAAAAATTATTAGAAATGTTTTCATAAAACCTAACATGCACATATTCTTCAATAAATAAATTTTTCTTATTGAAATCCCATAATCATTTAAATCATTAGAATATCCTTAAAATATACCTTCGTCTAATTTAGGGTCATGTTGGGATGAATTGTATTTTGAATTTAAAGATAATGACATTACATCCATAGACCCTAAAATAACCAACATTAGGTTTTAATCATTTTAAAATATCATAAGGGGTATTATTTAAGATATTTATAACAAAAACTATATTAAAACCATGGTATGTAATTTTTACAATTTCTTCCCAATTTTTTTCTGCAACACTAAATTCCATTAGAATTAACCTTGGCATTTCTGAAATGGGTCTATTATTTATTCTACCATATCATTCTATTATTGTGTCACAAGGGCTGGGAAATAATGTTTATCACTTCTAATTGATATTATTAAACCATGTTTGAAATTTTTAATAATCTTATATAAATATATAAACATAAATATTGTCTCATTTCTTTGGGACAAGAAATAAATCCAGAAGAATCTACTATAATCATATACAATTACAAATACACAGTTTTTACCAATAAAACTAGCTGGTTTTATATGTTTAAAAAAAGTGATATGTAATAATTCAAAACATCTATCAGTATTTATATAATTTATAGATTTAAATATTTCTTTGTAACACCCCAGGATTTCAGAGTGTGTTATTTCTTAAAAATAATTCAATAACTTGCACTACACGCAACACCGAGTTCAATCACACCATTAAAAGAGGTCATGAATAGTATTAACTGCATTTTGAACTTTATATAATCCTTATAATTTTAGAATCCCTATTATGAGTTTCTTAGTCATAATGAAAGAACAGATTCATTTTCAGTATTTCACTTTTATCAACTTCTAATAGCGAAACCTTTTTAAATACAATATTTTAAACTTTTTGACTAAATGGGGACATCAAAAATTTAAATTGAACACCCCAAGCTTCCACGGTACGTTTCCCTTTAAATAATGTGATAGCGTGTGTTGTACGCAACACCGAGTTCTAACACACCATAACCAATCAAACTAGCCGTTATAAATAGTAATACCTACTTTTTGAAAATATATATATTTTATATTTCAAAATGGACTTCATTTTTGGATTCAGAATATCGAATTTAGCCTAAGGTGAAATTTTGGTACTTTTCGGATAACTTTCATATTTTGATGAATAGTGAAAATTACTAAATTTTAATTAAAAACAACTTTTTTAATCAAAATAATTAATAGTGATAAATTATGAATTTGAGTGGTTTTAAAGTATATTTAGAATATATTTTTACAATTTAATATAATGTTGGTCAATAGACATAATTTTACAATTAAACCGAACATAAACAAGTGTCAATCTTTTGATAGTTATTATCTCTTAAAAACACGCTTTTTGTTTTGACAGCGGGAATTAATTTTAAATTAATTTCTGCCACTTCTGTGTTTTGAATTTAGAAAAATGGATTCCATATTTGGAATCAGGATGTTCAAATTTTGTAAATAGGTAACTTTTATTTTTAGACATTTTGAATAATTACTGCGGTAAATATTTTATTTACCATGGTTAAGGGTAAATCCGGTAAATAAGGGTTAAAAAATAATATTATAATAATATTAAATTACCCTAAAACATGTCGTAACCCTATTGGTTGATACATGGTCGACCATGGGCATCTTTGGGTCGATTTTGGGACCCCATGGATCCACTTGTAAGTGATAATGACACTTTATTTTAATTAAGTCAAAATGAATACAAAAATGACACAAGCATATATCTTTTAGCAACACAATTGTTACATAGGGTTATATAAGTTGTATTTTATATTATAAATATTCATTAGAAAGATAAAAAGATTTCCCACATAATGATATTTTATTTATAATTTTTAGAAATTAAATAATTTATTTTATTTATGACACAATGATGATGCAGTAATTACTATAATAGTGAAACATTAAAATAATTGATATTATAAATACCCAAAAAAATATAATATGAAACTTTTAATGAATTAAACTAATTTTCTAGGATAATATGATATATTAGGATTGATTTAATTGACTTTTTTCGAAGTAATCAATCTGTTATGAGTTTCACAAAAATCAACTATTGAATAGTGTCAAAATTGACATAAAAGAGTTTTTAAAACAAATATTTTATTATTAATTGATATTAAATTCCTAAAAATCTAAGGTTCGGCCAAGAGACTTATATAAGGATAGGTTCATCATTAATGGACCACTTTGTGGTCTCTTGGATGTATATAGTAAGTTTATTAACCATATTATATAAAAATACAAAGAGACATTGTAAAAGTGAAACTAATTATCTTAGAGTTAATACTTAAAGATAAGGTTAATATAAGTACCCAAACCTGTCTAAATTATATTGGTTGAGTGTTTTTCGACCTATCCCCACCTTAACCTTTTAATAATCAACTTTGGAGCCTTTAGAAACCTAATATGAATTTATTATAAATTAATATTTCTAACTTTTCCAAAGGTGCCCCTCACCCCTCTTATAAAAGGGCACTCCTCCTTCTCATTTCTTCACACCATCAAAGCCTTTTGGTTCAGCCAAACTCTGCCCATATACTCTCCCAACATCCCTCACTACAACCTAGAGGCCTTAGTTTGATCAGAAAGCCAACCTAAGGATCCCTTTTGATCAAATCAAAAGGAAGAACCCGAAGAAGAGGTAATGATTTCACCACCATTTTCCAAGTTCCTTTCTTCTTCCACTTCCTCTTTCTTTGTTCTTACCATTACAAAATAATAACTCCAGTATATTACATATACTGTGATGTTATTATAAATATGGTACAACCATATTCAGTATTCTATCCACCCTTTGAATAACATGTCACCATACGTGCGTACGTACGGCTTACCGTCTCCACGTCGTGGTGTAATAGTTATTCAATATATTATTATTTGGATGGGTATAATAATGATGTGTAACTAATGTAAATAATAAATATAACATGTTAATGATTCTTTATATATGATATACCATCCATTTATATATTATTTTAATATCAAAAGAATGATATTGTCGCTCGTGCGTACGTACGGATTACCGTCTCCACGAACGCGATGAGATTCATTCTCCATAGTATCCATTCAAGTATAATTATCATTTGATGATTTAAAAATGATGTTTAAGGACTTGATATCATTTTGGATATGAATAATATACAACCTATCCTTTACAAACATGTCTTACGTAACAAAACATATAAAAGAAAACAAGTAAGTTAACACCCGAAACGACGATAATTCTAAGATATTATTAACAAATCAATGTTAAAAGATCATATATGATATCATATTAATATATATGATTCTTGTATAATTTAATAACAATTATTTCACCATTATACAGGAGGTTAACCTACCCCAACCAAGGAAAAGTACAAGGTAAGGGTTATTTCACAATCTCTTCATTATCCGAGGTTGTTTATTTGTAATAATCTACTGGGATCTCTTTATCATCCACATCCATGTTTCTTCAAAATGTATTTCAAAACATTTTTATTATTTACAAGAATATGGGTTAATGTCATTTATACCCTTGTTTGACTTTTTATAAGAGGTTTATAATGGAATCTTTCCGTCGTTTTCAAAACAAGGTCATTTTTAACCTTTTCGACAGAATTAAGGTAAGAACGTTTTTTTTAAACTTATATGGCGGGTGCGGCTAATTTCCACCGTTATAAAATCTTCAAAGCTTCCCTTACAAGCTTATAAGAATATTTTCAAAGAAAATGTTTTATTTTATATGGATCTTAAATTATTTCAAAATAAAAGGAGATATTTCTTTAAAAAGAATTTTGATTTCATCTATGTCAACATCCTTTGATGGATTTTAAGATTATTTGAAGTTGATTTATTATGATACAAAACTTCTATATTGTATTGAAGGTTTTGTGATATGTTTGACTGTGGATGTGCTATTTTTATACCATTCATAGTTTATGGTGAAAGTATTGACATTTCGTATGCTAGTTTTAATACGAATCTTTATGTTATGTTTAAACCTTTTCATATGGGAATGCATTGGACTTAATATGTGACGGGTGGAGCCCGCTATAGCTCCTCGATGCATCGGTAGGTCTCATGAGACAAACTAGTGTCTTGGCACAAGGCCTTGAAAAAATCTTATTTGTAGTCTTGGCACGAGGCCTTGGCTATGTGGTTATGATAGTCTGGCATTATGCATTCCAACATTATGAAAGTGGTTATTGATTTTTGCATGTGATTATTCGATTAGTAGAATATCCATGTGAATAAGTAAATGGAATTATTTCATTTTATTTATGACATACCATGTTGAAAGTTCATATTTAAAAGGCTATTGTTTTAGTTATACATTGCCTTAAATTTTTATTCTTATTATGAAAGTTTCCGCTATATTGTTATCCTTACTGGGCATTTGAGCTCACCTCTTTTCTATGTTTTATTTTTCCCAGGATGTGAAGAAGTAAGTTATGAATGACCTGCAGGGATTTTATGAGGGGTTAATAGTGTGGATTGTGGAAACATTATGTTGTTGTAGTAGTTTTTCATTTTATGATGTAATGTAAACCTTATGAATATATCTAGTGTTTCCAAGGCTACTAAACCAATCGGTCTTTCGAGATTTGATCTTTCTTGTGATCATGCCAATGTTACGAAGTAATGCACCGACTCTGGGCAGCTGGGGTCAGGGCGTTACAGTTAGTATCAGAGGAAGTTTAGTACAAACCTTGGAAGCTAGATTTAGATAAACTCTGATTAGAGCACGTAGACCTAAGATGAGCTTTGAGGATTAGTGTAGAAGAACTTCCTAGAATTTTGGTATTGTAGAGATTTTGTGAGTTTTCCGAGCAATACATCCCTGTCTGGATACGAGCAGGTAGAGGCGGCTCTGGCACAGATGTACCTAGGGGTAAAACCCGAAAACACCGCTTTGAGCTAGACTCGAACGGGAACTGGTGCACGACAACGGGCCTTGATGCACTCTTGGTTACGACACTCCCGGGGGATATGCTTAGGATAATTCTCATTTTCTTTAAAAACCATTATGAAGGGTTTATGAGTATATACTTCCTCAAAGAAAACATTTTTATAATTATGGATTATATCCATAAATAGTTCAATTTATGTTAAGTGTTTTATAAGTATGGGATTATGTATTTTGACTCATAAACTAATCTAGTTTATGCCATTGTTTAGAAATGGCGCCCAGTAGAAGGAATGATAACTCCAGAAATGCACATGATTCAAAGAGAAGGAAGGATCATATCTCTCATGGTCTTAAGCTAGAATTTATAAGAGAAATAGTCTCCCATGTATTATCATCATATGATGAAATAATATCATGTGTTGATGAGATAAGTAAAGAGTTTACTGAGTCCTATGGCTTTGAAGGGAAGCAAGAGAAGAAAAGGATGGAAGAGAGAAAGATGGATAAAGGGAAGAGGGAAAAGAAGAATTTTCCCATATGTGGTAACTGTGGAAAGAAACACCCTGGAACTTGCCTGAAAGGAATGGGAGTTTGTTATAAGTGTGGAGGAAAAGGGCACAAAGTACGTGACTGCAAGGGTAAGAAAATGGTTTCAAATGTACAATGCTTCATTTTCAAGGAGTTTGGACACTACGCGAACCTATGTCCCAGTCATCAGACTATGCCGCAAATGATGTTATTGGATAATAATCATGTTATGATACTGCCACAGATGAAGAGGGATGATTAGAGTTATTATGTTGATTATGTCAATTGAGTGTTGTATCAACAATGTACTTGTTACAATAATCATGGAGTATATAAGGATTGTACTGCAGTACTATTTCATTAAGGACTTGATATTGTGTGGAACAAAGAAAAGTGACTCAATAGCAGGATAAATTTTTGGAAAATATATGGTTGAGAGAATGATAAATCATAATATAGTTCTGATACTGAGATAGTGATTTTGGAATAATATGTGATTGTTTTGGATAAATTATATTGGATATTCCTGACTACCTTGGAACTGATTAATGATTTGTATATTCCATCATTGTTGGGGTTTAAAACATTTTTGGATTAATGAAGTATATCCAGCATTCTATATGGAATAAGGGAGCATGAATGTAATCAATAAGGAATATGGTAATACATGATGAAGGTATTCATATTCTATTACGGGGTAAAAAGGATCTATATTATGTTTACCTTCCTTATGAATGTTGGACTGTGATTTTGGACAGAAGTATTTTGGATAGTTCTAATTTGGATTATTTTGGATTGCCATAAAAGGACAACCCGGAGGTCGGGCAGCAACCCTTCGCGTCCGGCAAGGCTGCGAGACTTGAACCCGCAACCAAAGGGCGACAAGGGTGTATCACCTACCACTATCCCACGAGATGTCCTGGATTAAATAAAGTAGTTTTTTAAAAGATCTGGTAGATGAATTATAAATTCGTTTATTTTGGAACCCTCTATGAATAGTATAAATAGAATTTTTTTTACGAGTGAATGATGAGTTTTGGTAGAAATTTATTAATGGATAAAACTATAATTATAAACTATGTATATCTCCTTATGATCTTTGACAATCTCATAAGTAAATTCCTCATCATTAATAAAAGTAACTTAGAACAAAAATGTTGTCCTAGATGGTACCTTAAATCATCACTAATTTATGGCTTTGGGATTGTTGGCCTTTTCATAGCCATGTTCTCTACCACTCTCCATCAGATAATTGATGGTTAGATTTCTCTTCCATATCCATATTTTCCTACATAGAACCCTAGTATGTGTTATTTTCGGTAATCTTCATACTTTCCACTCTTTATTTTAAATAGAGGCCTCATTAATTCATTTTTTGATGTGGGATTTCAACTAAGATATTTTGAAATGTCAAAAATGTGTTGTCCCAATACCATATATTTTGTTGAACCGATGGTACTTCAAATCATCATGGATTGATGAGTTTAAGGACCTCAATTTTATACTTGTTTGTGATTGATGACCTCAATCACTACCTATAAATATTTACGTTTTTCCTCCAATTATATGTCTCTAATTTCCACCAATGTTCTCCTAATCGAGATCATAATTTGGTGGTGACCCTTTAATTTCTCTTTTCCTCATATTAAGACTAAATTTTAGTAACCCAATTTCCAATGTGGGTTTTCCCACAAATATATTTTCTACTTTCAACCTTTTATTTTCGAAGAACAATTTCAAATTGCGAGGACGCAATTTATTGAAGGAGGGGAGAATGTAACACCCCAGGATTTCCAATGTCGGTGCATTATTACATAACATTGGCATGATCACAAGAAAGATCAAATCTCGAAAGACCGATTGGTTTAGTAGCCTTGGAAACACTAGATATATTCATAAGTTTTACATTACATCATAAAATGAAAAACTACTGCAACAACATAAAGTTTCCACAATCCACACTATTAACCCCTCATAAAATCCCTGCATGTCATTCATAACTTACTTCTTCACATCCTGGGAAAAATAAAACATAGAAAAGGGGTGAGCTCAAATGCCCAGTAAGGATAACAATATAGAGGAAACTTTCATAAATAAGAATAAACATTTAAGGCAATGCATTACTAAAACAAAAGCCTTTTAAACTTTAACTACAACATAGTATGGAAAAAGTAAAATGAAATAATGCCATTTACTTATTCACATGGATATTCTACTAATCGAATAATCACATGCAAAAATCAATAACCACTTTCATAATGTTGGAATGCATAATGCCAGACTATCATAACCACATAGCCAAGGCCTCGTGCCAAGACTAAAAATAAGATTTTGTCCAGGCCTTGTGCCAAGACACTAGTTTGTCTCATGAGACCTACCGATGCATCGAGGAGCTATAGCGGGCTCCACCCGTCACATATTAAGTCCAATGCATTCCCATATGAAAAGGTTTAAACATAACATAAACATTCGTATTAAACTAGCATACGAAATGTCAATACTTTCACCATAAACCATGAATGGTATATAAAAAATAGCACATCCACAGTCAAACATATCACAAAACCTTCAATACAATATAAAAGTTTTGTATCATATTATATCATCCTCAAATAAGCATAAAATCCATTAAAGGATGTTGACATAGATGAAATCAAAACTCTTTTTAAAGAAATATCTCTTTCTATTTTGAAATCATTTAAGAGACATATATTTATAAAATAAAACATTTTCTTTGAAAATATTCTTATAAGCTTGTAAGGGAAGCTTTGACGATTTTATAACGGCGGAAAATAACCGCACCCGCCGTATAAGTTAAAAAAAACATTCTTATCTTAATTCTGTCGAAAAGGTTAAAAAGCACCTTGTTTGGAAAACGACGGAAAGATTCCTCTTATAAAAAGTCAAAAAAGGTATAAATTACTTTAACCCATATTCTTGTAAAAATGTTTTCAAATACATTTTGAAGAAACATGGATGTGGATGATAACGAGATCCCAGTAGATTATTACGTATAAACAACCTCGGATAATGAAGAGATTGTGAAATAACCCTTACCTTGTACTTTTCCTTGGTTGGGGTCGGTTAACCTCCTGTATAATGGTGAAATAATTGTTATTAAATTATACAAGAATCATATACATTAATATGATATCATATATGATCTTTTAACATTGCTTTATTAATAATATCTTAGTATTATCGTCGTTTCAGGTGATAATCGATTCGTTCTTCTTAAATGTTTGGTTACGTAAGACATGTTTGTAATGGATAGATTAAATCTTATTCATAATCAGAATGATATTAACATTATTTTTAACCCTAAAATGAGAATAAGACCTGAATGGATACGATGGAGGATGGATCTCACCGCGTTCGTGGAGACGGTAGTCCGTACGTACGCACGAACGCTACTTCCATTTAATTTTTATTTTAATAGAATTGAATCCAAATGATACATAGGTATATTACTATTCCAGTATAATATAATATTTTATATATGTTACTTAAGTTCATTAACACCATCCTTTATACGTTCCATGTGTGGTATGAACGAGTCATATCATTTTAAGGGGGCGGTAGTCCGCACTTCCTCAAATGAAATTATCGTATGTATATAAAACATGAAACGAATAATGGTATGAAATAAAATGGAATTACAGAAGCTTATATATAAAATATATATCATTAATATCATATTTAATTACAGTGCCATCATAATGGCCACCATGAGAGGCGGTAAGATGTATTTGAACAATCATCGTTTCGTGAGGCGTTAGTTTTCCATCCACAGAAACATTATGTTCATCATCCATTAGATAGAGTTGTGTGTATGTGTAGTTTGAATCCTTATTATAACAACATCCTAGTATATTGAGGATACTGGTGTTGTTACAAAATAAAGGAAATAAAAAGAGTTTGGGGGTTGGAGAAGCAAAATAAATGAAAATAATTTAAGAGAAAACGTTACCTTTAATTTAGGTAACTCACTTTGGTTGGAACCACAGGACTTCTTGAAATTCTTTCTGCCTAAGGGGAAGCTTCAAGGAGGAGGAGAGGGATGTGGGGAGCTTAGTTGGGCAGAGTTTGGACGAGCCAAGTGGCTTGAGAGGTGTGATGAATGAGTATAAGTGGTCTCCTTTTATTAGGGAGAAGAGGGGCTCTTTAGGAAAGAGTGAAAGTATTACTTTATAATATAATTATATTCGGTTTATAATGGTCCAAAAATCATTGAGGTCGAAGATAATATGACTCATATTCTAAATAACATCAACCAATAAGAATTGGACACGTTTTAGATAATATTTTAATCATTATAATCTTATTTATTTAAATGATTTATTAATGAGGTAAACATTGCATCATTATTGTGTCATTAATAATTTAAATTAT
The DNA here is from genome assembly GCA_963277665.1 of Viscum album. Taxonomy (NCBI): domain Eukaryota; kingdom Viridiplantae; phylum Streptophyta; class Magnoliopsida; order Santalales; family Viscaceae; genus Viscum; species Viscum album. Next base: position 2,119,054,769 of record OY728143.1, on the reverse strand, counting down.
ATGATGTCTAAAAATTATAAATAAAATATCATTATTTAGGAAAGATTTTTATATTTCTAATGAATATTTATAATCGAAAATCCAACATGTATAACCCTATGTAAAAATTGTTCTTCTAAAAGATGTAAGCTTATGCCATTTTTATTTTTATTTTAACTTTATTAATATAAAGTGTCCCTACCACATACAAGTGGATCCAAGGGGTCCCCAAATTGACCCAAGGATGCCCATGGTCGGGTATGTGTCCACCAATAAGGTTAGGACACGTTTTAGGTTAATTTTGTATTATTATAATATTATTTTTTAACACTTATTTACCGGATTTACCCTTAACCATGGTAAATAAAATATTTACCACAGTAATTATTCAAAATGTCTAAAAATAAAAGTTACCTATTTACACAATTTGGACATCCTGATTCCAAATATGGAATCCATTTTTCTAAATTCAAAACACAGAAGTGGCAGAAATTAATTTAAAATTAATTCCCGCTGTCAAAACAAAAAACGTGTTTTTAAGAGGTAATAACTATCAAAAGATTGAAACTTGTTTATATTCGGTTTAATTGTAAAGTTATGTCCAACGACCAACATTATATTAAATGGTAAAAATATATTCTAAATATAATTTAAAACCACTCAAATTCATAATTTATCACTATTAATTATTTTGATTAAAAAAGTTGTTTTTAATTAAAATTTATTAATTTTCACTATTCATCAAAATATGAAAGTTATCCGAAAAGTACCAAAATTTCACCTTAGGCTAAATTAGATATTCTGAATCCAAAAATGAAGTCTATTTTGAAATATAAAATATATATGATTTCAAAAAGTAGGTATTACTATTCACAACGGCTAGTTTAATTAGTTGTGGTGTGTTAGAACTCGGTGTTGCGTACAACACACGCTATCACATTATTCAAACAAAAGCGTACCGTAGAAGCTTGGGGTGTTACATTCTCCCCTACTTCAAATAATTGTGTCCTCGCAATTTCTAGGGTATTACTGCATAAAAAGACTCGGGTGGTTCTTCATCATTAGTTCCTCGGGTTCCCACGTTGCCTCTTCCATCTTATGATTTCTCCACAAAACTTTTACCAGACGCGTCGTCCGGTTTCTCAGTACTTGTTCTCTTGTATCAAGAATCTTGACGAACTCTTCACAATAAGACAGATCAGGTTCCAGTTCTAATTCCTCATAGGTGAGTACATGCGTTGGGTCAGGCATGTATTTTCTCAACAGAGATACGTGGAACACATCGTGAACTTTGGAGAGACTTGGCGGCATTGCCAATCGGTAAGCTACAACTCCAATTCGTTCTGGAATTTCGAAAGGTCTGATGTACCTGGGACTCAATTTACCTTTCTTTCCAAAACGTATGACTCCCTTCCATGGAGATACCTTTAGGAAAACATGATCACCGACTTGAAATTCCAAATCCTTCCTTCGATTATCGGCATAGCTCTTCTGCCTACTTTGAGCTGCTTTGATGTGATTTTGGATTACTTTCACCTTTTCCACTGTTTCCTCCACCAGTTCTGGGCCTACAAGTTTTCTTTCACCAACGTCATCCCAATAGGTTGGTGTACGGCATCTCTTTCCATATAACGCTTCATATGGTGCCATCTGAATACTCGAATGGAAGCTATTGTTATAGGAAAATTCTACCAGTGGTAAATATTGATCCCACATACCCTGAAAGTCAAGTGAGAAAGATCTCAACATGTCTTCTAAGGTTTGAATAGTCCGTTCTGATTGTCCATCTGTCTGAGGGTGGTAAGCAGTGCTCAAATGAAGTTCAGTATCCAGGGATTTCTGAAGACTTTTCCAAAATCTTGAAGTAAAACGGGGATCACGATCAGAAACAATCGATAGGGGTACTCCATGAAGTCTCACAACTTCATTAATGTATAGTCTTGCTAGACGTTCCAGGGGTAGATCTTCTCTTATAGCAAGAAAATGTGCTGACTTGGTAAGACGATCAACAATAACCCATATTGCATCGTTCCTTCTAGGAGTCTTTGGTAGCCCCATGACAAAGTCCATCGTAATATTGTCCCATTTCCACTCCGGTATAGGAAGAGGTTGCATGACTCCTCCAGGTTGTTGCCTTCCAGCTTTCACTTGTTGACAAACCATACATCTTGACACAAAATCAGCAATCTCCCTCTTCATATTGTCCCACCAAAAATGTTCTTTCAAATATCTATACATTTTGGTGCTCCCAGGGTGTATAGAGAAATTGGAAATATGAGCATCATCCAGCAATACCCTTTTTAGATCAGGTATATTGGGAACACAAAGTCTCTTCCCGAATTTCAAAATTCCATCTTCATACACAAAGTCTCTCAATCTCCCATCATTCACAGCTTTAATCTTCTTTTGGAATTCTTCATCATCGGTCTGAGAACTCTTAATCCTTTATAGTAAAGATGGTTTGGCAACCATTTGAAAAAGCATTGATGTTTCACCTTCCCTGGTTATTCCCATGTCCATCTTCACTAGATCCATAAAAATTGGATCCCTTTCAATTCTCATATTGTTCAAAACTCTATGGTCTTTTCTACTCAAAGCATCTGCCACCTTGTTTGCCTTCCCTGGGTGGTAGTGTATCGTACAATCATAATCCTTGAGTAATTCAAGCCATCTCCTTTGCCTCATGTTGAGTTATTTTTGTGAGAAAATATACTTCAAACTCTTGTGATCAGTATAAATCTCACATTTTTCACCATAGAGGTAGTGCCTCCATATCTTCAAAGCAAAGATCACTGCTGCTAACTCGAGATCATGAGTAGGATAGTTTTGTTCATGAATTTTCAACTGTCGTGATGCATAGGCAATAACTCTATCATTCTTTTGATATTAAAATAATATATAAATGGATGGTATATCATATATACAGAATCATTAACATGTTATATTTATTATTTACATGAGTTACACATCATTATTATACCCATCCAAATAATAATATATTGAATAACAATTACACCACGACGTGGAGACGGTAAGCCGTACGTACGCACGTATGGTGACATGTTATTCAAAGGGTGGATAGAATACTGAATATGGTTGTACCATATTTATAATAACATCACAGTATATGTAAGATACTGGAGTTATTATTTTAGAATGGTAAGAACAAAGAAAGAGGAAGTGGAAGAAGAAAGGAACTTGGAAAAGGGTGGTGAAATCATTACCTCTTCTTCGGGTTCTTCCTTTTGATTTGATCAAAAGGGCTCCTTAGGTTGGCTTTCTGATCAAAAGGGCTCCTTAGGTTGAATAATCTGATAGCGTGTGTTGTACGCAACACCGAGTTCTAACACACCATAACCAATCAAACTAGCCGTTATAAATAGTAATACCTACTTTTTGAAAATATATATATTTTATATTTCAAAATGGACTTCATTTTTGGATTCGTAATATCGAATTTATCCTAAGGTAAAATTTTGGTACTTTTCGGATAACTTTCATATTTTGATGAATAGTGAAAATTACTAAATTTTAATTAAAAACAACTTTTTTAATCAAAATAATTAATAGTGATATATTATGAATTTGAGTGGTTTTAAAGTATATTTAGAATATATTTTTACAATTTAATATAATGTTGGTCATTAGACATAATTTTACAATTAAACCGAACATAAAAAAGTGTCAATCTTTTGATAGTTATTATCTCTTAAAAACACGCTTTTTGTTTTGACAGCGGGAATTAATTTTAAATTAATTTCTGCCACTTCTGTGTTTTGAATTTAGAAAAATGGATTCCATATTTGGAATCAGGATGTTCAAATTTTGTAAATAGGTAACTTTTATTTTTAGACATTTTGAATAATTACTGCGGTAAATATTTTATTTACCATGGTTAAGGGTAAATCCGGTAAATAAGGGTTAAATAATAATATTATAATAATACTAAATTACCCTAAAACGTGTCTTAACCCTATTGGTTGATACATGGTCGACCATGGGCATCTTTGGGTCGATTTTGGGACCCCATGGATCCACTTGTAAGTGATAATGACACTTTATTTTAATTAAGTCAAAATGAATACAAAAATGACACAAGCATATATCTTTTAGAAAAACAATTGTTACATAGGGTTATATAAGTTGGATTTTAGATTTTAAATATTCATTAGAAATCTAAAAAGATTTAATACATAATAATATTTTATTTATAATTTTTAGACATTAAATAATATATTTTATTTATGACACAATGATGATGCAGTAATTACTATAATAGTGAAAAATTAAACTAATTGATATTATAAATACACAAACAAATATAATATGAACCTTTTAATGAATTAAACTAATTTTCTAGGATAATATGATATATTAGGATTGATTTAATGGACTTTGTTCGAAGTAATCAATCTGTTATGAGTTTCACAAAAATCAACTATTGAATAGTGTCAAAATTGACATAAAAGAGTTTTAAAAACTAATATTATATTATTAATTGATATTAAATTCCTAAAAATCTAAGGTTCGGCCAAGATACTTATATAAGGATAGGTGCATCATTAATGGACCACTTGTGGGTCGCTTGGATGTATATAGTATGTTTATTAACCATATTATATAAAAATACAAAGAGACATTATAAAAGTGAAACTAATTAACTTAGAGTTAATACTTAAAGATAAGGTTAATATAAGTACCCAAACCTGTCTAAATTCTATTGGTTGAGTGTTTTTCGACCTATCCCCACCTTAAACGTTGAATAATCAACTTTGGAGCCTTTAGAAACCTAATATGAATTTATTATAAATTAATATTTCTAACTTTTCCAAAGGTGCCCCTCACCCCTCTTATAAAAGGGCACTCCTCCTTCTCATTTCTTCACACCTTCAAAGCCTTTTGGTTCGGCCAAACTCTGCCCAAATACTCTCCCAACATCCCTCAATACAACCTAGAGGCCTTAGTTTGATCAGAAAGCCAACCTAAGGATCCCTTTTGATCAAATCAGAAGGAAGAACCCGAAGAAGAGGTAATGATTTCACCACCATTTTCCAAGTTCCTTTCTTCTTCCACTTCCTCTTTCTTTGTTCTTACCATTCTAAAATAATAACTCCAGTATATAACATATACTGTGATGATATTATAAATATGGTACAACCATATTCAGTATTCTATCCACCCTTTGAATAACATGTCACCATACGTGCGTACGTACGGCTTACCGTCTCCACGTCGTGGTGTAATTGTTATTCAATATATTATTATTTGGATGGGTATAATAATGATGTGTAACTCATGTAAATAATAAATATAACATGTTAATGATTCTTTATATATGATATACCATCCATTTATATATTATTTTAATATCAAAAGAATGATATTGTCGCTCGTGCGTACGTACGGATTACCGTCTCCACGAACGCGATGAGATTCATTCTCCATAGTATCCATTCAAGTATAATTATCATTTGATGATTTAAAAATGATGTTTAAGAACTTGATATCATTTTGGATATGAATAATATACAACCTATCCTTTACAAACATGTCTTACGTAACAAAACATATAAACGAAAACAAGTAAGTTAACACCCGAAACGACGATAATTCTAAGATATTATTAACAAATCAATGTTAAAAGATCATATATGATATCATATTAATATATATGATTCTTGTATAATTTAATAACAATTATTTCACCATTATACAAGAGGTTAACCTACCCCAACCAAGGAAAAGTACAAGGTAAGGGTTATTTCACAATCTCTTCATTATCCGAGGTTGTTTATTTGTAATAATCTACTGGGATCTCTTTATCATCCACATCCATGTTTCTTCAAAATGTATTTCAAAACATTTTTATTATTTACAAGAATATGGGTTAATGTCATTTATACCCTTGTTTGACTTTTTATAAGAGGTTTATAATGGAATCTTTCCGTCGTTTTCAAAACAAGGTCATTTTTAACCTTTTCGACAGAATTAAGGTAAGAACGTTTTTTTTAAACTTATATGGCGGGTGCGGCTAATTTCCACCGTTATAAAATCTTCAAAGCTTCCCTTACAAGCTTATAAGAATATTTTCAAAGAAAATGTTTTATTTTATATGGATCTTAAATTATTTCAAAATAAAAGGAGATATTTCTTTAAAAAGAATTTGGATTTCATCTATGTCAACATCCTTTGATGGATTTTAAGATTATTTGAAGTTGATTTATTATGATACAAAACTTCTATATTGTATTGAAGGTTTTGTGATATGTTTGACTGTGGATGTGCTATTTTTATACCATTCATAGTTTATGGTGAAAGTATTGACATTTCGTATGCTAGTTTTAATACGAATCTTTATGTTATGTTTAAACCTTTTCATATGGGAATGCATTGGACTTAATATGTGACGGGTGGAGCCCGCTATAGCTCCTCGATGCATCGGTAGGTCTCATGAGACAAACTAGTGTCTTGGCACAAGGCCTTGAAAAAATCTTATTTGTAGTCTTGGCACGAGGCCTTGGCTATGTGGTTATGATAGTCTGGCATTATGCATTCCAACATTATGAAAGTGGTTATTGATTTTTGCATGTGATTATTCGATTAGTAGAATATCCATGTGAATAAGTAAATGGCATTATTTCATTTTATTTATGACATACCATGTTGAAAGTTCATATTTAAAAGGCTATTGTTTTAGTTATACATTGCCTTAAATTTTTATTCTTATTTATGAAAGTTTCCGCTATATTGTTATCCTTACTGGGCATTTGAGCTCACCCCTTTTCTATGTTTTATTTTTCCCAGGATGTGAAGAAGTAAGTTATGAATGACCTGCAGGGATTTTATGAGGGGTTAATAGTGTGGATTGTGGAAACATTATGTTTTTGTAGTAGTTTTTCATTTTATGATGTAATGTAAACCTTATGAATATATCTAGTGTTTCCAAGGCTACTAAACCAATCGGTCTTTCGAGATTTGATCTTTCTTGTGATCATGCCAATGTTACGAAGTAATGCACCGACTCTGGGCAGCTGGGGTCAGGGCGTTTCATTCTTAGTGTTTTTTACCTTTTAAACATTAATCAAACATGGTGTACATACTTGAATGTAACTTGGGTTGTTTAATAACATGTTCATGAATTGTCAGTTCATTCAATAATCTGAATTTTTCATGCCCAAAATTTTTATGCCATAAATAATACTTTTGAAATAATAAGTGTTTTTAAAAAACCCCTTCACCAATACCTTTAAGATAACTTTATAGTTGTCTCTAAATGTGATAATACCACCATCAAATGATTTAAATTATAAAAACATTAAAATATCACTTGTGATGTTCCATGAGTAACCATTGTCTAAGTATCATGTGTCATTGAGACTTATATGGTTTATTTTGTGAAATTAAACAATAGAAAATATTGTTTTAGTGCCCCTTCCAACTTGGGACCAACCGGATAAATAGAAAAAAACCAATTGCACAAAAATAGATTTAAATCAATTATTAATGTTAGGTTTAGAATGTAAATAAGTTGAAATTAAAGTTATAGAATAAACAAAATATTGTGTAAATATTATAGAAAAATAATTGGCATAATTCCAATTCACACTAAATTTAAAACATGTTTGACTAGGAATGTGTCCTTTTGAGTTTTTAATAATGTTAGACTTATTTAATCTTGGGAAAATACTTCTATATTTTAAATCATTATTAGTTATGTTTTATATCATTATGGATATCATCTTATCCTATTTTTTTACTTTTACAATAGTAAATAAATCCCCTTTGACATTGTAATCCTAATGTTTCATATCCATATTTTCTTTTTTTTGTAGTCTCTAAATTTATAATGACCTGTTCATTTGATTTAGAAGCAATTTTTTAATATTTTTATTTCTAATTAAATTTCATATATTTATTTTCTACTTTAGTAAGATCGTCAACATATATGTTAAATACTCTATCTTGACCATTATCGCTTACAGAAAAAAAGTTTTTTAACCCTTTAATTCCCCTCTTTTATTTTTAGTATATTAGAATTGTAATCCTATTTAGAATCATCATTTTGGGAAATTTAGATTTTTATATTATCACATTCCTTTTTTCCTTCTGTAATTTAATTTAATAAACCTATTATTATTAATTTTCAAGTCATTATACTTTTCAATTATTCTGACTCCATCATTCTTGAATTATTCATTTTCTTCACATTCTTTATTAACTATAGAATTTATAGAATTAGAATCAGAACATGAATTAGAAACAATTTCAGTTTCATTTATTGATAAAGAATTTTGATCAAAAAATTTAGTAGTTATCAACAGAGTAAAGAGAGAATCAATAACCTCACTGAATATACATAAAGGTAATATTCCCTAGCTTATTTTCACTTCCAGAAGAACCACCTGAGTCAGAACTATCTAAACAATCCAAACATCAAAACAATGATTATTTTCCCTTTAAAATTTTATCATTTACTTTCTTTGGATGTTTAAGTTTGTGGTAGTATATAATTATTTGAACATTCTTCCTGAACTCAAAACTAGTTAACTCTAAAACATCACTATTTTTATTAGTATTTCCCCTCTTGTATTCCTTTCGAGAATTCCTCTTAAACTGCCTCCTTCAATCATTATTTTTCATGAACTTGTAAACTTCATCATAAAGTGATCCATATACTTTTAAATTTCCTAGAAATAATATTCAAAGGCATTAGAGGTATCGATAACATTGGATTTAAATGAAATACAACTTCTTTTAATAGATTCATCATCCAAAAATATTTTTCAACTGTAACTCATACTTTAGCAAAGATCCTATTAGTATATCTGTATTATATTCCTTAATATTATTACTCTAATTGATGCCCACCTTATTTTCATTCCATTTATTTGGGAGAGATCCCAGTACTCTTTCTACTTGATCATTATTTTCCAATACCTCCCCAAGATCACATATTCCATTGGCTATACTAGGGAACGGATTGAACATCTGGTTTACATATTCTTTATCTCTCATACTGATATCCTGCTATTCTACTCAAACCATCTCTAAATTGGATCTGTTAATCTTTTCATCTACATAATAAGTTTCTTGAAGTATCTTTCATATGTCATGGGCTTCCTTACAAGATGATACATGGTTATAGATATTTATACTTATAGAACAGTAAAAAATATTTTAAACTTATTAATTGAAAACATATTTTACCATGTAATTATCTACCAAAGTCTCTAGATCAGCCTTAGGTAGCTCATATATCTTATCCATGATTATCCATTGATCCAAATTCATTTATATTAGGTAATATTCTATTGTATTTTTTCAGTATCCATAGTCACTCTAATCAAATAATGGGGGTTTTGTGGAATCGAACCATAAATGTAATCAAAACATACAATCATGAATGAAAACATTTATTTTTTCTATAGACTATTAGTTCTTGAATATTATATTTGAAAAAAGTTAAAAATATGAAACAAAAGGGCTAATCTATTAGATAAAATTTGTGACAAAAATTTTCTAATGTTTACACCACAAAGTTATTTACCTAGCTCTAATACCAATTTCTGTATTTTTGGTGATGGAAAATATTACTAGGGGGTTGAATGGTTTTTTTAGAATTTAATGGAGAAAATAATTCGATTTTAAAAATTATTAAACTATAGTGACTTTAGTGTTCTGGAGTCGAGTTACTATTGAAATAAATTTACATAACATAATGATTTATAGTGGTTTTGATAAACAATATCCTATTACACTACTCAGTCTCCTCTACTCTTTAAGGATATTGATACCCACTAAGATCCTCCCTTGGAAATGTGTGAGAACCATTTATATAGATACTTCCTTTTAAATAACTCATAAGAACAACCTAGTATTGTTATAAGACTCCAATCAAGCTGACTTTCCTAATTTTTGATAGGGATTAAAAATCCAAAATTCGTTTTTTGTGGGAAAAAATAAAAGAAAATAGTACTTTATTTTGATGGGGAAAAGCACAAACCAGACACAAAGAACTACAAAGAGATGGAAAAAAGATAACATGAAAAAAATATAATATAGGGAAGTTATAATATGATCAGAAATGATGAATAAGTTGAATCCTGATGATCATTTATAACTTATAAGGAAAACATATAGAAGATGAAGTCCTTCCATGATCATGACCAAAGTATGGAAGTTGTAGAAGTTCATGAACAATTCAGAGTAGTGATAATTTAAAATATGAATTAGAAGTGATCCTTTAAATCATTTATACAGGTATTTGATACTTAAATATGTATCCTAGATCATTAATATAGTGACAAACACTTCTCAGAAATAGAAATTGCATCACTTTTTCAGAACATTTATAACATTACACCAAAAAATGCCCAAATACAGTATTAGTTTAGTGCATTTGGAAAAATGAAAACATAATAAAGGTACATAAGTGGTCTAAATTATTTCACACTAGGGCCTATGTGACAATAAACCTTTTTAGAACCATCATACATAATACATATCTTCATAACATGGGTGAGTGTAACATAAGAAAGGGTGATCTATGTTTTTCAGAAAGGGCAATCAAGGGTGATGTATAAGCATAATCTTGATCTTAAGGGTATGGGAACAAGATAATAAAAATAAAAGATCATACCTTGTATATTAAATACCAAAATCAAGAGTCAAGGAATAATTATCGGTAGTTTATAATACATTAATCCTAAGGTAATAAAAATAATAATCCATGGAAACATAATAATGGAACAAGATGGGGAATTTTGGTAGAAACATAAGGATATAAAATGATTTTCATAGTAGTCAAGGATTATTTCCAAGGCCATATTTGTAGAATGGTTTCATTCCCCAACCCATATTAGTGGTATCGCTTCACTCTCATGACCATATCAATAGTAAAAGATGATTCCCAACACTATATTAGAGTAAAAATTCATTTACTGAATTGAGTTCACTCCCCATTCCAGCCATGTCAATCTCATCAGATATAAATATTTACCCATTCCAATAGAGGTAGAAATAGGCCCCACCAATGCTCCAAATATTTTTTTTATTAAGGAAAACACTTTAGGGAAAAGTGATAAACCAGTCCTTACACAGAAAGCAAACAGCATGGAAAGAAATAGTGGAATCAATGAATTGCAATTTAAGCCTTCTAGAAACTTTCCCTCTGAAAAGAGTCCATTAGAGTCCAGCATCCTTCTCATCCCAAACATCATCATTGAGGAGGTATTCAAAGTTGTTAACCATCTTGTCCCATGTTTGGATGATCTCTTCCACATTAATCTTGTTCTCGTTAAAACCACACCCTAAAATTACAATTTGATTATTGGCCCAGACACGCTTCTCCTTAGTGAGGTTGGCCCGGAACCGCCTCCCGACCAACCTGTCATACTCCACCTGTGTGGTGATGACCTTCATTCCCTTTTCTGAGAAGCCTTCATTGCAATCGAGGATATCCTCCCACTCATCACATTCCATCAAAACTTTCCCGCTTTGGTGGGCATAAGGTACTGATGACTCTTTAACTCCATTCATCATATCAGTGGTAGGTGGATCCCTTACAGGGGTTTCAATAACCATAGGATCTATCCCCACTTGCTTCAGAGCCTTCTGAGGGATTTTCCATTTTCTGGAGGATCTAGTGATAGGTGTGCTAGGCAAGAAGAAGTTTTCTTTTTTCTTCCACGGCCTCTGCGAGTGATTAATGAGCCCTTCCGAGTCAATGATTGTATTATTTCCTTTCATTGAGGAGAATCTGATAAACTCCTCAACCAGTTCCATTTCCTTTGGTTCAGTGGGAGAATCAAAGTATGACTTTCTAACCTCCCCAGAAGAAGTCTCCTCTTCACCCCCTTCCTCAACCACATATTGGACTGCATCTTCCAATACAGTGAACCAATTAAGAGAGCAGGAAGCCCTTCCACAAAACTTCACCGTATCAGCATAGGAAGGGCTGGAATGTAAAAACTGCTCGAGAACCTCTGAAACTCTGGGCTGTTCATATCCTCAACCCATGTACTGAATATGACTACTTGGATATTCCCATCCCTCGCTTTGAAAATTCCCAACTTCACCTGGAGCAGACACATCCAAGCTCGCAGCCACACCACTGGCTAAACTAGGGCAGTCCAGATGCCTGGCTGGAGTGGCCTCCTGGTGGCGGCTCCTCCCCACTGCCCCAACCCTGAACTCCTGCAAAAAGACCCCCATACCACTAGACACAGGGAAAATGCTCAGATCCTGTCTCATCTGGTTATAAACCACTAAAACCAGGGTCCCTGATTCTCTTGGGGAAGCCTTCATCAATGAGCCAGCAGGACCTCCCCTCCCCAACACCATAGGGGCCTTCGCATAGGGAATGTCAGGCTCATGAAGCTCCACGCCCAACGAGGCTGAAGTAACAAGAACCTGGACATCCCTGAAAACCTCAATTGGGGAGTCCTGTGCGGGGGGAAGACTCGATTCAGAGACCTCCTGGCACCCCTGTTCGCACCCACCAGGATCAGAAACAGAATCTCGGGTAGGACAAGCTTCATATAGCACAACCAAAACTGCGGTCCCTTCGTCCATTGTCGGAGGTTCAACCAGAACCTCTTGTATTTCCTTTTTAATGAAATCTGTATTGCAGTGTCCCTGTCGAGAGAAGAAGGAACCGAAACACGTCCATAATTCATAAACGATGGGTTGAACATACCTGTATTCTCCCTCAACCACAATCCATACCACCTCTGGTGGGGGTTGGGAAAGGTCCATTTCGACACATATGTGTGCCACGATGGGATGCATAAATGAAAAGATCCGCCAATCAGCGCACACGAAATGACCGATGGAATTGCCAATTGATCGAAGAAGACCCGAGTTCTGGAAGGGCAGCTGTAAACCAGGTAGCTGAAGCCAAATAGCAGAGGAAGACGGGTCGCGATTCATATGCAAGTCAAACGACCAGAAAAGGATATGGTAGTGGAAACCTTGAATGGATCTGAAAGATCTGAACCAGTCCCATGCCAAATCATCCTCATCAGCAAAGTAGATGAGGATTTTCCACAGCCCCAGGAGCCCGACGACAACACGACGGCTTAAACCCCATTCCTCATTCACGTACCTATCGAACATCTTCAGAGAGGGACGGCACCGAATGAACATCACCACCATAGTCTTAGATAGCAATAAAGAGGCTTCAGAGAATTTCTGTGTAGAGATCGGAACAACTGGTTGACCATTTAAGATCCCAGGGACCTTCAGAGAGAACTTGATGCTTGGGAAGAGAGAGAGCTGCTCGTGTAAAAGAGACCGAAGGCCACCCCCCATGTCGGAAAACCAGAGAGCCATCTCCAAGAACCTGAGGATGAGGCCCCTCCCCCAGAGGGGGATGGGCCTTCGTGGCTGCCATTGGAGCTAGGGCGTCACCCGACCGCCAGAGAGAGAGATCCTGCAAACTTTAGAAAATAAACATGAAAAACAATTATGTAATCACATAATGATATCATTCATAAATGTGAAACAATATCATAAACAATCGTCATATAATATCCCAATAAATGAAATAGGTATCAGAAACATGTCATCATATCTTAACCTATGGAAACCATATTGGTTTCATAATCATTCATAAAACATATCCAATGAAAAGAGAAAAATTTAATAAGAATTTTATCATTGTATAACCAGTGGAATAGAAACGACATAAAAATAATTTCATCAAAACACAATTCATCCTAATAATGAATAGGAATCGTGTTCAGCGATCATATCTATAGAAAATAAAAGGTTTCCCCAATGGATGTAATATTGGTTGGGAAAATATTTTGATAGATATTTTAAAAAAATTAAAATAAACTTTCTACTTTTAAAAGTTATTTTTGAAACCTATGAAATTTTGAAATACTTTTCTTTGAAAATAACATTCAAAACATAAAAGTCAGACTTGAATATAATTATAAACTATTTTAACAAAACATAAAACAACTTTAAAATAATTTCACCTTGAAAAAATTCTTAACACTATAGTTAATTGTTTTTCAAAAAATGTTTTTAGAATAAAAATTATTTCTAACCGAAGAGAGAAATAAAGCTAGAATTTCATAAAAACAATTTCTTAGATATCTTTATTAAAAAAGAGAGTAAAAATGTTATCATTACAGGAGGATATAATTGATAACCAAGGTAGAATAAAATTAATTATAATTTTTTAATATGGATTATAATATTTCATCAATGAAATCATAATCATAAACAATACTGATAAATGATGAGATTGTAGAAATAAACATTTACCACCTTGGTAAATTTGAATCAAAATATCAATGAAATAGTAACATTAAATGAAGCATAAAATATTTTCAAATAATTATATTCATGAATTACCATGTATAATGGTAGTATATACACCTTTGTAAAATAATGTTGGACCAAGACATTGCATGTGTCCCAAAGAAGGCAAATTGAGACAAAATTACCGAACCGTTTGGTAACTTTTGAACCATAATCCCCATATAAGATAGGTCATAAAATTTATATTTAAAAACTCATATATATAACTATAATATTCTTATAATAAATTCATGGAATTTATATATACCATATAACATAAAATAGTGGTGAATATTGCGTAATTCTCTTAGAAATAAAAGTGAGACTAAAAATATCAATACCTTATGTCTTGACTCTCTTTGTACTCATTAATACCTCTTATATAATAAATATAATTTTTTTCTAAATATATTAAAGAACCATATTCATTAATATCAAACCATATTTTATTTTATTATAACCTTTTATTACTTTTCAATTAAAAATTTGATGTTATTGTTACTTTTTAAGTAGTAACTACAAGGGTCTTCATACATGTTTTGAGTTATTATTATTTGCCCTCTTAATAAGATCATGTTTTAATTATTTATAGAATTTAAAAAATTATATAAATATCATATATATTCATTTTATTTTAATTTATAATAATATATAAAATTACGATATAGAAAAATAAATATGTCGTTCATAAAGATGATAGATCGTGCGTACGCACAAATATTGTTTCCGTTTTCTTATCATATTGAAATAAATTAAATAAAATTATATATAAGTAAGTAAATATATATATATATATATATTATAATTATCATGTCATTATTTTTTTCATTTATAAAACATATTTTTTTTAAACCAATCCTTAATACATTCCATGTAATGTGTGAACAAATCACATCACAATGGGGTGGTGGTCGTCCAAACGTCCAAAAACAATGTTATTGTATTCACAACAAATTAAAAACATTAACATATGTGTTATATAATAATTAAATAATAATACATACAAAAAATCATATATAACATATAAAAAAATTATTTTCATCATTATTACCTACATTTAGAGGTAGTAATGGAGGAATGGACGACATCGGTTCAGGAGACAGTTGTTCGCCATTCACAGGAATGATGGTCATGTATCCCATTTGATGGAAGTGTGTGAAGGTGTAGGTAATAACCATAATATAAAAAACATTGTATATTTAGGATACAAATTTCATTATATAATGTTGACATAAGAATTTTTCCTATGGAACATGTGTTCTGGTTCAGAATCACTATTTTGGAACAGTTTCCAATGGATTTTTTTGTGGAATCAGAAACACCCAATTATTCTATAACCCAATGGACATAATTTCCAATGGAAGGTGATTGTTAAGTATTGTAACCCATGATACTTAAAAATTCACATTGGTCGAGATGATGGGAGGTTGGGATGATCTCACCCTTTTGAAGGGAATTATTTTCTATTCCGGGACTCTCTTATAAGTTTTAAGATATGTTCATGAATCCTTATTTATTTACCAAGCATGATGTAGTTTTCCTTTTAAATTGATTATAAGTTATTATTATGTGTGGAATTCATAATCATCCAAAGGTAATCAAGGTTCTTCATTACTGTAGATATTTGTATGTATTTTAGGTTCTCCGTCAACGGAATTCACTTACATACTACATACCGATTCATTTGCCATTATCACGACAATGATAGTTTTTTATCCACTCTGTGGGGTAATCTTGAAATTACCTATCATCCAGGTAGACGAATGTCACTCTGAAATTTAGCATCATCTAGTGATATAGAAATTTACTCTAGACACTATTAGAAACATAGGTTATACCAATGGTTTCAGGCAGTTGGTATAGGCTAGAAAACCATTAGTATAAGATATACCTAGACAATTAGCTATTAAGAATGGGGATAACCCTATGCCAATAGTTATTCATAAACCATTGGGGTATGCTTCTTAAATCTACAGTATACCAATATTTTATTAATAACTGTTGTTATTGATTTCTCTTAACAGTTTTTAAACTATTGGTCTCTTAGTATATATGATGTATACTAATAGTTTAATATCTATTGTTATAAAGTTTTACCAGTGGTTTATATATATCCATTAGAATATATACTTTGTCCAAACAATACCAATAGTTTTTAAAATATTGGTATAGATTTTTTTCAATGGTTTATAAACTATTGGTCTCTTGTAATGCTGTTAGTAAACACTACACCAATAGTTTAAAAACCATTGGTATTTAGTAGAGCCCCATGACATGATATGTAGCATTGCATATATATGTTTCCCCTCTCCCCTATTCATATACTATAAACATCACCAACAAAAATTAAATACAATATACAGAATTTAAAAATCCAATACAGCACCTGAAAATAAACTACAATACAATATAAATAACTCCAAAAAATTGGATGTGAGTGACTAATGGATGAAAATTTTGAAATTTGTGTGTTCTTATGTTGGGTTTATTAAGATCATAAATAATTTTTTTGGGTATGGTGTACTGGTTACTCAGGTAGTATATAAAAAACTGATCATCAAGGAATATTAGAGGTTACATTACAACCATAATATCAATGAGTGAAGGTGGGAGTTTGGATTGAGTGAGTTTAATTAATCCAACTAGATAGAATTTGGCACTATGTTGTTGGTGAAGGATTGGATAATAGATAAGTTGTATCTGTTTCCAAATTATCAATAATTCTGAAGATTCCTAAGTGATTATTTGGAATAATATATGTATAAAGTTATGTAAGTAGTTCTTTATTTAATGAAAAAAACCCATTATTAAAAGCATTTTTGATATTATGGTACTAATGGAGGGAGTATATCCACTATTTTACATTAATTAGTTGAGTTTTAGTAAGTTTCTAGAAGGATAGGATGTTAAAATATGGTGTAGTATATTGGGTGTTTATGCAATGTCATCAATGATAATGTATTATCATTATGAAGATAACATGTCACACTAGTTTAGGTGGATGAGTATCCCTGAAATGTCATTAATTATGAGACATCATTATTGGGATAATTAATCTGGAATTATAGTGAGAAGGCCTTGCTATTTTTCTAAGAGTCAATTAATGGTTGACTAACACATTTCATGTGTGACAGAGAGCTATGAGATTTAATTGGTTTTTAATTCATGTTATGGAAAACCAATGATGGGTTTTAAGGATTAGAACATAATTTTTTAGGGAAAATACAATTTGGTAGATTGGTGACTTAATAAAATTATGGTATAATGTTTGGAATTAGAAAAATGTTGGGGAATTGGATTCCAGTGGAAGGGTTATAGGTTAGATGATATCTATTGGTTGTTATGAGGAATAATAAGATATGGTACTGAGTTATTAAAGATTTTCATCATCATGGCATGATGATTAAGGGTGTTTTCCTATATGAATTTGTATGTATTTATCAATATTTTTTCATCTTAACATGAATTAAATTTAGGATTTCATTAGATGGTGAAGTCTAGATAAAAATATTGTTCATTTAAAACATGGATATTTAGGATTATGAATATGGTACGTGCATATGGAATTAGGTCCCAGTCTAGGTTGATATATATAGGGTTTTTTCTTTGGTCTCTGTGTGAAAGGAATCTGAAATGCTCCCACCACTTCCCAATGAAATATTATTTATAGAAAAATGTGTTGTGGGAGAAGGAATTCATCCTATGGTTGATGTAACTTTTAGATCTTGTTATTCCTTACTCCTCAAGATGACTTTTCAATAACCAAAACCAAAGATACCTCAGCCCTATCCAAATATCAAGAAGTGATGAATTCCCAGTGCTTATTAGTGTACTATTGAAGATGGGAAATTTGATGACTAGGGCTGGGTGGTTATCATTAATATAGGAAGGTCAACTAATTTGGTAGCCTTCTAAGATATCTACATAAATAGATATATCTAACTTGTAAGGGTCTCATGTCTCAGACTCTGGGTAAAGGCCTTTATAATGGATGTCTGACTAGAAAGTCAGAAATGAATTAGTTTAGTAGTGGTAGTGTTAGTGTATTATATCATTAACTTTTGAAGTTTTATATATGGAAATATTTTTTATGAATCCATAAAACATTACTGGAAGAATTAGTCATAATGGTGTCTTGGGTTGATGGGTATGAATTTATCAAATACAATGTGATTCTTAGTGCCTTGTCCAAACCATATGTTAAGAATATGAGTGGAGTTAGGTAAATTTCTCTTAATTATGGTGGGATGAAGAGAATGAGATTCAAATAAATCATCTCTATATATGCACCATACAAAACCCCAAATATAATTATACTAATAATTTAATCATGAGTCTCGTAGGTAATACTTATTTTATAACCCAACCGTGGTATTCCTTATAATCTAAATATATAAAGAAGTTGCATAAGATAGTTATATTCCCTGATGGTTTGGGAGGAAATTTATTTGTTTTTAAAAGAAGTTCCACACTATTCCCTCCAATGCTCAAACTAAAAAAATTCTATTTTAGTGAAAAATAATTAGTAAATGATTTTGTGGTTGAAATGGGTACACAAGTGATGCTTCCCACAATTTTGGTCACCATTGGGGTCATTGTGGACTATGTTAATACCATGATATGATTATCCTAATGGTAAATTTGGAACAATAGTTTCCAGTTTTAATAACCCATTAGTGGATGAATGTGATGTAAACCCACGTAAAATAATAAAAGGAAAAAATCAATGGAAAAGGATTTACAGGTAAAAAAAGAGGTATAAAGTCCTATAGAGAGTGTCTTTTTGAGGGGGTCCTTTTCATTATAGTTGTTTAGGAAACATGTAATGTATATTGAAAATCAAACTTTATAGAGAAGATCATCCATTCTCCTTTTAATTCTATGATGAGTTAATTTGTCCCTTATATATAAATATATACATGATGTGGTATGTGTAATTAGAATAGTAACAAGTCTATAAAAGTTGAGCATGTTCATTAAAATGAGAGAATCCATGTACAAAATATCTGAAATAAATAGAGATTCTATATTGGGATGGTAGGAAAAACATTTTCATGTAGATCGTGTGTGTCTAGTGAGTCTTATATTTCACAAGCCACCCATTTCATAATTCCTTAACACTTATGTGAAACTAAATGATCTCATCTCTTTATGTGAAGGTAAAACCTCTTATGTATTTCATTTTGTACAACCCATTTAGTCATGTTACCGTATTTTCTTTATGTGATACACTTACATGACTTTGATCACATAAATTACATCACATGCTATGGAATCATTATATGATAAGGTTTTGAGGAGGCTTGGATGATGATGTCATCACGTATGCCAGTTGAAAACTGGGATCCAATCATTGAGTTATGTGAGGAATACTCCATATGTCAGTATTTGACCTTGGTTATATATAGTACGCCCATGATTCCATGGGTCACTAGTATTCTTATCCTATTTAGGATCTAGAAATGTACTCTTGGGGGATAATTTTATTGTGTTTATTATAATTATTATGAGATACATAGCTCAACCATTAGATTAGGATGGAGGATCCTAATGGTATACATGTTCTTGGTTAGGATTCCACAGATTTATGGGATTTTTCTTTTTGGATTAGTGGCTTCAGGGATGTTTTGATTCAGTGATTACCAAGGATGAAGAGGGTAGAAGGGTTGAGTGCGTAGCCCTGTGCTCTAGAAAGTCATAGTGGGAGTGTGAGAGAAAGTTCTTTGCTTTGGTGGTGTTAGTTTGTGCATAATCATGTGGATGATACTGGAATAACTTAGTGTACAAAGAAATGTGTACAATTTAGCTATGACACTATGTGGTGGGTGATCATAAGATAGATCAGGGTATGTGTAAAGTACATGACATTTTAGAGGAGTTACAGGGATCCTCTTGGATGGAATGATGAAATGTCATAGATAATGGTCAATTTAATTTAGAGTTGAATGAATTTAGTAGCATGAGTAGGATGACATATTTGGTGTAATAGAATTTTAGACCTACTACACAAGATAATATGGTAATGGAAAGAAGTTTTTTCATGTGGTACCCATTTTAATTGTAAATCAGTGATAATACTGGTAGGGAAATTATTGAATTATTATTTAATAATTTATTTATTGATATTGGGGTTCTATTCCCAAGACTAATTTAATTTAGACCCCCTCCCCACATGCATATCCCCCCTCCCCACCTCACCCCCAGTAGACTCCGCTGCATAGCCCTCCTATCCCCTGCACACTGCCCTCCCCACCTGCACACTGCACGCCCCCACCTACACATACATCCCCCCTCCCCACCCACCTGCACAACCCCCTCCCCCCAACCTCACCCCCAGCATACTCTCCCTTTACATCCCCCTCCCCCTGGTACACTACACACCACCCCCACTTGTACACCCCCTCCCCACCTGCACAACCCACTCCCCACCTCCCCCCCCCCTGATCACCTATATAGCCCCTCTCCCCTGTACACCCCCTCCCCACCTACATTTCTCCCACCCCTATTGAGGGAGATCGATACATGTTGTATGGATCTGACCTGAGTAAGAGGGTGGAGGTCGAGACTAAGATGCATGAACCATCCCTAAGTGGTAGGGTATGAGTTTGGGGGTGTGTTCTGAGATGACTTCAATTTCAACATTCTCCAAATCAAATGAGGTCTGGTGTTGGGTCACCTTGGGTATCACTCACTAACCAATCATAATAATTTCATGTTGTATATTGGTACTTTTTTTATTTTCCCATACATTTATACACTATATATAATGATGTGCATTGGGGGAAATTGGCTAAACCCTAACAAGTTATATCATGGTGATGATATATGTTATTATTGGTTGTCTCTTAGCGGTAATTTATTATGCTTACTGTAATGTTTTATTTTGATTATGTTATTTATATATTTTTATTTATGTGGGTATAGAGAGTATAGTGTCCCGAATATACTTATAGACTCTCACCACTAGTCTAATGCAATTGGTATAAGAACATTTGAAACATTTATATGTCATAAGTGACTCATTATATTGCAATATAGAAAATGGTATTACTAAAAAAATTATTTTCCATGAATATCTTAAAAAGAAAAACATTAAATAAAAATTTTAAAAAGTAATTTTTAGAAATCCATTTTTTGAAGAAAGAAATTGGTTTCCAAGGTACAATTCCTCAAAATATGAAAGTGAACATGGACGATGGGAGAAAATATAGTACCCTTACAATACTAATATTGTGTAACACACATAGAAAATTAGTGATGGTGGGAATGGCTTAACAAGGGAATTTTATTGTCTGTCTGTAGGATGAATTATTTGGAACATGCCAATTTCACATTCAAGAACAATTGGAAACCCTAAATTATGAGAGATTGCAGTGGTTGAGGAAATAAACTAAATGTGGTATTTATAAATCCAAAATAAATTTATGTAGAATATATAACTCCAACTCACCAATTTGAAGTGGTAAAAAACTACGATGGATTATTTGAAGAGGAGTGGTAGCGAGCTGGGAAGAGAGCACAACTCTGGTAGGAAAAAATCAATATAATCAAGAAATGGAAGTAGGGGTCGAGCGTATTTGTGGAAAAACTATCCCAGTGGTTTTAAAAACCCATTGGGAAACATCACTTTTACCAATGGTTTACAAAAACCATTTGGAAGCATCACTATACCCCCACTATATCCCAATGGTTTACAATAATAGTTGGAAAAATCCATATACCCCAAGGGTTTACACAAACCATTGGGAAAGACTGCACTAAATCACTAGATCCCAATGGTTGTCAAAAACTACTAGAAAAATCTCTCTATCCCAATGAATTATACAAACCATTGGGATATGTTCATTGTTATAAGTAATGTTTCCAGTAGTAGGGGTTTATTTTCATCCAGTTTGATTGAGGTTACTCTGGATTTTATCATTATCTAGGGGGATGGAAGTTGTTTTGATACTGGGATTGAACCCATATGGAGGATTAATTTGTATTCTTGTGAAAGGAATCATAACTCAAATACTTTAGTACCACTTAATGGGACATATCATACCATTTAAAGACATGTGTTAGGGACCCAACTTTACTATTTAACATCATGTGGCAAGGACATCTAGGTGGAAGGTACCAAGTCAATTTTTGGTATAGACTTATTTGAAACAACACTGAGGAACTAGGAAGGGATACAATATTCCATGTAGAATTATACCCTTCTAAGAATCTGGCCTATAGAGAATAAGGTTGATTTGGGGTGTTGGGTTTGAACCTTATGGAGGATTCCTATGTACCCCTTTTGGAGGGGAATAAAATCCCACGTAGTGTTGTAAGTCTCATATGGGAGTATGTCCCTTTGAGATAAATAGTATAGGGCTTAATTTTAAAGGGGGTTCCTTAATAAAATTGTATATGAGGTATTTCTTAACTCATGGATATTTAGGGGGACTTAATCATGGTATTACTCTAAAATAGTATGCTCGAATAATGGTAATTATGATTGGACTCATGAAGATGATGTTTAGTGAACTCAATCACTGAGAGAAGGATTTCTACGTATCCCAGTCATAGTGGGAATCATTGTTCTTTAGTTCATTCATTTAGGAGAAATATGTGGATGTTTTGATCATTAAAAATATATAATACCTTGTGAGTCATTCTTGGTTTGAGAAACAAGAGGATGTAAAATATTCAACAAACCACACACGTCTTCTCCTCCATTGATTTAAGAGGATGCGCCTATGGTGGAAGAGGTTAGGGAGACCATAGGAGAGACCATGGCTTCAAAACATCTCTCCATTAAATATAAATTAGATAAGGGTATACTATTAGGATGGAGTTGAGTTGAAGGATGTATATATAAGTGATAATACGCACTCATACATGAAATTCTAGGTGATTACACCGGGATTGATACCCTGAAATGGGTTCCGCAGTGGGGAGGGAGACTTCTCCATTGTCCAAATGTAAAAGTAATTATGACACGTACCCACCCTACCATGGACTGAAGGCTTTTACTCTTATATATGAGAAGGGGAGGACATATTCCCATCCGAGGAATTCAATATTGTGAACTCCTCAACATTTTCCCTATGTTAAGGTTTTATGTGACCAAAGATTACCAAATCTACAAACACCCAGAGGACCCATATCGTATAATAGGACAAGTGTGGGAATCCTCTGACCATAGAAATCCAAATCCTAATGTGGGACACATAGACATTCCTTAGCCTAGTTTTTCTCAAATCAGGAGGTATTTGTGTAGGTTTCAATATATTCCATTTCAATCAAGGAATCCAACTAAGTAGAGTCCCTTATATGAGTGGATTTGAAATAGGATTCATGAAAGGATCATGTAGGATGAAGGAGTGAGGTGAACAAAGAAATGGATCTCATGTAAGTGGTTTGATGGTATGTGGCATGAAAGTTGTCTTGGGATAATTGATGTTACTTTTAGTGAAAAAAACCTGGATTACTAGACAAGGGAGAGTCTTGACCCACTCCTTCAAGAGTCTTCACAGGTATTCCCTAAAGTGGGGTGCGAAACTTCTTACTTGAGAAAGGGTGGTCACACATGGGTTCTTAAATTAGGTTTTTTGGGAGAATTATTCTTGCAAGTGTTGTTAATTTTTATCACTTGGAGAACCTAACTCTCACTATTCCCCGTTAATTCTTATTCTATAGGTGTTATGAATCTCACTTGGAGTTTCTAGAGGACTTCGACGAAGCACTAGGGTGATCAGAACAACAATCATGCTTTTGGGAAATTTGATCATCCAAATGAAGTCCCCAATGGTCTATTTATAGGAAAATTTGGTACCCTGAGAGATGTTGACTTAGCGTGTAAGTGATGAGGTGGTTTTAATGTGAGGGAAAGTACTTTCATGCCACTAGTGATTCGGGCTACCTCAGGTGAACTCAAATTTGAGCCTTTTCAACTCTTAAAATTATCCATATATTTTTCTACCACATTCAAAGGATTTTTGTATTGAAATTTTGTATCTATGGTATGGAACAAAGTGTCAAAAAAAAGTACCTCCCCCTTAAGATTAGATCCCAATGAAAATAGGGTCAAATGTTGAAGTAAAATGCGATGAAAAAAGGAAATGAGTGGTGAAAATTACTGGTTTTCGTGCAAGATGGCGGTGAACACGTAATCTTCCTCATCTATATATAGGGGATTCACATTAGTGAATTCAAAAATGATTTGGAAAACTCTAATATCTATATGCAATTCTAACACGCGGATGATTGTTTTTGCTGAAGATTTTGTTGTTCACACCAGAACATTCAGTATGATACTTGCACACCCAACCTTGAATGAAATACTTTTGCGATGTACTTTAACTTGCACACCTTATTTTCTTTGTAAAATTTTCTTGATTTTATAAAAATTTTCAAAATTAACCTACTCTAAAATTAATTTGATATTTAGTTTTAGGTTCAAATGGCTCCCAAGAGAATCTAAACTGCTGATGAATTGACTAGTAAGTGTACTGAAAACACGATGGATATCATTGGTCATGATTACTAAGAATTATTTGAGACTACAATTCATGATCTAGAAAAGTATTTCAAGATGTATCCCCAAGAAATTATGAAGAGAAATTATCTGCCACTTTATGGTTGTAGTCATTTATGTGAAGCCAACATACTGGATCCGAAGAGCTATCTCCTTATCTTTTTATTTCAAGACTACAAAAAATTTTCATCTACCAACAATTCTTATACTGGCACATATATAAATATTGTAACAGAATCCAAAGACTATGTTACGCGTCGAAGACCAAGCTCTAAAGATTCGAAACTATACATAGTAGAACTGAATCCACAATGATTTTCATCTATTATCCAAGATTCTTATACAGATCAATTGAAGGAAGGGAAGAATTGTTTGGTCTTTATAATAGAAGGATGTGTGAAACCCATATGGGTATTAGGGTACAGGGTACACAATACATGTTTAGTGTTTAAAGATGATCTGAAAGGATCCATAATTTATGATACCATGTGGGTATGTAAAACCTATGTGTATAGGAAGGATGATTTTCTGTGAGAGATACTAAGATGATGGAATCTAGAGACGAATTCTTTATATCTGACACATGGAGAAGTTTGTATCAGCTTATTGGATGTGTATAAAATATCTAGATCACTGATACCTAGAGATATGTATGATGAATTCATTCCTCCAAAGGCAACATGGAATGATAAAGAAAAGGCACTAGCCATGGCATGTGATTTACTGGAGATAGTTCACAAGATCAAGAATGAAAATCCCAGTGTGAGAGGGGGTATTCATTCAAAGGAGTGGATGGAGATATTCTTAATGAATGAAAATGATAAATGTCCCACCTATATGTTTCCAAAAAGCTAACCCAAGGTATAAATGAGAGTGTAATCAGGAAATTTATAGTGAACACTAGAGAAAAAGAGAGTTTGAAATGTGGGGGTATGAAGTAATATCTTAAATTCCTACCAAGACGTGTCATTCAGGTTTCCCTTCCATGTGCCTCAATTTATTTTAGTTGCCTATATGTGATTCCAAGGGAAGTGAAGGCATGAAACTTTTGTTATAGTAGCCTTGTTGGGAGAGAGGAAAATGGTGGGGTTGGATACAACTATTCTAGAAATTATTCATATGTGCTTATTGTCGATCCATAGGGGGAAGTCTCCTTTACAAATAGTAAGACATTTCATGCTTTTGGGGGATGGATCATGACTCACATCAGAAAATTTTCTATCCAGAGTGGGATCCAGGTCCTAGGGAGTTTTTTTGACCATTTGTTCAATCTTTCTCTTGTATTTTTTCCATTTCCCTAAAAACTCTTGACATTAAAACAAGATTGAGTATGTTCAAGGAATTACACATCTTTCATTAAAGGAATCTTCCTACAATAAGATTTATTGATGAATGGACTTTGAATTTAAAGATGAGGGTGTATATTCAAGCTTGTAGGGATGACGGATTGGCCACCATTATTGATGGTGAAATCAGATGTGATGCCTATGCTCCTTATAAATATTCACGCTAATTTAAATATCTGAAACATATAACTATATCTCCTATGTTTCATATTATATTGGAACAACATCTGATGGTGGCTCCAAACCTATGGTTTTTGACAACCATGGAGAAGAAAAATGTAGTTTTAATCTTCCAACAATTGATTCATAGAGAAGACATACTATCTTGTATGCTGAAACTTGGGTTTCATTATACCCTAAAGGGGTGCTAAACAATGATGTCTCTCATGTGGGATTAAAGAGATGGATTAAGATGGAATCCTCTCATTTGTAAGGTGATTCCACACCTTCAGTTGCTGATTCTTTAGAGTTTTAGGGGGAGGATAATGTGGGTCCAATCTCACCAAAGTGAAATAGTGAAAGATACAATCTGCCCATAAGAATCATGCGGGCTACACCATCATCACTGACTAACGTTTATCCAATGATGTCTAGTCGTCATCACCCATAAGAGATTCGAGTTCCTATTTCCATCCAACACCTGTGATAGTAGGGATTGGTAATACTATCACTTATACAGCTATAGGACCATCTTCACAACAAGATGAAATATATTCTGAATATGTACAACCCAAGGTGGTTCAATCCTTGTAGGATTTTATTCGTAATACTAAAAATATGTGGGAGCTTTTATGTGAGGGATTACATATTCCAGGATTAAGAGATCTTGAAGCCTCATCTGATATTCATTTTGAAAATAATCCTAATGAAGTATGAATTAATATCTGGGAGCTACATATGCTTATATATGAAACCAAATAATCATTCCCTGCCACAAAATGATCAAATCAAATGATAGATCGTGGTGCCACTGAACGGATTGACCCTTCATCTCTTGAATAATGTAATGATTTTATCTATCCTGAAGATTTATGTTTCCTTATTCTCATATTATTTTCTTCTCTTCAATTTAAATTTAGTAAAATCATTATTACTCAGGTGAAATACAATCATATTTTTCAGCTATCTAATGGAAAATCGACTAATGTTCCATCGCCATGGTATAGCCCTGGTGGTACTATGGTCAGGGTTTCAGAGTCACCCCATGAATTATGAGAGATATCTCCAAGAAGAAAAACCATGGAGGATGAGATAAAAGGAGGATTCCTATCTTCAATACATATTTTGGGAGATGATGATGTTTATATTCCACTAATAAAGAAAAAAAAGTCAAGACACCGAATAATGAAAGTTGTGGATAAATTCTTTTTTAGTGGAAATATTTTTTATAAATATAATTAATTTTAACCTCATCCATAGAAAGTTCAATAAATTCTTTAAATTTCAAGAACATCTTTTATTTCATCATGTTGGGAAGTGACAAATGATCCTTCGAGAACCACTGAGGGAACTTCCGATCAAGTGCAAATCCCTACCAATTATGTGGTTCCATTAATGGAGGTGGAATATTTGACAAAGGAAACGACATATGATTATTCTATTATCCCTGCTTCTAGAAGAGAGAAAGCATTTGTTATGTCATAAGTGCATCATGAGAAACTATAGAAGAACAACTAACTTTTATTTATGTAATATTTCATGTTCAGAACATGCACCGAAAAGTCCTGTGATGACTAATGATAACCCATGGATGTCACTAAGGAGGGGGTTTGGGGTCTAATGTCATCAAGGGTGGTTCATCAAACAACCACTCCATGTACTCCCATGGGTGAGACTAACACAGAGATTGGTATTTAATTGGAATATTTGATGAATCTTGGAATTTCTTTTAAAGAATCATTACAACCTGTTAATATACCTACCACTCTTGAGGAATTTGATGTTATTTATATAGAGCCAAATGGGTGTGAATTATTATTTTCCATCCAATAAATATTCTTATGCCAGATTTCCTAGACATATTTAGTCGGAATGTCCAACTCCATATACATAAACTCTTATAGTGACAGTGCCTCGAAGTGGCGTTGATATTATAGTTAATCCCACTATTGAGGAGGAGTTGGCTAAGGTGAAACTTGAAATGAAAAATACTATTGAGGATCATCTAGAGAATCTTGAGCTAGTTCAAGAAATCATCCTATACCAAGATGTTCCAACCAGAACTATTGGGGCTAGGAATGTTAGGGATGAGTCTTCTCAGGCAGCTAACCTATTTTTAGGTAAGGTTTTCCAACCATTGTGATTATGAACAGTCGTTCTATTATTCAGAAGCTAACCATGACCTAGATTTATCATTTAGTATTATCAACTTCTATGGATAGGTATGAAGGATAATCTTTTGTATTATCTTGACTAGCATCGAGAGGCCAGGTAGCCACAATTATGGAGGGAGTAGAATATGGTACTTTTTTAAGTGCATTAATGATGGAGTACATCCCTCCAAATGATAGTGACTCCAAATCAGATACAGAGTTGCAGAATGCTCATCACCCTAAACGTTGTAAATAATGGACAGATATATAGAATCTTATCTTTGAAACATCCTTCGTGGAGCTTCCTTCACAAATATCATGGCTCTTAGTGTTGTTCAGTATGATTGGATTAAGAGGTTTCGATTAATGTGAAATTCATTCTATGGAGAAAGAGTCTCTTCAGAGGTGGGATAAATAACTCCAACATGGGAAGGAACTGATGAAATCCAGATTTTTTACTAACAATGGTGAATTTAGAGTGACAATATCACATACTTAGGCCAGTCATAGCACTAAGTTGGCAACATTCTGGAAACATGATAAAGATAAGACTATTCATGTGTCGCGTCTTCACCCATAGTTGAATACTAAAACAAAGGGACTAGAAAAACATCATTACATAATATAATAAACCTAAACATAATGGGATAAATCCGTTGCATTTGTAAGGAATGTGCTTTGTTTGGATGATGAGATTGAGTCCAGTTGACTGATGGAACATCAATAGGTGGCTGATGGGCTCCGGAGACCATTAAATAAATTAAAATCTACATGGACAACCTATTTTGATTTATAACAGAGAGACTCCAATTTTTGGATGTTTCTAAGGGGACTTTTCATTTTCTCATAAATGAGAAAAAAATTGTTTCTAATCATCTATGTCTTCATCCTAGTTTTTTTGTTTTTAAATTGTAATTTTGAAACTGATTTCCATGATATGAAAATATCATACTCAATATTCATAATTAAAATGATTATGATGGAATTCACTCTAATTGTTTTCCTAAGTGATGGGCCTAATGAGAATAGTTTGACTCTTTCTAGGGTAATATGGACAACCCTACAAACATTGGGTCTTTTGTGGTATTACCCTAATTTTTGTCGAACCCATGTTAGAGGGGACTTATCGGAAAATAAGAAGGATTTGTCTTGGGCTTCCTTTTTTAGGTTTTTATCCAAAACAAGTTTTTTCTTTTATATCATTGGATAATACCTAAACCGTATATATTTTAGGTCTAGTGAGGTAAGACTAATCTTTTTTCAGATTTCCCTTTGTCGGTTTTTAGCCTGGTGAGTACTATGAAACTTTTTTTGGTAGTTTAATGTCATGTATGTTGGACTAATAAAGTTATTATTTTAGGTCCAATGTCGTTGACCATGAATGTTGAGGTTATGACAAAAACAAGGATTTATGGTTTTTAATGTCTTGATGCTTCCATAGATTATTCCAAAGGGAATATGGAGTCCTCATTTTTATGGACACCAAATCTAAAAAATTAAGAATAAGAATATAGGAGCTATCTTCTACGAAAAAAGTTACTACAATTTGAAAATTTTGTTATGGGGGTTGTATTTTGTAGGTCCAGTTAGGGAAAATACAGCATATCAAAAAAGTGGCATCCTCTGGTTGATAGGCCCATTATGTGGGAAACTTATGCAAGGAAAACTAGGGCACATAATACATATATAGGTAAAGTATTTCTTATGAATTTTGACATTCTATTACTGATATAAAAGGTGGTTTATGATTTGGATGCCTCAAGAATACAATGGGTGGCTTTTCTAAGGAAATATATCTATGAATAAAATGTGACATATGTGCCAACATAGGCCATGAATAAGAAGTCAATCCTATAAGAATTTTATGTGTGAAAGAAGGTACACTTTTAAAAAAGGGGATTTCTAATGTTATACTGTGTAGTTCAAGTTGTGCAAAAAGGACATTAGGTTGTCCAGTGTCAAGTTGTGCAGAAACGAAATTAAGGGTTTGTTTATAATATGCTATTCTATTTAAATTCATGTAGAAAGGACAATATGTTGTGCAGTTTATAGTCATATAGTAAAGAAATTTTGGGGAAATGTATTTTAAACTCAGACAACAATGAAAGTTGTGGGATACAATGTTTAAAGTCATAAAACAAGTACATTATAGGGATGTGTAGTTTAAAGTCATATATAATAGAAATTATGGGTCTTTTATTTATGTTATTCATTATTGAGTGAATATTTGATGGTTTTCCAAATTCATGGTGATTTATTTGAAAATGTGATACCATATTAAAGTATGGGAAGGGATAATTGTAAGCTGTGATTTGGGGATTTATGAATCTGAAGAGTATATTGGAAAAAGGGATAAACAACATTAGAGGAGGTATCTTCCAAGAACAAAGTTACCACTATTTTAAAAACATGTTTTGGAATTTTTATTATGCAGGTCCAATTGGGGAACCTGCTACATAGATAAACAGTTTCATCCTTATTCTAACATGCCCATAATGTAGGTAAATTTAATGCAAGGCTAACTGGGGCACATACTATATAGTCAGATAAAGGAGATCTCAAAAATTATGACATTTTATTTGCTAAAATCCGATGAATTCTTATGGAGATTAAGATCTTCCCAAATACATAATAGTCTTTATGTAGAAAAGTAATTGAATATACAATATATATTTCTAATCACAATTCTGAAAGAATCAGATAAATAGGCCCTATATAAAGGTTTGACCCAAATGTAGGAAGTATAGTGCCTGTAGTTTTAGGTTATATGACTAAGACCATAATATTTTGGAAACAATGGAGGATATGTGGTCGAATGGTACAAGTACATTCCAATATTATTTTGAACAGATGGAGTGGGAAAATGTAAACCATGGTCTTAGAAAATTTCAGGTCGGGAGAAAATATATGAGAAAAATACACAAAGGATAGACACATTTAATTACAGTTTCTTGCATACCGTCATTAAATCTTAAAGGGAAAGAAGGGGTTTCTCCAAATCATTAATTTACCACTATTTTAAAAACCCATTATGGGAACTTTATTATGTAGTTCTAACTGGGGAATGCACAACATATCTAAATAAATGAATCATTTTGATGATATTCTTGTTATGTCGGAGAATTTTATTCAAGTCCAACTATGGCACATACTACATTGTCTGGAAAAAAGACATCTTAGGTATCCAAAAATATATCAATGGAAACTGAATAAATATTATGATGATCTAAAAGTATTTCAAGATTGGAAGTATGACGTGAAAAAAGGAAATTTTCCAATGTATAAAGGAAGTGTTTGGATAAATACTGACCTTAAATTTGCGATCCCTTACATATATATGACTCATACTCAAAAGAGTAGATTATTTTTCATGTTGTGATGTGGCAGGGCCCAAGATTGAAAAAATTGATGTCACTATGTATCTCACACTGGGTGAGAATAAATTCACACACAGTTATTAAATAAAGGTCCATGTAGTTTATCATTATTCAATGAGTACATATATTATGCCTTTTATGGTCTTACAACAGGGAACATTGATAACAACAATAGAAATTAAGACACGTTATTTACGTAGCAAATCTATTTACCAGATTTCTAAGCCCACGTGAGCTCTTCTTGATGTGATAAATAAGGTGAGGGAATGGTTTCTATGTAGGAAAAAGATACCATAAGTGAAGGATTGGGTTATGATGATTTAATGGTGGCTGAGGAAAAATTTAGAGGAATGAGGCATCACTATGTATCTTGCTCAAGAAATAATCAATACATGTGTAGTTATTGAATGTTCCTCATATCAATTAGGTTTCCAAATGAGGAAGTGGAATTTTTATCATGGATGGGCCCAAGATTAGAGATCTATATGTATCTAAATATATTAATAGATTGAGAATCAATATATACGTAATTATTTCTATGCATTTTATTTTCATATGGTAAGGATGTGGGTAACCTGATGTGAAAAAATATTTTTGCTGAACTAGGGGATAAAGACAAGGAATCACTACATATATTTTTAGGGGAAAGAATCAATCCACACGTAGTTCATGAAAGGTTTTTTATGTAGATCTCATTCATACATAGGATATAAAGGGTCTTAATGATTAATCATGGCTTGAACCATGTTTGGATATCTGGGCGTCATTATGTATCTTGGTAAGGAATGAATCAATCCACGCATAGTTCTTGAAGGTGCTCCCTATGCAGGTTTTATTCAAACTCACATTGGTGAAAGGAATTTTTCAACATTGTGGATGGACCATGTGTTGGATATTCTAGCATCACTATGAATCTTGTTTAGGTAGTAATCAAGCCACACATAGTTTTCTAAATGTGCCATTCAATTTAATGTCATGCGGTATGGATGAAGATGAACTAATGTGAAAATATGGAAATATTACAGTTGGACTAGGGGATAGAACCTAGATTTCACTATGTATCTTATTGGATAAATAATCAAGACATGAGTAGTTCTTGAGGATGGTTACCTATAACAATTTCATGTTTATTTGAGAAATAGGGCTTTAATAATTTCCATAATAAAGTTTGGGCCAAAAATACAACATGTTATAAGAAACAAACCCTATTTTATAGAAGGTTTCCTACAATAGAATTAACTCATATATAAGGAAAGGGGAAATTTTTCTATTATGGTTATGTATGGTCCTATGTTAGGAGGCCTGGGTGTCACTACACCTCTCATTGAAATGAGAATCAACCCAACCATAATTATTAAAATGGAGTTCCTATGCAGATCTGATTCAAATATTCGGAGGAATGGGGATCTTGTGCCACTAGGGAGTAGAAATTAAGTGATTAATGCTTATAAATGAAAGATACTAATCTTTTAAGGGAAACACAAAGAATTTCAATTTCTCATATCATGGTATATTTATTAACATTAAATGAAAGAGATGTTAACTATATAGATTAATGTAAGGTGGTGAGGAAAATGGTGTTTTATAGTTTCAGGTCACGACATTAGGACCACGTGTCGTGCGGTTTAACATTATGTGATAAGGACGAAGATTTTACATCGTTGAGTGTCATAAAACAAAAACATATATGGTGATATTTAGTTTAATGTCACAAAACAAGGGTGTTGGTAGTAATGTAGTTTAAATTCATGCAACCATGATGTACTTTTTTCAATTACACAATGTACTTCTTTGTGAACCCTACATTTCTTAGAGTTGTAGTGAGTTCTCCATCCATTAATATTAAAGAATAAGATCCCTTAGAATTGAATTTATGTATGGAATAAGGTCCTTCACCCTTTTTCTCAACCATCGGAGGCTTCTTTCATGGTATCTTTGGAGTTCTAAGGACCAATACCTCTTTTCCTTAGAGGAATGAACAAAGGTAAACTTTATTGTCGAAGGCTTCTGTTATTAATTTCTGATAAACATCCATGTCATGAAATGTATGCAATATATTTTCATCCAATCACCCTATATTATATACTTTTTGATAAGAAAGTCCATCTATAGATAGCTGATCACAAATAGCAACTCAATTTAAAGGAAATTAAAATTCAATGGGCAATACTACTTCTGTTCCATATACCAATGTGTACAGGGTTAATCATGGGGCAATACGGGTACTATCTCGATAATACCATAAGTCATGAAAGATTTTTTCATGCCATTATTTCTTATCTTTATCCACTATTTTTGGAGTATGTTAGACAAAGTTTTTTTCAAATCCTCTGTTTTTCCATTTGTCACTTCATGATAGCATTATGAATGGTTGGATTTCATACTGTATTCCAAATATAACTTCAATAACTCAGAAAAATAGAAATTGGTTCTTGTGTATAAATACATGGTATTAGAGACACCAAATATGGTAATTATATTATATTTGATAAAGCTAAAAATTATTTTATCCCCATGTTATTTGAGAGGTCTTACCTCAGCCCATTTAGAGAAGATATCGTTAGCTGTAAGGATGTACATGAACTGCTTGGCTGTAGTTGGAGTATAAGGTCATACTATATCCATTCCTCACATATAAAATTTCCAAGAGTACTTAGTTGTATGTATAAAATCCTGGTATTGGAGAATGAATTTGGTGTGAACAGGGTAGGGATGACTATTCTTAGTGAAATCTATGCAATCATGCATTGTTGAAGGCCAATAATATCTAAGCCTTTGAATTTCATCAAAAATCATGTACCCATACCAGTGGGAACCATAGGCTCCGAGATGTACTTATTTCATGATAGTATTTGTTTCATCTCCATCAATTCCTCTGAGGAGAATTCTGTCAAAGCCTCATATATAGAGGATCTTTTTGTGATTTTGGTTATCGCAAAGAGTAAAATTAACTGTTTATCACCAGACTAGTTCTTTTCCAGCTCTATCCAATAGAAGTACTAATTCATAGAGATACTCCATGATGGGTTCCATCCAACCCATGAATGACTATAATGATCAGAAATGGGACTAATTTCATTGATTTCATATGTCCTAATTTGGACAAAATGTTAATCCAAATGATGATGATCAATGTTGATGATTTTCTCATCACAGTTTGGATATACCAGGGATGTGGATTCATTTTCCAATGCATTAAATTGGGCCTTTTGTGATTGTGGGATGTAAGTAAATGTGGGATCGAATGGTAACTCAGTCATTAAACCTCAAACAAAATCAAACAGGGGGATTATTTCTAATTTTCTGATAGAATAATCCCTATTGAGATATTTTATTTCCAATTCAAAATCACCATTCACATTCAAGTGATCCACTAAAACATATAGTGATAATTCTAGGCCCACAATTAGAGCCTTATATTTTAATTAATTGTTGGTACCACCTTCATATAATAAGAAGGAGTATGGAACACAACGATTTTGATGAGATAAGTATAATTCATAACCCATCTTTGTTGAGATTTGGGTCTTCCATTCTCTTCCCTATTGGAATTCTGGAAGATCCATCAAAATATATTTTCAATGACTGAGGGATATCCAAAATTGAGAATATTTATTCATTAGATTGTTTCTTATTTAATGAAGTTTCTCCCATAGATGGGTTCTTAGAATAAAATTCTTTTAAATTAGGGCCTTTCAATACATTTTAAGGAATGAACTATATATCAAACTACTGTAGAATAACTTTCCACTATGCCATATGTCCTATTAACATAAGAAGAAAAAGGATAAATTTGAGTGGGTTATTATGAGAGACCAATTGGACCAATGATGTTCAAATAAGTGCCTCATATTCTGATGTGCAATGATTATTGCTAGGCATCTCTTATCAATATCTTCTAATCAAGTTTATGCATCATGCATGGTTAGACTAAGATAATAATGTTTATTTTCATTCCTAGCATCATTATTTTATGCAAATACATCACCTAATGATCGCTCCAAGGGTGTCACATATAAGATAAAAAGTTTTCCATTAATAGGTGGCATCATTTCCAGTGGACTCAAGAGGTATCTCTTGATGGTATCAAAGTCTTTTTGGTATTCAATGGTCCATTGATAAGTGACCCACTTATTCATAAATTTGGTGAAGGGAAAATAGTTTACTTCAAGATTGGATATTAATCATCAAATGTTGTCCTAGTGTCCTTCAATTCATCTAAACTCTTTTATGTTTTGATGAAGCTACATGACCTGGATAACATTAATTTTCTCATGATAAAATTTGATGTCACGATGTCGTACCGAAAAACCGTGAAATTTTCCATAGGTTACACACAAAGCACATTTCTAGGGGTTCATATTAAGATTATATTTCATAATCTTATTTAATATGGTCTCCAGGTCAGCTTGGTGATCAAAACTTTTTCTAGATTTGACCACGTATCATCAAAATAGTATTCAAAAAATTTTCCCAAGAAGAGTTTTAAGAGGTGGTATATTGCATGTAGGTATGTTTCACCTGCATTCTTCAAGACAAAGGGAATTACCTAATAGAAAAATAAACCTTGAGAGGATTTGAATTCTAAAGATTATTCATCTTCAAGGCTCATTTGGATTTAGTTAAATCCATGGTATCCATCCATGAAAGAGAGATCTTCATAGCCAGTTGTGGTATCAATCTAGATTTCTATTATTTGAAACGAGAAACAATCTTTGGGAAAATGTTAGTTGATTTCTCTAAGATATATACAGACTCCAATTTTCCCTTTCATTCATTGGGACAATATTATCTAGAAACATTGGATGTTTTACCTCCTTGATGAAATCGTCTTTGCTAATCTTGTCGATTTCGGCCTCATTTTTTGGAGGTGTGAGTCGGGTACATTTTTCGTACTGCCTACTTGTATCCCTAATGATATTTTGGTAGTCCCAATAGATGGGTGGCCACCTAGGGGTCACAACCAAGAATATTTATATAATTTAAAGAGAACACATCCTAGTTCTTCTTTAGAAAGGAAGTATACACATATTTCTCTTTAGAATTCATGGTCGAACTAATGAGAGTGCAACATAGATCTTCCTCTATACCCATTTTTTTGTGTTCATCTATAGTGGTGGAGATGCCTTCATAAAATGGTGTAGGGGAATATCTGAGGTTCTCCTATTCTTCCACTTCATCATGTTTTTCTTCTTCCACCTATTCTTGAAGGTTAGGTGATTATGTAATACTTTCAAAGCTATTGGAGGAGTAGGTATTTCAACATCTTGAAGAGGATGCAACCATCTCTTACCTACCTGATGATGAAGGGAATTTTTGATGATTTGAAGGGAAAATATTGGGTTTATCATCAGCATCACTCTTTGATTACATTATTGAAACATCTTCTTATTTCTTGGATGGTAAATTAGATTCTTGCAGATGTTCAATGGATGGAATGAAGACATATCTTTTTAGGATTTCATCACTACATGGTGAATTAATCAATTATTTCTCATGTGTTGTCTAGCATAGTTTCAATAACTGACATTATGGAAGCCACATAACAAGTACTTGGATTTGGTTTGAACGTTTCTATTTGATTAATGGGTAACATGTAATATACATTGAGATTCTTGAATGGGTTACCTGGGATATTTTCCAAACCATTCAAAGCATTTATTATAGTAATATCATTCTCCATGGAATTTTTTCCCTTTGTGTGATAGAAATCCATATTAATGTACTAAGATTAACAAGTATTAAATAGGGCTTTATCACCATATAATGTCTTAATTTGACCACTAATTCAATATTTGAGACATTGGGGGTACAATAAAAGAATGGTGGCATGCTGATGTAGCCAAGGTCTCCCCAAAATAATTTTGAAATATGTGTCTTGCTAGACAACCATGAACTTTGAATCAAATATGAGATTTACAAAATGAGTTCTGAGTGTAATATCATTGATTGTTTCTTTTTTCATTCTTATCACACACCTATAACATCATAGTGGAGGGATCCAAGAGGGATTCAGTGAGACCCAATTGATGATGTTTACGAGAGGGAATAAAGTTGAATCCTGAACCATTATCAACAAAGGGTCATCATATATCATTGTCATTGATCAAGTAGGATATGAACAGGGGCCTAAGGTGTCCTTGTACAACTACAACTTCATATTGGCCTGAGAAAGATATTATCGCATTGAATTCTACCAGATCATTTTCTATATGGTAAACCATTGCGGCAGCAACCTATGTTTCAAACTATTAATGTCTTGAAATTGCCTCAATATGTGCTTCCTAGAGATCCTTTGATATATTCAGAGCATCAAATATTGATATCTTGGTTGGTACATGGGATAGTTTCTTCAAAACCTCATATGTTTTACCTAGAAGTATGTTGTTTTACAGTATGAAGATATTGTTAAGAAGGTTCTATAGAAGCTTATGTTTCTGATGTGGATGGTCCATTTTTCATGTTAGAAGCATGAAATACTTCTAAACATGGTGGATTAGGATGTCTAGATCTATCTACATGCAGAGAATATGGTGGTATAGCCTCCAATCGGTCCTTCAAGATGATCATATCAGGGAATAAACTATTATGTATGGGATAATTCCCTTTTCCTTGTTGAGCCTGAAGGAGGGATCTCTCACATGCTTCTATTGTATAAACAATTCAAAAATGGTTGTGGTTAAAGTAGTGGTTTATAGAATACCCACATCTTCCCATGTATCCTTGACCTTCATGAAGTCTTCCCCAAGTTCCCTAATCAAGTACGGGGAACTCAGGTTCATAATCAAAATCATCATTTGCATAGGGATCCGTTGAGTGAATAATGTTAACAGAATCAAAGATAAACTCCTCATCTAATAAAGATTCTACCTGATAGGTCGGTTCTTATTTTGTTTTTTAATGGGGTGGTTCCCATGATTTTTATATGGTTGGCATGAAATCTACTTAGGTCATGGAAAATATTTTCCTTGATATGTACACATATTATTTCATTTTCCCTTTAATTTTCTATCCATGACTTTCTTTTGGATAGGCCTTCAGGGGATTGGGCTTTTGATAAATATGGATTTTCTATAATGGAAATGGTAGGAGACACAATTTTTTGTTTCAAATGTGTTAATATAATATAATTATTTTGGTTGATTATTTTACTTTCCATCCAATCATATAATTTTTTTAGAATTCTTAATTTTGAATTCCTTTCACTCACCTTCGTCATCTGGATCGGTAGAAGTAACACACTGTACCAGGGATGGTTAATTTTTCAACTCCACTTACTAGGATTCTACAATCCTTTGTTGGAGGTCATTAAAAACAAAACTCTCTTGGATGGGGTGCTCCAATATTTGATGGAAAGGGAAATATTTTGGGAGGTCCTTGTCTTTTTATTTGTAGGGTTGCCTTGTCCTTGGAAACTGAACTAAGTTGTTTCCCAAAGATGAGTTGTAATATCCAGGGACTTGGTCATTTCAAAAAGAATAGAAATTATTTTTCAATGCCTCAAACTATCCCTACCTTTAATATTTTTATCAATATGTGGAGGAATTCATTTTTTTTTTGATGCTTGGGAGGTAGAGACCTATGGTATGATAATGGATTTCAAGTTGGAGCAGGTACAAGGTCCGGATTATGTGCGACTGTAGTGGCCACTTCTTTTCTAGTTCTTATTCCCAAAGCTGATGGGATTGCTCAGGATTTGGTTCTAATATCTGTTATGGATTTTTCAACCTATTTTTTCAATCGAGGCCAGATCCTGAAACCCTCCTATGTATTTCACATGGATTAATGGTGTGTGCAACTCATCATAGATATTTTCAACATAAATGGGAAGAAACTATTCTACAGGTTGTTTTATATTCAAGTAGAATGTTAATACTTTCCACCGGCAATGAAATTAGAAACACATTCAATCTCCCTTTTCATGAAGCTTGTGAGATTGAAGACTATTGTCTTCAACAACATTGAGATGAACTAGAAAAGGAATTTTTGATAGAGATTTTCCCATCAAGTAATTGATTAAGACTGTGCGCTTATATACCAAACAAAGGCTAGACCCTGCAATGATTATATGAATCATCTGATTTTTACTACTACCTTTTACTCGAGAATCCCCATCATAGTATTACAGTGAGAAATGAAATTATAACACCCCAATCTTCCACAGTACACTTCCCTTTGAATAATACAGTAGCGTGTGTTGTACGCAACTTCGAGTTCTAACACACCATAACCAATCAAACTAGCCATTATGAATAGTAATATCCACTTTTTGAAATTTAGTAAATTTTATCATTCAAAATGGACTTCATTTTTGGATTTGGAATATTGAAATTAGTTTAGGGTGAATGTTTTGTATTTTTATGAAAACATTCAATTTTTTATGAATAGTGAAAAACACTGAGATATAGTTTAAAATCTAATTTTTATTTAAATTTATTTTAGGTCAAAATAGATACATAATACCTATATAAGTTCAATGTAATTCATTGGAGTCAGTTTATAATAATTTTAGATATATAAAAAAATTATTAAAATTTTCAAACCCCCCTCCTAGGAGAATTTGCAAATTTATATAAAACAGAATCTTACCACTTCTGTGAGTAGAATTTCAAAAATCCAAGAGGCACGGTTGATATCAGTACGAAAAATGTTGTTCAATAAGATGAAAATAATTTTTGGTGAATAGTATCTTTTGACTTTTATTTACAACGAATTAAAGTAATTACGGTAATTAAGGGTAAAAATGACACTATTATTACCTAACACGTGTCCAATTTCTATTGGATAAGTGTAATTAGACCAAAAAAATGATTAGGAATTAAATATGATCCTTTAGGTCTACTTGTATTAGATTAGTACATTTATTATTATTTAATTCATAGAAGAGTTAAAAGTGTTAAATTCAATGTTTAATAACTAAACCATTATTAATATAGGGTTACACATAAGATAAATTCCATTATAAATATTCATTAGAAAGGTGAAAACATTTCCCACAAAAGGGTATTTTATTTATATTTTTAGACATTAAATAATTAAAATTTGTTGTGACACAACGATTATGCATAAATAACTGTATTAATGAATGATTATAATAATTGATATTATAAATATCCAAATAAAAGTAATATGAGACTTTTTATAAAGTACACTAATTTTAGAGGTTAATATAACATATTATAGTTGGGTGTATTATTTGTTTTAAAAGTAAAAATGCTGTTATGAATTTAGAAAAGACAAAATACCAAATAGTGTCAAAATTGACATAAAGGAGTTTTTTAAAACAAATATTATATTATTAATTGATATTCTATTCCAAAAAATCTAAGGTTCATCCAAAAAAC
This sequence comes from Viscum album, assembly GCA_963277665.1. NCBI lineage: Eukaryota > Viridiplantae > Streptophyta > Magnoliopsida > Santalales > Viscaceae > Viscum > Viscum album. Next base: position 2,119,013,591 of record OY728143.1, on the reverse strand, counting down.
ATATATAATTATAGTTGTATCATTAATTAACCACTTGGGGTTCTCTTGTAAGTGTATAGTAATTTTATTAACCATATAATATAAAAATAAAAAGATACATGGTAAATGTCAAACTGTTTAACTAAGAGTTAAATCTAAAATATAAAGTTAATATAGTGACCCAAACGTATCTAAAACCTATTGGTTGAGTGGTTTCCGACCAATAACCACCTTATCCTTTAAATAATCTTTTTTTGATCCATTAGAAACCTAAAATTATTTTATTATAAGATAATATTTCTAGTTTTTTCTAAGGTGCCCCTCACCCCTCCTATAAAAGGGCACTCCGCCTTCTCTCTAATTCTCACCTTAAAAGCCATTTGGATCGTCCAAAACCTGCCCAAATACCCTATAAACTATCCTACCTTCATCCTAAAGTCCATACATTAGTCAGAAATCGCACCTAAGGATCCCTTTTGATCAAATCAAAAGGAAGAACCCGAAGAAGAGGTAAATATTTCATCACCGCTTTCAAGTTCCTTTCTACTTCCACTTATATTTTATTTGTTGTTTCCATTATAAAATAATAACTCCAGTTTAATATATATAATTTTATGTTATTATAAATATGGTACAAAAAAATTCATTATTCTATCTATCCTTTGAATGACATTCCACCATACGTGCATACGTACGTCTTACCGTCTCCACGTCGTGGTGTAATTGTTATTGAATAAATTATTATTTGTATGGATATAACAATTATGTTTAATTGATGTAAATAATAAATATAACAGGATAATAATTATGTATATATTATATACCATCCAATTATATATTATTTTAATATCAGAAATATGATATTGTCGCTCGTGCGTACATACGGATTACCGTCTCCACGAACGTGATGACATTCATTATCCATCGTATCCATTCAAGACTAATTTTAATTATATTTGTAAAAATAATGTTTAAAGACTTGATATAATTCTTTATATGAATTGGATACATCCCATCCATAACAAATATGACTCACATAACAAAGAATATAAAGGAAAACGAATCTGTTAACACCCAAAAAAACGATAATACTAAGATATTATTAACAAAGCAATGTTAAAAGATCATATATGATATCATATTAATGTATATGATTATTTTATATTTAATAACAATTATTTCACCTTTATATAGGAGGTTAACCTACCCTCTACTATAGAAAAGTACAAGGTAAGGGTTAATTTCACAATCTCTTTATTATCCGAGGTTGTTTTTACGTAAATATCTAATGTGACCTCTCTATCATCGGCATCCATGTTTCTTAAAAATATATTTCAAAACATTCTTACTATTTTATAGAATATGGGTTAAATTCATTTATACCCATGTTTTACTTTTTATAATATGTTTATAAAGGAATCTTTCTGTCGTTTTCCAAATAAGGTACTTTAAAACCTTTTTGACAAAACTAAGGTAAGAATATCTTTTTTAACTTATACGGTGGGTGTGGCTATTTTAAATCATTATAACACCAAAATATCTTCCCTTAAAATCTTATAAAATATTTCCAAAGTAAATGTTTTGTTTTACAATTATAGGAAATTTAAAATATTTAAAAATAGAAATATATATTTCTCTAAAAAAGAGTTTTCATTTCATATATGACAACATCCTTTGATGGATTTTAAGATTTTTTGAATTTGATTTATTATGGTAAAAAAATACCATATTGTATTGAATGTTATGTGATATGTTTGAATATAGATGTGTTATTTTTACTCCATTCATGTTTTATGGATAAATTATTGAAATTTTTTATGCTAGTTTTAATTCAAATGTTTAAGTTATATTTAAACCTTTTCATATAAGGAATGCATCGGACATAGAAAATGACAGGGGGGAGCCCACTATAGCTCCTCGATGCATCGTTAGGTTTCATGAGACAAACTAGGGTCTTGGAACAAGTCCTTAAAATAATATTATTTTTAGTCTTGGCACAAGGCCTTGACTTTATAGTTATGAATGTCTGGCATTATGCATTCCATCATTATGAAAGTGGCTATTGATATTGCATGTGATTATTCAACTAGTAGAATATCCATGTGAATAAGTAAATGGAATTATTTTATTTTTATCTTTTCCATATTATTCTGAAGTTCATGTTTAGAAGACTTTTGTTTTTAGTCTTATATATTTCCTTAAATGTTTATGCATATTTATGAAAGTTTCCACTATGTTTTTATCCTTACTGAGCATCTGATCTCAACCCTTTCTATGTTTTATTTTTTCCAGGATGTGAAGAAGTATATTATGACTGACCTGGATGGATAGTCTATGGGATCTCAGTGTTGTCTATGGAAACAATGTTGTTGTAGTTTTCCATTTTATGATGTAATTTAAACCTTATGAATGTATCTAGTACTTCAACGGCTACTAAAATAATTGTTTATTTTGAGACATGATATTTTGTGATTATGCTAATGTTATGTAATAATGAAATGACTCTGGGTAACTGTGGTCAGGGCATTATAGTTGGTATCAGAGGAATTTTATTACAAACTTTGGAATCTAGATTTATATAAACTCTGATTAGATCACATTAACCTAAGATAGACATTGAGGATTAGTATAGAAGATCTTCCTAGAATTTTGGTATTGTAGAGATTTTGTGAGTTTTCAAATAAATACATCCCAGTCTGGATATGAGCAGGTAGAGGCAAATCTGGCATAGATGTACCTAGGGGTAAAACCTAAAAACACAGCTTTGAGCTAGACTCAAATGGGAACTAGTGCATGACAACGGGCTTTGCTGCACTCTTGGTTACGACAGTCCCAGGGGATATTCTTAGGATAATTCTCATTTTCTTTACAAACCATAATGAAGGGTTTATGAGTATATAATTTCTTCAAAGAAAACATTTTCATGATAATGGATTATATCTATACACTCTTCAGTTTATGTTAAGTGTTTTACATGTTTGGAATTTTGTATTTCGATTCATAAAATAATCTAGTTTATACCATTATTTAGAATTGGCGCCTAGTTGAAGGAATGGAAATTATATCAATGAACGCACTCCATTTTGGGATTTCCCTCATACTCAAGATAATTTTAGTGGATCTGGTGATAAAATTCGTGCTGATCAGCTTATCACCATGCTGGGACAACTCACTCGGGTTATGAATAATAACCGTACCTATATGGAGCACCCTGATCCACAGCATGGAGGATCAATGTTAGACCGTTTCATGAGTAAAAACCCACCAACATTCAATGGGAGTACAAATCCATTAGTAGCTGATCAATGGATAAATTTCTTAGAGAAAATATTTAATGCCTTGGGGAGTAGCGAAAGGGAAAAATTTGTCATGGAAGTTTACCGCCTCACTGGAGATGTTGATCAATGGTGGTCACTGATTCAAAACACAAAGGAAGATGACAAAGTATCAAATATGGAATGGAGGGAGTTTAAACAGCTTTTCATAGAAAAATACTTTCTTCATGACCATCGAGCAGATATGGAAAGCCAATTTCTGAGTCTGAGGCAAAAGGGATATGAGAATGCTGCAAAGTATGAAGCTAAAATTACAATGATAGCAAGGCTTGCAGCAGATTATATACATAACCCAAGAAGTATTATTGATCATTTCATAGATGGGTTAAAACCATTTCTCCATCATGTATTAGTCTCACAATCTTTCTCATCGTACGAAGATATTGTCTCATGTGCTATCAAGACAGAAAAAGAATTCTCTAAGTCATATGAATTTAAAGCAAAGCAAGAGAAGAGTAGTTATATTGAACACTCAGGAAATGGAAATAAGAGAAAGAATGGAAAAGTTGAATATACATCCTGTCTTAAATCTTGGAAGAAACACCCTGGTACTTGTCTGAAGGGAATGAGAGTCTGTTACAAGTGTGGTGAAAAAGGCCACCAAACTCGTGATTGCATGGGGAAGAAAGATTTTGTCAATGTTGAATGCTAAAATTGTAGAGAAAGGGGACATTATGCAAATGAATTTCCTTGGTGTCAGGGGAACTTATCTCAGAAAAGGTCAAGGGATAAAGGCCAAGTTTATGCTATCACTACTGCTGAGGTTGAAGCTCCGAAAGATGTGGTGGAAGGTAATTTAATGATTTCCTCAAGTTTAGAAAATGCTTTATTTGATTTTGGATCATCTCATTGTTTCATATCTTCCTAGTTTCCTAAGAAAATTAGATATTTCCTATTTGATTTAACAAGGTAGTTGTCAGTCAAAAATCTAAAGGTAAGTATCATCGCAACAATGTTTTGTGAATTAGTACCCATAAGAGCATATAAATGTTCTTTATCTACTAATCTCATCGTCATACCCATGATTGAATTTCATATAATCCTCGGTATGGATTGTAATTCAGACCATGATACAAATATTTATTGTAAGAAGAAGGAGGTTACAATTTTTAATGATGATGATAAAGAACACCTTATCTTTACAGCAGAATCATCACCTCCTGGTTCTTATCTAGATCCACCCCCAGTTGCTCAACTAAATTCAATTATTGGGTAGGAAGAGAATGAAATAATGGTGGGCATGGAAAGGAATATTCAAATAGAGGATTACCTATTGTGAAATAATATGTTGATGTGTTTCTAGAATATTTACCTAGACATCCTCCAGAATGAGGAATTTAGATTTACATTGATTTAATTCCTGGTTCAAGGCCCATAATGAAGAATCCTTATAGAATGGCCACTATGGAATTAGTGGAACTAAAGAAAAAACAAGAGGAATTGAGTAATAAGGGATTTATTCTCCCTAGTGTTTCTCCATAGGGATCCCCTATTCTTTTTGTTAAAAAGAAAGATGGATCTATGAGGTTGTGCATTGACTACAGGGAGATCAATGCTATAACAATAAAGAACAAGTATCCCCTACCTCACGTTGATGATTTATTTGACCAACTTCATGGAGATCAACACTTTTCAAAGATTAAACTTTGATCTGGATACCATTAGTTGTGCGTGAAGAATGAATACATTTTGAAGACAGAATTTCGAACCAAGTATGGGCATTACAAGTTTACAGTAATGCCTTATGGATTGAATAATGCACCCTCTGTCTTCATGGATTTAATGAAGAGTGTTTTCAAGGAAAATCTGGAAGACTTTGTAGTGGTATTTATTGATGATATCTTTATATACTTCAAAAGCAATGAAGATCATGAAAATTACTTGTGCATTATCCTGAAGACTCTTAGAAGATATGAATTATATGGGATGTTTAGCATGTTTGAATTATGGAATTAGGATATTTCTTTTCTTGGCCATATTGTCTCTAACTATGGAATCTTCGTTGATCCTTCAAAGGCCAATGAAATCCAAGAATGGCCTGCACCAACGAGTATAACTGGGGTATGCAGTTTTATTGGTTTAGTAGGTTATTATCGACGTTTCATCCATAATGTTTCCTGGTTGGATAACCCATTAACAAATCTCACACAAAAATGGGTTAAATTTTTTTGGACAAAAGAGTGTGAAAAATATTTTGATGAAATGAAGATAAGATTAGTCAATGCTCCTATATTGACTCTATCATCGGGGAATGAAGGGTTTGTTATTTATAGTGATGCTTCAAAGAAAGGACTTGGTTGTGTCTTTATGCAGAATGATAGGGTTATTACCTATGCATCATGACAGCTAAAAATTCATGGGCAAAACTATCCTACTCATGATCTTGAGTTAGCAGCTGTAATATTTTCATTGAAGATTTGGAGACACTATATCTATGGTGAAAATGTGAGATATATACCGATAACAAGAGTTTCAAGTATATTTTATCACAAAAAGAACTCAACATGAGGCAAAGGTGATGGCTTGCAATACTCAAGGATTATTATTTCACTATACACTACCACCCGGGGAATGCAAATAAGGTGGCAGATTCATTGAGTAGAAATGATCATGGAGTTTTGAAAAAGATGAGAGTTGAAAAGGATCCTATATAACTGGATCTAGTAAATATGGATATGGGAATAACCATGGAAGGTGAAACATCAATGATTTTTCAAATGGTTTCCAAACCACCTTTACTAGAAAGGTTAAAGTGTTCTCAAACTGGTGATGAAGAGTCTTAAAAGAAGATTAAAGCTGAGAATGATGGGACATTGAGTGAATTTGTGTATGGTGATGTAATTTTGATGTTTGGGAAGAGACTTTGTGTTCCCGATATACCTGATCTAAAAAGTGAATTGTTGGATGATGATCATAGTTCCAATTTCTCTATACACCCTTTGAGCACCAAAATGTATAGATATTTAAAGTAACATGTTTGGTGGGACAACATGAAGAGGGAGTCTGCCAATTTTGTGTCATGATTTATGGTTTGTCAACAAGTGAAAGTTGGAAGGAAAAAGCCTAGAGGAGTCTTGCAAACTCTTCCCATACCTGAGTGGAAATGGGATAATATTACGATGGACATTGTCATGGGACTACTAAAGCCTTCTAGAAGGAACGATGCAATATAGGTCATTGTGGATCGTCTTACCAAGTTCACACATTTTCTTGCTATAATAGAAGATTTACCACTTGAACATTTAGCAAGAATATATATTAATGAATTTGTAAGTCTTCATGGATTACCCATATCAACTGTTTCTGATCGTGATCCTCATTTTACATCAAGATTCTGGGAAAGTCTTCAAAAATCCATCGATACTGAACTTCATTTGAGCACTGCCTACCACCCTCAAACTAATGGACAATCAGAACGGACTATTCAAACATTATAAGACATTTTGAGATCATGCTCAGTTGACTTTCAAGGTATGTGGGATCAATATTTTCCTTTGGTAGAATTTTCCTATAACAATAGCTTCCATTCAAGTATTTAGATGGCACCATATTAAGTGTTATTCGGAACGATATGTCGCACACAAACTAGTTGGGATGATGTAGGTGAATGAAAACTCATAGGCCCATAAATTGTGGAGGAAATGATGGAAAATGTGAAGGTAATCCAAAACCACCTCAAGGAATCTCAAAGTAAGAAGAAGAGATATACTGAAAACTGAATGAAGGATTAGGAATTTCAGGTAGGAGATCATGTTTTCTTGAAAGTATCTCCTTGGAAGGGTGTTATACATTTCGGTAAGATGGGTAAATTGAGTCCCAGGTACATTGGACCTTTCGGAATTCTAGAACGAATTGGGGGTATATCTTACCATTTGGAAATGCCGCCAAGTCTCTCCAAAGTTCATGATGTATTCCATATATCACAGTTGACAAAATACAAGCCTAAACCAACGCATGTACTCACATATGAGGAATTAGAACTGGAACCCGATCTATCTTATTGTGAATATCCTATCAATGTTATTGATACAAGAGAACAAGTGTTGAGAAACCGGACAACTCATCTGGTAAAATTTCTATGGAGAAACCATAAGATGGAAGGGGAAACGTGGGAACCCGAGGAACCTATGATGAAGAACCACCCGAGTATTTTTACGTAGTAATACTCTAGAAATTTCGAGAACAAAATTATTTGAATGAGGGGAGAATGTAACACCCCACGCTTCCACAGTATGCTTCTCTTTGAATAATACAGTTGCATGCGTTGTACGCAACTTCGAGTTCTAACACACCACAACCAATCAAACTAGCTGTAATGAATTATAATACCCACTTTTTGAAATATTATAAATTTTATCTTTCAAAATGGACTTTATTTTTGGATTCAGAATATCGAAATTAGCTTACCGGGAATTTTTGATATTTTTCTGAAAATTTCAATTTTTGATGAATAGTGAAAAACATTAAGTAATAGTTTAAAACTAAATTTATATATAAATAATTATTTATTTTATTTAAATTTATTTTAGGTCAAAATAGATACATAATACCTATATAAGTTTAATGTAATTCATTTGAGTCAGTTTATAATAATTTTAGATATATAAAAATTTTATTGATCTTTTCACCGTCTTTTACCCACCACCTAGTAGAATTTGAAAATTCACATAAAACATAATTTTCCCGCTTCTGTGAGTGGAATTTCAAAAATCTGAGAGACACAGTTGATATCCGTAAGAAAAATTTGGTTCAATAAGATGATGTTTTTTGTTAAATAGTAACTTTTGACTTATATTTACCACGGTTAAAAGTAAATAGTGTAATTAAGGGTAAACATGACAATATTATTACCCTAACACATGTCCTAATTCTATTGGATAATTGTAATTCGACCAAAAAAATATTAAGAATAATATATGATCTTATAGGTCCCCTAGGATTAGATTAGGATATTTATCATTATTTATTTCAAAGAAGAGTTAAAAGCGTTAAATTCAATGTTTAATAACTAACCATTTTTAATTTAGGGTTACACATAAGATAAATTCGACTATAAATATTTATTATAAAGATAAAATGATTTCCTATATAATTGTATTTTGATTATATTTTTTACACATTAAATAATTAAATTTATTTATGACACAATGATGATGCAGAAATTACCATATTAATGAATGATTAATATAATTGATATTATAAATATCCAAATAAATGTAATTTGAGACTTTTTATGAATTACACTAATTTTCTAGGTTAATATGACATATTAGGTTTGGTTAGATGAATTTTTTTCGAATAAATAATGATGTTTTGAGTTTAGAAAAAACAAAATACCAAATAGTGTCAAAATTGGTATAAAAGAGTTTTTAAAACCAATATTATATTATATATTGATATTTTATTCCTAAAAATCTAAGGATCAACCAAAAGACTTATATAATGATACATATATCATTAATGAACCACATGGGGTTCAATTGAAAGTATATAGTAAGTTTATTAGCCATATAATATAAAAATACAAAGAGGCATGGTAAATGTCAAACAACTTAACTAAGAGTTAAATCTAAAAGATAAAGTTAATATAGTGACCCAAACTTATAAAAAACCTATTGGTTGAGTGGTTTTTGACCCATCCCCAAAGGAAAGGTATCGACCTTCTCTGGGAGAATGTTGATACATAGTCTAACCTTAACCTTTTCCCTTATTTGGTGCCTTTGGAAGTGGCAGAAGTTCATTATTTGAGGGAATACATAAATTTTTGGGAAGCCTCTGATTTTGGTTATGCACACGTCCTTCATTTGCCTTAGCATTTACTACATTATGAAGAAAAAATTCATCCTATGAATCCCTTTAATTGGACTCATATTCTGTAGGATCTTCCATGATGGAATTGATGACATTCATTTATGCATAATGCATTACTGGATTTCTATCATTATCATTATGAGATCACCTTCTTCCACACCCTCTATGACACCATGTCCTCTTATTTTCTGATTTCATGATAATTTCCCATCGAATAGTAACCTAAAGGGAATCCTCAGATATTTCAGGTGTGTGCTCATTTTTTAGATTCTTACCTAATCCATAGAATACATAATTTTGTTGAGGAGGGGACTGTAAATGAGAAAAATCCCCTAACCCATTGGATTGGGGTTGTTCTAGTTCTTATTTATCAACCCTTCGGACTCAATTTTTTGACTCCAAGGGTTAGGTTAAAATATCCATCATCCATATAGGGTGGGGTGGCTCATGAACTGCTATAGATTATATCAATGCTACTACCCTTTTTATTTTATTGAATTTTAGTTTAAACATTAGGTGGGTGTATTATCTAGCCACCATGGTGGATTACATAAATGGATAAATCCTATATCTCATTAGTCTTCTGTACACATAAGGGGTTGTTGTTCCTCTCATCTAGAGTTAGTTTATTGATATTGACCAAATTATCATGAACAAATCCTTCATGATGATGTTTACATTGATGAACTCTAGAAATACTACTACTATTCTCGTAATTTGGTAATGGGAAAGTAAGATCTTTAGATGAAACATATGAATGTATGATGGATTCAAAAATCCAGCATTAAGTGGACCCAAATCAAAAAATGGCTCTTGATATTCCAACTATGTTTGGAAATACCTAATTTGGAAGCCTTCTTATGAGTATTTGGGGGGTGCTTTCTGGGAAAAGTGGTTATCATGGGGAGGTGTATGTGTCATCTTTAGAATGGATTTCAGAGTAAACTGATTATCTCCAATTGGAATTGTTGTATGTACCCAATCTAGTAGTGCTTATGATATAGTGGATTGTTACCCATTACCCTCCTGAATTATAAAAAATGTGTGTATCTACTTCAGTGATCTTAGGCGATATGTGAATGCTTTCTATGTATCCCAATTATGGTGGGAATTATATTTCTCAAAGTTCATTCATTCTAGTGGATTATGTGGATGTTGTGATCATTAAAATTCTATAGGATCATGTGAGTCATGCTTGGTATTATGAACTGCACCATTTTAATGATTCAAAAAACCACACACACATTCTCCACCATTTATGGAAGAGGACGAGCCTACGAAGGAAGAGGCCGAGGAGACCACAGAAGATGTAGTATATAAGGCACTTCTCTCTCTCTTCACATTACATTAGATGAGGTTCCAATGTAATGAAGGAGTGAAGTTGAAGGAAATAGAGAGGATTGAGACTAAAATATCCAATATGAAATTATAGGGTCTTACACCATGGTGGTCACCCTGAAATAGGTCCCATAGTGGGGAAGAAGACATCTCATTTTTGCAAAAGGAAAAGTTAGTGTGACTCTTACCCACCCTACCTGGTACTGAAGGCTCTGGATCTCAGATATGAGAAGGGGAGGATTGAGTTCTATCCTCATAATCCATTATTGGGAACTCCTCAACATTTTCCCCAGGTTAAGGGTTTATGTGATGATAGATATCCAAATCTACGAATAATCAAAGGACCCTTAACCACTAGTAGGACAAGTGTGGAAAACCTCTGACCATAGATATCTAAATCCAAATAAAAGACAAGAGGATTTAGCTTTTCATAATATTTAGAAAACTGTGAGGACTTGGTGGAGGTTTCAACATAATCCCTTTCAGGTAAGGTATCCAATGACAGAGAGGCCCTTCCATGAGTTGATTTGAAGGAGGGTTCATGAAAATCATGAGTAGGATGAAGGGGTGAGGTGAACAAATAAAGGGTGCTCATGTATGTGGAAAACTTGTATATGGTGTTCAAGTAGGCTTGGTTGGATTTATGTAACCTTAACTAAAAATAATCCTAGATTACTATACTTTGGAGAGACGTTTCTCAAGCCTTCAAGAGTCTTCACAGGTATTTCCTGGAGTGGGGCACGCAACATCCAACATGAGGAAGGGAATTGAAGAAAGTTTTCCTTAATTATGGGTTTTGGGAAAATTTGTCACAAAATTTTGTTAATTTTTAATACTTTTAGAACCTAAGTCTCATTATCCTACATTAATTCCCTCGCATTTAGTGTTATGAAACTACAATGGAGGTTTCAAAGGACTTGGGCGAAGCACTAGGGTGATCAGAAAAACAATCGGGATTTAGGGAAGTTTTTCCAGCCAAATGAAGTCCCCAAGGGTCTATTTATCTGAAAATATTATACCCTGATCAATGGTTACTTGGTGCACAAGTGATTATGTGGCACGTAATTGAGGGTGCACAAGTACTTGTGCACTGCTCGTGATTCGAGCTATATTGGGAGAAATCAAATTTGATCCATTGAAAATATTTGAATTCTCCGTATATTGTATTCTCTTTTATCTCAGGAAATTTCCTTTTTCATTTTTTTAACCATGTGAGGGAACAATGTGTCATCATTGAATTATTAAAGGGGGTTGAAAAATAAATAAAACAAAATTGCTCTTTGAAGAACATTATCGCTTCTTCATGTAACTCATTTTTGTTTTCACCAAAAGACCACATTGGTTTGATTTATGCCCAAATAAAGGAATCTAGTATGAGTGGAAGGATGTTGGGAGCTTATTTTCATAGGTTTTGGTTAATCCATGTGGCCAGATATGGGTGACTACGTGTGGGGGTGAGTGCTCTTTTATAGTGGAGGTGGAGTAGTATTCTTGTAAATACAAAAAGGTGAACACTGTTAGGAGATATCCCTTACATCATGTGCTAATAATATTGGTACATATTAGATACAAGAAGAGGTATGGAATAAATATGGACATGCATTGGATTTATTACAATTTTATAAGTCATTTAGTCATTTAATATAAAATTTTAGCAACTAAGTAAACCCATTTTACATTAATCATTATAAATAATTTTAATTTCTTTCAATACTATTTTTGGTCAAACAGTAAGTTGAAATTATTAGACAATAAAAATTAGTATGAATCAAAATATAGAATCCATTTTTTAAAATTCTAATCACACAAGTAGAAGAAGTTAATTTCAAATAAACCCCATATATGGGATGAGACGAAAAAAATTTAATGTGAAAAAGTTGAAAATATAGAAAGGTTTTACTATCCAATTTCAATGTGAAATTGGTTAGAATTAACTAAATTGGATTAATTGAAATATAATTGATCTAAGTATACATTAAAACAAAAATTAAATTTAATTAAACTATATAAGTAAAGTTGAAGAAAAATATCTTTTCAATTTAAATTTAGTATCTTTCGCTATTCATCCAAAAATATAATATTTTAGAAGAATTCTAAAAAAATAAACCTAAGATTATTATGACATTATGAATTAAAAAATTAAGTTTATTTTATCAGATTTAATTTTTAAAATTTTTTTATGTTTATTATTTTTATTATTCACAGAAGGATATAAAAAGTAGTTATTTTGAGAAAATCATAATTTTCAAAACATATATACTTTATTGAATAATATGTTTTATTATCAATATGTTTTATTTATATGAAACCCTTATAATTCATATTTAAAAATTAGTTTTTAATATTCATATTACTAAGTTTTATGCCATTTTGATAATTATCTTGTTAAAATAATATTAATAATGAAATTTTGATTCGTAGAAACTCAATGTTTCATGTAATGCAAGATAATCTAGTATAGCATGTAGTTCATTCAAAACATGGTGGTGATTATTACCTGAGATTTATTTGGTTCGTCATATAACACAATCCTTCATAAAAATTTATTTATTTCAAAAAATGTTCATAAAAACTCTTGGTGTCACATTCAACCCCCATGAAAAATAATTTAGCCATATAAATTCATATTTATGATATTAATAAATGATGATACTTATACTTCATCATATCATCAAGTTCCCATGTAGCTACATATTAATAGTGGTTTCTCTAAAAAAATGACTAGGTGAGTAGTCTTATTTCATAGAACATTCTTTGTATGATATAGAATTTCAACCGGTGGTTCCTCATTAGTTAGATCCTCTTACATTATTATGACCTATGAGTTTAGTACATGTGAATGGTAAGGTATGTACTTAGTTTAGATATATACGCATAACACATCATGTACATGAGAGATATTTGGTGAAATCTCTATAAAATAGGTTACCATCCCAATACGATCAAAAATTTCCAAGGGACCAATATACCTAGGGCTTAGTTTCCTTTTCATTCAAAATATCATATTCGTTTTACAAGGAGGAATTTCTAGAAACACCATCTCAATGACTTTAAAATCTAGACCACATAGATGATTATCAGAAAAATTTGTCCATCGACATTGAGCTACCTTGATATCTGGTAAATGGTTTTAAACTTATCTACAATTTCTTCAGTGATCTCAGGTCCCAACAGCTTTCTTTCCCCAACTTCAATATCTCATGTTGGAGATCTAAATTTATTTCTATAGAGGGATTCTAAACGATCCATATGAATTTTTTAGTGAAAGATATTTTTGTAAGAAAAATCAACTTGAGGAAGGTGTTCATCCCAAACACCATTAAAATCCAACAAACAATATGCCACCATAACCTCTTGAGTTTGACTACTTCATTTAGACAAACCATCCATAGAAAAATGAATAGTAGTAATGAAACTAAATTCTATATCATGAGGTTATTGACTACATTTCTATAAATTTTAGTTAAACCACATATCTTGATCATATAAAATGGAATGTGGTAATCCATTCAAGCTTACCACTTCATTAACATATATCCTGGAAAGACGATCTAGGGAGAAGTATTCTTTGAGAGTGATGAAGTGTGTTGAATATTAAGGTAAATTTACAACCAACCATATAGTGTTATACCATTTATATATTTTTGGGAGTCTAACAAAAAAATCCATTATGATGTTCTCCCACATCCATTATGGTATGGTTAATGGATGTAACATCCCCTCCAAATTTTTTCTTTTATCTTTAAAATTATGGAATACAATGAAATGAGATTAAAAATTTGTGATATACCTCTTCATTCCATTCCACCATAAGAATTATTTCAAATATCTCTATATCTTCATAATTATATGATTAATAGAGAATGAATAACTATGAGACTCCTCTAAAAAATCCATTACATCTTGAATAGAGTGAACACATTCATGGTTCCTGAAACTTATCATTCCATCATGATCGTTGTTAAACTCAAAAAAAATTCTAACCTATTTTTCAATTCTGCATCATCTTTCTTCATATATTTGACATTCACATGTACATAGTGTTAAACATACAATTGAGGAAGACAAGATTTTTCACCTTACATCAGGATTTATAGGTCTATCCTTTGAAAAGAGAAAAGCATTGGATCATTTTTATCCTCATCGTGGATTGGACAGTATTATCCTTTTGACTCAAATCATTATTCACCTTATTCGCATTCACATTGTGGTAATGTATCGAGTAGTTATAATCCTTTATCAACTCTAACAATCTTCTTTATCACATGTTCGACTGCATTTGTGTTAATATATAATCCAATATTTGGTTATCGATATATATATATCTATTATTTCTCTATAAATATATTTCCTCCTTATATTTAATGGAAAAAATTCCAAAACTAACCCCAAATCGTGAGATGGGAAGTGTTTCTCAATAATCATTAATTATCATGAGAACTATACTACAACAATTCTATTATTCATTAGAGTACATCCCAATTCTTAATTGGATACATCAAAATATACTAAAAGCCCTTATCCATTATGGGGTAATGTAATAAAACATGTGTTGAATATCATTCCCTTCAGTTCCTGGAAATTTTCCTCCCATTCATCTGTCCAGGGGAACTTAGAACCCTTTCAAGTTAACTTTTTCATAATATTAAATTTTCATCAGAAATTATCCACAAACCATCAATAATATCTAGCTAAACCAAGAAAACTATGGATCTCTATCAACATGGTTGGTCTAGGCCCACATTCAATAACCTCTGCCTTTGATGGGTCTATTATTATAGCATCTCCTAAGAATAAATTTCCCAAAAATGAAGAAGGATGCATCCAAAATTTATAGTTTCTAAACATTTCAAACATTTTATCCTACCTTAGGGTCTTTATTACAATTCTAAAGTGTTCTTCATTATCTTCATTACAGTTTTAATAGCTAAGTAAATCTTCTTTAAAGACTGCCAAAAACTGATAAAGGAAATATCTGAAGACTATATTCATAAAAAACATAAATATAGTATGGGAATTAGTATGAAAAAATTCATAAATTTATATTCATAGATTTTGTACCTTGTACAAAATATGATCATGTGTATATCCTCCTTCTTGGCCCTCAATTTATGATATCTATAATAAAGGTTAATATTGGAAAAGTATTGAGCTCTAGGTAGTTGATCAAAAAAGTCATAATATGGGGAAGAGGATACCAGTTCTTAATTGTGATCTTATTCAGATCTTGATAATTAATGCATAGTCACATTGGTCAATAATTCTTTTTCGCAAAAAGAACAGGTGAACCCCATGGTGAGGCACATGGCTCTATCAATCCCTTATCAAGGTTTTCTTCTATTTTATTCTTTGATTCCTATAAATCAATTAGTGAGATTCTATAGGGAGTTATTGAAACTGGTGTGGCACCAGGAATGCGTTATATTGATAACTAAACATCAGGTTTTGGCGTGATTATTGTTTAACTCTTCTATAAATCCATCAATATATTATTGAACAGTGGGAAAATAATTTTTTTGAGTTTCTACCCAACCATTTGAGATAAAGAAAACTTATAAATTGGAGTTAGGACCCATACACTTTATGTAATATCTATAATAATTTTCTACTTATCATCACACTAATAATCAATCATATCTTGGTTTGAAATATCAAACATTACTTCACTTACTTGACAATTTATGTGGGATTTATGAAAATAAATCTAATCCATGCATAAGAAGAATTGAAATTAAACCAAAGTATGAAGATAATACTTATAGGAAGAACATTCAAAACAATGTAAAATCAGAGAGGATTCATATAATTTAGATTCAATCATCATACTATTATAGACTTACACAACTAATTCCGCATCTAATATTTTGGGTGGAGTCTTACTACTTTTATAAAATTCATTAGATAAAAAATAATATGTAGATACATAGAAAATAAGATATTAGTTTTTCTAGGGTGGATGGTAATTGTACCTTTCACCATGTCTTTATCACAACATTTTCCAAAAATAGTAGTCACATGGGATTTTCCCTTACCCATTTTCTAAAGAGATTCCTAAGGTCGATCATCATAATTAACCTTTGAGTTTGGGTTCTGTTTAGCACAATGCCCATTCAATTTACACTTGAAGCACTGGAGTGGGGGAGGAGTATTCTCTACAACTTTCTCCATATTATGATTTTCAAATAACTTCTTCCCATCACTATGGATACCATATTCTCGATTGCCTTTTCTTTCATACTAAAACCCTTTATTATAATCCTTAAAGGAAATTAACCTATTATCCTTCCCACAGTTAGAGCATGAAGGAAATCTCATCTTATTCCCTCCATGGTATTTATATTTTCCTTTAAAATTCATCATCCTTTCTTTTCAAAACCATGATATTGATACATAACAACAACCTACATTTCAACATTTATTAAAAAACGCACTATATATTCATATCTAGTAATGTATTTTATGGATAAAATCGTTATAATAATAGGATTTAAGAAACTGAAGAATCAATTATCCTTAACTTCAAGAAAGATGATAATACCAAAAGTGTATCTCACAAGTCTTGTAAAATAAGCCTCATAGGTACCAATAGATTCATAATTTATTTTATTTAACACAAGAAACACTTTCTGTAACATTTAATGATGTATAAATGGATAATATTTATTGTAAAATATGTTCTTTAACTCATTAAAATCCATGGATTCAATTTTATATTGTTTCCTTGTATTCTTGATTAGAGTCCACCACTGGTCTACTTCACCATCTAAATGATAAACTGCTAGAATGAATATCTCATGTTTCGTTCATTAGAGAATATAAAATAAATTTTCAGTGGTACCAATTACTTCTTCAGAAGCTAAAAGAGCATAATACCAACAAAATGAAGGTGGGAGTTTCCTCATGAAGGACACAACAAAAATTTTTTTCATACATTCTCTCATTTGTATGTCCATGATGAATCATTAATTGAGAAATTTGGTTGATCATAGCAACAAGATTTTTCATTCCAACCCCCAAATAATTAGTTTCTTAAGATAACAGTCCATGAACATTCTGTCACAATCAAAATTAATGTGGTTCATTTGGGTTCTATCAATTGACTAAAACCAAAAATCATAGAGTAAGATATAGTGATCATAATGTGGACCCATATAATCATGGAAAATAAATTATAGGATATCATAATTAGGAAACCATTAATCTATAAGAGATTAGTTTTATCCAAGGTTATTCATTTATAAATTTTATTTAAATCTTAAATTATGGTTCATAAAGAGTTTGTTAATTTCCATATCATATCCTCCATGAATTTCAAACTTGGTGTGCCACAATTCCAATAATCATGACCTTGTTCCCGATCGAGTCTAGTTCAAACCAGTGTTTTTGGTGTTGTTTCCCCTACGTACATTTGTGCCAGATTCACATCCACTTATTATATACAAACAGGGATGTTCAAAGAAACCCCTCACACTATCTTTCACCAATATTCCATGACATTTCCCTATAATTATAACCATCCTTATAATTATCCTTCTATAATTCCTTAGGGTTATCACTAAGGTATTGCCTTCCATGTTTCCAAAGTTGAAAAAAAAATTCTTGGATACTAACTTTTATGATTCACGCTTCTGATACATCGACATCACATCACTTTTCTTAGCATTATATACTTTACACAAACACATACCCAATGCCCATATTAATTTAGTCCCTTTAGAACCATTGAAACATAAACAATGGAACATAAGTGAGCTACATTATCCCCCGCTTTTATTTCAATGAAAAGTACGATTCACATAACTGTCATACATAAAACATAACTTCATAACCAGGGGAAAGGAAACATAAGAAAAGGTGAGCTCAGATTCTCAATAAGGGTAATAAATGGAGATATGTAAGCATAAAAAAGAGTTTAAAGGTATGAGAATAAGACCTCAAAATTATAAGATCTTACCCTACAGATCAAATATCATAATAACCATTCATGGAATAAGTATTGGCAGTCCATAAGACATGAATAATATGGTAATCAAGAGCATAATCCATGAAATCATAACATGGGAATAAGGCAAGGAATTTTTGTAGCCACATAAGCATATAAAATGATTTCCATAGTAGTCAAGGATTAATTCCAAGAAAATATTAGTGGAATTAGTTCACTCCCTAAACCAGATTTGTGTTTAACGATCACTCCCATGACCATATTAGTAGGCGTGGTTCACTCCCAAGACCATATTAGTTGACATAGTTTTTTACTAAACAGATTTCACTCCCCATACCAGCAATGTTTATATCATGAGATAAAAATAATTACCCAATTCATTAGAGGGGAATATAGATTCTAACCATTAATAAACGAAATCCTACATACTAGTTCCCTGATATCATAAGCAATAATCATATTATAACATAGTAAATAAAATGAGTATCATAAAAATTTCATCATATCATAACATATGGTAAATTGATAGGTTTCGTAATAATTTTTTCAAAGCATAAACCATGAAAAAATCATTAAAATTTTATCATGGTATAATTTGTGAATGAGAAATAGGTATCATAAACCGTATTCCATTAAATCATAAACCATTCTGATATAGAATATGAATGGTATTCATAGGTTATGTCCTTATTAATGAATACATAACACCAATGGAAGTCATCATAGATGAAAAATGATTTTTAAATATATTTTAAAAATATTTCCTGTGGAAATTGTCCCTTCTACTTTAAAAAAATAATCATAAATCCTTTTGAGGAAAGTTTTCTTTAAAAATAACATTGAAAACTTATAAAAGAAATGAGAACCATTTAAAATAAATAAATAAAATATGAAACACTTTTAAAATCCTATCACCTTGATAATTTTCCTAAAATATCAATTATTAACATTTTTTAAAACATTTTTTTAAAACAGCGTTTTTGAATAAAATAGATTTCGGATCGAAGAGAGAAATAAAGTCAAGAATTTTTAAAAAACATTTTATTCATTATCATAAGTTCAAAAGACTGTAAAAATTGTATAATTACATAATAATATCATGAATAAATAGTGGAGAATAATATTAATGAGAATTATTTAGAAATGTATCATAATATTACATCAATTTAAGCATAATCATAAACAATACTGATTAATGATGATATTATAACAACAAACATTTACCACCATCATAAATTTGAATCAAAATAACCATGAAAGCGTAACATAAAATCATGTATTAAATATCATATAAATAAGTAGATTCATGATATAACTTGTCAAAGGAGAGTATATACACCTTGTAAAACAGTGTTGGTGCCTAACAAAACATGTGTCTTAATGAAAGAAAATTGATACAAAATTACATTACTGATTTGGTAACTTTTAAACCATAAACCCGATAATAGTGATATCATAAAATCGATATGTAAATACACATAAATTTAAAAATAAAAATCAGATAATACAAAAAAATTAGTATACAATCATCATAAAAGAAACAAGCTATGAATATGGCATAAGACTTGCAGATATAAATGTGAGACCAAAAATATCATTACCTTATGTCTTGATTCTCATTGTACTCGTTAAAACAAAATTTATAAAAAATATAAATTTATTATAAATATATTAAATAAAAATATTAATTTATATATTAACAAATATTATTTTATTGTGGTGTTTTTACCCTTTTATTAACAATTCCTTGTTAATGTTATGTTTTTCGGGAGTAACCACATTGTTTTTTAAACATGTTCTGACTTGCCGTTATTAGTCTACATACTTAGATAATGCTTTAATTGTTTAAAAAATGAAAAAATTTTATAAATACGATTTATATTCATATAAATTTATTTATAATAATATATGACTGATATAAATAGAAAAATAAATACACTGTTTATGGATATGGTTGGTCGTATGTACGCAAGAACATTATTTCCATTTCTAATCATATTGATAGAAAGAAAAATAAATGATAAGTATATATATATTATAAATATAGTAGAATAATTATTAAATATGTAACACATATTTCTATTAAACCCATCCTTAAAACATTTTATGTAAAGCATGAATGAATCAAATCGCTTTGAGGAGGTTATTATCCACACATCCAGAAACAATGTTAATGTATTCCCACAAAATGGAAAGAATGAAAGTATGTTTTATATAATAATTATAGAATAAAAAATACATCATAAATATCATATATATCATATATAAATATTATTTCCATAATTATTCAAAACAATGAGAGGTGGTAATGTAAGAGCATACGACATTAGTTTGTGTGGTGGCTATTCGTCGTGCACATGAATGATAATTGTGTATACCATTTAATAAATGTTTTTAAAGAAGTAGGTCAGACACATAATATAACATAATCATGGTATATTTAGGATAATAATTTTATTATATAATCTTTATATAATAATAATTGAATGGGGTGGGGAAACAAATAAATCAGAAGTGATAATTCAAAAATGTTACCTCTTCTTCAGGTAACTTCTTTTGGTTTGCACCAAAAGAGGAATTTGGTTTTCCTTCATACCAAATTGAGGATACTAGGATGAGAGGAGATATGTTGAACATATTATTTTATCATGTTTTTTCTAACCCAAACATCCTTTGAGGATTCAATAAGTTGGGGGTTGAGTTCCCTTTTATAGTGGAGGAGGAGTGTTATTTTTATACATACTAAATCTTAAAGAGTATTGAGAGGTATCTGTTACATAATATTCCACCAATTATATCTCATATTTTATAAAATAGGTTATATGGTCGAAATAAGGCCATAAAATTTGTTTTTGGATAGGTTTCCAGATCATTTATCCATTTATGATTAATGCTTAACCACTAAAAAAACTCAATTTTACCATAATCACTTTAATTAATTATAACTTCTTTCACAAATATATTTTTGTCCAAAACTAATTTAAAATAATTATTAATTATTAATTATGATGATTCATAATAGATAATATATTTTAAAAAATTATAATAACTTAAGTTATAAGGCCCCAGCCTTAAACCTTACTTAATATTGAGTTATTACAAGATTACACATTGAGAATTTTTTCAGGTTTAGAGTTTTAGAGAATTAGATCATAAAACTTGCATTACATTCCACATTTAAACAAAGTGGTTACATAAAAGATAGTATTCATTTTTTCCCTCAATGGAAACATATTTAAAATAAAACATGGATTCTTTCTTGACCCTTCCTTGACACTATCGTAATTTCATATACCTTTCCCTTGACCTGTGAAAAACATTTCAAAAAAAACTTGGGATGAGCATAAAAAGCTCAGTAATGGATATAAAAAAATATGGAACAGAAACATGAGTTCATATATACATAAGGATGAAATCATACTTTACCCATAAAACATAGGCACTTTAACATACCTCATCAAATCATGAATAAATCATAGAAATCGTAAGACATAAAAGGTAACTTGAGGAATTAATAACAGTCTTACGTAGGGAGTAACCCTCTTGGTTATGTTTGGAATACCCACAACAGTATATTCCCTAAATCTATTCAGAGAAACCTTAACGTTTCACTCCTTCATGTTACCCAATGCATTGGAGAGCTATATCGGGCCCACCCGCCCTTAGTTTATCACAGAACCACCCGTCTTCATAATAATGCCCAAGAACCATAACATAATCGTATCACATAAAACATGCATAAAAGAAACATAACATTTCCACTTTTCAATCACAAGATATCAATACAACACATTGATATAAAAACATTATGAAAACCATTTCCAATACCAAAATAAAAGAAACGTAAAACATGGTATTTATTTTTCTTTTAAAAAGAAGGTATGGCTTGTAGAGGAAGCTGAAACTCAAATAATGGTCACAGTGGCAGAGAAGTCGTTGTCGGCGCATAACTATGATGAAAACATTCCCATTTGTGGTTTTGTAAAACACTTCATATAAAAAAATATTAATTTTGGATAAAAGTAAAAGTAAAAGGGGTTTATACACCGTATAAAATAAGGTTGTGTATAAAACAAAATGTGCCTCAATGAAATGAGATTGAGACGAAGTCCCATACAGAGACGGTATCCTTGGATTAAGGATAAATCAACTACATAATTATGTGTGACAAACGAATAAACGAAATATAAGTGGGTATTAAGTGTAATACAATAAGAGGAAATTCACACTTAATCATAGAATGACATATTCAAGGAGTACAAGTTTATCCCAAAGAATCAAAATTGGGTTAAGAAGTTCCCTTGCAAAAATTCTACAGCCTAACGGCGTCACTTCAAAATTCAGAAAAAGAGTTGATGAGAGATAAAAAGGGTATCTCATCACTTGATCATAAAATTTACATCAATACGGATATATAAGAACATATCCCAACATAGTAGTATGTTAATTAAAATACATAACAAAATAAGTCTTTTAAAAAGAGGAGGGTGAAAGGTTCCCTCACCGACATGGGTATCTTTCGAGACATGCACCCCGTGAAAGAAGGACAATACAATATTGATGTAAATACTCATAAATGAAAGTATATTACACAATTAGTAAAATAATGGGTAGTACATACACCATTCAAAGAAAATTGTGGCAAATGTAGCATAAATCTCACGAGAATAAAATTGAGATGAAAAATCCCTTACGAAAACTCAGCAGCCTAACGGCGCCACTTAAGACTTCCAAAATGGATTGATGAGAGGAAATAGGGTCTCTCATAATATTAAAATAAAGTTTACAGAAAGAGGAATATAAAAGAACAACCCCAAACATAACAAAGAGGATCTTAAAAGAAGTGACATAATGGAGAGTACTTAAAAAGAAAGAGAGAGGTTGGATCTCTTACGAAAAATTCGGCAGCCTAACGACGCCACTCAAAACTTACTAAATGGATTGATGAGAGAGAATAGGGTCTCTCATCATATGAACATAAAAATTACAGTAAGAGTAATATAAAATAATATCCCAATAACAAGAAATATGATATTTAAAAGGAATGACATAAAAGAGTGTACTTAAAAAAAAGAGAGGTGTGGGATCCCTTACCTCAGGTCCGACTTGACTCAATCGTTATTTAATATCCTGAATAATAAAATTTTGTTAATTTATAATTGCTTAAGGACCTCCTTTAGATATTTTTCATCAGTTCATATCACATATTATAATGTTATAATAATTGTTTAATAATGTTAGTTCATATCAGACGTTTTTGTTGATGTTTGGTACATGAGTCAAAAATGAACTTGTTTGAAAAATGATTGTCCATGTAGTTATAAGTAAATAATTTTCATAATAGTATTAATGATTAAAATATCATATATATCCATTACATATTCATTTTATACTATTCAATTTCATTTGGAGATAAAAAACGAAAATCAGCGTTCATGGAGACGGTAGGTCGTACGTACGCATGAACGCTACTTTCATTTTTTCTTTGTCATATTAATGAAATTAAAATTAAATGATATATATATATATATATTATAATTCCAGTATAATATATATGTTATATAGGTCACATATGTTCATTAATTTCATTCTTTATACATTCCATGTAATGCATGTACGAGTCACATCACTTGAGGGGGCGGTAGTCCACACTTCCTCATATAAAATTATCGCATTTACACAACATGAAAAGAATAAAGGTATGTTTTAAATATATAATACAGAAGCATATAGTAAACATAAATACCACATATTTCATATATAAAATACAGTTACATCATAATGTCCACCTTTAAAGGTGTTAAAAGAATATTGAACAATCATCGTTTTGTGAGGCAGAAAATCGCCAACCACAGAAACAGTATGTTCTTTAACCATTAGACGAAGGTGTGTCTAAGTGTAGCAAAAATAATTATTATAAAAACATACTATTATATTTAATATACTGGATTTGTTACAAAATAAATGAATAAAAAGAGTTTAGGTGGTTGGAGAAGCAAAATAAAACAAAAGGACTCAAGTCAAGGCATTACCTTAAAATCAGGTAACTCCCTTTGGTTTGAGATCAAAGGCTTCTTTGGGAAGACTTCTGCCCAATGTGAGGATTCAAGGAGTTATAGAGGGATGTGGGGAGACAAAATGGGTAGGGTTTGGTCGAGACAAAGGCTTTGGAAGTGTGGGTAAGGAGGTAGGGGTGGGGGCCTTTTATAAGAGGAGAGGAGGGGCACTCTTGGAAAGTAAGGAAATGTTACATTATTTTAGAATGTGTTTCGGATATTAATGGTCCCACATTGATGTTTTTAGAGGCTAAGGTGATAATGGTTTTAAATACACCCATCCAATTGGATTTGGACATGTTTAGGTCTTAGATATTACATTATCTTTCCATTTTATTTAAATCGTTGAATAATGAGGTCATCGCTGCATCATCATGATGTCATAAATAATTTAATTTATTTAATGTCTAAAAATTATAAAAAAAATACTATGATATATGAAATATTTTTATCTTTACAATGAATACTTATAGTCCAAAAGATAATTTATTTAGACAAAATTAAAAATATTTTACTTAGGTGATACATTCTTTGTTACATTTAACATTCTTTAAAAATATAAAGATAAAAAGTCACTTTCTCACAAAAGTGATTCCATGGGGCCCCCAAGTTTGGCACAAGGCATACCATGGTCGGCCATGAGACAACCAGTAGCCTTAGGACACATGTTGTGGTAATTGTTTTATTATTATGATATTATCTTATTATCTTTAACTACCCGATTACTCATTAATCAAGATAATTAAAGATAATTACTATCGTTACTATTCATAATGTACAAAAACAAAAGAGTCTTAATTACATAATTTGGACCTTCTGATTCGAAATATGTAATCCATTTTACCAAATTACAAACACATAAATTTCAATAATTAATTTAAAAAAAACTTCCCATTGTCAAAACAAATAGCGGGTTTTTTAGAAACAATATTTATGAAACGTTCGGCACTTGTTTATACATAATTGAAAAGTGAAATTAATCCCAATGACCATCATTTAATTACATGGTAAAAATATATTCTAATTAAACTTTAAAACAAATTACAAATATAATATAACCATATAATTAAATTATATGAAAAAGCAGTTTTGATGTAAAATGCAGTATTTTTCCCTATTCATTGAAAAATGAACATTGTCAGAAAAATACCAAAAATTAACCCAAGGTAAATTTAAATGTCCCAATAATAAATAATATGTTTATTTTGAAAAATAGAGCTCATAAAAATGTCAAAAAGTGTATTTAAAATGGGTTCTCCATCAAAAGGCGGTTAATCGACCTTTTAAAGAATATTAGAATGTTTACGCTTAAAAACTGGATTCATTTGCATTTTTAATCCTCTAACATTTATTGAAAAAAAGTAAAAATATTTGACAAACATATATAATAATTTTTTAGTTAGTTCTGTTCATTCCCTCCATTACAACGGCTAGGCGTTAACTACCATTTAAAATAATATTATTTTATTATTAGAGTGCAACGTAAGATTTCAAAGAAACTTTTTGTTGCATATTGGGTACGCCATAGAGCATAGCATTCCCTTTAAAGTAATATTAATATTTTATTCAAAAATATGGATAAATATAAAAATTCCATATTCTTTATTTACCTGGGGTGTTACATCCTTCCCCCCTTTTGGGAATTGCGTCCTCGCAATTTTAAAATTGGGCTCGGAAATATCCTTGAAAGTCCCACATCGGAGCAAGAGTCGGTAAAACAATCACTTTAAAATAAAGAAAGATAAGTACAGAGGTCACCCGAGTTAACCCATACTAGGATTCCATTTAGGAAAACATGGACATTGAGGAGAAAACATAGGGTCATGTTCTGATGGAGAGTGATATAAAACATGTTTAGGAGAAAGTTAACCACAAGAAAATCACAAACTTGTGATGGCTTAAACGGTATTCGATTCCCCAGTAGGAAAAGTTAATAGACAAAATTTTTGTTTTAAGTTACTTTTTATTGAGGAATTTATTCATAAGGAAACATAATCACTTATCATGTTGACTTTCAACTTTTACACAATCTCATATTTTCTCCAAAAGAAGAGTATTTTGGAAGACTTGTTCATATTAAGAGTACTATAATCAACATCTAGAGATTCACCTAATCCACAAAAGAGAACTATATACTTCCCATGTCTTTAGAATTTAACCAAAACAAAAACCAAAAAGGTTATTACAAGATCAGATAATCCAGAAAAGGATAACCCTTTATAAAAAGGAAATCTATTCTTAATCTACAAAATTTGTCCAACAAAACCCAAAGTTCAACGAGGACCATCCGATAAACAATTTCTCCATAAAATTCTTCAATGTAAACCAAACTAAGATTGAAACCCCAAATATTTGAAGGATTTAGTCACATAGTCTTCCAAGTTAAATCGTAACATTTATCTCCAAACAACATATGTTGCTCTTAATGTCTCGTATTGAAAAGTAATTAGCCTAATCACATATCCTCCATGATAGGTTAATAAATTTCCATAGATAACCCAAAATCAACTTACTCTTAATTAATAAAATCATCTAACTAAAAAGATTCAGTAAAACTAACCAGGGAATTCATGTAGTCCAGTGGTAGGTGATAAATACCAGTTGCAATTTGGTTGTGGGTTCGATTCCTGCAGCTTTGTCTAACGTGACGGGTTGTCACACGGTCTGTGTGTTGTCCTTTTTATAAAACTAAAAAAATAACCCTAACATGTTTTAACCTTAATAGTTTCCTTATACCTCTCATTTTCATCCAAATTCGTTACGATCTCAACATCTTAATTCTTGAAGTCTTATTTCACCACCATAAGATAAAATAAAACGATTCCCAAAATGAATAACATCATACCTTGATCATGGCGTCCACTCGGTTTCATCGTCATCTTGATCACGTAGGTAGAAGTCCCATGCATTACAACAATGATTTAGAGATCCTTCAATATCATTTTCTTCCTCCATCTAAATACACCTTGTACAACATGGGTCATATGGGTGTTCACAGAAAAACAGTTTTGGAAAATAATCATGTATGACATATAATTCCAAAACATCTGATAAAACATGATTTCTATAAAATAGTCGGGCAGAATTTGAGTTGAAACTTTTTATTATTGGTCCTTTTAAAAAACCATAAGTATGTGCTGAGAGACTATATTTTAAAATCAAATATAAATATGTTGCGCAAGGGTCTCCTTCCTCAGCACCATTTTTAAAATCATAATATTCTTCAAATTCTTGTGATAAGGTAAAATATTTGAAAATACCTTGATAATATTTACCTTTCTTGAAAATATGAGAATATTGTGAAAATAGTATTTGTCTAAAAAAACCCATGATCCACGATGATAACAAGGTATAGTGGAGGTGTTTGATATCTCAAACAACTTCTTGCAAGTGAGTTGTATGCTAGAAAAAGTTTCACAATCATACTAACATGACTTTGTAATAATTATTGCAAGCATGTCATTAGGAAGGGATATGAATTTCGTTTGAGATCCTTCTCCTTCCATTCATAACCAACTTTACTTGACCTAAAAAAAGTTATAAAACAAGGATTTAACTGAAATAATAGATATAAGGACTAATCATGTGTCTAACAAAAACTCCTAATCCCTAAAGTTGTCTAAACCGACCTTTGATACCAACTATAAGGCCCCAGCCTTAATCCTTACTTAATCTTGAGTTATTACAAGATTACACATTGAGGATCTTTTCAGGTTTATAGTTTTAGAGAATTAGATCATAAAACTTTCATTACATTCCACATTTAAACAAAGTGGTTACATAAAAGATAGTATTAATTTTTCCCCTCAATGGAAACATATTTAAAATAAAACATGGATTCTTTCTTGACACTTCCTTGACACTATCATCATTTAATGTACATTTCCCTTGACCTGTGAAAAACATTTCAAAAAAAAACTTGGGATGAGCAAAAAAAGCCAAGTAAGGGTTATAAAAAAAATGGAACGGAAACATGAGTTCATATATACATAAGGATGAAATCATACTTTACCCATAAAACATAGGCACTTTAACATACCTCATCAAATCATGAATAAATCATAGAAATCATTAGACATAAAAGGTAAGTTGAGGCATTCATAACATTCTTACATAGGGAGTAACCCTCTTGGTTAGGTTTGGAATACCCACCACAGTATATTCCCTAAATCTCTTCGGACAAACCTTAACGTTTCACTCCTTCGCGTTACCCAATGCATTGGAGAGCTATATCGGGCTCAACTGCCCTTAGTTTATCACGGAACCACCCGTCTTCATAATAATTCCCAAGAACCATAACATAATCGTATCACATAAAACATGCATAAAGGAAATATAACATTTCCACTTTTCAATCACAAGATATCAATACAACACATTGATATAAAAACATTATGAAAACCATTTCCAATACCAAAATAAAATAAAATTAAAACACGGTATTTATTTTTCTTTTAAAAATAAGTTATGGCTTGTAGAGGAAGCCGAAACTCAAATAATGGTCACAACAGCGGAGAAGTCGTTCTCGCCGCATACGTACGATGAAAACATTCCCTTTTGTCGTTTTGTAAAACACTTCATATAAAAAAAGATTCCCTTTGGATAAACGTAAAATTAAAAGGGGTTTATACACCGTATTAAAGAAGGTTGTGTATTAAAAAAAATATGCCTCAATGAAAGGAGACTGAGACGAAGTCCCATACAAAGACGGTATCCTTGGATTAAGGATAAATCAATTACATAATTATGTGTGACAAAAGAATAAACGAAATATATGTGGGTATTAAGTGTAATAAAATCAGAGGAAATTTACACATAATCATAAAACGACATATTCAATGAGTACAAGTTTATCCCAAA
This sequence comes from Viscum album, assembly GCA_963277665.1. Classification (NCBI taxonomy): domain Eukaryota; kingdom Viridiplantae; phylum Streptophyta; class Magnoliopsida; order Santalales; family Viscaceae; genus Viscum; species Viscum album. Next base: position 2,118,984,270 of record OY728143.1, on the reverse strand, counting down.
GAATCAATGTTGGGTAAAGAAGATCCCTTGCAAAAATTCGACAGCCTAACGGCGTCACTTCAAAATTCAAAAAAAGAGTTGATGAGAGATAAAAAGGGTATCTCATCCCTTGGTAATAAAATTTACATCAATAAGGATATATAAGAACATATCCCAACATAATAGTATGTGAATTAAAAGACATAACAAAATAAGTCTTTTAAAAAGAGGAGGGTGAAAGGTTCCCTCACCGACATGGGTATCTTTCGAGACATGCACCCCGTGAAAGAAGGACAATACAACATTGATTTAAATACTCATAAATGAAATTATATTACACAATGAGTAAAATAATGGGTATTACATACACCACTCAAAAGAAATTGAGGCAAATTTAGCATAAATCTCACGGGAATAAAAGTGAGATGAAAAATTCCTTACGAAAACTCGGCAGCCTAACGACGCCACTTAAGAATTCCAAAATGGATTGATCAGAGGAAATAGGGTCTCTAATCATATTAAAATAAAGTTTATAGAAAGATGAATATAAAAGAACATCCCCAAACATAACAAATAGGAGCTTAAAATAAGTGACATAAAGGAGAATTCTTAAAAAGAAAGAGAGAGGTTGGATCTCTTACGAAAAATTTGGCAGCCTAACGGCGCCACTCAAAACTTCCAAAATGGATTGATGAGAGAGAATAGGGTCTCTCATCATATGAACATAAAAATTACAGTAATATTAATATAAAATAATATCCCAATAACATGAAATATGAGCTTTAAAAGGAATGACATAAAATAGTGTACTTAAAAAGAAAGAGAGGTGTAGGATCCCTTACCCCGGGTCCGACTTGACTCGATCGTTCTTTAATCTCATGAATAATAAAATTTGGTCAATTTATAATTGCTTAAGGACCTCCTTTAGAGATTATTCTTCAGTTCATATCACATATTATAATGTTATAACAATTGTTTAATGATGTTAGTTCATATCAGACGTTTTTGCCGATTTTTGGTACGTGAGTCAAAAATGACCTTGTTTGAAAAATGATTGTCCATGTAGTTATAAGTAAATAATTTTCAGAATAGTATTAATGATTAAAACATCATATATATCCATTACCTATTCATTTTATACTATTCCATATCATTTGGAGATAAAAAACGAAAAGCACCGTTCATTGAGACGGTAGGCCGTACGTATGCATGAACGCTACTTTCATTTTTTCTTTGTCATATTAATGGAATTAAAAATAAATGATATATATATATATATAAATTATAATTCCAGTATAATATATATGTTATATAGGTCACATATTTTCATTAATTGCATTCTTTATACATTCCATGTATTGCATGTACGAGTCACATCACTTGAGGGGGCGGTGGTCCACACTTCCTCATATGAAATTATCGCATTTACACAACATGAAAAGAATAAAGGTATGTTTTAAATATAAAATACATAAGCATATAGTAAACATAAATACCAAATATTTCATATATAAAATAAAGTGACATCATAATTTTCACCTTTAAAGGTGTTAAAATAATATTGAACAATCATTGTTTCGTGAGGCAGAAAATCACCAACCATAGAAACAGTATGTTCTTTAACCATTAAACGAAGGTGTGTGTAAGTGTAGATTGAATACATCTTATAAAAACATCCTAGTATATTGAAGATACTGTATTTGTTACAAAATAAATGAATAAAAAGAGTTGATGGGGTTGGAGAAGCAAAATAAAACAAAAGGACTCAAGTGAAGACATTACCTTAAAATCGGGTAACTCCCTTTGGTTTGAGCTCAAATGCTTCCTTGGGAAGACTTCTTCCCAATGTGAGGATTCAAAAAGTTAGAGAGGGATGTGGGGAGACAAAATGGGCAGGGTTTGGCCGATCCAAAGGCTTTGGAAGTGTGGGTAAAGAGGTAGGGGTGGGGGCCTTTTATAATAGGAGAGGAGGGGTACTCTTGGAATGTAAAAAATGTTACATTATTTTAGAATGTGTTTCGGATATTAATGGTCCCACATTGATGTGTTTAGAGGATAAGGTGATAAGTGTTCGCAATCCACCCATACAATAGGTTTTGGACATGTTTAGGTCTTAGATATTAAATTTTATTACCATTTTATTTAAATCGTTAAATAATTAGGTCATCGCTGCATCATCATGATGTCATAAATAATTAAATATATTTAATGTCTACAAATTATAAAACATTTACTATGATTTAGGAAATCTATTTATATTTCCAATGAATATTTATAGTCCAAAATATAATTTATGTAGACAAAATTAAAAATATGTTTCTTAGGTGATACATTCTTTGTTACATTTAACATTCTTTAAAAATAAAAAGATAAAAAGTCACTTTCTCACAAAAGTGATTCCATGGGGCCCCCAAGTTTGGCACAAGGCATCCCATGGTCGGCCATGAGACAACCAGTAGCCTTAGGACACATTTTGTGGTCATTTTTTATTATTATGATATTATCTTATTATCTTTAACTACCCGATTACTCATTAATCAAGATAATTAAAGATAATTACCGTCGTTACTATTCATAATGTCCAAAAACAAGAGTCTTAATTACATAATTTGGAACTTCTGATTCCAAATATTTAATCCATTTTTCCAAATTCCAAACACATAAATTTCAATAATTAATTTAAAAAAAACTTCTCGTTGTCAAAAAAATAGCGGGTTTTTTAGAAACAATATTTATGAAACGTTTGGCACTTGTTTATGCCTAATTCCAAAGTGAAATTAATCCCAATGACCATCATTGAATTAAATGGTAAAAATATATTCTAATTAAACTTTAAAACAAATTGAAAAGATAATATAACCATATAATTAAATTATATGAAAAAGCAGTTTTGATGTAAAATGCAGTATTTTTCACTATTCATTGAAAAATGAACATTGTCAGAAAAATACGAAAAATTAACCCAAGGTAAATTTCAATGTCCCAATCATGAATAAAATGTTAATTTTGAAAAATATATCTTATAAAATTTTCAAAAAGTGGATTTAAAAGGGGTTTGCCATCAAAAGGCGGTTAATCGACCTTTTAAAGAATATTAGAATGTTTACGCTTAAAAACTGGATTCATTTTCATTTTTATTCCTCTAACATTTATTGAAAAAAAGTAAAAATATTTGACAAAAATATATAATCATTTTTTAGTTAGTTCTGTTCATTCCCTCCATTACAACGACTAGGCGTTAACTACCATTTAAAATAATATTATTTTATTATTACAGTGAAACGTATGATTTCAAAGAAACTTGTTGTTGCATATTGGGTACGCTATCGAGCATAGCATTCCCTTTAAAGTAATATTAATATTTTATTCACAAATATGGATAAATATGAAAATGTCATATTCTTTATTTACCTAGGGTGTTACATAAGTGGTAGAAATTAATTTAAAATTAATCTTATATATGGGGTGAGATGATGAGATTTTAATTTTAAGATGTTCAAAATATTGAGATTTTTTTATAACCAAATTAAATGTGGAATTGTATCCAATGAACTAAATTGGATAAATTTATCTATAACTTACCTAACAGTACATTAAAACTAAATTGAAATAATATTAAATAATATATGTAAAGAAAAAAAATCCTTCTTCAATTAAAATTCTGTATTATCACTTTTCATAAAAAATGATATATTTTCTAAAAATCAAAAATACAGTCACCATAAGAATATTCTTAAATTATCAATTCCAAAATTACATTTATTTTTATCAATTAAATTTCTAAAATTTTGAAAAATTAATTTTATAATTGTTCATAGAAGGTCATGAATATCAATTATTTAGAGAAAATGTTATTTTTTTAAAACATATATACTTTATTATAAAATATATTTCATTACCAATATGTATTATATGTATAAAAAAATCTAAAAAATATTTTAAAATTAGTTATCAGTATTCATATTACACTGTTTAATGGATTTTTAATAACTATCTTGTTTAAATAATTGTAATAAAAAAATGTTTTTCGTTGAAACTCATTGTTTTATATATTGAAAGCTAAGGTGATGTTTCATGTAGAAAAATATTAACATGGTGTTCAATATAACATAATCATAAATTTTTTTATCATTTAAATGATCCCATAGAATTAATTTAATTTATTTCAATATTGGCTCATCAAAACACAGTGTGTTATAATTAAAACAAAGGTCCTCTAAGAGCGTGTTCAAGTCCAATATTTTCATGGCTCTTATTAAAGGAAAACAATAAAATTATTTGAATTCTATGATTTTTTGTTAAAACCACACAAAAAACATAGAAAAAAAGGGATTTATATTTCTTCATTAAATTTTAATATAAAATAATTAGTATGATAGATATAGAAATTGTAAACAATTCACAATTTTAAAAAATTTGAAATAAAACATAATCTATTAAATTATAAAGATAAAAATGATATAAAAATGGGGAATTTAATGATTTCTAAAATTCAAGTATACGTGTACAAAAAAATTATACAAGTAATTATACAAACCTTGAAATTTTATTTCAACATAAACTAGAAAAAACTTCTAATAAAAAAATATTTATTGACATTAATTAAAAATAATAGATAATTTTTTTCCAAAAAAAAATCAACTGACTCTATATCATTAATATAGCATTGGAATATAGAATGGTTTGTTAATTTTTCTACCTCTAAAAATAGAGAGGAGAGTCTTACCAATGGTGGAAAAACAAAGTGAATGATACAATTTCATTTTCAATAAAAAAACATAGCCAACCCAAATAAAAGAAATTTTAGGCCACTAGTCAATTAAAGGCCTCTAGAGATGAAATTAATATTTTATACCACTAGAGTTCTGATGTTAAATCATGAATACACTACCAACCAAAAGGATGAAACATTATGTTATATAACCATATGATTAAAATAATTCAATTAACTACGACAACCTATTGATGAAAGAAGAGCTCATATTGGAGCCTAAATAGCATAATACATGACTTTGTAAAGTGTAAATAAATAAAAAATGGTGGGTAAAACCTAACATACTATTGATGTACAGTGATGAGAAAAAATAACTCATTGTTGAAATTTAATACTGACTCGACTGACCGTTGGTGTTTGACAATGACCCGACTCATCGTTGATGTCCAATAGTGACTCAACTCATTGTTAGTGTCTGATGGTGACTCAACTCAATATTGATGTCCAATGGTGACTCAACTCACTATTGCAGTTCTATGGTGAATCTACTCACCTTTTTGTCTGACGGTTAATTGAATCATCATTGATAATGAAAAGTGACTCATGACTCACCAGTGATGTCCAAAATTAACACCATAGAGAAATCATCAAATGGGAAATATTTTAACCAAATAATAATCAAGATGATGGAAGACCCTAAAAAGATGAATAAGAATAATAATGTCTTACTGTTGAAAAAAATCCATCATAAACAGTGCAGACAAGAATTGGGAGAGGTGTGAAATTTAACAATATGTTATTTAAAGGAAAATCGGCCAAAAAAACATGGATTGATATTCTCTGATGTTTACTAGTTTATTGGATAAAGGGGGGTAAACCAATAAGGCAACTAAAATTTAAATAGTAGAATCATGGAAGTTCAAATGTGGTCTTGATAGAATAGAATGAGATCAGATGGATGAATTTAAATGTCTCAATGGAAGAGAATTTATGCATGTTTTTAACTCTAATGATTAGTTAAAACATAAACCACATCCCACATATATTTGGAGATGTTGGGAAGAAATTGTATATTATACATCCCATGTTGATCCTCATTTAGAGCTGCTATATGGTATCAGCAGTAGTTACAGAATGCACAGACACACGGGCCTACAACCCAGTGGACAACAAAGAATAACCCATGTGCATATGGGAACACACTTTATTCCTTATACACATATCCACACATGTTAAAAAATCACTACATAAGTCGTTCTCCATCCTCTATGTGGGATTACTTTTGCATGTATTTGCATGGGGTTAACCAAAGAAATCCCCTTAGTGGCTAAGGGATAGCCAGGCACCTCACGGAGGATGTCAAAAATTGTTTACTAAAACAATATTCAAGAAAAAACAAAGACATATAAAATTAAAACGTTTAACAAATATCATTATAAAAACAATTTCATAACTATTTTTGAATCTTTAATCAATTTTTATTAATTATTCAAAACACTGGAGAATTTCATAAAATTTTAAAGGAGAGTAATTTGAAATTATAAAAAATATTATATTATAGTATTAGAACCACTTTCAAGTAATAATACATTCACAATGAAAAATAAATAAGTGGTGAATAAGTAATATATCACAAAAAAACTATGATGAGAAAACCTTACCTCACACATTCATTTATTTTTGCGTACATTGAATGTGTGTGTGGGTGAGACAAGGTGATCCCTTATCTCCTAATTTCTTCATTTTAGATCAGGACGCCATTTCCATGAATATCAATAGAGGTGTGGATGGGGGAATGAATCTTTAGATTAAGGATCTCGGGGAGGTTTATATCTCACGTCTTATGTTTGCAGATGATATTCTTATTTTATCATATGGATTCTAGAGATCCCTTTATAACCTCATTGAGGTTATGCCTATCAATGGAAGGCAAATTAGACAGAAGGTTAACACAAGGAAAAGAAACCCTTTCATTTCCAATAAATACTTAGGTAATGAAATTAGAGATATTAATAAAATTCTAGGTACTCAACATAAGTATATCCTAATGATTTATCTTGGGAAACCTATATCTAATAGGCATATCAAGAAATCCCATTTTGATGATGTTTTTAGCATAATTAAGGGGAGTTTCTTTAAAAAGAAGAATTTTTTTTTGTCTTTTGGAGGGCATGTCACTCTGAAAAATAGCGTTTTAACCTCCATACTGATGCACAATTTTTCAACCATTTATCCTCCAAAAGGTATAATTAACAAGACTGAAAAATAAAGACAATTTTTTTGTGGGATGCCAACAATATGGGCCATTTCACTAGGGATTCATTGGACTGCATGAAAAAATTGGTTGAGTATGGGGGAATTGATGTACGGGAGGTCACTAAGACCATGAAGGCTATAGAGGCTTGCATTGCATGTCGGGCGAGAGGTTTTTTTGGCCACCTAGATGCTCTTCATGAGGCGTCTCAATGGATTTTAGGGAGAAAAGATTTTAACTTTTGGGAGAACAACTGGGTTTGTGTAAAGATATTATTTCTGGGTTGTCTAGATGTGAATACGACCTTTAATGGGGAAACATGCTCTTATCCACTGTAAGAATATATTATTAATAGTGAGAAGATGTGAATCTTCAAAATTATTACCTTGAATGACAAGGATGATAATTGTTGCTTTACAGGTTCAAGCTCGGGTAAATTTAGTTGATGTGACTATAGGTTAACGATTCACCTGGAGTATGACCATGATGAATCGATCGAGATATTATGGTGCACTAAGCTCCCAATTTGAATGAACTTTCTCACCAAGAGGGTGAGAAACCAGGAAATATATACAGTTGATATAATTTAAACAAGAGGTGTTTCCCTGGCATCTCATTTCTTTTTTTGTCAGCGCCCTTAGAGGGAGTATCTCCTCTAAATTTTTGTTCAATGTGGCTGGGTGGTTCACCTTTGTTCTTCCATGAATCAATATGATATCCCCTTTCATGAATTGGTCTTAGTGAGTTCTTTCATTATGTATTGATTTTGAGGTTCAAAATGTAGTGAGAGATCGGCTAAGATATGTTGTATCATTTTTATCCACCTACTGAACTTTATGGGAAGCAAGGAATCGGTAAAGGATTGGTAATAATTCTTATATCCCCTAAATGTATATATGAATGAATTCTTTGGTTAATTATATAGGAATTTTGATCAAAATAAGTCAGATGTTGGAGATGTTGTGTAGCATTTTCAACAGACCTGTTGTAACTGCTACTTCTCCTAGTCATTGGGTTAGATGGATGCCACTAGTTAATGGAAATAAACACAATGTTCATAGCTCCAACATGAATGGAAAAATGAGAGGGGGTGGAGTGCTTAGAGATTCTAGTGGTTCAGTTCCCTTCACTTTTATTTCCTTTTATGAATCAGGGACTTCCATTTTTGTGGGGTGAAAGTGCTACATTCAGGCATCATGTTGTGAAAAAGGTTTGGACTACAGGTTAACGATATTGAGTTGGACTCCGAGGTGTTGGTGTATAATCTACAAGGTAATCTAACCCCTCCATGGGTATTAATTAATATCATTATAAGTTGTTCAGTTGAAGGGAGATACATTCACCATACTTAGAGGGAATTAAAATTTGCAGCAGATGACCTTCCTCGGGTTGTAAGTGGTAAGTACTCTCCCATCATTTTCAGTAGGTTGGGTTCTCTTCCTCTTGAATGAAAGAACTTTTTACAAGGGGATTCCCCTGGGCTTCTTTATTTCAAACCTCCCTAAGGTGCTTAGTAGTGATATTTGATAATATTTTCCTATCCTTTTCAATAAAAAATAAATTTTTATTCATTGATAATGTTTCATTATTTTGATTGTTTTTGGTGTGTTCGTTTCATGGTTTCATGTTTGGTTAATTTCGGTATAATTATGGATATTCTTTTTAGTATGAAATAAATCCCAAAGAGTGAAATAAAATGTTATTCATTTTCTTAGATAATTTTAAATGGTCTGAGATATCAATTTTCTTTCTAACCTTAAGTTGATTAATTTGATAAAATGTTAGTGGTAAATGTTATGTTTAATTTGGTGTTTTTATGACCATCGTGAACTAGTTTTTTCATTAATATTATACTTATAATTGTAACAAAACATGAAATTAGTTAAAATATACCTACTAAAATATTATTTTACTATAATAATACTTTTATGAACAGACTTTAAAGTTGTACTGGAAAACAAACAAAATCATTTTTCATATACACAATTAACCTCCATAATTTGGCTATTGGTTTCATTTCATTAAATAAGAATAGATGAGAAAAAGGATGTATATAAGTTATTAGATTATAATAAAAATATTTAATTATATACATAATACTTTTTTTATTATCCTTTTATTGTCAAATGAAGTGAATAATATATAGAAAAATAAAAGAAATTAAGAGAGGAGGTTTGAGAATGTTACCTCTGGAATATCACCTCCTTGAAATAGAAATTATGGAATATGGGATTGGTTTTGGGGTGAAGCCAGTAGCACTTAAACATTCAGAGAGTTGGATAAGAGCTTTGTAAAAAAGTTTAATAGCTTTAGGCCTTTTCAGGATAAATTGAGTGGTGAGGTGTAGTATTTATACTGGAGGAGGGGTGGTTTTATGTGATTAAATAATGATTATTTTCTACTTTAATCCAACCACATTCAGGTGCAATAAATTACAACAACTTTGGATGAAAATTAATGTTTTAAATTCTTTTATATTTCAATAAACACATCAAAAACACATTTAATGTTTTATTTTTTATGTGTTTTAGGATTTTCCTTTTAACTTTAACCGACTACATTATTTTATGTATATTACGGTAAATATTTTTTTTCACAGTAACATTTTTTTACTAAAAATGAAAATTTCCTAATAACATAATTTATATCTCCTAATTTAAAATATGGAATAAATTTAAAAAAATTTAAAACAGAAATTTTCAAAATTACATTTAAAATTAAACCATTAAAATGAAACAAAAAATATGTTATTTTCGGAAAAATGTGTTTTTTAGGCCAAAAATGTTCTTATAAAAAAATAAGTTATAAATATTTTCTAAATTTAAGTAATTATATTACATATACCTAAAAATTAAATAATTTACATTTATATAATTTTTAAATTTGAAAATAAATTTTAAATATAATGAAAATAAATGTTTTATAAAAATTCTATTTTTTACTAATCATTGAAATACTAAAATTTTCAAAAAAACATTAAAAAATTCATGCTAAGATAATTTTGACCTGGATAATCCAAAAAAATATGTTTATTTTATCAAATAGTTTTTATGAAAGTTTCAAATTATATTTATATTTATTTTCTCATATAAATAAATACAAATCACTTTTTAAAGAAATTATATAGTTGAAAATCAAAATATATTTAGTAAAACATTATGTGTTTATTTCAAATAAATAAATTAATATATTAATAAATTAACAATGATTTGGATAATTATATATTTCATAATGTAGTTAACTGCTAAGTTATAATGGTTATGTTAATATAGTAATATGTTGTAGTTAGTTTATGATCATTGTTTTATTTTACATAAGCTATCGAAGAGATTAAATTTACTTAAAAAGAGGCATTCCAAGAAATCATGTGGTGTTGAATTCTACCCCCCTTAAAATTTATTTCTCCCAAAAAATTATTCACTCCTCCATCAAAGGTTTAAAATTATATAATATATTCATAGTAACTCACATTTTACAAATTAACAATAAAATTAACCTAAAAATAGTAATGTTGGAAACATAAAGGATAACCGAAGTAACACATAACTTGGTTTCCATGTAGAGAAAATATTTTCAGAAAATTTAATGATGGATTTATAAGGTAAAAATAATCCCCCAGAACTATTATAGTGTGATAGAAAACATGGAAAATATAAGGATAATGACCACAAAAACCATAAACCATAAAGGTCATTGTTATCATCCCAATGATGATAATTTGATAACATTTTATTTCAAAATAATTTTGAAAGATATACTTATTTGATTTCATTTCATAAGTACAGCATCACCCTTTGATTGTGACTTGATAAATTTACACTTCATCTCCTACTCTATGAAATGATGTTAAAATTATAATTCCTAGATAACTAGTGGATCATAACATCCATAATTTAATAAGTAGTCATTCCTTCTGTCTCTAGCTATCATCATAAAACAAATGGTAAACACCGGTTGTCGAATACGTATAAATATTTATAAGGTTAGGTAATACATTAGTATTTAAAACCTCATCAAATGTAAAAAAACAATTTCATAAATGGTTACACATATGATCCTTCCAAAATATTGGAATCCAAATATTTAAAAATAAAGACACCAAATATCCAAAATAAACATACTAGATATCCCACCACAAACATGATTTAGCTATTGATTTTCACACACCAAACATGTGAATTTCATCATTTGTATCCTATTGAAACATGGTAATATCCTCAATTACCAAAAAAACTGAGTTAAAATAGGAATGCTTTCAATAATGAACTCTTTCCTCATACCAAAATTTCAAAAATTCTATAAACTCGATCCATTAACCACCATGTCATCATGTTACTAATACATTCCATGGTCATCAATACTAACCCATATATTTTATCATAATAAAAAATCTCTTTATCTCATTATTATTCCATAATAATTCACATATTAAGAGTTATCATTACCTTAATCATGTGTTCTATAAAAATATCATTACTTACATTAAAATTTCAAAACATAAAACCTCAAAAGGGGTGTCTAAGACTATGTACATATGGTATTATATACCCAAGATGATATCTATAACTATTAGAACAACATCTCATGAAAACATCTTAATATTTAAATTTATCTAATCCTAAAATTGATACTAAATGTAATATACCACAATCAATACATTCAGATTTGGTGCTAAAAATATAAACATTACAATTTGTGATTTGATAATGATAAATATGGCACAATTTTGCCTCTCAAAACTTACATCTTCAAATATAAATATTATGCAACTTGCATACCCAAGGACCATTTAGGTTAATAGATTTAGATAATTAGTACAGACAATTACATATCATAGAAAAATAAAATGTCCCATAAAAATCTATATAATATCAAAAAACTTTTCCATTTTTATCACCCTAATTAGAAAAATCCTATATAAAATTTTTCACCGTAACATGTGGAAAAGGAAATATAAGAAAAGGTGAGCTAAGATGCTCAATAGGGATAAACATAATATATATCAATCCATTATCATATAAAATCATAATATAAGAAAAAGTTTATTTGATTATGATCATAAATTATAAATATCATACCTAACCATTCATAGAACAGAAACATGATTCCTGGATTAAACATTATCATTTCAGAAAAAATGATTCATAAGAGTGATAAATAATCATAAATAAATCATGATCCATAACTTCATTTCATAAAAGTTTTTCACCATCATAAATATATAAAACTTTTTCATATTGTAGTTTTAAATCCCTAAACTATCAATATATTGGATCAAAAAACACATTTTTCAAATAGTGGATCAGGATGAACCTATTTCTAATAACAAATCAGGAAGCTTTTGACTCCCATAATGGATCAGGACACACCTATTTCTAATAGTTGATAAAAATCATCGAATTTTTACCATTCTTATCTCATGATATATAAATAATTAACCAATGTGTTGGAGGGGGATATAGGTCCCACCTATCAGATAAAGAAAACCATATATATATGTGTGTGTGTGTGTGTGCCCTATAAGAACACAAAAAATTCATCATATCAAAACCCATGAATAGAAATGGGTTTTATAAATATCATGACATCATAAGCATAAACCAACAATAATGAGAATATGAATATTATAATTTAATAATATCTATATTAAATCATAATAAACATCAAATAATGTTATCTTTGATTGAAAATAATTTTTAATGATCACTTTAAATAATTCATGAAAATAATTCCATTTTAAAATTATTACTTTTTAATGAGCCACATGATTATAAATGAGAATATGTATCTGAAAATAAATGTGTAATATTTTAAAGGAATCATGAAAGCATTAAGAAATCAATACGGTGGGAAAATATGCAAATGTTTTATAAGTTAAAAAAACATTCCTTGCATATTTTTATCGGAAACGTCCCAATGAACCTCATTTAGAAAATGAAAAAAATAATCCTTTAAAATAATTTTGTTGAAATTAAATCAAGAGTAAATATTGATTTAAAGAATCATAATATAGTCATAACAACATTTTTAGAAACAATTTTAGAAAATACACACATAGAAGAAAAATGGATTTTTAAGGAAATCATTAAAAAGATAATTTCTAAAATAATGACCCTTATAAATATCATATCATTTAAGTGATAGTTAATAAAATGAATCAATTATGTGTATCAACTATAAATAAAAATAAATAATTGAAAATTAAATATAATATATGAAAAATTATTTTCACACATAATATTAACATGGCATAATAATTGAAGTATAATTTTACCCTAATTAATGGAAATTGAGATAAGAAATACCTTACCCCTTAGTAATTAGTTGAATAATATTCCCCATAAAAGTAATTGTTATCAAAATAAATAATTAATACTATGAATAAAATTAATTTCATGATATGATATATCAAAGGTCAGTATATACAATATACAAAATAAATAAGTTGTGAATAAGGCATATATCTCACAGAAGTAAAAGTGAGATGAGAAACTATTACCTCACACTTCCCCTTAGATTTTCATAACTTAAGCTTCTGTATAAAGGGTTCAAGAGTTTTATTAATTTATTAAAAACATATAATATTTTTTATTATATCTTATCTGGTACTTTCAAAACATATTATCATCCATACATTAATAACATTTCATTATTTTCATTATTTCTGGTGTGTTTGTTTCATGGTTTTATAATCAGTACATTATTGTATACTTATGAATTTTATGGTAAAAGGGAAATAAAACTACAGATGTGAATTAAAAAGGTATTTATTCATTTTTATATGTTTAAATGGTCCCACACATAATTTTTATTTTTGACATGAGGATGATTCTTTTGATAAAATGTTAATGAAAAATGTTCAGTTCAATTTTTCGATTTCTATGACCATCATAATCTAGTTTTTTATTATTATGTCTACATATTAGTTCAAGTACATAAAATAGGATATAATATTCATATTAAAATTTTATTCAACCATAATATTACTTTTATGACTATCCATGAAGGTGGTAATGTAAAATAAACAAAATCATTATTCAAAGAGATGATTAACATCCATGATTTGGTTAATTGTTTCGTTTAATGGGATAATAAGAGATGAGAAAGGGAGAGGAAATAATAAATTCCATTATAAATGTAAATTTATATTATATATAGAATATTTTAGTTATTAATATTTTATGGATTAATGATTTGAAGAGAAGAAAAAAAAATTAAATTAAGATATGATGTTTGAGAAAGTTACCTCTTGAATATCACCTCCTTCAAAGACCCCATACAGAACATTGAATTTTTCTTTGGTTGAGTCCTACTGTACTTAGAAATAAGGAGATTGGGATGATAGGTCATGGTATAAATTTTAATATATTAAAATTGTTTTATGATAAATGTAGTGGTGAGGAGTGGTTTTTATACCTGAGGAGGGGTGGTTTTAAGTGATTAAATAATGATTATTTAATATTTAAAGCCAGGCACATTTGGGTGGTATTAATTCCAAACAAAATTGGTGTCAGTTAATGTTTTAAAGAATTTTTTAGGTTGAGAATCACATCAAGCACCCCTTGTTGGTTTTATATTTTATATATTTTAATCTTTTACCTTTTAACTTTTACCAGATGCATTATTTAACTTATATTGTGCTGAGCCTTTTTTTACTGTAGAAAAGTTTCTTCGAATAAAAATGAAAATGAACAAAAATTATAATTTGGAACTCCTGATTCCAAATATGGAATCCTTTTTATAAAATCTAAAAAATATATGTTTCAATATTATATTTAAAATTAAACCATCCAAATGTAAAAAAAAATCTTTTTTGCAAAAATGTGTTTTTAGTTTCAAAAGAGCAATTATATCAAAATAAGTTGTAAATATTGTTTAAATATAAAAAATTCGATTATATATAACTGAAATTTACTTTTTTTACTTTTATATTAGTTAAAATTATTAAATAACTATATAATATAATGAAAATTAGTGTTATATAAAAATCAGTATTTTTTAATATTCATTGTAAAATTAAACATTTACAAAAACTAGAAAAAATTAAACCTAATATAATATTTACATGATTAATCCATAAATTATTTTCATTTTATTAAATAAATTTTTTAATCATGTAAAAATTTAATTATATTTATTTTTTCATAAAATGAAATAAAAATTGTTTTGGAAGAAAACATATATTTTATGAACAAAATGACTTTATAAAAAATTATGTGTTTATATCCTAAGTGTAAATTAATAAAATAATGATGATTTATAAAATTATATATTTTATAATGTGGCTAATGGATAGAATATGATGGTCGGGATAAAATAATAATATTATGGAGTTCCTTTAAGCTCAGTGTTTTGTGATGTATAAGTTATCAAAGAGGTTAAATTTATTTAAAAAGATGCATACCAAAAAATCATGGGGTGTTATACATAAATTAGTAATAGTAAGAAATTTAGATACTACCTTGAACCTTACCCATTAGTGTATATCCTAGTAGGATGATACAATGATAAATATTCATTAATATCAATGATGTTTTCTGAAACTATTTTGAAATCAATAAAAACCATTATATCATTGACCCATTATTTTTTTGGGGGATTTGGGTGAAAAAATACATGGTGATGTTTTCCCATAGTCATTCATTTTATGGAAATGGTAGTAAAATACCCATAAATATTTTCTTATAATCCATAACATGCTAACATAATAGCACCTGGAGATAAACTTTGAAATATGTCTCTTTATATCATCACACTAAAAACACTCATTCAAATATCTATAATTCTTTTGTACTTCCAGAAATAGAGAATAATGAACTATGAGCTTCATCTAATAGTTCCTTAGTTAAATTTTTTGTGCATAGAACACATAAACAGTTCTTGAACATTTTTGTTCCATTGTATACATGGTTAAGCTCATGATCATTTCTCACCTTATCTTGAAACTTTATATTTTCTTTTGGTGCCACATTAATCTTCACTAGTATTGATCATTTAACACTTATTTAGGAAAGATAATAATTCTTCTATTCCTTTATTATTTCCATATCCATCCATTACAAATCCAAAAATTCTTGATCTTTTGTGATCCTCACCATAGATTAGATAGTTGATCCTTTGGACAGGAAGCATCAGCTACCATGTCAAATTTCTCATTGTGGTAATGTATTCTTCAAAAAATACTTATAAGCTCTAACCAACCTCTCTCATGCATGTTCAACTCCATCATTGTGAATATATAAAATAAAATATTGGGATCACTATATATATATATCATTTATCCTTAAATATAGTTCCTCTATATTTTAATGAAGAAATTTCGGTAGTTAACCCCAATCATGAGTTGGTAAATTTTTCTCATGATCCATAAAATTTCATGTGGAATAAGATATAACCATGTTATTTTGTATAATAACACATCCCAATACCTTCTTGGATGCATAAATATAGATAAAAAACCCTTCGCCACTATAGGGTAATGTAACCACATGTGTTCTAACTAACCCTCTCTTAGTTTCCTTGAAATTTTCCTCATATTCATATCTATAAAGAAACATAGATCCCTTATAAGTTAACTCAGTGAGTGTATTTGACTACAATATTAAATATTCCATAAAGCTTCAATACACTCATGTTAGTCCTATAAAACTAAAGATCTCATTAACCATAGTATTCTGGTCCAACATTCAATGGATTCAATATTTTATGGATCCATATATATACCATCTCTAGAGATTATATAACCCAAAAATGAGATATAAACTATCCAAAATTCACGTTTGGAAAATTTTTCATATATTTTGTCCTTCTATAAGTTCTTTAGCATATTTCCTGTGAGATCATCAATATATTCCTTTCTCATTGAATGAGTTAGAATATTATCTATAAAGACTACCATAAAATAAAAATTGTAATCTATAAATAATCAATTCATTAAATCCTTAAAGAAAATAAGGACATTAGAAATACTAAATGGTATTATTATATATTTATAGTGTATTTAGATTGTATGAAATAATGTATTGGGTGTATTCATATTCTTTTCCCTCAATTGATGATATCAAAAACAAAGGAAAGTTTTTGAAATGTATTGATCTATGGGAATTTGATCAAATGGGTCATTAATAAAGGGTAAAGGATACTAGTTATTGATTGTGATTATGTTTAGCTCCCAATAATAAATGCAGGGTCACATAGATCAACTATTCTTCTTTACAAAAAATATTTTCACACCATGTTAACATACATGGACAAATGAAGCCTTTGTTAAGATATTTTTGGGGTTTCTTCTTCAATTCTTACATCTCAATCACGGTCCATTACATTTGGAGTCTTTGTGACAGGTGTTCCAATATATATGAGTTCTATTGAAACTCATTTCCATGATTTAGTGGGAGACTAGGAAAATATTTTGGTAAATACATCAATAATCTCCCACATAATAGGTATATCAATGATGTTGAGTTTATCGCCAACCATTTGGGATTAAAAAGTATTTTAAATAAAAATAATGAACCATAAAATAAATGTGATTTTAGTTGTTTTTTCATAACTATCATCACATTGATAGAAGATCATAGGTTGCCTCAATATATAAAATGGAACTTCACTCCCTTAGTAATTTATGTCGGCATTATGTATATAAATATAATCCATGCCAAATATGACATCAAATATATATAAAGGAAGAATGACATGATTTACAAAAAAAATCCCACCACCTTCAAATTTAGAAGAATGTTATTCATGATATTTCATCATTGTTCCATTTGGGGTTCTCATTGCTAATTCCGTTTCCAATCAGTGTGGATATAAATTATCACTCACAGATATTTTTCATGATATAAGGTAATTCATATAACTACATTCAAATAGGATACATAACTATTTGAGAATACTCATCACCTCCCAAATATTATTATTATATCAATAATCCCTTTCTAAAACAAAAAACAGTTATTATTACAATTAGGCATCTCTGATCAGAGTGATCAGTCTTGAAAAATATTTTATTAGAAGTCCAAATAAAAAAAACCTTATTTTTAATTTATGAAACCATAGGTTTAACCTATTTTATTCACAATAATAATATATTAAAATCCTTGACTGAATTTATAAATAGTTTTTTAATATCCTAAGAATATCCTCAGGGAGTTTCAAACTAGGTGTGAAGTAAGTGTATAGTCACCATGCACCAGAATGATGGTCCAAATAAACTGAAAAAAACTCTTTATGGGGTTATAACACCTATATTCCTATGTGATAAATCCAAATAAAATTTGATTTTCTAAACTATGGTTTTATTCAAGGAACACTAAAATACTTTGTTTACCTTTACTTTGGAAGTTCTCCTATACTTAGGATTATCCAAAGAATTCTCACTAATGTTTTTTCAACCAAGTTTCAATGGTTAACTGATACATTATTTGATACCATCCATAGTGTCCCACACTTTTCAAATATATATTACAATTTATTATGTGAATATTCATTATATAACATAAAAATGAACACCAAAATCATTTAGGTCTATTTTATTTGTAAAATTAGAAAATAAAAAAACAATTTCATTAGATTTCTACATTATCTCTCACATAGTTACCCATAAATAAAACCCTTCATAGAAATTTCATATATAATAACATTCTTCATAACCTTGGGAATGGAAAATTATGAAAAGGTGAGATGAAATTCACATTAATGTTAAAAGAGGGAGATATCAATGATCACATAAGTATAACATGAGTGTAAGGTTATAAGAACATGAAAGTAACATTTAAAACACATAACCTTCATATTAATGGTCATAATCTCGAGACATGTCATAAGTCATGGCAGTTCATAATACATGATTCATAAAGTAATCAATGTAAAAACTCAATTAAGGGGTAAATTTGGGATAATAAATAATTTTGTGTCTTACACAGAACTATAGAACATTATTCCCTTAGTATTTAAGGATCATTTATTAGACTAGTATTATGTAATGGGATCACTCCCAAAATAATCACAGTAATAAAGGATCCCTTCCAAGACTATAATAGTGTAAAACTTATCTTAAATCACAAGTCCAACTGCCCACTCTAGTCCTCTTTATCTCATGAGACATCACACTTTACCCAATTCAGTTGAGGGGGGTATAGGTTCCACCCATAAAGTAGTGAAAATAATATATATGTGTGCCAAAATATCTTAAATGATTGATCAAATTTGATCCAATGAAAATTAAATGGTTACCAAAAACATTTATTATATTAGAACACATGAAATTAAAATGGGTTTCTTAAAAATTCATCATATAAGAAGCCATAAAAAGAAACTAGTTTTAATAAACATTTCATCAGATAATAACCCATGGATAAGAATCTAGATTCATGAAAATATTTAATCATAAACACCAACCACCCAGAAAATGAATAAATATTTTATCATTGAATTATATCCCCATAAAATCTTATGTAACATCAAAGTATGTCATCTTAGAAAAAAATAATTCTGAAAGATTACATGGAATTTTTCTTATGGACAAAATAACTTTTCTTGGAAAATTACTTTTTTAAAACTAAAAATTCATAAAATAGTGTAACAATAATTTTATTTTAAAATAAATATGAAATATTATAAGGGAAATTTCAAATCATATAGTGGTCATAATGGTAAAAATTCAGTTTTTTTCATATAAGTTAAAAGAAAGCATTCTTTTTGCACTTTTGTAAAAAGTTAAAAAAAATACATCTTTCAAAAAATTCCAAGAATATTACTTTTAAACCAATTTTTAAAAATTAATACAAGAATACAAATGTCATTAAACAATCATAATATTATAGTAAAAAATTCTTTAAAACATTTTTTGAAAATATTTATACGAAAAAAATGTTTTCTTCTGAAGAGAAATAATGTTGTGTTACCTTAAAAAATCATTTAGAGTATTGAGCACCTAATGTGAAAAATATAAAAGAAAATTTTGTATTTTAAAGATATACCAATAGGATATTAAAATTTATGAGTTTTTATATAGTTACATTAAAAGAATTCATCGTCACATACATAATCAAAACAAATCTCAAATGTTAAAGACATTGTAATATAAAACATTTTCCTCTTTTATATCTCCTGAATTGTAAGAACCATTAAAGAAATAAAATAAATGAAACATTAAAAAACATTAAAATAATTAAATTATGGATATGACATGTCAAAGGGGGAATATATAAACAAATAAAATAAATGAGTGGTGGATATATAATATGTCTCCAAGAAAAGAAAGAGAGACTAAATATCCCTTATCTTAGGTATTGACATCCTTCATACACTTTAAAACCTCTTGTATAATAAATATTGGTTTAATATAAATATATTTCAAAACTTTATATATATATATATATCTCTTATCATATATGATTTACTTATGACCTCTTATTACAAATTTATTAACAATTCTTTGTTAAAATCATTCATCAGGTAATAACTGCTTTGTTTTTCATATATGTTTTGAATTGGTATTTATGGTCCTTTTAAGTTGATCATACTTTCATAAACTACATAATGATAAAAATTATATAAATTTAATATTAATTCATTAAAAATGTATTTATATTGAGCTTTTAAATTAGTAGATAGAAAATGTATTACACCATTCATGAATATGATAGGTTGTATGTACACATGAACACTATTTCCATTTTTTCATTTGATGGAATAAAAGAAGGTAAATAATATTTAAAATTTATAGATTCATTATGATTTCATATATATGACATATATTCATTAAATATATATTTATTATATTCCCTGTAAAATATGTGTGGAAAACGAATCACATCGCTTTGTGAGGTAGTTTTCTACCAAACACACGAGTGATGTTACCGTATTCACACAGAATGGAATGTAAGAAGTTCTATGTAACATTATAATTACATAATTATAATAATTATACAAATATCATATATATATATATACATTAAATACATCATTATACACAACTGTGAGAGTTGGTGTTGAAAAACATATTACATCGGTTTTTGAGGCGGAAGTTCTCCAAACACATGATCGACGGATTAGTTTCACATTTGATGGAAGAGTATATGAATATAGGTTATTAAAAATATAATAAAATAACAAAATATGGGAGATACTAATGTTATTTTATCACCATAGATCATGAATATTTTATAGAGGTGGGAGAAGAAATAAAACTAAACTCAAGGTTAGGAATTTTACCTCTTCTTTAGAGAACCTCTTTAGGTTTATGCCTAATGACTTATTAGGTGGTTTTTATAATAAAAATAAGGTCTATAGGATGTAGTGAGAGATTAAGTAAAATATTTTTGTGTGGTTATACAGATCCAAAATGTTTTTTGGGAGCTAATAAGAGAGGAGTGTGGGTGACCTTTTATAAGTGTAGAAGAGGAAAAATATGGATGTTTTGAAAATAAAATTGTGTATACATGTTTTCACATGAAATAAGTATAAAAATGCAACATTATAAAACCTTATATGTGATAAGGTCCATATATGTAAATTACATTGGGATTTTACATTTTTTTGGTTATTCTAAACCCTAATATTTTTTGATTAAATGCCCAGTAATCCTATTTTAATATTAACTATGGTTATTAATATTAACTATGTTTACTATCATTTGGAAGAAAAAAATAATTTGATAATATTATATAATATTAATTATTATGATTCTAGATATTTAATCCATTTTTACAAATTACATTAACAGAAGTGGGAAAATGTCCTTCAAAATTTAACCTACAGTCGTAACAAAAACGTGCTTTTTTGAATTGAAATTTGTTCCTCAAATAGAATTTTTTAATATAAAAAATCAAAATTAATTTAATTCCCAATAACTAAATTCTATAAATAAACATATAATTTAACTAATTTTACCTATAAATCTATTTTAAATAAAAAATTTACCTGATAAATTCTTTTAAAGAAAATGTGGTTTTCCATAAAACCATTATTTAACTATTCATTGAACTATGATATTTTCAAAAAAAATATCGAAAATCCGCCGTAATATTATTTTGAAATTATGATTAAAATTTTAATTTTCATTTTTTCAACTAAACTTTATGAATGTCAAATAAAACAGTTTCATTATTTTTTTTAAAAAATCCATAAACCCGAATTTTGAGGAAAAAATATTTTCAAAGTATATAAATACTTTATGAAAAATTAAATACATATTTATAAATATATTTTATTTATATAAAAATCATAACATTTTTTCAAAATTTAGATAATACTCTTCATACTTCTATATTTAATATCTTGGTAATATCGTTCTGGTTTATATTATAATATAAATATTTTATTTTGGATTGTTAAAACATACTGTTTCATATAACACAAGATATAGAAAAGATTAAATATATTGGAAAAAATATTTCATAATGTCTTGGGGTGTTAAACTTTCTATTTTTGGATTTTTAAAACCTTCATAGTTAGGAATCCTTTATGAGAAATAGTGTTGATTCCACATGGAACTTGTAAAAATTTCTTTTTAGAGAATCATTTTTAAGTAAAAAATAAGTGATACCTCAATAATAGTGTAAAACCATAGTAGTTGGGAATTGTTTACAATTACATATTGGTTATTCCTCATAGAATTTTGAAATCCTTTATGGCCAATAATGGGTTTTAACTATGTGTTTAACATTAAAGGTGGATTCTTGGGAAATTTATGGTTTGGGACTCTCTTAGATTTTCTAAAATGGATTACATTTATATTTTTATGGTCTCCTTAAGATCACATGATTTTTTCTTTATAATCACATGACTTTTATACGATCTCATTGTCTATGAATCCACTTATAAGATTTCACCAATAAATACAAAACATAATATTCAAGAAACAAGGGTTCATGGAGAAACATCAATTATTAAAAATATGAAATTTTGAAATTTTCTTCAACTTCGAGATAGACTTAATTGGTGAAAATTTAATAGTTTAAGAACCATTACATCCATTTATGTGTTTGAAGGAAACATTAATAATATTAGTAGGTAAATCTAAAATGTGATGCAAGTAGAATTAAAAAATAAATTTAAAATAGTTCTCCTCCCACATAAGAGCCTCATATGTCCATTCACATAATTTGTTGACAAGGGAGTCCTAGGAGAACCCTCGGTGAAAATCCACTCACCGAAAGACCATTGATAAAGACTCTGACATAGATTATTGTTGAAGGTCCTCCCATAAAACGTCTCTATGAATGACTCTAGTGATAACCCTTCTTAGAGGACAATTTATGTAAATACCTTCATGAGAATCCATACAAATACTATCCTCCACAAACCATATGTAGTCAAGTATGATTCTAATATTATGTAAAATTAGATGTTCTAAAGTATATACTAGCCTATTTTAAATTATTTGAAACCATTTAATTTTTTACCTATAGTGGGTATCATCATGATGGATCCCTACTGTAGGTATCTAGTCCATCTTTATACCCCTTATTTTACCAAAATCATATTATTGAGCTAAAATGACCCAAATTACCTCATCAGATTCATTTTTTGGAGTTCGAGGTATCAAAAATTTCATTTCAGTAAAGACTCATAAAAAATCACATAACACATGATCTAGATATACACATCAGCATACACACCATTCACCTACTATTCATTTGATAATATAAATTCCATGAGTTTTCCACCATAAGTAATAAGACCCCTAGCATGGTCACAATATTTTAATCACTAGATAATGAGGGTTATAATCATTATGTGACTTGTAAGACCACACATGGATCATTTTACTCTTCCTATTTGCTCTTTAATTGTCCTCATAACCTTCACACATCCATCTTGACCTATATTTTCACTCAATGAAATAAGAGAAATTTGGAACTCTAATTCATTATAAGCACTATTGATCCTTATTGGGATATATTCCCCATGAAAAATGTCATCATCTGGCCACAATCCCCATGAAAACTATCCTTAAAACTCCATATTATTAATTAAACTATATCTTTATTGGTCCATATTACCTTTTAAACCCTTCTTTATTTAGCCATATCACACATGTGTCTTTCTATACCCACTCTTATTTATTTACCAAAAGAAAAAAGGAACCAGAAATTAGTGATCTTGTGTAATCCACATAGTAAAACTTTCTAGAATAGTTTTTATGAGTAATCCTTATTTCATTACTCTAAACTGATAAAACATAATACTTGACCACATGTGATTAAAATACTTGGTCCAATCATGTCAAATAAACTGTTCAGCATGAACTACCTGGATTTTTGATTCCATATGTTATCATGTCCATTTATATAGTTTGAATATACACAAATGTTCTCGTTTTTATCAAGGACTACTCTACAACATCCTAAGACACATAATTGGGATATTCACATCTGTTGACACTCTATTAATCTTGTATTTCATTGATAATGGTATTTTCTTGGGATTTCCTACATTACTGATAGGACTTTTATGGTGGTCTCAATCATGTATTCCATTGATAAAATGGTCCATATCATTATGTGATTGGAGAATAATTCCCTGTCTCATAATAATCATCTTATCCTCTCTAGAATGACTTTTTCTTGGCCTTAATCATCCTATTATAACTATACGATCTACTCAGTGAACTAAAAATACCAATGGTCATCAAAATTAGTATAGTTTTAATCCATTTACTAAACAATAATATTAGAAATGGTTTACCCAAAAATACATAAAAAATAATTGGAAACTAATTTGGTGTAAGGATAAATCCATATCCTAAAATGGGTCTTTGATTTAGTGCAATCCCCAATATATATCCTCACAGGGCCATATTCCCATTGAAAACCTTCTATATGTGGCTATATTTCTCATGATTCTAAGGTTACACTCTATAATCAAATTATTAATAGACCGGATGACCCAAAAAGGTATGCTCATGCATGGGAACCATATTAACCATTATGATGAACCTTTAACTTGTTATTCTTAGTTTTATGAATTTATTGGATATAGATCAATCCTTATAACAAGAACTTAAACTGTATCGACTTGTCTCATAATATGAATTTAAACTGTTAAATATAAGCTATGTGGGTTTTAACCCCTATTATTCTTGATACAATATATTCCTCAATGATTTTAAATAATAATTATCTATAAAAATTGGGTTCCATACAATGATAAAATAATTGAAAAAAGTCTTGGATGCATGATACTAAAAAGTAATTTAGTTTTAATTTCATAGATAACCATAAAAGGAACTATTGTGATTCTAGTAACATGACATTAAAAGGTGTGAAGTGTCATTCTAATGGGCACTAGACTATGAGTGTGTTGATTCACATTGTAGGGATATATAGGAATCCCCTCCCATAGACCTATTCTAAGCTTTACATCTCCTATTATCACACTTGATGGTGATAAATCCCTGAGAATCCATTTTATGAATAATTAAACCATTTTATAATCACAATTAAAAGATATATAATAAACAAAAAAACATAAATATGTTCATATTAATGTATGGTTTCATTCAGCTACTTATATGGTGGTGACCAGTTCCACATAAGGATTTTGGAAGTATTTACAAACATTACTTCAATCATTAAGAGTGTCTTGGAGTACATAGTAATACCACCCTAAAGAGTGTGATGGGCATTAAATATCATACTATTGAACAACATACCAACTAAAGCTTCATTATATAATTCATATTTACCGCCTACATTTGAAAAATAGGTCTATAAAGACAAATAAAATATGAGGTAACTATGATGAATCAGTAAATAAAGAGTTAACCAGATGGGAATCTTATACCCAAAAAATTTATCGATCTACAAAGATAGTTACTTTTTATGTGGCATTAATAGGTTTCTCATTTGGGTTCTTATTCCCTATCTTTTTTAGAACCTCCTTCACTCCAAATGGATTCTACGAATATACCATCATACTTTAATATGTATTTTTTCCACATTGGTTGAAAATAAAAGTCACCTTTAGCTATAACACATCACTAACAGATGTGAAAAAAAATACTATCATGTTATAATATTGTTTATCAACCGGGTTCCCCAATACACACTATATTAAAATAAACATATCTAACATGAGGTGGTAAATGGATTTATAAGGGAATAATATCTCTATGGTTTCATACAAATGTTGGTGGGGGACTATGAAAGATATCATGATCTAAATCCATACTGATAATCTTTTCAATGATGGACTATCGGGAAGCATGTGGCTTATACTTCCATTTATATCCTCCTTGGGAGTCCATCAATGGATAATTAAAATGAAAATATACCATATTAAGGGATTTAGAAGAGGAAATTTAAATCATCCACCATAATGGAAATGGATTTTTCTTAGAGGGATCCTACATTCCATTACTGTAACTAGAACCATGTGGTCCCATCTCCTCAGGAATGTACTAAGTAGGTCTCCTTAGATATCCATGATCCAATTTACTAGACCATGGTTACCATTATGAGGTTATTATCAGGGTGATAAATGAATAGAGTTTTCTAGTGTGTTTATATTACTATTCTCAATCTTAATATCTGCCAACATTTTTTGATAGCATTTAAGAGGAAGGAATATACCCCTACTCTGTATTACGATATTCATCATCATATTATGATATAATCATGGGAGTACGCATATATTCATACTCTCCATATAAAGTAAGGATATGTGCATATTTTTACTGTATCCTAAATGAATTATCATATATCTATTATCACACAAGATATTAATTAGAATTTTCTAGTGGAATAAAAAGAGTAGGATCATATCCTTTCTCACAATATTAATGCAACTTATTAACATATTCTAGAATCATCTTAAAAGTTTGTTCATTTCCCTATTATCACTCAAAAGGTTTATCAATATGCCTTGATGGATGAAAATGAGAAGGCTTATATCCCTAGTTCCCTTAACAACCATGAATCCTTCCAATATATTCTACTGGAAACTATAGAGAAGGACCATATCCCTTTAAACTCTCAATAATGATTCCCATATATTCTCATTACAACACATGAGTCGACAATGAGGTATCTTCTTCAAGAAGGTCACTTATTACATATTGGTAACAATCTTATGATCAAGGATCTGGACCTGTTAGCCTAATCGAGAACATCTAGAAGGATAGATCACTAGGGATAAGCTACAATTAAGGAACAATAACATGTCCATTTTTTGGGTGATATTCTTGTGGATCACCATCAAATATTTATAGAGGATAAATAATATTTAATATCTTTATCAACATAAAATTTTCCAATAATTATAGAGTTTCTCCCTGTAGTACCATGACAGAAAAACATTATAGGTCCTCCACACACCCACCCACAATGGTCCTCCTTAGGAAGATATGAAGATAAATCAGGAAGGTACTCCTCATGAAACTATTTATAGAGGCCATACCATCTATATGGATATCCACATGAAAAGGGGTACTTCCCCTGAAAACTCATCAAAATTATATAACCATAGAGACCCTTTTTATGAGAACCAATCTATGATCCCTGTTGCTCCTCCCTGAAACCTCATCTCTAATTTTATCAATAGATTCTATATAAAATTGTACCTGAGTAGGTGCATGAAAAGTTATAATATCGATAATCGTCTCTAGAGGGATGTGTGGTAGCAATTGTTTTGTGGTGGTAGCCAGTGTTTTGGATGAGAAGGGCCTGAGTTGAGTTTTGGGGAGGAGGTCTGGCTGTGTTACCAAATAAGGAATACATTTTAGTTTCATGTTTAGATGTGTATGGGTTTATGGAAGTATAAATTGGGTGTGTGCTTGTTTTATATGAAACATAGGGAAATTATAGGAATATAGGGAAGGAGGTGTGGGGGGATATGTTTAAGAAAGATAGAAGGGGAGTTATGTATAATATAATGAAATGTCTAGAAGATTAATATAGGGAGAAAATCTTGGAAAGTGAAAATTTTAGTGACATGAAATGCTTTGATGGGTAGAGGATGAATTGATGACGAAGCTGTAGATATACACTATCTAGTTCAAAACACCACTATAGAGAGGCATGGATCGCTGTACTATTATAGAATAGAAGTAAGGGAATCTATATTTTTATTGGAAGGTTATAGTATTTTCATATTTTATAGTCTTTCATATCCCCATTGTATAGTATTATTCATTACATCATAATAAACTACCCGATACATTTTAAAATATTGATTGAAACATTATTTGTGTCATCAACGTTTCTACTGTAGTTTAATATCATTCAATTTCCATAATATTACACTATAATAACATGTCCATGACATAGAGGTGTCAAATATTCAATATTAACCAATTATTAATTCCCCTTATAAAAACATCGATGTAGCCTGATTACCGATACATAGGAATATAAATTTTTTTACTATGTAGTTTTTTGAAATTATGGAATATATTGGCCCTTGTGGTGTGTCTCTGGAAATTAGTTTTTGGTTTAATTAATGTTTCCTTTATACTTTGGAATTCATTCCAAATTGACCCATCATGAGATATAGTGTACCTCCTATAGTACAGGGTTTTGAATAGACTAGTGTGGATGGTTTAGGACACCTTGAAATGTTACAATGCTATATAACCTATGTTTGAGGTATGAAGCACAATTTACTCAATCAATCCAACTATTTGGTGTGGGATAGAACTACCCAGCTTCAAAAACAGCCCCACTTGGGAATATCATATTTAACCCCCTATTGATATGTTTCACTGAATTTTTCCAATTTATATCCTTTTGGAGTGGTTAGAGACACCCCATAGGGTTTCCTATGATAACACCTTATAGTTTCATGACTAAATTAGGTACCCTAAAAAAGATGCATAAAAATATCACTACAAAAGATAAAAAATCTTACACGGGTTTCATACTAGTTATAGCATTATTTAAGTCAAATTCTAATCATATGTTGTAATTTATTAAAAATATAGGGAAAGGATACTCCCCACTATAGATGTATTGATATATAATTTGAGATTATGAACACTAATTTAGATGGGTGTTTCCTAGTTTTTTTGTATCTTTACAACACCATTCAAAAAAACTTGTACAACAATGAAATTTATTGACTATCGGGATAACAACTTCCCTCAAAACAAATGAAATCGGGACTTAAAAAAGTAACTTATCACCTTTTTAGGTTTTTCCCTTAAATATGTTGTCTATTCCATCATCTTTAATTATCACTATAAATCTCAACATTGGCATAAATATCTCTCTGATTCTATTATATATCATAGAAATTATGAAATATTTTCCTTCCATGTAATTATTCACTCCATTTTCTGTCATTAACCATTGAAAAGGATTGGAAGTCATGCTCTATGGGGAGGTTTCTAGTTTTACCATAAACCAACTAAAATGGTGACCCCCCCCCCCCAATATTTTCATATAATATGTTATTTAATCATAAAATCGTCATTGAATTTTCTCAACTAATCCATTCTACTATAAGTCATATTTTTCTCTAAAATCAGATTTAATTATCTATTAAATATATCTACCAATTTGATGGATTGTGGATGATACCAGGTGAACATGTGTTAAAAAATTCTTATACCTCATCAACACATCCCTAAAAATATGAGTATTAAAGTGTATTCTCTAATAATTTATATATATACTTTTTACCAAAAATGAATATAAATGTTCCTTCTATAAAACTACACACATTTTTTGTTTTTTTATTGTGGCCTTAGCTTCAACTGATGTTAAATATATTCACAAATAGTAATATGTATGTTTGTGATAAAGAGTTGGGAAGATGGTCCATGAAATCAACTCCACGGTCATAGAATACATAAAAATCTAAAATGGGGTTTCAGGGAATTTCCCCACACTTTATTATATTTCTAATATTTTGATATTTGTTACAAGAATAAAACAAAAGTTCTAGTGTATCTATGGAATGTTGGATATAAAAAATCACTTTTGAAACTTATTTCCACAGTGCTCTCTAGACTATGGTGTCCATCAATCAGTGATGAGTAGAAAAAAATTAGTATTAAAAACACATCTTCAGATCATGCAGTCTCTATACATATTGACTAGTAGTGGACTATCCCAAAAATAATGTCAAGTAATAGGTTGGAACAACTTATATTTTTTCTAGGAGAACTATGGATAATAGGTTCAAATGTCTAAATAATTTTCAATGTCCATGAACTATGTCTTAACTACTATATCCCCTATAAATATATCTCGTCCAAGAATTTATCTCCAATATCCTAATCTCATTCTTATGCAAGGTTTGGTAGCTTCAATCTTGTATAATGGTGGAAAATGACATTTTTCACCATTCTTATCTAATTTATGAATAATAAATTTCTAAAATAACAAAATTTGACTTATCATATAGTTTTTAACATCCTCCTTTTACCAAAAATAACTCCATGTAACTTGTCTTGTAAAACCCACCATTTTTGAAAGGTACAAGATATACTCTAAACAATTCAAAAGTAACAACTACTTTTGGGAGTTAATTCTCTATGGGGTGTATTTGAACTAATCCTACATCAATGTTATAATCACATGGTAAATTGGATAAAAAAATTTGTTCCTCCTATACCTAATAATTTCTCCCATAATATAGCTTCTAACATCACACATTAACTCAAACAGTTCTTTCTAGTATAGTGGAAGCATAATTTCAGGAGTGATCGACCAGGTATTTAGATCTGAGAAGGATTCCTTACATCTATCATCGATGTTAAAATTGATGTACTAACATAATAAGAGGGTGAGGGGCCATACAACCAATGATAAGTTCTTGAAAAACCTTCAATAAATACCATAATCACCAATAAAACTCTATATCTATTATATAGTTATTTTTTCATTCATTTCCTTAAGAAAATTAATTTTTATAGAGTTTAATTTATTTCATCCATTATAAATGTTATAGATAAGTTAAAGAAAATTTATTACCAATAAGTTTCATTTCTCAAAAATCAATACAGGGCACGTATACTCACATAGTTCAAACATTAAATCATTACTCTATAAATAGACATTAGAGTATCGTTCATAGGAAAAAAAATAAGTTATCAATGATATCATCAAAGAAATAATTTACTATTTAATTAAATATCTTTATCATGTACTACTGGGAAGTGGATGGTGTGATACAAAAACTAAAATACATGACGTCTAAGAAAATGTTCAATAAGGTAATGTTATAATGTTATTTACTTCATCTTTGGGTATTATTGGTATAATGAAACATCTTTAGTGGACCATCCATGTCACCAATGTCAGATCATCAGTAGGAGTAAAGGGTGTTCTCGATCTTCACATAACGAAATGAGATCCATGGATGAAGAAACCACAATTGATAACTATTAATTTTTTTTATAATAATATAAATTGCCTATAGAAACTACTGGGAGTATTTTATGAAAAATAAATATATTGGAAATCCTAACACATCGAATAAGTAGACATAGATTAATAATAAATCCAAAAATGTTATAATAGAAATAAATTTTGGATAAACCTATATTGATCTAACATATCTCAGCTGTCTATTTGTTTTTATTATTTTAAAAATCATTATATATTTACAAAAAAGTGTATCTTAAGTGTCTAAAATTTTATGTATAACTATTCACTACTGAAAATTAGATCTTTCCCAACACTTCTATACCAACGGTTTGCAAAAACCGTTGGTATAGGTCCCCTTTCCCAACGGTTTGGCCAAACTGTTGGGAAAGGCCCCCAAATTGGCCACTTTTCCCAACGGTTTGGAAAAAACGTAGGGAAAGGTGGACCTATCCCAACGGTTTGGCCAAACCATTGGGAAATGCCCCAAATTGGCCACTTTTCCCAACAATTTGGACAAACCGTTGGGAAAGGTGGACCTATCCCAACGGTTTGTCCAAACCATTGGGATAGGTCCCCAAATATGCCACTTTTCCCAACAGTTTGGCCAAACCGTTGGGATAGGTCCACCTTTCCCAACGGTTTGTCCAAACCATTTGGAAAAGTGGGCCAAAATTCAACATCCAACACAGAATGAAAATCACAACCAAAGACCTATACCAACGGTTGTTAAAACCGTTGGTATAGGTACTTTCATTTTTTTTCGGACCTTCGTACCGAGAACATTATATAAATCAAACTTTAAAATATTTATGAGAATACATATATATATTTATGTAATTATGATCACAAAAGTCATGTTAGGTTAGTGGTTGAGTCGTTCAATTATAAACGAGGGGTCCTGAGATCAAATCCCAGCAGATGTTTTATTTTTGGAATTTATATACCAACGGTTCCATTACCGTTTGTATAGATTTCATATTACCTATACCAACGGTTTCCAAAACCGTTGGTATAGGTCTATACCAATGGTTTCTGTAAAACCGTTGGTATAGACCTATCCCAACGACTTACTTGGATACGGTTCTCCAAACAGTTGGTATAGGCTATACCAACTGTTTGGAGGCCTATACCAATGGTTCCAAACCGTTGGTAAAGGTTAGTTTTCCAGTAGTGATTCATGAGGATTATGAGTTAGTTTGATGAATAATTTATAATGGAACATATATTAAGTGGATAATGATTAAATATTATTTATAACGCTAGCTCAAAGAAGTTCATCCCATGGATGCTGAAATTCATTATTCCATAAAATGATTTTATCTAATTTGTTAAGATTATCTTATGCATAAATGATTTCTCTTATGAAGAATATTATGCACTTTTTCTAAAATTTCAAATTTTCACTGAAAAAGTTTATCTTAAGTAATCATAGCATAAATTATTTTTTTACTTTTTATGGTAAATATATTATGATGTTGTTAAATTGAATTGTTATCAAGTCATGTTTTAAATGAAAATTCATATATAAATATGAAAAAATCCTTTTTCTTATAAAAATGACATTCAAAAATGAATTATCACATAGACATAAAGAAAATTTAGAATGAATTTATGTTACGAATGTAAGATATTATATTATAAAATATAATTATCCCCTAAAATATTTAATCCAAACTATTTATCTATTGTGATGTAGAAATAAAATAAATATGGTGTTTTCTCTTATGAATCAGGTTGATGATTTATCTGAGGATAACAGTGTTTTCATACGTGTATCTTATAAATTTTGTTTTATCTTATAGACTATTATGATTAAACTCTTTACCGTCAATGTGAATTTTTGATAATTCAACTAATGCTTTTACATGCATCAAAAATGAACTTATTCAGATAATGAAAGACCAATTTGGAAAAGGTGGAATTTTTTCAATAATAAAATAATATGAAAAATATATTCTCTATCACCAATTACATTGAAGTTCAGTATATATTTTGAGAAGTGTGATACCCTATTAATATCATTTTTCATTATTTAATTCAATAGATTGTCAACTAAACGTTTTAGATTATCAAGTGTTTATAAATTTTAATGAAAAAGATATAATATAAATAGAATATTTTGGATATCATACAATGGATGGATGTACATAGTGGGTAAATATTTTTTTATTCATACAACACATTAAAATACAATAACTAAATCTTCTCTAACAATTTTGTGCCTAAAATAATATATTTTGTAACAAAATTAACTCCATAGATTTTCTTAGAAGATATTAATCTTCTATAGATTTTTCCTTGTCTATTATCAATTGTATCTTGAAACTTTGTGATTCATCCAAAAATATTTAATTATTATTTCTCTCTTGCTATAAATTTTCATGGTAAATTATCCTTAAAGGATTTTATTTTATAAATCCAAGAAGGATCCTATTAAACACTCTTGGTTTTTACCAGGTTTTGGCTTCCTATACTTAGTTGTACATTCCATAAGAAAGGAAATTAATTCCCCTGGTTAAAGTATTGGTTAAGTGAGAAGTACCAATCTCTCAGAGTTTATAATTTGTGGAGTTAACTTGTGTATATTTATTCATTGAACCAGTATAAAACTCATGTGTATTTTCTTTTTATTTTTGTTTTCATATTTCAATAATTTCTTTATTTAGGAAATTATTTTAACCAGAAAATTAAAAACTATAACCCCATGAAATTATAGATTATTAACATTTTATTTTATTATGTATGATACACAAAACACCAATCATAAACAACCCATGAAATAAATTTCATTAAATTTAATGGCTTTGATTGTTTTCAAAACACACAACCACGGTCTAAATGAAACGTAAAATTGTATACCATTATAACGTAGCTATAAAATTCATGTTTATTAATAGTACTAACTAAATTGTGAAATTTATGGTTATCTACTTATTATAAATAAAATAACAATCATTTAAAATTGAAATAAATGTTTTCTAAAAACTGTATTTTTATAAAAGAAAGTTTAGTCGTTCTTTGCACATATAGTTTAAAATTAATGATCACTGCCTATAGAAAATATATTTTATAAATGAAATTATGTTTTTAAGATAGTATATTGAAATTATATGTGGGTGAAATTTTTATATTATTCCTAAATTATTAATTCTTTTTTTAATAGTGAAATTATTGAATTTTATTGAAAATTTTTATTTCTTTTAAACAAATCACGTTGTTAAATTATATTTTAAATTTTTTTAAAGTAAAATTAGAAGAATTATATTAGATTTTTACTATTTTATGGAATTTTAATAAACTTAATATTTAATTTTGATATTAAATCCTTCAATACATTTAATAATTTTCTCTTTGAAACACTGATTTTTTGTCACGTCTACATGTATAATTTAAAATTATATTCTCAACATTATGTGAATTTAATTTATGAAAATTGATTCTATATTAGGAATTAGAATTATTGGTATTATCTAATAATTTCAATTTAATTTTTTACCATTAATTATACTAACTGAAAAAAAATCCATCGTTAAGGTGAAAATTGAATTACCCGAGGTCAAACAAAGAAGATAATAGTTAAAAATTACCTAAAAACTTGTTAAAACCCCATTTTATAATATTATTTAGGCCTTATAACCTATAATGGTTTATAATGAACAATTTTGGATGTTTTTTAAAAGATAAAAATGTGGTTGTAATTGATTCTGTTAAAACATTCTATGTATGTCCTCTCCCCCACATATAAAAGGACACCACATCTCCCATGCTCACACATCAAAATACATTTGGATCAGAAAATTTCTACCAATGTCACTTATTTACTCCAATAAAAACATAACATATCTATTTTTTTATTATAAATCCATCATAGGAAGTATTTTGGTGAAAACCTATAGAAGCTGTCTAAAGAAGAGTCAAGGTTCTTGAACATGTTTTTTTATTTTTTTTTCTTTTTCCATCTACATAAAATATTGGTAAACTGTGATTACATGAAAAAATAAATATATTACCTATAATGAAATATTTTATTTTAATTTAATTACTAATATCAATCTCCTCTTCTATAAACAGGGAAATGAAGCCATCGATTGTATGTATGGTGAACAATGGACTTCTAAACCAGTATATTTAATTTTCCACCACCACATTTCTTGGAATGATATAATTATTGGTTTAAAAATATATATGATATTTATGATTTTTATACTAATGGAAATATACTATCACACATACCTTCTTACTATCCATTATATTTAAAATATGATAATGTTTCTCATGTGTACAATAGAGTACCGCCTCTTGAAGTGATATGATTCCTTTTTCAATTACGATTTACATAGAATGTAATAATGATTCATTTAAGGAATATATTTGATATATATGGGATGATATTTATTTTTTAACATTAATAAATCACCCAATTATTTTTCCTTTCACTCGATAATGGAATGACATCATCTTTAATGTGTACGTACGACATACCGTCTCCACAAAATGATGAAATTGATTTTATATATGTAGCCTTATTGAAATAGGATAAAAATGTAAATAATTATTACATATTATTTTTATTATATTAACATAATATATTTCATTATGGATATATATCATATACCAATTATCCATAAAATTCATGAAAAAGTAAAAATGAGAAAAGAAGGTAACTAACCACCAAAACAATGAAAATAATGAAATAGTATTAAAAAACAGGTGGTTAAATGTAATAAGATAATTATATATATTATTATAAATATTAATATGGTTTCAGTATAAATTAATAACATTATGAAACCAATAATACATGATGTTAAGATAAATTTAACTAGAAGGAGGAATATAGTAATGAACTTCATCTGAAATTCCATTCACTGTGGCTTATTGTAATGTTATGCAACTTGAAAATACCCAAGTGCGAAAGAATTTCATAACTCAATTTCTATTCATTAGGTTGTTTTACTTCTTCATTGTCTTCGATATTATTATCTTATGTCTGTAATGAATTTTTATTATCTAATTTTTAATTTCCAGATTTTTATATTTATTTTAATTTTATAAAAACAATCTATTCAATGAATAATTCTTATAGCAATGTTATGACCATTATGAGGGTTTATTTCAAAATCTCATTTTAATCGGGATTGTCTATGTGTGAATTTCCATATTAGAAAATCATTTTATTTTCTTATAATAAACCCATTTAATTTTCTTCTCATGTTCTTATACATAATTTTTTTATGTAATAGTATCATATTCGTCTCTTTAGTGCTTTAAATTTTTTAGAAAATGTTTTTAAAATAATCTGACATCATTTCTCTATTTAGTCCAAAATCCTTTTCTTTAAAACCCGTGATTTTTTAAAATTTTGAATTTTTATTTGATGTTAAAAATTATTTATTAATGAATTTTTACACATGTTTTACTTTTGAAAAAAAAAATTGAATAGAATATTTATGTCGTTTTCCAAAAAATCCTTGATTGGATTTCACTAGAAATAAGAAAAGAGTATTTATTTTAACACATATGAAATGTATTGAATTTATTTTTATCATGAAAAATAATTTTTTTAATGATTTATTTATATGTTTAAAATTTTATTCAAAGCAAATTATTTTCAAAATATTTTTTGAAATTTTATTTTAAAAAATATTTTCAATGATCAAAGACTAATCTATTGAAGTATGTTTTTAAATATCCTTTTATGGTTTTTTATTCTTCTATGAAAAAAACCATGATTTTAAATATAATACAATAGAGATATGTTTTATTGATATAATTATTATTATTTATATGGATGTTTTATGATCATTTTAACAAAAGAATTTATTGAAATTCACTTTCTTGGTTTATTTTTGTAGTAATTCAATTTCCCTTGAAATATTTAAATTCATATGATCATTAGATATTAAATTTTACATAAATAATCAAATAATTTATCATCTATATGATAAATTGTTAAACCATATATCATTTATAAATATGATATTTTACATTGAAATTTATATAACTTAATGGGGAAATTATTATTAATCTGTATTCCTTACTCAATGCTGAAATTTATTGATAAGGCATATTGTTCATTAATAAAATTGGGCATTTGAAGTATGTGGAATTATTTGGACATACATATATGTGTGGGTCCTAGTTATAGATATCCCATTTGAATAATCAGTAGTCTCATGAGACTAATCAGTTGGACAACCTTAGATAAATGGGTTTCTAGTGTATTCATACCCATCAATTTTAAACTGTCTTGAGAAATGTCTTTCCAAAAGAGGTATCATGATTCCTAATGTCATAAAATTCAATAATTAATAATTTTATTTAGCATTAATTTTTTGTTACCAATGAGATTTAAACAATTATATTATCTATAGGCGCATTTTATTCAATGTTTATTGATTAAATGGGATTTTTTTAGTTATTTACCTTTTAATATTTATTATGCCTTCTCCAGTTATGATAGTCATGTTATGCTTTTAAATTAAATTATTTTCAGTTATCTTACATTCCATAATGATTATGCTTGTCAAATGTTTTGATTGGAATCTCCATTTAGTTCCTTACCTTCCCATGCTGATTTTTTATAGATCCATGATAGATTTCAATATACTTAACCCTAGCTGATCATTTCATCTCACCCTTATTTTTTTATTTTTCAAGGAATACAATAAGTGTAATAATAATTATATTAAATGATATGTCATGGGGTATAATAATATTTTCAATATAATGTTTTGATTTGGGTTTTTAATTGCAATATGTAAATCAGGTATGTGTCTAGTTTACCGTGTCCATTAAATTATTTAGTCCATCAAGATGTGATTCTTTGTATCTTATGCCATTTTAACAATTTGAGACAATAACATAGGGACATTGGAGTCAGGTTCATTACAAAAATAAATGTTGGGATTGAGTGAAGAAAATTTCAAGCACTCAAATCACCCCTAGGTCTATGTGTATTCAATAACCCCCCAACAACAAACAACTAGTTAAAATAAAATAAAATAAACTGTATACAATAAAATTGTAGTATAAAAGAAAAAAATGTATAAATTGAACAAAAGGAATAAAGGGCTGAAAAAAAACTCAGTCAATAAATAAAACAACCACTTGAGATACCACCCAAAAAACACTTTGTGACTCGTGGTCACTAAAATTGGATACACATAAATCAAAACAAAATGATAAGCATCAAGACTAAATTCAACACCCATGAACATAAATGAAAGCAATAGATTTGTACACACACGCATATACTAGTGTGTGGGGGGTGTGAGAGAGATGTTCCCAATATGATTCCACCATAGAGTCAATGAATTTCCATTTATAAAATGGATCAAAATTTCATGATTTAATGAAAGATAAAAATACAGTTTATGTCTATAAAATGATCATAAATATAGGAAACAATAATAATACTTTATTAATTTTCCTCTTTATATCCAACAAATGAGATAGCCTAAAAATATAGAATATCCTATTTAAAATCATATGTTTAAAACCAAAAAACAATTAAATAGATGATTAACATTAAATTTTCCCTCAAACCATAAAAATGTGGGATTAAAAAAACATAAAACAAAACCCTATCCTATTTTTGTAACAACCCAAACATTTGAATATTTTTTGTTTCCTAAATTTGTGTCTTATATTATTTAATACTCAACAAAAAATATATCCTTTAATTAATGAAGTGAGTATAATTAAAATGGGACCATTTTGTTTTTACTGTTATATGATTGTTGGACAATATGACCGTTGGTCAACATGACCACTAGAAATTATACTCTTAATGTTGTTATTATTTTTTATAAATACAAATGACCATGGTTAATTAATATAGAAAGAAGAGTCAATGGACTCATCCAGTAGACTTGGTCCATACTAATACCACCTCGAAGAGCTTGGGAAGGAGGTTTCATCATTGGTATTTTCTCTAGACCAAGACCAAGGTGAACTCTAATTCTTTAAGGCTTCAATGGAATTTCTTAAGAGAGAAGTTCAAGATGATAGAAATCACAACTCGGGAAATGTTGCTGAGCTACCCCATGATTCTATAACCATTTCACACCATACTCTTAGGTCATATGGAGGTATTATAAGGGGCTATGTAACGAGGCCTTAGTTACATTGTGTAATCCTTTTGTATAAATAAAATTTTTATTTTTTACTATGGTACACTTTTTGAATCTAAATGTCAAAAAAAACACTGGATGAATTTATAGAAGTTCCATATTATTGGTGAATTTTTTGAAGAGGTTATTTTAAAATATTTTTGTATACATTAAATAATTAATAATTTGAAATGATTTTCACAAAATTTTCTTCTACAATTTTTATTAGTAAGACATATAGAGTCTAATAAGATGAAGATAATGTTTGGTGAATAGTAAATAATTAATAGTAATATTACCCTTATAAATAGTAATGTGGCCAATGGAATAGTAACCTCACTTAAGAAATTAAAAATATAATTTAGGTATCTTGAATGGTGAAGTGATATAATAGCATTAGTAAATAACTATTTCAAAAATTAATAGTTAAGTATTAGTATTTTTTCGGGTAAATAGTGTTTTTACAAAAAAACTAAACATTTCATAATTAGAAAATTATTTTCAAAAAATGGATTTATTTTTTGAATTCATAGAATCGATATTAGGTTAGGGTGATTTTATGAAATTTTAGAAAAAGTTTTGCTTTTGGGGAATAGTAAAAATACCATTTTGAGTTTTGGTGTGATTAATGAAATCATTAATGATGTAATCATGAGGAAATAATTCTGGTAGAATTGTGTAATGTAATATATGTTATGATGCATCCCACATGGCCAATATCATAGAAAAAACCATGGTAAATCCCATGGTTTTCCAAATACCACTAATAAGGAGTCCCTTGGAAATTAATAAAATATTCCTTCAAATTTGCTATAAATACCAACCCATCCCTTCATTCATTTCATTCCAAATTTATACTCAATGAATATCTGGTCTTTTTACTTCCCAACAAGTCCTCCCAAGTTTCCCTCAGTCCCCCAAGGTCCCAACCTTTGTGTTTTTTAGGTTACTCTTCA
Source organism: Viscum album (assembly GCA_963277665.1). Lineage (NCBI taxonomy): Eukaryota > Viridiplantae > Streptophyta > Magnoliopsida > Santalales > Viscaceae > Viscum > Viscum album. The sequence continues at coordinate 2,118,943,930 of OY728143.1, read as the reverse complement.
AGGTATGGGAACCTTTCACCATCCACTTTTAGTAATGACTTCCTTTATGTTATGTATTCTAGTTCACATTTTATTATATGGGGGTATGTTATTCTATATACTTATTTCTATACATTTTATATAAAAATTATTATATTACCTTTCTTCTATCATCAACTTATTTTTCTAAATTTTTAATTGACATCGTTAGGCAGCAGAAGTTTCTGAAAAAAAATCACTTCTTCTCTTTTATTTCAAGTTTTCTTTTCATGTTGTATGTCATTAAAAAATCAATACCATAATCTTATTTACAATTTATTTAGTCCCTATAATATATAAGAGTTATTTATGAGTGGGTAACCATATTCCCCTATCTTTTTAATTTGTTCAAAAACCATGTTGTATAGTCGTTATGCTATTGAATTTTCCTCTCAGAATCACTCTATTTTTTTCTCAAGAAATTCACTAATTTTAGTTATGTGAATACCCAAAAAAAATTAATTTCTATGTTTATTCACCAAGAAATAAAAATTATATACTTTATTTAGGAATTTACATACACAAAACCCTTATTCCCTTTCCATGGGTTATAAATGACATAATGATCTTGTTTTTAAGCACTTTTAAAATGTTAAGATTTGGATATGTAACCCATTTCGTTTTTTCTATTTGGGTTATTTTTGAAATGTAATATTATTATCAATGTGGATCACATAACAATAAATACATATTAAGTGTTATCTCTGATATAACTCCAACACATTGGGTAAATATTTTAATCTCTAGAGGTGACACATTTTATGATACGTTGGTGAATAACCTTTGTAATTTTTAGGACACCTTTGGGTTGGACGTTGGTGATATGTTCATGAATGTATAAATTAAATGTTTTAGACACATTTTCAAGTTATTATTCAAGTTAGTATTATGATTATATGCCTATTTATCATTTCATTACTATATCCCTCATGTTCTTAATGATATCACTCAAGTTCACGTGTAAATTGTTTAACTTGTTTTCCTTTCTGGGTCTTATGCTCACATGTTCCTTTGATGTATGTCACCATGTAATAGATACAGTAATTGTACTTAGGATGAACCTATGATAAATCCTTATATGTTTATTATAATAATGTTTTATTTTTTCATGAATATTGTTCATGATTTCCAAGACACTAGACTTTAATGATCCTATGTTTGTAAAATCTAATTAAAAGGTATGTAATAAAAAGGTAAGATCCCATAGTTGGAATCAAAATATAGTTTAGTTATTTGTTAAAATTAGGCTATGAAAAAATTAGAAAGAACCTTATATAAAAGTTTAAATATATGAAAACTTCTTTTTATTATGTTGAAATATTAACCAAGTGGCTTCGGAACAAATAAATTCTTGTCTTTATATGAACAAGTGGATGTGGCTCTGGAACAAATTTAACTAGGTGTGAAAACTCTGACAAGGAGATTCAGGCATGACCTATCATTTCTTGGTACATGAAAATGGGCCTTGCAGAACTCCTAGTTTTAGAATCCTCTGGGACATGTTTGTTTAATCAGCAGCTTTTTATGCATCATTATGAAGGATTTATAAAGAAATGTAATTGTTGTTAAATAATAATGTTCTTAATAATAAACTTTTAAGACATGAAAATAATTTATAGTTAAAAGATTTATAAATGAAATAAAATTCTGAGTAAGGTTTTATTATTTTTGAAAATGGCGGGAAATAGTACGAACCGTGAAAATTGTAACTGCAATGGACCATGTGTTGACGTCCCTCCAATTGAATCTAGAATGGAAACATTCATGAGAATGATGAACCAACTGACACAAGATTTGGTAAATAACATGAATCAAGATAAAAGAATAATATTACTATGAAGGGAACAACATTATTTTATGTCCTTTATGAATCAAATATCATCCACCTTCAGTGGATCTACCAACCCATTGATTGTTGAATAGTGGATCAGCTCTATTGAGAAGATATTTTATGTTCTCCATAGTTCAGAATAAGAGAAGGTCACCCTTATTATTCACCTCTTAGAGGGTTAAGTTGATCAGTGGTGGAAACTGATTAATAAAATGAGTCTGAGAGTGGAGGTTAAATCTATGGAGTGGGAATATTTCTGAGGGATGTTCTTAAATATGTATTCTCATCATTCTATGAAAACAAATAGAGAAGGAGTGTATTGAGATAAAGCAGAAGGAGAATGAATCTATTAGAAGCTACGAGATGAACTTCACAAGAATTTACCATTATACATCAATCTTTGTATGGATCCTATTGTGAAGATAGATAGATTATTTTGTGACCTAAGGCATCATCTCTGGAAGAATCTAGCCAACTAAGACTATGAAAGCTAGGGGGAGATCATACGGAGTGCAATGAAAGTTGAATTGAGTTTGTTGAGATGTAGTGTTCTCATAAATCCAATGACAAGAAGAGATCATTGGATCCAAGCTTTGGGAGTAGCTTTGATCGGGGAAGAGGAGGAAAGAAAGTGAAACATCCCACGTGTAATAAATTTGGGAAAAAGCATTCAGGGAACTGTCTTCTCGGGAGGTGGAAGTGCTACTAGTGTGAAAGAGAATTCGATATTGCATGGAATTTTCATAGTGTGGTGAGGCCTCAACTTCCCAATAATAACGACAAGGGTAATATGGTGCATTACCTACGTGATGTCTAATTCTATAAGCGTGGATAACTTGGGAAATTTTCCCATTACTACCCAAATTCGAGGGAAGTTGAGGGGAATCACCATCCGCCTCCGCAAAGGAAAAGGGAACAAGTTCGTGCTTTTGATATCACTACAGCTGAATTTGAAGAACTAAATGATGTGGTGGTATGTACTCTTGTGGTTCTCTCAAATCTATCAAGTACTTTGTTTGATTCTGGTTCAATTCATTCCTTTATTTCCTCAAAATTTCTAAAGATTTTATCATCAACCCATGTTTTGCTAAAAGTAGAGTTATCGGTCAAGAATCCTTGTGGGATTATCCAATCATCGTTTTTATTTAGAAACTCTAGTATTTACTTTACTTAGCACAATCTTATCACAAAACTAGTAGTCATTCCCCTGATGGAATTTGATATTGTACTAGGGATAGACTGGCTCTGGAAGTATAATTCTAAGATCCAATGCAGAAGTAAGGAAATATCAGTAGTATTGAATGTAAAACCTATAGTTATCTTTCAAGGAGAGATATATCAACCAGATCTATGTCTATATAAACCTCCTATATTCTTATTTATGGAGTTGATCTGTGAAGAAGAAGAAGGAAATGAGAGTATAAGGATATAAAATATCACCAACGTCCAAGAATACATTGACTTATTCCCAGAGGTGTTTCCCAAACCTTCCTTAGAAAGAGAATTAGAGTTCTCTATTGAACTCATACCTAGATATCATCCGATATCAAAGACCACATATAAGATGAAAAATGTGTATATGGAGGAATTAAATAAACAACTCTAATATCTTTTGGATAAGGGGTTTATCTGACCAAGTGTGTCTCCTTGGGGGAACTTGTTCTCTTTGGGAAGACGAAGGATGGATCGATGTGACTATTCATTTATTATAGAGAACTTAACATGATCATAGTAAAGAAAAAATACCATCTACCAAGATTGGTTGTCTTATTTGACCAACTTTGTGGGGATCAATTATTCTATAAGATTGATCTTTGATATGGTCATCATCAATTGAGGGTGAAGAAAGAAGATATTCAAAAAACTACCTTATGATCAATTTATGGGCATTATGAGTTTTTTTTATTCCCTTCATACAGACTAATGAACCTTAAATTATTATGGATTGGATGAATAAAGTCTTTAAGGAGTACCTTGATAACATTGTGGTAGTTTTTATTGATGATATTCTAATGTATTCCAAAAGTAGTGAGGATAATGAGGATCATATAAGGGTTATTTTACAAACACTATGGAAGGAGGGGATTTTTGGAAAGTTTTTCAAATCAGAATTTTGGTTACAACATGTTTCTTTCTTGGGGTATATTGTAACTAATGAAGAAATCACAGTTGAACCTACAAAGACAAAGGTTGAAGAAGAGTGGCCTCAACCTACAACAATAATTGAGATTCGTAGTTTCCTTGCATTATTGGGATATTATAGGAGGTTTGTGAAAAACTTGTCATGACTATTTAATCAATTAAACAAATAAACTCAAAAGGAGTTCAAGTTCATCTGGACAAAGGAGTGTGATGAAAGTTTCCTAGAGCTAAAGAATATATTGGTTACCATACCCATGATAACTCCACCCTCAAGTGGATATGGATTCATAATATTTAGAAATAATTCTCTGAATGGGATTAGGTGCGTCCTTGTGAAAAATGAAAAGGCCATTGCTTATCCATCTCAACAGTTGAAGAATCATGAGCAGAACTATTCGACACATGATCATGAGCGAGCTGTGGTTATTTTGTCTCTGAAGATATGGAGGAACTATATTTATGGGGAGAAATGTGATATATACATAGACCATAAAATTTTGAAGTATATTTTCACACAAAAGGAATTGAACATGAGATATAGGAGATGGTTGTAACTTCTTAAAGACTATGATTTTTCAATTATTTATCCTCCTATAAGATCAAACCAAGTCACTGATGCATTAAATAAGAAAGACTCAGTTGTTCTATCCACGATGAGAATTTAGAGAGATCCTTTGATCAATGGCCTTGTAAATCTGGACAGTGAAATTATAAGGGAAGGGACACCTTCAACCTTATTCCAAATGATTTCTCAACCGTCATTACTAGAGAAGATCAAAAAATATTAGAAATAAGATCATTTGTTACAAAATATGTTTGAGGCTGTAATTGATGGGATGTTTCTTGAGTTCAATATTGATCAAGAAGGGGTAATAAAATTTCAAATTTGACAATGTGTTCCATCTATTCCGGAAATATAGAAGGAGCTAATTGATTAAGAACATAGCTCTACATTTTCTATACATATTGGAAGTAAAAAAATGTATAGATACATTCCTGATCAATATTGGTTGGATAATATGAAAAGTGAGATTACTGACTACACTTCAAGGTGTCTGGTATATCAGCAAGTGAAGGCAGAGCAACAACTTTATAAAGGGGTATTTCAACCACTACCCATACCACCATCGAAGTGGGAAAATATCACTATAGACATTTTCACTAGTCTCCCAAGAACATCCAAAGTAAAAAATGAGATATGGGTTATTGTGGAATTTCTCACCAAGACTACCCATTTTATCTCTATTCGAGAAGATTTCTCTCTTGACCAACTTTCTAGGTTTTATGTAAATGAAGTGGTAAGTATTCTTTGTGTTCTACTTTCTATCATATCTCATTTTTATCCAAGGTTCACATCAAAATTATGGAGAATTTATCAATATGATCTGTGTACCGAATTGAATTTCAGTATAGCCTATCTCCCCCAAACTTGTGGCCAATCTGAAATAACTATTAAAACACTTGAGGACATGTTAAGAACATGCTAAATGGAATTTAAAGGTGGATGGGATCAACATCTTCCATTAGTTGAGTTCTCTACCAAAAACAGCTTCCACTCAAGCATTCAAATAGAACCCAATTAAGCTCTATATGCGAAGTGATGTCGAACTCATACTTATTAGGATGAAGCTGGTGAGAGAAAGCTTCTTGGGCCTGATCTTGTGTAAGAGATACCATAAAATGTCCATGTCATCTAGCAACACATTAAGACTGCTCAGAGTCAGAAAAATAGCTATGCCCAAAACTATCGAAGGGACTTGGAATTTAATGTTGGTTACAAATAATTTCATTGAATTTATCCCTGTAAAAGAGTTGTGAGGTTTTGGAAAAAATGGAAGCTCATCCCTAGGTACATTAGCCCCTATGAAATCCTTGATCATGTAGAAGTGGTGCCCTATCGGCTTGCACTTCCCCCAAATCTAGCACATGTTCATTATGTCTTCCATGTATCCGTCTTGAGGAAGTACATAACTAGCCCTTCACATGTACTAAATATAGAGGCGGTACAACTGAAACATGAACTCTCTTATGAGGAGATGCTGGTGGAGATCTTGTAAAATAGGGACAAGGTTCTATGCAACAAGACTACCACCCTTGTTTAGGTGTTTTAGAGGAACAAAAAATGTGAAGAATATATGTGGAAACTAGAGGAGTCGATGAGGTATAAGTTCCCCCACCTTTTCTCTTCTAAGGGTACGATTTGAAATTTTGGGGACTAAATTTCTTATGGTGGGATGAATGTAATGACCCAAACTATTTAATAGTTTTTTTTCCTAATTTCGTGTGTTATTTTATTATATACACAAAAAAACTATAACCTCTAATTAATGAAGTGAGAATAATTAAAATGATGCCATTGGGTTTTGACTGTTATATGACCATAGGTTAATATGACCATTGAAAACTATACTACTAACATTATAATTATTGTATATAAATACAAATGATCATGGTTAATTAATATTGAAATAAGAGTTGATGGCCTTATCCTGTAGACTCAGGTTGTACAAAGTCCATCTGTCAGAGCTAGGGAAGGAGGTTGCATCACTGGGCTTTTCTCTGGACCAATCTCAAGCTAAACTCCAACAATTTAAGCATGAACAGATCACTTAATATAGAAGTTCAAGCTGCTATAAATTGTCACGACCCGACCCAACAGGGCTCGAGCCGTGACTCCCTAAGCCCACCTCCAATAGGCCAGGGGCTAGTGATCAGCACCGAGTAATCTATCACGCACATGGGAGGCATTAGACTAAGGTACCTGTACACACACACCCACATACACCTTCATGAAACAATGCAGATATTTATATTAAAAGTAAAAGGGGTAATCATGAAAACATATATCCCAAACCAGAGTGAAACAGAAGTACAAAGGTAAAAACAGGTCCCACAAAAGGAAAACTACAAAAGCATCCAACTAGCTCAGAAGGAGAAAGAAGGCCAACAAAATCACCTTTTGGTAAGCTCCTCATCACAACATTAGTAAACCCCCTGGTCAGTAGTGCACACTTAGCTCCGCCTGCTCCAGGTCATCCTGGAACTCCGTTGAAAGGCATGTGGTTTGTACAAAACAATAACATGTGTGGGAAAATCCCATGCAAGGGTGAGTATATAAAATACCCAGTAGGCACCCCAAAAACCCCAAAATGAAAGGGAGAAAATGAAAGGCAATAATTAGCTCATCCCAACCAGAGGAAACCCAAACGAGAGAGAAACTCCATCTTGAGACCACCCTTGGCTAAACACGACTAGTCAGCTCAGCTCAAGTGTATTCCCATACAAACACAATGAACATTCGCTCAGGTATATGCCCATACATAAACCATGAGCAACCAGATATACTCAAAACATGCACCAAGCCTCATGAGTTCCCAACCTCGTAACCTGTGACAGGTACATAACTAGGGGAACACACTGTATGAGCTCTGTCATATTAGATAACACTCATCCGAGAGATATATGCTCATTGAATATCTTCACCGAAAACCTCATCCTGAAACAGGAGAAAAAACAAACTCCTATGATAGGGGATAACTACTAGGGTCCGCTAGGGGATATAAGAACCCACTCCAGTAATTTGTAGATCTAACAGATAATAGATCACTCCCAGGATCTGCTGGGGGATACCACAACCCGATCATCTACTCCACTGATCACGTCATTCAGGTAGAGGATTGTCTCCCATGTAATGTTGGTCACGATGATACCAAAACCCTATATGGTATAACACGTGATGTAGGGGATCAAACCGACGATGCACCAACCCTACCGAAACCATAAGCTAAGTAGGCGATCATATAACCAACGATTCTGCAACCCTACTATAAACCACATGCTGAGTAGGGGATCCTATAACCAATGATTCTACAACTCTACTATGCATGGCCCACAATGTAGGCTATCATTTCCTGATGATACCTTATACCATACAGGATTAACCTGCTAGATAGGGGATCGCCGCCTGTGGATAAGCAGTCACAGTGATACCAGGAACCTGATCTAGGGAAGCGAAGCTAGAGGATGCTACTCCGAACCTACCAGAGGGATGCCACAGCTCTAACAGAAATTCTTCATAATGAGGGGATCACAAACCTATACTGAGGATGTAATGCCACACAAACCCTCATAGGAAACAACCAAGATATTACACTCAACCACTGCTAGTCCAAATGTCGCTCACCCAAGAAATCGGCATCATCACTACATTGCGCACCTCTTAGGCCTATACTGAGGCCACCATCGCGATCTACGCAGAAACACACACAATTTAGGATATTTATTTGCCCCAAACAGACTTACAAAGCATAAGACGTAAAAACGAAATATACGCCTGGTAGCTGCCTCGTTGGGCCCATGCATTGACCCAAATTTAGGAGAAAATATTGAATCATTGTAATCCCCTTGGAAAAACACACAGAAACAGGGGTTCAAACACACCAAACGGATATTGGGTGAAAAAAGCAACATTTCATCGTAAAATAGGAAAACTGGACCCTATGGGACCCCCACCCTATCTTTATCCTGAACACTGAAAGGAGTATCTCAAAAATTATTCATGATAACTAGTATTATGATGCCGCTGACAGCGCATCCATCAGACATCTGGTTCGCGAGGTAAGTACGTTGCAAGTTTTAATAATAATTTATTATTATTAAACTAAAGCGTTTCGGGTCACCTGACATCGGTTGTAGAAACCAAAAACCATAAAAACCATTTCAAAAATTACTTCTCAAAGAGATGAACCCATAGCCGTGGATGGTGCGTCAAACCGGCATGTCGTTTAGGTTTTGCGTCCCTTTGAACACAAGGGGCACAACCGGGCCGGTCCACCCCGGCTAGCCCGGTCCAGACCACCGGCCCGCGGTCCAGCTACGGGTTTGGTCTAGCTAGTCGTGGCCCGCTGGATGCCTCCCATATGAACACCACCGGACCCCTGAGGTCCAGTTTCTCCAAATATACCGACCAAGTGGTCGGTCTTTGTTCGCGTGCCGCACCAGCAGGACCCGCAACATGCGGGTCCTTGTCTGCAGTTTCCCCTGACCATGATGGACCAACACAATCTTCCACCTCTTGCGGAGTGCACCTCCCTAACAACTCCAGCCGTGCCACCCCTCTGCCTCAGTTTCTGGCCAGCACGGCTCCTCATGTCCCCTACTACACCACAGTGCAACCGCCTACGCACGGATGCACCCAAGCTCGCTGCTTCGGCCACACCTGACACCGCCTCTCTGCCCGACTCCTAAACCCCTCCGGCCTCTACTCATCAGCTGGCCACATCACACCGGCCCTCAGAACTCTTCCTCAGCCTACCACGCCACAACGAATGCCTCTGTCCGACTCCACCGCTACGCCACCCCAATCCCTGGCCACCGCCCTTGCCAGATTCAGGGCTTCCACAGGCCACCACAACTGCTCTGGCAGCCCAATTTCAAAACCGAAGGTGGATTTGGAATCCTTGGGATGAGGCCTTCGTATCTCCTGCCCTCGATCAATGATACCAAAGAGTTTTGGTGCATCTTAAATTTCGGTCGAAGAACGACGAAGAACGTGTCGAACACGAGATTTAGAATGGGACTCGGACAGTGGTCGTGTTCGTTCGGCCATCATCCCAATTCTAAAATTATAGAATTTAAACGACTTGTTTGAAAAAAAACTCATGAAATCAATGAAGGAGTGTAAAATCAATAGAAAGCTTACCTCGATCCAGTCGTTCATCATTTGGGACGCACCCGCTGCGATCCTACTTCGATCCGTCGGAGTTCGCTCCTCAATCCGTTGAAGAACGGTAAAGAACGCCGAAGAACACCGAAGAATGTTCGAGAGAGAGAGAGATAGAGATAGAAGGAGAGAGAAGGGAAAATGGGTTCTCCCCTTAATTCCACACTTAAGTGGAATTTATAAACTCTCTTAAACTCTACCGATAGGCGCAGATTCCAAAAACTCTGCACCCGCCTATTTTATATCACTAAGTCATTATTTCAAAATGATGATTTTCCCCTGGGAGACATCTCTAATATCAGGGCCGCGCTCGCAACTTTTACCCCCCGCCTAAGGTAATCGTCATGCTCCGGACACAAATGTGCCCTCGGATTTCTGATCCTAGCTACCGTTTAAGAGATAACTTATTCTCTCTTCGCGCATAGTATAAAAGTACTTAATATTTTTATAAAATTAATTCTGGGCACACAGGGCCTTGGAATCGCACGCTGTCTTCGCGCTTAACTCTGGAATTAATCTTAGGAATATTCCAAATTCTGACAATGCCAAAACCCGAGTCTCTAAATCCTCCCCACCTTATAACTTTTCATCCCCAAAAATATATTAGCACAAGGAAAGCAACTGGACTCTCAAATGGGTCTCTCACGCCAGCGAGTTCACTAACAAACACCCCAGCCCGAACACATAAGTCAGAAGGACTCATCCACCACACCTTAACACTATCTACTTTGAGAAACACTGACTCACCCGCACGATTTTGATTGCATCCCAAAAACACATCTCGATGGGGGGAGGATCTCTCTTCCTCGCACATTCTAAACACGCCGAACAACACCCACACAGGGTCTTACCAATTCCCTGAACAAAACTCGAGCAAGAAATGGAAAGGGAAGATTACCGCTAAACAGTGTCTATCAAAACTACTGCAAAAAGTAGAAAGGACACAAGGCGTACCTCTATCCATCCACGGAGCCTCTAGGTCAACACACTCTAGGGCATGCAGCTATTCTCGCCCTTGCCCTCCAGCTCCCAGAGCTCGGTGTGGACCACATGGGGGTGGTGGTGGTGGCATCTGATACCACATACCACCTCCCACTACTACACCATCTCCATCGCCATGTCTTCCGCCCTGTGGACCTCCAAACATGAGACGCTGCCTCTACCAAGGTGGTTTGTCAACTGACTCCCTCTCAGCAGTACGACGGGTCGGACAATCTCTATCGAGATGTCCCCGACCATCCCAAGCATAACACTGCCTCTCCTGCAGCTGATGAAAACTGGAATGTGGGCCCTGTGATCCCTGAGCCTCAGATCCTCCATCTTGGGGTAGATTCCTGAAACATCGGCCACGCCCAGAACCATGTGTATGCCGTTGGATACAAGCTACCAACGTCCCAGATGCCACAAGCCCAACACTGACGGGCTAAATCTGCTCATCCCAAAAGCTCTCCACTCCCAAGGCTCGCTCCAGCACTCCAGCATATGTGGGTATACACAAGGAAACCCCACCTGCCTGGATGTCTCTACATAGGCCCTTCTTGAAGGTTTTATCCCTAAAGAACGGGTCTCGAACCATATCTAGGGAGTAGCACGACATGTCTATAAACCTCGTTGAGTACTCTGACACAGTCATGCCCTCCTACTGAAGCTCCATAAGCTCTTGAATCCGCACTGACCTTAGCGTCACCAGATAGAAATATTCCATGAAGAGCCGCTCAAACTCTTCCCACATGAGGGTCTCCTCATCGTGGGACTACATCACCAAACTCCACAATCGCCTAGCTGAACCATGCAGAAGGCTCGCCGTTAGGACCACCGTCTGATCTGGAGGTGTCCTCACCAGGCGGAAAACTTGGGTGACTACTTCGAGCCAGTAAATAGCTTACCGAGGGTCATGATCACCCTAGAAACTCAAGGGTTGCTACCTCTAGAACTCGTACAGCGCACTCAGCCTGCGTGCAACCTCATCCTGCACTACCGGCATAACCAACTGCTCGACTGGTGGGGACTCAACTGGCAGACCACCTGGAGGTCCAGCCTTAGAACCTGCTCCCTGGTCCACAGCCTCTACACGGGGCAGATCATCACCACAATCCCGCAGTGGAACTCTCATAGATTGTCATCATAGAGGAATCCTAAAATACAATCAAGACACACCATAGTCAAAGATTATATCTAGAGAGAAGACTCATGAAGAACAAGGGAAACCCAAAAATCCAATCCTATATAAAGCATGTACCGTTATGTTCCTATGACTAGTGTCTTAAGGTCCCGAGTCAAAAGGTAGGTTATCAGAGTCCTAGTGAATGGATATGTCGGCCACCGTACCAACACTGGAGTCCCTGGCTTGAAATTCAAACTCTGAACATCTTGACACTGCTGCTATGCATCCCAAACCAAACTCACAGCTAGACCAGCTACGCTCTGAGATCCCAAAGGTGGAACCACCTCTGATACCACTCTGTCACAACCCGACCCAACGGGGCTCAAGTCGTGACTCCCCAAGCCTGCCTCCAATATCCCAGGGGCTGGCGACCAGCACCAAGTAGTTTATCACACACATGGGAGGCATTAACCTAAGGTACATGTACACACACACCAACATACACCTCCATGAAACAATGCAGATAAGTATATAATACTGAAAGGAGAAATCATGCATACATCTATCCCAAACCAGAGTGTAATAAAAGTACAAATGGAAAAATAGGGCCCACTAAAGGAAAAATACAAAAGAGTCCAAAATACTCAGGAAGAGGAAGAACGCCAACAAAATCACCTTTTGGTAAGATCCTCAGCACAGTTCCAGCAAACCCACTGGTCGGTCGCGCACACTAAGCTCTTCCTGCTATGGGTCCTCATGGAACTCCGTTGAAAGGCATGTGGTCTTCACAAGACACAAACCTAGGCGGGAAAATCCCATGCAGGGGTGAGTATATAAAATACGCAGTAGGCACCCCCCAAAATCCAAAATGAAAGGGAGAAAATGAAAGGCAATAGTCAGCTCATCCCAGCTGGAGGGAACCCAAATGAGAGAGAAAATCCATCTCGAGACCACCCTCAGCTAAAATAGACTAGTCAAATCAGCTCATGTGTATGCCCATACATACACCAGGAACATCCACTCAGGTTTATACCCATACATAAACCATGAGCAACTAGATATACTCAAAATATGCACCAAGCCTCATGATATCCCATCCTCGTAACCTGCGACTAGTACATAACTAGGGGAACACACTCTATGAGCTATGTCATCCCAAATGTCAATCGTCTGATAAATATATGCTCATAGAATATTGTCACTTATAACCTCATGCTAAAACATCGGAAAAACCAAACTCCTTGTTTTGGGGATCACTCCTAGGGTCTGATAGGGGATACAAGAACACACTCTAGTAACTCAAAGATCTCATAGATAGTGTATCACTCCCATGATCCACTGGGGGATACCACAACCCGATCTGGTGCTCCACAGATCACGTCACTCAGATAGAGGATTTCCGCACATGTAAAGGTGGCCACGACGATACTGGAACCCTATCTGGTATAACTCATTCTATAGGGGATTGAAATGATGATGTACCAACCCTACAGAAACCATAACCTATGTTGGGGATCTTATAACCAACAATGTTGCAGCCCTACTATAAACCATATGCTGAGTAGGGGATCGTATAACCCATGATGCCATAACCCTACTATGCATGGCCCACAATGTAGGGGATCATCTTCCCGATGATGCCTCAAACCCTACATGATTAACCTACTAGATAGTGGATCACCGCCCATGGACAAGCAGTCACAGCGATACCAAGAACCCGATCTAGGGAAGCGAAGCTAGAGGATCCCGCTCTGAGCCCGCCATAGGGATGCCCCAAATCTAATAGAAATTCATCCTATCGAGGGGATCACAAACCTATAATGAGGTAGTAATGACACACGAACCCTGATAGGAATGAACCAAGAGAGTACACTCAACCACTACTGGTCCAAATGTCGCTAAACCGAGTGACCGGCATCTTCACCCCATTGTGCGCCTCTTAGGTCTATATTGAGGCCACCGTCGCGATCTACGTGGAAAACCACTCAAGGTATGATATTCATTTTCCCCGAACAGACTTACAAAGTATAAGATTTAAAAACACAGCATACACCTAGTAGCCTCCTCGTGGGCCCCATTCCTAGACCCCAAATTTATGTGGGTATATTGCACCGTTGCAATTCCCTCAGAAAAACATGCATAAAAAAGTGTTCAAACACTCTAAACGGATGTCGGGTTAAAAAGTGACAGTTCATCATAAAACATGCAAACTAGGACCTATGGGGCCCGCACCCTATATTTAGCCTGAACATGGAAAGGATCATTACAAAACATATGCACGATAACTAGTATCATGTTTTCACTGACGGCACATCCATCGGACGTCCAGTTCGCGAGGTACGTCTGTTGCATGTTTTAATAATAATTTATTATTATTAAACTAAAGCATTTCGAGTCACCTGCCTTCATGCATAGAACCCAAAAACCCTAAAGCCCATTTCAAAAAGTTTGTCTCAACGAGACGAACCCATATCCACAGATGGTGTGTTAAACGGACACGCCGTTTAGGAGTTGCATCCCTTTGAATTCAAGGGGCCCAAAGAGGCCGGTCAACCCTGGCCGACCCGGTCCAAACCGACGGCCCGTGGTCCAGCCGTGGGTCTGGTACATCTCACCACGGCCCACTGGCGTTGACCCGTAAGAACCCCACCATACCCATCAGGTTCGGTTCCTCCAAACGGACCGGCCAAGTGGTCGGTCGTTGTCCGCGTGCCGCACCAGGAGGACCAGCAACACGCTGGTCCTTGTCCGCAAAACCCCACAAGGCACTGACCTCGGGTTTTCCCCCTGACCACGACGGGCCGACACCATCATCCCCCTCCAGCGAAGCACACCCCCACAACACCTCTGGCCTTGCTGCCTATCCGCCTCAGCTGCTGGCCAGCTCAGCTTCTTTGGTCCCCTGCTACACCACGTCGAAGCCACCTCTGCCCGACCGCAACCGAGCTCGCTGCTCTGACCACACCCGACACCACCTCTCCACTAGAAGCCTAACCCCCTCGAGCCTCCAATCATCCTCTGGCCACCACACACCGGCCCTACAAGCTCCACCTTGGCCTATCGCGCCGCAACGAGCACCTCAGGCAGGCTCCACCGTTGCGCCACCCCGATCTCCGGCCACCGCCTTTGCCCGAGCCGGGGCTTCCACCCGCCGCCACAACCGCTCCGGCTTCCCGATTTCAAAACTGAAGGATGATTTGGAATCCTCAGCATGAGGCCTCTATAGAGCCTTCCCCCGATCAACGATCCCAAAGAGTTTTGGCGCATCCAAATATTTGGTCGAAGAATGACGAAGAACATGTCGAACACGGGATTTAGAACGGGAGGACGGTGGCCATGTTTGTTCGGCCATCGTCCTAATTCTAAAATTATTTAATTAAAAGGAAGGATTTGAAAAAACTCAAGAATTCGATGAAGGAGCGGAAAATCAATAAAAATCCTACCTCGATCTGGTCGTTCATCGTTTGCGACGCACCTACTGCGATCCCACTTTGATCTGCTGGAGTTAACTCCTCAATCCAGCAAATAATACCGAAGAATGCTGAAGAACATTCTAGAGAGAGAGAGAGATAGATAAGGGAAAATGGGTTCTACGCTTAATTCTATACTTAACGGGAATTTATAAACTCCCTTAAACTCTACCGACAGGCACGGATTCTGAAACCTCCGCGCCAGCCTATTTTATATCACGCCTAGGCAAACCAACCCATTTCAAACTCAACGTAAGTCTTGGATTTCCATTCTGAGATTTCATTCGAATGGTATTTGAAAAGAATGCCAGTGATAAAAATCACTAAGTCATTCTTTCAAAATGATAATTTTTCACATGGATGACATTTCTCATAGCAGGCCAGCGCCCGCAACTTTTACACCCCGCCTAAGGTAAACGTCACGCTACGGACACAATAGTGCCCTCGAATTTCCGATTCTATCTTTCGTTTTAGAGATAACTCATACTCTCCTCACACATAGTATAAAAATAATTAATATTTTTATAAAATTAATTCCGGGCACACTGAGCCACGGAATCGTACACCGTCTTCGTTCCTAGCTCTAGAATTATTTATACGAATATTTCAAGGTTTGACAGGGCCAAAACACGAGTTGCTACAGAAATCAGCACTCGAGAAATGTTGTCTGAACCACCCTAATTTTCTATCACCATTGCACACCTTACTCTTAGGTCCTATGCTAGTGTTATAAGGGGCTATTTAGTGAGGCCTTAGTTACTTTGTGTAATCTTTTTATATAAATAATTGCTTTTTATTATTATGGTAAAATATGTGAATTCAAAATGTCCTAATAAATTTAAAATGAATGTATAGAAGTTCCATATTATTGGTGAATTATGGAAAAAGGTTATTTTAAAATATTTTTGTATACATTAAATAATTAATAATGTGAAATAATTTTCACAAAATGGTCTTCTACAGTTGTGATCAATAAGAAATTTAGAGTCTAATAAGATCAACTTAATTGTTGGTTAATAGTAAATTATTAATAGTATTATTACCCTTATGCATAGTAATGTGACCAACTAAATAGAAGCCTCACTAAAGAATGTATAAATATAATTTAGGCATCTTGAATGGTGAAGTATAATTATAGAATAAGTGAATAACTTTTTTAGAAATTATTAGTTAATTATTAGTATTTATTTAGTTAAATATAGTTTTTACATAAAAAAATGAATATCTTATAAATTGAAAATAATTTTCATAAAAAAGATTTAATTTTTCAATTCAGATCATCGATATTAGGTTTGGGTGAATTTATGATATTTTTATTAAATGTTTTGTTTTTCGATGAATTGTTAAAATACAGTTTGGAATTTTGGCATTTTTATTGAAAACATTAACGATGTAATCATGATGAAATAATTCATGTCAACTTATGTATAGTAAGATATTTTATAGGGTGTCCCAATTTTCCAATACCATTGTAAAATACCATGGTCTTTCCCATGGTTTTTTCAAATCCCATTTATGATGTGTCCCTTGGAAATTAATAAAATATTCCATCACTTTAGCTATAAATACCAACCCATTCCTTCATTAATTTCATTAAAAATTCCTCCCCAACGAATATATGGAATTTTTATCTCCCATGGAGTCCTAAAAAGGTTCCCTCAAGCCCCCCTAGGTCCCAACCTTTGAGTTTTTAAAGTTACTCTTTAAGGTAAGGGAACTTTTCACCCTCCTCTTTTAGTCATGACATTATTTATGTCATATCTTCTAGTTTCCATTTTATTATGTTGGGGTGTGTTATTATATATCCCTATTTCCCTCCATTTTATGTTAAAATGATTATATACCCTTTACTCTCTCATCAACAGATTTTTTTTTAAAATTTTTATGTGACATTATTAGGCTGCAAAAGTTTCATAAAAGAAATCACATCTTCTCTTTTCTTTCAAGATTCATTTTCTTGTGGTATGTCATTAAAACATCTATACCATTATATTATTTACATTTTATTATATCCCTATAATATATTATGAGTTATATATGAGTGGGGAACCCTATTCCCCTCTCTTTTTAATGTTTTCAAAAACCAGGATATATAGCAGTTATGTTGCAGAATTTTCATCTCAATATCTCTCTCTTTTTCTAAAGAAATTATCTTATATTATTTATGTGAATAAAAAAAATATTTGTTTCCATGGGTATTCACAAAAAAAATAAAAATGATATATTTTATTATGGAATTGAAATACATAAAACCATTATTCCCTTTCCATGGGTTAAAAATGACATAATGATCTAGTTTTTAAGCACTTTTTAAAATGTCACGATTTTGATATGAAACCCATTTCTTTTATCCGATTTGGGTTATTTGTGAAATTTAGGATTATGTTATATGTGGGTCACATGAAAATAAAGACATATTAAGGTTGGGAAATGGTATCACTACAATGAATTGGGTAACGAATTTAATCTATAGAGATGACAAGTTTTATGATACCTTATTGAATAACCTTTGTAATTTTTATGACACCTTGGGGTTGGACCTTGGTGATGTGTTCATGAATGTACAAATTAAATGTTTTAGCCAAATTTTCAATTTATTATTCATGATATTATTTCAATGATATGCCTATTTATCATTCCTTTATGATACCCCTCATGTTCTTATTGATATCACTCAAGTTCACATGTAAGATATTTCACTTGTTTTTCTTACTAGGCCTTCTTCTCACCCTTTCCATTGATGTATGTCTATAGGTTATGAGATACGATAATTTTACATAGGATGAATGTATGAATAATCCTTACAAGTTTATTAAAAGATATTTTTTTGTGTTTTCATGTATATTGTTTCTGATTTTAAAGACCCAATACTTTAAATATCCTCTGTTTGTAAAATGTAGAAAAGTTATGTAATTAAAAGGTGGGATGCCATAATTTTCCATCTTTTCCAAAATTAATTTCTTAGATAATTTTTATGTATAAATTATCACTATATATTAAAAATTACACTTTCCAAAAATTTATAAACAATTTGAAACCAAAACAAAACTTGTATCATTATTGAATACAATTATCACAGTAACCAGAAAATCAATGATGCACAAAAAGTGAAATAACTAGAAGATGGTTCCATGTGAGAAAATCAGGAGTAGGGGATACTAATAATTATTTGATCATGATCCTATAATAAAAACATAATGTGAAAAAATCATCGTAAACTCCTTAAGCTATAAAATTAATGATACATGAATTAACTAATCAGTTTAATCACTTGATCCCTATGTGAAAACAAAACAACAATATTTTTTCCCTGTTAGTCTCACTAAGGAGTATATAATATACTAGTTATAAAGGAAAAACATTCCTATGTACCTAGATAGTGTTCACACACCATGATACCATAACAAGAATCTAAACATTTTAATTAACTACCTAGGATCTCATGATATCAACCAATTAAAGTGAGTAATAAACAAGTTACTAGATTAACTCATGATTTAAAAAAGTAAATCATTTTTTTAATAAATCATACCTAAATTCCTAAACCCTTATAATAATAAAAACCTTTCTTCTATTCCATTATAAATAATCACATGGTAATGAAACTATATAAAACATCTCCCTCGGGAAAAAATATTTGTCAAGTATAAAAAATGGGTTATAAGGAAGGTCTCATAATTAAAATGAAATTAATTTAAAAAGGAAAACATTCCATTACAAATAGGATTGGAATTATATCCCACTTATCATAATTTAAAATCAAATTTCAAAACATCCCTTTTTTATTAGAAATACCATTTTATTCACTATAAGATAATTTGGATATAAACATAATCCATACATAACCATTTTTATCAAAATACATTTTAAAAAACAGAATCATTTACTGAAAAAAAATTCTAAGAACCAATTTAAAATCCAAATTTAATGTAAATTTACCATTTTTAAATCATATGGTCCATTTTTAAGTTTCAATTTTTATTTTTAGAAAAAAATTCATGCACACAACCATTATTTTTAATATCAAATTCAAAAAACTATAAAAACCTCATTGTTATTCCTAGTGTAAAAACTATAGAAAACAAATTTCAACTCATATTGGGTGTACTATATACATATAATTTCATAAGAAAAAAATTAAATATGTAATATATTTATTATATGTATCAAAAGGAAGATTTCATAGAAAGACCTGCCAGAATCGAATGGAATCAATTGTCTTCAATGGAGATAGAAATTATGAGGGAAGAAATGCCCTAAATTACCCATAAACATCGAAATCCACATCGATAGACTCCACACATTCCCCAAAATCACCATCCATATGTTTTATGGTTCTCTAGAGAAAAATGAACTCAAATGATTGGTGGATGATGGGAGAAAAGAGAAAAATATGGCTCGACATTCAAATTCTTCATGAAATCGTTAAATGAGGGGAATGAAATTGTTGAATAAGGAGGGAGAAACCCCACCTTATCTCTACAAGAGTGGTAAATGAGGGGGATTTAGAAATAAATAGACTAAATTATCTAAAATGTTTCCAGTGAAAAAATGGTAAAATTGTAAAATTAAAAAAACTAGGTAGACACCTTCTATAGTGTGGTTACATACCCCACACCATGGTGTATCCCCTACAAAAATCCCTAAGGAATGATCTTCAGACCATGATTCAAGGGGACTCAAACTAAGAGGTGACATTATCTTAATGCCTCCCTATACAACAGGGTAAATTGAACATGAAACATGCATGTCCTTCCCTAAATACCAGAACATCGAACTCTCCCCTCCAAGGTACAGTGCACCTCCTTCTTACATAAACAAAAATATTGTTCTCCAACCATTTTAGTGAACCAACTATCTCCATGGAATAAATATAATTATCTTATGAGATATATAATGTTTTCACCCTTCTCTATGATGTTAACTATTGTGAACAAGTCTTATAACTCCATTTAACATCCTCAAACAACCAAAAATCATCAAAACACCCAAAAGAATCATGATAACCTAAACTCAAATAATAATAAATTCTATAGTGACATGAGGGTGACAAAATTCCCCCCACTATTCCAATTTATATATACAAAATTTCAAAGGTGAATATATAATTCAATGGAAGGATAAAACTAAAGAAAAATTCCTTGAGATGTATCCTAAAAATAATAAGATGAATTCCCTAAACAACCTCAACATAGTTCTTGTCCACAACCATAACATAAGAATATCTTAGAAGACAGAGACTTAGTATATGTATGTCCAACAATAATAACTCCTTTAAAAAGTCTGGTAATGTAAAACATCATATATATGTAGAGAAATACCAAAATAACCTCTATTAAAATAATTAATAGAAATGTAACTATAAAATCTTACCAACCATAACTAGCTACTAAGAAACCCACACAAATTACATAAAAATTTAATAACCAAAAATCTATTTTGAGGACCCCAAAACCAAGGAACATCCAAATATTATAGGAACGTGTTAATAAAATAATCACATACCCAAACATCCAAAGCATGGGGAATCTAGATCATACCTTAATATAGATAAACACAGTTCTAACCCCAGGTTATGAAACTGCCTTAATAGGTAACATGATCCACGCTTGTGGAACATCGACACATGGTGATCTTGAAAAAAACCCAACCTAGTAGCTCCCACACTCCCCACAAAAAAAAACATCTCAATTACCCATGAACACACTTGTTGCTTCCTCATGTTCAATAAATTCAACCTGAACCCACACATTGATCTCAATAAAAATCTAGAATCATAAAACAACCAACGCTTATGTAATAGAAACCAAAGTGAACCGAAGGAACACAACAAAAATTAAAACTCAAATTCTGACTAGCTAGCCAGGGAAATTATTTCCAAGCTTATCCAAACTAACCAAAATGTCATCCAAATAAAAAATAATCCAAAATACCATATTTTATAATCCCATGACTCACTACTACCCTAACAAAAAAAATTAAAAAACACTTCACATCATATTTAGAGTCAGGGTAGATTCAAGAACAAGAAAAGAAGTTTCCCGAAATGATAAACACCATACCTTTACTCATTAACATTATAGGTCACTTAATATAAATAATATGACACATCAATCTAACCAAACTATTTCTATTAAGCTACATAAAAATGTACCTACATAAAACAATTAAAAAACACAAACATGTAATTTTCCAAATTAAGAATAAACTATTCAAATACTTTCTTCCATCCCACAACTACATAGTAAGGAGCTCCAAAACATAATTAAAATGAATAAAAAAATTTGAAAGACAATATAAAATTTAACCAATCACATAAATGTACAATTTTTATATCAAAAACATTCACCATTTAATACGTTTCAAGACACTAATTGATTTATATTTTAGAATTGACTATTTTTGTAAACACACCCCAAGATGGCCAAAATCATTTTACAAATATTTCATCAACCAATTCATAAATCAAAATTCCTCTTTAATTTACTACTAAATGAATCACTTATTAAACATTTCCAAATGAATGAATTTCTTTTATAAAAAATACCTATGGTCATATTTCAAAAGAAAATTGTTTTTTCAGGAATTCCACATTAAATGAAAAAAACAAATTCAACCGCAGTCACACAAGAAAATCATTCCAAAAACCTAATCTAAAATATCATAAAACATAATCAACATATCAAAATATCAATCTTGATTCATTTCATGATATAGATAGTCACTCAAGAACCATCCCCAAATAAAGAGGTTTAAATAATATAACCCAATATGAAGCAAAACATTGTTTGACATTATAGTACGGTTTGATGTTCTAGGTTCTAATCATGAAATAGATCCTAAAACATTTCCAAAATCAAGAACATGGTCAAGATACAGTTTTTTAGGCTTGGTAAACTGTCCTCACACTTCTAATTCATTTTCTATTTTTCATCCCAAAATAAAAAACACTCATGGTAACTAAAATAGTACATATAATTAGCAAAAAAAAACATCATATGAAATATAAATCCAACAATAATAATCAAAAGTGTTACAACTTGAGATCTTATAAAATATATTTTTTTAAATATATTTAATTTTTTAATAGTTTTTGATACATGAACCCTCGAGTTTAATTGAACAATAATATAGTATACCATTATAACCTATCCATTAAATTGGAAGAGTGAATATAAATAAAAATATTTTGAAAACCTATATATAAAATGTATTAGATCATGAAAATGTATTGATAATAAGTAAACAATTTTGATTAAAGTCATTATATTCTTTAAGAATACATTTTTCAATAAAAATAGTTGTTTAAAAATTTTCATAGAATATCATATAAATAATTTTAGAAAAATTTAGAAAATTTAATTTAAAAATTTAAATTCAATTTTTACATCATTATTTCATGATTATCTTAGAGTTAATCGTTTAAATTTTTTTTCATAATACTGATTTTTCATTTAATAGTGAAAATAATTTTTTATTTTAAACTACCATTTCATTTCAAGATTTTAAAAATATACATTTTATTTTTAATGTTTTTATTCTAAAATTAGTAAAATTATATTTTTAATAATCTAGTTGATGTAATTTTAATTAATTTTATTCTAGGATTGGGAATAATATAAATTTATATCCAATAAAACATTTTTATTCAGAAAAACTACTTCTCATCACATTTTGAAAGATTAAATTTAAATTCAAGTCTACATTATTCATGAATTTAATTTGTTAAAATATATCCCATATTTTCAAAAAGATTTTCCAAATTTTTTAGTGAGGCTGCTTTAATTTTTTTCATAATGAACAATAAAAAATATTTAAAAATTGTCACCACAGTTATCATTAAAACTTGTTTAAAGTGAGGGTAGTACTAGAAGATAATGGTATGATTTCAAATTAAAAGTTTTTAAATATTATTTTATGGAAATATTTTGACCCTATACAATCCCTCATTTTAGTATGTATAAATTTTAAATCATTTTTCTTGAGTATTATATTATTACAATTAAATATTTTATGAAAATCCATGTGTGCCCTCTCCACCACTTATAAAAGGACACCCCTCCTTTATCTTCTTTATACCACATTGAAAAACCTATATCAACAATAATCATAACAATTTAATTATCAACTTTAGTAGATATAATATAGTGGTTTTATTCATATTAAAACCCTATCCTATGTGTCCAAAAAAAGGATCTAATGGAGGCCAACCAAAGGGGAGGTAATCATCCTACCCAACCAATTTCAAGTTATTTATTCTTATATATTCTATAAATATATTATATTCAAAAAATTAATAATTTTCTAACTATCATCAGTATACTTATGTTTTATTATGATTATTTAACTTCCATTATTCACCATATTTTTGATCAAATGGGATTTGATTGTGTACATCACGCATTTGTGTGGACTAACGCCTCCACATATCGATACAAATGATTTTCCATAAACAAATTTCATGGATGGATATAATGTTGGGTATAGTGTTTTTATATTATATTTATGAAACTATTTTTCTACTCCAATTTTCATATATTATCTACCATCACACTTTCTCATCTTTGGTAATATGTTAATGATTCTCGTGTTTATGTGCCTACTACCACCTCTATGAAGAAACATTATTCTTTTTCTATTTCCTATTTACATGGATGATAATGAGTATATATTAATGGTATATATATTATTTAATTTATAATTATGGTTATGTAATTATAATATAATATTTAACTTTCTTTCTTAATTTTCTTTAGAAAATGAAAACAACATTCTCATGTACATACAACATACCATCACCATTAACATTGTAAATCATTTTGATATATCTGAAATTTATAGATGATTTTAAATATATATAGTTAAAATATTATATATATATATATCTATAATGTAAAATTATTGTTATTATTAACTCATTATCAATTTATAATGACCAAAACTACAAATTCAAAACTTCCATAAAAAATAATATATTTAAAACCCAAAAATGAATATATTAATAATGATTTATTATTAAATAGGTGTTAAAATGTATTATGTTGATAATAAATGATATTATATTTTTATAAAATATTTCTTAATAGAATTATCATTACAGTAATTTTATTATATTTGAGTTTAGTGTGCTTTCAATTAAATTCAAACTTGAGATAATAGATTTATGTTTCAATATATTTTTAATCATCATTGTTTATGTTTGAATTTAAATTGATTGAAATTGCAAGACCTTTTTCTAATAAACCCATTTAATTTTATTCCCTTATGTTTATCCATGAAAAAATCAAGTAATAGTACTATTTTTTTATTTTCATACTTAGAAATATTGGGAAAAGATATTTAATAGAAATAGTCATTATTTTCTCTTTTATAGGGAATATATTTCAACCATGTCGATGTTCTAATGAAACAAATTACATTAATTTAGTTATATTATCATATTACTATTTAAATTAATTTTTACACATGATTTACTTTCTATAAATATTTTTCCAAATAATCTTCTCTTCATTTTTCAAATGAGGTACTTTTGACTTTTTTTCAAAAAATTGATAGGATTATCTATTTTAAAATACATGGAATGATCAAGATTTATCCCATTAATGATGTAACAATTATTTGAAGATTACTTTAAATGTTTCAAATTTTATTTTCAATGTAAATTATTCCAAAACGTTTTGGAAATTTTATGTTTATAAATAAGTGATTTCAAGTAGGAAATGAGTATTTTACAATGAAATAAACCAGTGATTTTTAATTATATTTTTCATTTATGATAACATCCTTTGATATTTATTAAACTTTATAGAGTATATTTTACTATTATACCATCCATAATATTTCATTGTATATTTTTTTAATTGATAATTATATTTTCTTGAAACACATTGGTTTTCCATTGGTTAAGTTATGATGATATTATGAATGTTTTATGATGTTGTGTAACATATATGAATGGATTATGATTATGTGATGGGTGGGACTATACTTAAATATAAATATAATTAATTGAGTAATTATTAAGGTTTTATGATCTTAATGTGTACATGGGAGGTTATACAAATCTTAAAATAGGGTACACATGAGGTTACCCAATTTCCTAAATAGGGTACATTAGAAGTTATCCAAAGCCTGGAGTAGGTACCTGGGATCATAAATAAATATTTACATTTTATGAATATATTGGATGGTACATTTGACATAATAAATCTATTATTATGATTATTAGACATCTTATTACACTATTTTGTTACATGATATTATATCAATGTTATATTCTAATTGCCACTATGCTTTGATTCTTTTACTATTCATATATTATAAACTATCATGCTCTATTTTGTGATTCATTTTTATGATATGTGGAAAACTATTTCTGTTTTTTAAAGGTTAATCACATGTTATCATACACTTATACTCATGTTATGTTTAAATGATCATGGATAACTCCATTATTTACCACTGTAGAGAATTTGAGCTTACCCTTACGAATATTTTTAGGTATGATTTTTCTAATAAGGGTTCTATTTGTAATGTAATTAGTGGGAGATGTTGTAAATCATTTATGTAAAAGTTTGTTATGCATCCATATTTCCAAAAACACTAATCCTTTATATCGTTGGTGTGGATCATAATATTCTATAATAAATATTCATATAATAAGATGCCATATTTATTTATGAAAATTATGGGTCATTATATTTTGTATTAATGAATTTTTTAGTTATTTTTCAAATTATGATGAAAAATATTTAGTGAGGAACCTTAGGATAAGAATATTTATAATAGAACATCTGGTTTTTTCGTATTGAATGAAGTGTGTTTTTCTTAGAAAAACCTATCTGGATAAAATATATTAGATGTAGTAGTGGCATAAATGCACCTATGGGTGAAAAATATGAGTGGGTTTGGTTTCTTATTAACTCAATCATCATGGGTTTATGATGGGTGAGCCTAAAACTAGTTACGTGAATAGTTTTTCCTAGGCATATGTTTAGGTTAGTTGTCATTATCTTTATAATTCGTTGTGAATTATTTTAAAAGATATTGACCATATATGTATTTAGTTAAAACTATGGATTCTTACATTGAAAATATGGTGTCTTTATTTAAATATCCAATGAATGATTTATTGTGATTGATCATATGATTAATGGTTCTTGATGGTCATGCAACCCATTTTGGTTTAAATAAGTGACTGACGATAGAATGCTATAGTTGAGGTGATTACTAGTTTTCTCAAATATTAAAGTACCATATTTGATCTTATTTATATTAATTACTATATATCATGAAATTTATCTAGGAATTTTAATTCCTATCCTCAATAATTAGTTTTTTAATTAGTAGTGACACGTAATAACAATATGATTGCCACATCTTAGGTCTATGATTATTGTCAGATTGATGTTTGTGAGAATGTGATTCCTGTAAATATCGTTACACTCCATTTTGTGAAATTTTATGTTATTTTGGGCATGATTATATTTATTTATATAAATACTATATATGTTTTAGAGTAAGGAAAGTTACAAATTATATTCTAAACCATCATCTGATCATCAATCAGTGTGATAATAAATATGAACATCCAATAGAAATTACATATAATGTATGGGTTTTAATTCCTAAAAAAATTGTGTTTTCATCAATGAAATTAGGGGGAAAAATTTCATATCAATTATATGAATATTGAATATGTGTTTTTTGATTTGTTTCTGGAATAATTTCAAGGCCTTCCTTTGAATCTTGAATTTTAGTTTTCAATAGATCTCATACTTGGTGCTACATCTATTTTTAAGACTCCATCTATAATGGCAATAATTGGGTTTTAGAAATTAATGAAGTAACTCCAAAAGAATATTTATAGGGTGATCATTCATCCATTCACATCACATTGGGTGAACTAATTCTTTTTTCTAATAAAAATATTGATCAATGTGACACTACATTTATTAGCTAGATCATAACTAGACCACAATCAAGAATAAGTATCCTATGCCCTATACTGATGAACTTTTTTATCAATGACAAGGATCTAGATTTATTTCCAAGATTGATCATTGATAATGATGATATAAATTGACTATTAAAAGTAAATACATACCCAAAAAATCCTTCTATGTGACATATAGATACTACAAATTTATAATGATTTTATTTGTTCTTAATAACTACCCAATTAGTTTCATGGATTTAATGAATATAGTGATTAGATATTACCTTGATTATTTTATTATAGTATTTATATATGATATGATTATTTATTCTATAAGTAATTAAGAGCATTAATATCAATTGATATGTTTTCTATGGACCTTAAGAGACGATAATGTGTATGAAAAATTTTCCAAGTTTGAATTTTTGAAATAGAGTTTTTTAGTTTTGGGATGTAAAATATAAAGAAAGGGTATATCGATGGATCTATAAAATTAATAGGTTTTTGAAGGTTTTCTTAGTCCAATAATTTTGATTTATATTATTAGTTTTTAAGGGTTTTCTAGACAATATCAATATTTTTGAAAAAAAATTGAATATTATCTAATATGTTCCCTAAGTTAACTCATAAGGTAGTCAAGTTCCTTTGGGAAAATAAATGTGAGTAGAATATCATGGAACTGAAGGGTAGGTTAATATATTCAAATGTTATTATAATATCCTTCAATATATAATGTTTTTTGATCTATAGTGATTCATTGATAAAGGGAATCGGTTTGGACCTCATGCAGATTAATACAGTTATAGCTTATGTCTCATGATAATAGATGATTAATGAGAAACAATACCTAAATCATGATTGGATATAGCTCTAGTTATTTTTCTAAAAATTATATAGATACATTATCATTATGGAGAATGGTTTCACACATATATAGAACAATAAATTTAAATGTTTTTTTACTCTGAAAGAGTTAAATCAGCACCATAGAAGAAGGTTGGAGTTCAATAAAAACTATTATTTCTGAAAACATTACCATCCTAGGAAAGATAATAATGTGGAAGAAGTTATTATTTAAAAGTATCATGTAAAATTTACAGATGAAGTGTTTAAAAAAGGATCCAATATTTCTTGATTTTTAGTGGATGGATGTGAAAATCATGAATGAAGTGGAGAAAATATGTCTTTCTCAAATTAGTTTTCAATCATCTATCAATGTGAAGATCAAAGAGGCGTATAAGTAATATGTTGAGCTATAAAATAAGTTGAGAACTATTCCTAATATAATCCTTTATTATCATGTATTTATAAGGTTAACAAAAAACTTTTGTGTTCTATCAATACCTGAGTTGAAGAAGGAATTATTGGATAAAGGTCATGGTTCATCATTATCAATTCATCCAATAAGTATGAAGATGTATATATATATAATAGTGTATTGATGGTGATATAATGTGAAAAGAGATATTATAGGGTATGTATCTTATTTCTTGGTAAGTCATCTTATTAAGGCTGAGAGATATAACTTTACAAGATGTTACAACCATTACCTATAATAGTGTTGAGATGGGAAAACAAAACCATGGATTTTGTCATCGAACTCCACAAAATTTCTAAAGTTCATAATACTATTTTTTTACAGTAACTTACACTTTATTCCTATGATAAAATATTTATATCTTGATCATTATTCCAAAATACATACTAAGGAAGGGTTAAGGATTCCTATAGTACTATATTCTATTGTATCTAATCATGATCTGAGGTTTACCTAGATGATCTCACAATGAATTTAGAAATATTTGGATTTTGAGTTGTGTTTCACCACATATTGTCATCCTCAATAAACTTTTTAGTCTAATATAATCTTTAAAACACTAGAGGATATGCTCATATATTGTTTTGTGGATATCAAAGGTGGTTGGGATCAAAACCTTCCTCTAGTCAAGTTTTTTAACAAAACTATCTTTCACTCGAGCATTCAGATCAATCCTTATGAATCCCTCTAAAGAAATAAGTGTATAACTAAAAACTAGTTGGTTGGATTTTGTGAAATAAATATGTTTTTACTTAAGAAAGATAAGGTAATGGTAAAGAAATTTAGATCCATTCTTCTTCACATCAATGCATAAGATATTTTCAAAAAACATTATGCAGGCAGTAATTATTGAAATATGGAATTTAAAGTTTATGGGAATATATTCTTAATAATGTATCCAGGTTATAAAGTTATCAGATTAAAAAATTAGGAAATTTTGATCCCTACGTATATTTTCCCTTTAGATATTCTTGATCGAATGGTGATGGTATATTATCCCTTGGTGCTTCCACCAAACCTCTCTCGTGTTCATGATGTGTGCCGTGTATCTCCTTTGAGGAAGTGCATACGTGATCCATCAGAATAACTGAAAATATAGTTTTTACCATAAGATAAATATTATTCCTTTAAATAACAACTAATTCAAATATTGTATTATAGAGAAAATGTGTTATAGAACAATACTGCTTACCTGGATAAAATCTCTGGAAGAATAAAACATTTGAAGCATCTACAAGGAATCCTGAGGATGGGATAAAATATATATATCTCCATTTTTTAAATAGAGTGATTGAATTTATTGGGTGGGTTTTTTTAAGGTGGGTAGAATTTAAAACCACCTTATTTTTTTATATAATTATTTTTTAATAAATTAAATTTTTCAATAACTTATTATATAGGGAACCCAAAGTTGAAATGAACAATAATATAGTATACTATTATAACCTATTTCATAAATTGGTGGTGTAAAAATAAATAAATTCTTTTAAGAAAATTATGTATAAATTTTTATAAAAAGAATATATATTAATAAATATGTACTCAATTTTTAGTAAAGTCATTATATGACTCAGAAATTCTGGTTTTCCTTAAAATGGTTTAAATTATTTTTTCCTGAGAGAATAAAATACTTTTTCTGATATTTTTATAAATTTTATTTAATAAAATGAAATTTATTTTTGAAATCAAATTTTCGAAATTATATGAGGGTGATATTTTGAGAATTTTATAAAAGGGTTGATTTATCATTGAATAGAGAGAAATACTGACATTTATTTACAAGTGTCCTTCCATTTCAAGATTTTTAAAAATTATAATTTGATTTCAAATTATTTTAAAAGTGTGATTAGTCATTTTATATTATGAATAATCAAATTAATGTATTTTTCATTAATTTTATGTTTTATTTGGGAATATAAACTTATTATTATTGAGAAATTTATTTCCTAAAAAACAATTTTTCATCTCATTTTGTCAGTTAAGATTTAAATTAAATACTACCAACTTGTTGAATTGAATTTTATAAAATGGATTCCATTAATTGAATCAGATTTTCCAAATTTGTTAATGAGTCCACTTTTATTTTTTTCAAAATTAATATTAAAAACAATAAAAAACAATACTATGGTTATAGTTAAAAGGGGTTTACTGGGGGATGTTAAATTCCGAGATATAGGTAATTTTTATAATTAATCTTATTAAAATAATATTATATAGCCATATTTTACCTCATAATATCCCAAAATCTAGTATCTATACACTTTTATACATTTTCCTTGAGTACTATTTTTTTATATTTGTATCTTTTATGAAATTCTAAGTGTGTCCTCTCCCCCACTTATAAAATGACACTCATCATTTCTATTATTTACTCCACTTTAATACGTATAGATCAACCAAATCCATTACAACTATCTTATAACATTCCATATCAATTAATTATAGGTTCTCCTCTTCTTAAAAGTCTATTTTAAGGGTCTTTAATGAATAATCTAAAGGGGTTCAACTGATGGAGAGGAAATCATCCTTCCCGACATCATTCAAATAATTTCTTGTTCTAACTCTTCTATATGTATTTTATTCATCATAAAATTATAATTTTAGTATTCAAAATATAATAAAATTTTATTATTATGATGTTGTTATAATTATTCATCTTCTTTTCCATCAAATGGATAGTGAATGTATACCTTTTTTGTATATGTGGACTACCACCACCACATAGTTATACAATTCATTTTCCATTACCGTCATTCAGGGATGGTTATTATGATGGGTTTAAATTTTACCTATGATATTTAAGAAATAATTTCTTTTTATAGGCTTATAATACCTTATCTTATTTATTAACATCTTATCTATTGCAAGATGATGTCTTCACTCATGCGTACGTGTGGACTACCACCTCCACAAAGTGATGTACTATTTTTTTCATTTTTACTTTATGTGAATGGTAATAAGTATTCATTTAAGGTATATGTATATATGTTAAATCAATTATATAAATTTAGTTTTTATGCTATAAAATAAGATTTCTCTTTATTTCCGTTATTTTATTACAAAATGTAAACAACGTTCATGTCTAAATACATCCTACCATCTTCATGAACTATTTATATTGTTTTTGAATATATTTATTTTATAAATGATTATAAATATTACTAAAATGAATATATAATATTTATATCAAAAATATAATTTTATAGTTGATGTAACCATGATCATTGTACAATGACTAGAGCTAAATAAACAAAATAACCACAAAAATTGAAACAATTGACACCTAGAAATGATGATTTTAATAATGAATTATTAAACTAATGGGTGTAAAAAATTTATAATTGGATTATATATGATATTATAATTTTGTAAAAAAATTTGTATATAATTTTAAAACATTTAAATTTATTAAATATTATGTTATATTACTTTAAAATCATGTTGAACTTGAGGTAAGATATTTAGGTTTCAATCTCATTATAAAAAGGAATGTAGATGATTTAATTTCTATTGAAGAAAATTAGATAATTATTTTCTGAAAAACACATTTCATTTTCTCCCTATTCTATCCCTGTAATTTTCAATTAATGGTATAATTTTCCCTTATTTTTAACTTAAAATGACCAGGAAAATGTTTTAAAGAAAAACTAACTTTATTTCCTCTTTGGTCAGGAATCACTTTTCTTGATGTCGTAGTTTTATTTTAAATATTTTCTAGTATATTTTTTCTATTCTCATAAAACATTTAAATTAATTTATCCCCATTTTTTATTTAAAATAAAAAAACTAAAAATAATGTTATTATCATTTTCTAAATGTATATTTTTTACTTTTATCAAAAAACTATGAAAGGAGTATTATTTAACAAACATGATAAGAACATAATTTCCCACTATCATTATAACGTACTAATTTGAAAATTCCATTTCAAGGTTTCAATTTTATTTTCAATGAAAATTATTTCATTAATATTTTTAAAAAATATTTATTTCAAATATTTGATTTCATGATGAAAATTGTATTTTATTAAAGAAATGTGCCTATTACATTTTAAATACATTTTTCATCTATGATAAAATCCTTTGATATTACTTATGCCAAAATAGGGATATGATCTAGAGATACTATACTTATTATTTATCTAGATGGATTTTGATTTTCATGATGAGATGTTTATAAATTTTGTTTATTTTTTACGAGTTAAGATATGATGATATGATGATTTTATATAATCCTGTGGAATATATATGAATTTATTATGACTATGTGATAGGTGGTAAAGAAATTATATATCCCTTTAATGAATTCGGTAAAGATTAATATTCGATGAGATCAAAGGGTATACAAGGGGTTATCCCAAGCCTGAAAGAGGGTATATAAGAGGTTATTCTAAGACTAAAGCAGGTACACGGGTACTTACCCAAGCCTAAAATATTATGAATTACTTGGTGGATATCCTTAACATATGTTTTATATGATTAATATTTTTCCACAACTTCTTTTACACTTTTATAATGTAAGATTATGTGAATGTTATGTTCTCATGGATGATGTTCTTTGATTCATATATGACTAATGTTATAAAAATTCCAAGATTTATGAAATGAATCTAGTTTATGATCTTATAATTTTCTGGTATGGTTTTACAATATTAACATATTTTTCTCAACCCATTATAGTAATTTTATTTTAAAATAATCACTTATAACTCCCTTTTTTACCCATACTGAGCATCTTAGTTACCCATTTATTATGTTTTATTTTCCCTGGGATGTGAATAAAGGTTTTAATTATGATGTGTCTAAGAAGTGAGCTAATTGAGATGTAATAAGTGGGAGATGATGTAGATCACTTATGTACCCATTTTTTATGCATCCAAGTGTCTAGGAACACTAAACCACTATGATTTTATAATTAATTGTATTTTAATGATAATAAAATTCATCTAATAAGATGATGTATTTATGTATGAAGAGTATGGTGGGATATAAAAATAGAAACCAAAATCAAAGTACCAATAGAAACTCAAGGATCAGGTTGTGTTTTCTAGAACGTCCTTATACATACATCTTGTGGGTTGAAAATACTATATCTCTAATCCTAGACCTCCTAAATAAAAAAGAGAGTGTGTATATAATCTAGTCCCTCTTTAAGACCTAGTCTTTGTTACCATTTTTATGATCTAACCTATTATTTACTACCTTGTAACTCATGTTGGTATGTTGGTAGTCTTTAACGGAATTACCAATCAATAAGGGATGAAAAAAAGTGCTTCAGTCTCAAGATAACACACTTGGAAATTATTTCACCCTTGAGAACTAATATAAATTACAAGTGGACACAACCAAGAATCTAGAATCACCGATCCCTATGTTATAAATCCATGAACAAAAAATCAGTAGATATATATTATTGAATAAGAGAAACATATAATAGTTGAATTGAATATCCAAGTCAACTCAAATAAAAATGACATGAACATACATCACAATGCTAAAATAAAAGTAATCTATGAATAAATAAAACAATTACAAAAAATAGGTGATACAAAGTTGACCTGAAATAATACAACCACCCAAGATACCATTATATAATCTCTATATAACCCACATACATTCACAAAATCCTTACACATATGAACAGAAAAAATAAATATTCAAATTGAAATAAATACTTAGGAATTTGAAATGAAATAGTATATCAACATACATACACATCCAATTATATTATCATTGAGTGTGAGATAACCTAGATTGTAGGATTCCACCACCATGTTTAGGAAATTTCTTTTATAAAAATCATCATAAACTGAAGTTTGAATGTAAGATAAAAAAATAAGTTTTTACTTTTAACTAATCATATATAATGAAAACATGAAATATACTTGTTTACTTTCCTTTTTTATAAAAATATAATAATCCTTCCTAAGTATAAGTCATAACCAATTAATAATTATCAGCTTCAAACCCAAAATTTATTTGAATTATTTAGTTTAAAATTTCCTTAAAACTATGAAAAAGTTATTTCAAACTAAAATAAACAGAACTCAACCCCTTTAAATGACTTTTCACAAACCCATTTGTCATGTAATCTTTAGAAAACAATTATATGTTCACGTTAAAAATTACACATTATAATATATTATTGAAATAGTTAGATAGTAATCCAAAAAATGATTTAGAATCAAACAAATGTTTCTTAGGAACCAATAAATCACTGAGGTATAATAAAAGTTAAATAACCATAATAATTTTTTATAAAAAAAATCAAGACTATGGGATACAAACAACCCATAGAACATTATCCCTAAAAATAATCCCTAATAGTGACAAATTATTATGGGAAACTATCATGGTTCTAATATGAATAATACATGAATTTTCTCATCAAATCACTTTCTATTTCCCTTTGTTAATCCCAAAAAAACATATCACATTCAATTTTGGTCTCACTACGCAATATTTAGATAGACCCAACTAGAAATCTTGTTTTCACACTAATTTAGCATATCACACATTTTTACCTTCAACATATCTACATAGGATCCCAACATATCAACTAACTAAGGTTCGAAAAGAACAACGAAAAATATTATTACATGATGGAAAATTAATAATAAACTTTTAAATAAATCTCATCTCATCACATACTCCCTCACAATAAATAACCCATTTCATTTAATTTATAACAAATAATCTCCTAGTAATGGAATAATGTGAAACACCCCCCCCCCCCTTTGGGCCACAATATTGATCTAGTTCAATTGACAAGGGGATATAATAAGGTTCTCACAATCATAAGAGAATCTATGATCATTTAAAATATCATTTCAACATAGACCTTTTTTCTAAATGTCGCCATTAAACAAAAATAAGACCATTATTTATTAAATCTATTAATCATTTTCCACACACCCGCCTATATATCAAAAAAACTAATAAAAACATACAACCTTTCTTCAAAAAACAAATCAATTCTAGTAACCTATTTAAAATCTGAAAGGAGTGTCGAACGCCCGTTTTTAAATCCTTGAACCCATTTATAATATCTACTTGGTATTTTTATTGAACACTTTATACACATAATAGATATGTTTGATATCATAGTTGTAAAACCCTTGAAAACCAATTTTTTATTCAAAGTGTTAAAAACTATAGAAAACTAATTATACATCAAGATATTCATACCAAATAATTATAATTTTATAATAAAAAATTAAAACATTCATTAACTTCATGTAATGCATCAAAAGTTATATTTCATAGATACACCTACCTTTATCAAATGGAAACAAGTCTTGTCCGTTGATGATAAAAACAAAGGGGTTGGATGTATCCTCATAATGACTGTAACATAAAAGTAAATACGGTAAGAATTAATTAAAACCAAAAAAATATTTCCATAAGGGAATTATGGGTTACTAGAAGAACAAACATGAATGGAATGGATGTAGAAGTGAGGGAGGATAACAACATGACTCTACCATCAAAATTCTCTTAGAAACGAAATGGTAGGGTCTTGTAATTGAATTAGAGGTATGGGACCATCATTGTGTTCATTATGAGTTGGTAATGTGAGTAAGGGGAATAAAAGGGTTAATTTCTCGAATAGGTTGATAGGGTAAAAAAGTAAAACTATAAAATTTTAAAATACAGGTAAACACCTACCAAGAGGTTGTCCCTTGCACCACACGATTGTGAACCACCCACTAGAGTCCCTATGGAATGGAATATGTTACATGGTTTATGGGGGAAAATGGTAAAGTTGTTTCTCCTTTTCTACCCACCACTATGATGAGGCCAAATTATCTTATGGTGTGGTTTTCCTTACCTAAAAAACACCATGTCACCACCTCATAGCCATGTTGAATTTCATGTCCCATGATAAGAAACATAATTCCTAATCCCCAATGAAAATCAATAAAATTTGAGTACCATTACTGAGAGAACCTTCATAAATGAGATCTATTACATGGTTACCCAACCCCATGGCGTGGATTGTTGGAAATATGATCTTCAGCTACGAAAAACATTAGAAACCACAAACACAAGAGTAACACCTTGAAGAATCGAAATAACCCAAAATTATATAATATTAAATACTATAGTGACATGGGGGTGTCAGAATATGAATATTATTTAACCTAGATAGTACAACCAGGAAACCATAGAAATCATGTCCTATCATTGATTATATTATTTTTTCAAAGAATAAAAGGGGAAATAGATCCTTCCTTGTTTAATCAATTATATTTAAATAATCCAAGAATACTCCCCACCCCATCACTTTACAAATATATATCATCTCATTATCTTTCTTAGAAACTATCATACCTCATTTTTTGTGAACTACTTAAAGTTAACTCAACCATTCACTATCCAAAATTTGGTATATGAACTTGAAATACAACTACATTAAAACCCCATTCTTCTTAACCCCCACATTTATCAAAGTTAATCATTAATGGAGTTATTTTGTTAGCTACCACTATTTGTCTAGTTTAACTTTGTGGGTGCACACTGGTGGTTTAGAGCATTTTATAACTGTAGTGATCCAAGATATAGTCCACCCATATTATTTGTTAAAACATATAATGATATATGTTCCTTATCTTCGTAAAACATTGAATTGTAAATTATTGTAAGTACCTCATATTTCCCTTAAAACATGTATCATAGGTCAACTGAGATCTAATTTATTTCTAGATTTGGTACCATTAAAACTGTTGATCCCTATGGAAGATTGTTGAATTCTTCCTATGATTGCTGTTTTAATAATCACAAATCATAAATTACTTAATCCAGTTGGATTTCTCATATACGTAATCAAAATCTCTTAGTGATTCTGTGTATATTGGTTGTATATGTTTTTATCTCTTCGTTATTGATTTACAAGTATTCTAGAAGTTATCCATATCAAAGGACAACGGTCGCACCGATCCATATCAAAGGACAACGGTCGCACCGATCCATATCAAAGGACAACGGTCGCAGCGATCCATATCAAAGGACAACGGTCGCACCGATCCATATCAAAGGACAACGGTCACACCGATCCATATCAAAGGACAACGGTCGCACCGATCCATATCAAAGGACAGCGGTCGCACCGATCCATATCAAAGGACAACTGTCTCACCGATGCTGATCAAATGAGTCACCGACGATGTCTCACCGATGCTGATAAAATGAGTCACTGAAGATGTCTCACTGATGCTGATCAAATGAGTCACCGAAGATTTCTCACCGATGCTGATCAAATGAGTCACCGAAGATGTCTCACCGATGCTGATCAGATGAGTCACCGAAGGTGTCTCACCGATGCTGATCAAATGAGTCACCAAAGATGTCTCATTGATGATGATCAAATGAGTCACCAAAGATGTCTCACCGATGCTGATCAAATGAGTCACCGAAGATGTCTCACCGATGCTAATCAAATGAGTCACCGAAGATGTCTCACCGATGCTGATGACCCACCGATCACTTGACACACTGATAGTCATAAACAGCTATTTGAATTTATTTATCTTTATTTAATCTAACCAACGGTCATATTAGGAATATTTTAAAATGTTCTATCATTTATTTAATCTATGTTTTTGGATGTCAGGGAACCGTACCGTGTACCTTAAAAAAGTAAATCATATTTTGCCGGAGCTCGTGCTTTAAATAAAGGAAGGATGTGCTACTGCGAGTGGCGTGAGACATATAGACGAATATACAGAGAGATACAGATACCACGATGTGTGCTGGAAGAACAACCAAGTTTGAATGCAAAGAGACGACAGAACATACACGAAGAACTCACTACTACATACTAGTGAAGAGCTGAGAACGTGAACATAACACAAGAGCTTCATCGACTATCTCTTCACCTGGAAATCAAGCAAACAGAAAATACTCTGTTTTTCAGACAAAAACCAGAAGAGGACTCAGAGTGAATTCTGATCAATCAAAGGAGTCCAGAACTGCATGACAATCACTAGAGCAATTCCCAAACTCTAAACATTTGCTCTGTGATTTATCTTTTTACATATTGAGCAGTGTGTGTTATATCCTGCATTTTTACACACACTGTCTCATGTACTCTAACTGGAGGATTTGTAAATCCTCACTCACCTCTCTTACATTTTGTATTTCCCACTGAAATAGTGGTAGAGGTCGTGTGACCTGAACAGCTGGTTGCTGTTGTGTTTGTTCCCACAAATAACTGTGGTAGAGGTCTTGGACCTGGACAGCTGGTTGCTGTTGTTATCCTCGATCCAGGGTGTGGATCATCTTTTTATAAAATCTTTTGAGAGGACTAAGCCTCAGTTTGAGACTGAACCTCTTGGTTATATCTGTTGTGCTATATCTTTCAAAGTTATTTTTTTATTTCGCTGCTAATTTCATCAAAACCAAAACTGTTTTAAAGTCACTTTGATAATTAAATTCGCAAGTGTTTATATCAGTTGTAAAACAGTAAGTTGATTTTAAAAGTTAATCAACCTTTCTGTTTTGATTATCTGGGAAATAATCAATCCCTTGAGAACCCAACCGAACCCTTACATTGATATAAATTCACTATATTATAATTCAGTATTTTATTTGGGGATTTTTAAGACAAAGTTTTTAAAACAGAAATTTTAATTGGAACTCAATTCACCCCCCTCTTGAGTATCCACTCCGACCAAAAATTTGTATCAGAGGAATGTTTAAAATATTTTGTACTCTGTTTTTCAACTGTGATTTTAGTTTTATTTTAAAGTTCATAAAATTTCTGTTATTTCTAAATTTTTATCTCTATAAAATCTTTTCCTTAAGTAAGCTATCATGGATAATAGAGTTCAAGGTGTTTCTACCAATAGACCACCATTTTTCAATGGCACTAACTATGCTCAGTTGAAAATCAAGATGAAAATTCATTTAGAAAGCATGGGTTTTGATATTTGGACTACTATTGAATCTGAATATAAAATTCCTACTACTGTTAGAACTACTTGGAATGAAGCTACTAAGACAGCCTACAATAATAACTGTAAAGCTATGAATTCTTTGTACTGTGCTTTAGGAGATGAAGAATTTAATAGAATATCTGATTTTAAAACTGCTTATGAAATTTGGGATACCTTAGCTATTTCTCATGAAGGAACAACTAATGTTAAGGAGATGAGATTGAATACCTATACTATTAAGTATGATAATGTTAAGATGAAGCCTGATGAACCCATTTCTGACATGTATCTTAGGTTTAATGAAATTATCAACACAATGACTTCTCTGGGAAAGGATGTTCCATAAAAGGAACAAATTATGAGAATTCTGAGATGTCTACCTGAAAGATGGAGGGGAACTTCTGTCTCAATTAGAGAATCATGTGATATTGGTGAACTACCAGTCAAAGAACTAATTGGAAAACTGATGATGTATGAAGAGGAACTCAAAGTGAACAAAGAAGAAGAAGATAAAACAAGAAGGAAGTCTGTTGCCTTCAAAACTATAACATCAAAGAATAAGGGTAAGGAAAAGCTTCAAGCTATCAATGAAAGTTCAAGCTGTGAAGACAGTGAGAGTGATTCTGACAGTGATGCTCAGATGGATCACATTTCCAGAAGATTTCAAAAGTTTTATAGGAAAAATAAGTTTTTCAGAAAGTCAAACTACAAAGGTAAGTATGACAACAAGGGACATTGGAAAAAATATTGGATGAAATCTGACAAATCAGATGAAGTTGTATGCTATGAGTGAAAAAGGAAAGGACACATAAAAGTAGACTATCCAAAGCTTAAATACAATAAGAAGTATGAATACAAGGATAACAAGTATAAGAAAGCCATGGAGGCTACTTGTAGTTCTTCTGAGGATAGTTCTAGTGAATCTGAAGTTTCTGAAACAGAACACAGAAACAAGGCGAACATGTGTTTTATGAAAAACACTTCTGAGGTAACTTCAGAAACTCCTGCTTCTAATTCATATTATTCTGGAGATGATTCTGAATGTGATAACATGTCTAAATCTGAACTGTTTGAATATTGTGATATGTTAGAAGAAACCTGTAATGAGCTGAAAGATAAATACAAAGGTTTAAAGAAACAGTATGCTTTAACTGTTAAACATAAATCTGATCTTGATATTGAAATGGAAAAGAATGCTCAGTTGATTAAAGAAAACACTGAACTAAAATTATCTAATGAGAAACTCAAGAAAGACATAGAGAAATTTACAAATGGTAAAGATACTCTTACTCAGATGCTAGGTAAGAAAATAGCACCTAGATACACTACTGGTATAGGATACCAACCTGGACAAAGAAAAATTACCCAAACTAGATTCATTCCTAAATCTGGACAGAATGTAGAAAGCTCTGGAACTTCATATGCTTCAACGAGTTATATTCATAGTTATAGATCTAATAAAGTTTATCTTTCAAAATCTGTTGATTCTAGAAATTTTATGAGACCCATTAGACAAATATGGGTACCTAAAGTTTTATTGGATAACCTGTCTGGACCCAAGAAAATCTGGGTACCAAAATCATTTCCTGTTTAAATCTATTTTGTATGAAACCTACTTAAAGAGCTCATGTAAAAAGACATGGTACTTGGACAGTGGTTGTTCAAGACACATGTCAGGAGACTTCTCATGCATTAAAATCTTAGTCAGAGTTGATAGAGGGTTTGTCAATTTTGGTGATAACTCGAAAGGAAAAATCATCGGCTTAGGCCAGATTGGTAACACTGACTTAGTACTAATTTCTAAAGTTTTATTTGTTTATGGACTTAAATACAATTTGTTAAGTATTTCTCAGTTATGTGATGATGGTTTTTATGTTAAATTTGAAAATGATTCTTGCAATGTTTTTAATTCTAAAAATGTTTTAGTATTTTCTGCTTTGAGAAATGAAAATGTTTATGCTGTTGATTTAAATTCTTTAGCTAAGAAAAATATTACTTGTTTAAATGATTTTCATAAAGAGTCTTGTCTTTGGCACAGAAGATTAAGACACTACAATGTGCATTCAATTAGAAAACTTTCTAGGAAAAACTTAGTTAGAGACCTACCCAAACTTGAATTTCCAGCAGACAAAGTTTGTAATCCCTGACAAAAGGGAAAGCAACATAAATTTTCTTTTAAATAAAAGAAAGAAGTGTCAACTTCTCAACCTCTTGAGTTGGTTCACATGGATTAATTTTGACCTTCTAGAGTTTCTAGTTTAAATGGGAAGCATTATGTCTATGTTCTTGTAGATGAATTTTCTAGATACACATGGGTATACATTCAAGATCACAAAAGTGAAGCTTGTTCTTAATTTGTTAAATATTCCAAGTCTGTAGAGAACCATAGTGGACTTAATATTAAAACCCTGAGAAGTGATCATGGTCGTGAGTTTGAAAATCATGAGTTTGAATCTTACTGCTCACACAGTGGCTATAGTCACAATTTCTCTGCCCCTAGGACACCACAACAGAATGGTGTAGTAGAAAGGAGGAATAGAACCCTGCAGGAAATTTCTAGAACTATGCTTAATGAGTATGACCTACCTATTTATTTTTGGGTTGAAGCTGTAAATACAGCTTGTTATGTTATCAATAGAGTCTTGATCAAACCTGTTCTTAAGAGGACCCCTTATGAGTTATGGAACTATAGGAAACCTAAGGTTTACTACTTCAATGTTTTTGGCTGCAAAGTCTTTATTCTTAATACTAAAGATAATCTTGATAAGTTTTCATCCAAGAGTGATGAAGGAATTTTTCTAGGTTACTCAACTTCTAGTAAAACCTATAGAGTTTTCAATAAAAGAACTAAATGTGTGGAAGAATCTGTTCACATCAAGTTTGATGAAACTGATCCACATGAACCTAAGACCTCTCTTGAAAATCTTGAAGATGGTCTCTCTAGTTTGAACCTTAATGATAAAAACAGTGGACCTGTCGTTAAAACATCCATTTCTAGAAATTTTCCAGACCCTGCTTCTATTGAACCTCAACCTGTAGATGAACCTGAAATCTTGAGCCCTACCTTTTCAAGATCAACTAGAATTCTGAAGAATCATCCTTTAGATGTTGTAGTAGGAAATATTGATAGAGGGACACAGACTAGAGCTTCTCTTAGAAATCAGGTTGACATCAAGCCTTCTTGTCACAGCTAGAACCTAAAAATATCAATGATGCTATTAATTATGAATCTTGGGTAATGGATATGTAAGAGGAACTAAATCAATTTGGAGAAAAAAAGTCTAGAAATTAGTAGAAAGACCTAAGGACACTATAACCATAGGCACAATAGGGTGTTTAGAAATAATGTTGATGAATCTGGAAACATCATTAGAAACAAATCTAGGCTAGTTGCACAAGGTTACAATCAAGAAGAAGGTA
Source organism: Viscum album (assembly GCA_963277665.1). NCBI lineage: Eukaryota > Viridiplantae > Streptophyta > Magnoliopsida > Santalales > Viscaceae > Viscum > Viscum album. Next base: position 2,118,901,031 of record OY728143.1, on the reverse strand, counting down.
TTAACTATGAGGAAACCTTTGCACCTGTAGCTAGATTAGAGGCTATTAGGATCTTACTTGCCTATGCATCACATCTGAATATCAAATTATATCAAATGGATGTGAAAAGTGCTTTTCTAAATGGTTTTATTGTTGAAGATGTTTTTGTATAACAACCACCTGGTTTCACAAATCCTTATTTTCAAAATCATGTCTTTAAACTTTCTAAAGCTTTATATGGTTTAAAACAAGCTCCAAGAGCTTGGTATGAAAGACTTTCAAACTTTCTTATTTAAAAATTTTTTTCAAAAGGAATTGCTGATCCCACTCTTTTTATAAAAAGAATTTCAAAAGATGTATTAATAGTACAAATCTATTTTGATGGCATTATTTTTGGATCTTCTAAAAATTATTTATGTACTGATTTTTCAGAAGTTACGAAAAATGAATTTGAAATGAGCTTAATGGGAGAGCTTATATATTTTCTTGGTTTTCAAATCTTTCAAACTAAAGATGGTATTATTTTAAATCAAAGTAAATATACTAAAGATTTGTTAAAACGTTTTGGTCTAGATAGTATTAAGGAAAGAGATATACTTATGAGTACCACCTGTAAATTGGATATTGATGAAACTGGTAAACCATTTGATCAAACTAATTATAGAGGTATGATTGGGAGTTTACTTTATCTTACTGCTAGTCGACCTGATATTATGTTTAGTGTGTGTATGTGTGCAAGATTTCAATCTAATCTTAAAGAGTCACCCTTAATTTCTGTTAAAAGGATTTTTAAATATCTTAAGTGTACTATGAATTTAGGTTTTTTTATCCAAAAGGAAAATCATTTGACTTAACAAGTTATTCAGATGCTGATTTTGCTAGCTGTAAGTTAGATAGGAAGAGCACATCTGGAACATGTCATTTACTTGGAAAATCGCTAGTATCATGGTGTAGTAAGAAACAGAACTCAGTTGCATTGTCTACTGCTAAAGCAGAATACATCGCTGCTGGTAGTTGCTATGCACAGATTCTGTTGATGAAACACACCTTACTGGACTATGGATTTGATTTTAAACAGGTTTCAATTTACTGTGACAATTCTAGTACGATCAACATATCTAAGAACCCTGTGTCTCACTCTAGGACTAAGCGCATTGATATCAGACATCACTTTCTAAGAGATCATTATCAAAAAGGTGATATTTCTCTAGAATTTATTAGTTATGAACATCAATTAGATGATATCTTTACAAAGCCTTTATGCTCTGAAAGAATGAATTTTATTAAACAAGAATTGTGTATGAGAGATCTGTGAAACTGATCTGCGAAACTGATCTATGAAACTGATATGTGAAACTGATCTGTGAAACTGATCTGTGAAACTGATCTGTGAAACTGATCTGTGAAACTGATCTCTGAAACTGATCTGTGAAACTAATATGTGAAACTGATCTGTAAAACTGATCTGTGAAACTGATCTGATAAACTGATCTATGAAACCGATCTTTCTTTATATTACTTTTTATTTTGTGATTAATTAACTACTTTTATCTTTATTATGGGAACCCTAAATGATGAAATAAATGATACGCGACTATTCCTATTCCCCAAATCGTTTACCTTTCATTTTTTTCCCTCCAAACCTTATTTCCTCTCTTCTCCTCCACTACGATCCTTCGAACTCCTGCTTTCCCCAGAATCGTCAAATGGCTAAGCATAAGAGACTGAGCAAAGGATCAGAAAGTCCTGAACCTTCAAAGCGTGCTCGAGGTGAGTCGAGTAATACCACTCAAAGATTAGTAAATCCGAACCTGGAAACTCGGATTGTTGTTGTAGAATAGGAATTCAGCTCCGCCTGGCTTTTTACAAGTAAGTCGCTATTGCTACAAGTTTTAGATTTTCAAGGATGGAAAGCCTGGTTCTCAGATAACACTCGTGTATACTACCCAAATCTAGTGCATGAGTTTTATATAAATATGCAAGTTACTTTAGATGGTGTCGAGGCTGCCAGAATTTCTTCTATAGTGAAAGGAAAGAAAATATATTTTTCTTCTAAACAATGGGCTGAATGTTTGAATGTACCCCACGAGGGTCGGTAGGAGGATTATGCTGGAAACATTCCTCCAACCACTGAATATTTCTCTTATGAGTTAGCATTAGATCTTTTGACTGGAAACAGAGAGTCAAGGAGAATCATAGCATCAGAGCTGGATGGTGAATGTAGACTTCTATTTAAGTTTATTCAGCACTAAATTTGCTCCAGGAAAGGGGATTTTGCTGCTGTAAGATACCAGGATGTTTTTCTATTATTTTACTAAAGACCCATTAGAAGATCAATTTGTGTAGATATCTAATGGTGCACATAGCTGGAATGGTGAAACCTTCTAAGGAATCCACTGCCCTGTTCTATCCCAAAATGATCTCTGCTGTGTTAAAGGGTCTGGAATGTGTTGATGAAGCTGATGAGATAGCTGAATCTGATAGTGCTTTTTGTATTACCAAAGAAATTTGTAAACGGATGAAAATAAACTGGAACCCATGGAAAAACTGATGGGTTGCTGATGAGGAAAAGTTGTATGAATCCTATAATCCCACTGATCATAGAAAGAGGCCGAAGGGTTTGAGAGACCCTGGTTTGAAATCAGATGAGGAACCACTTTATTCTAATGATGAAGAAGAAGTAAATGTTGAAAGGAATAAAGACATTGAAGAGTCTGGTAAACAAGGGATGGAAGACACTGAAACAGAAGAAGGAAGTATATCACCTCCTGATTATAGGAGTGATCCTGATACTGTGAGTCCTAAGAGAAGAATAGACTTTGGATCTACCAGTCTACCTTTACCCTTACCTGAATCAGAACCAGTTCTTGGTGACGAAGAAGCTAGTGACACTGAAATATATGACAGTGATGTTTCTGTGAAGAATGTAAATGAGAATGGAGATGATGATGATAATGATGATGATGGTGATAACCGACCAGTGGATGGTCTTGTTGTACCTCCAACGGAAACACATCAAACTGTACCAGAAACAGATGCCAATGGCAAGAGAGAATCTCTTGAAAATAGTGGAAAATCAAGTTATGATAAACCGAAATATACTCTATGTGCTGCTGTCTGGGATGATTACCCTGGCTTTGCTATTTTGGGTTTGAGGTATTCTGAAGAAGAAGAAGAAGAATCATAATCTACTGCAGTTATGATGGAAATCCAAACAGTTGAGGCAAGATCTTCTCATGTTGTTGATGCTGCAGGTGCTCATCTACCTAGTTCTACTGTCTCTCAGTCTGATTTTGGCAAGTTCAAAAGGGAGTTTCTTACTGCTGTGAGAGACACAGTTAGAGAAGAAATTTCAAATGCAATTACACCAGACCTGGCCAATACTGGTGAGTTTATTGGCAGGAACATAGCCTCTCTAAATCAGCTTCTGAAGGATCTACAATCTGGGTTAGTTTCTTTATCCAACGAATTTAGATCCACCATCTCCGGTATGATGGAAGTGTTGAGAAATCTGATTGAACATCTTAAGATGTCTGATCTGAGAAAGTTGAAGGCTAAGATAACTCAGATAGTTTCTCAAGCCAGTACAGCCAAAGTAACCAAGATCACTACTCGTGAGCTAGAGGCTCTAAAGTAGATTGTGCATGATGAATTGGCCGCCATTAGGCAAGTACTTGATTTAGACTCGTTGAGGAAGATGAAGGAGCACAGTGATCACATTTATAAGATGGTAACAGTATATTCATCAGATGCAACTAAAGCTCAGAGAGAGGTCAAGGAAAAGGTTGATCACTACATTTCAAAAATCTATACCAAGCATGATATGACCGCGAATTTCAAAGTGTTAGATGAAAATCTGAGACTACCTCCAGTCACTCAAGATTTCAAGACTCAAGTTCGACAGTTGCAACATTTCACTCCAACCTTGGAACGGTTCATGGAAAATAAGGATGATTTTGAGAAGGCTATGCAGTATGGTGCAGAAGTTATTCATAATTTCATAAATCTTTTGAAGACTTATCTGAATGCACAAGCCACTATCATTGTGCTTCCTACTGCTGACCCTATCGGTGCCTCTGATGTTGCTCCAAATCAGATCTATGTTGCTCAAGCTCTCTCTCAACTCCGACCAGTTCCTCAGCAATCTTCTCAACCAGCTCCTACAGCTCCACAGAAAATCCCGGTGGCATCCTCTCCTCCAACCTCCAGAGTCATCTTTTCACCGTTTCAAATTCGCCTAGTTCAACCTGCCTCCAAGCCTTCCAACTTACCCACCATTGATCCTTCCGACAAGGGAAAAGCCCTGTTACACCCCCCGTAATAGTTGTGTGTTGTTGTCGATAGGGTGAACCCTGTTGTGATTGTACTTTGATGTCTTATAAACTTTATTCTCTTTTCTTTTTATTCTCACTGCTGCCTTCTTTTAATCTCTTCTTTATCTGTTTTTCCCTCCTTTTTGATTATCCCAAAGGTGGAGAAATCTGTATATCTATGGATCCATGAGAGATATGGGGGAGATGGGAGAAATCTGTATATCTATGGATCTATGGGAGATATGGGGGAGATTCATCTCTATAGGGGGAGATTTTTATATTTTTATGGCAATGCTTGCATAAGTATTTAAAGGCCTAATTTCAGAGGGAGATTTATATCTCATTATGTTTTTATTCTTATTATCCCTTATTATTGATGATATCTTATATTTATTAATGGCTAATCTTTGTGATTGGCTAAAAGTTGTGATTATCAAAAAGGGGGAGATTGTTGAGCCCTCTGGAAGATTGTTGAATTCTTCCTATGATTGCTATTTTAATAATCACAAATCATCAATTACTTAATCCGGTTGGATTTCTCATATACGTAATCACAATATCTTAATGAATCTATGTATATTGGTTGGATATGTTTTTATCTCTTTGTTATTGATTTATAAGTATTCTGGAAGTTATCCATATCAAAGGACAACGGTCGCACCGATCCATATCAAAGGACAACAGTCGCACCGATCCATATCAAAGGACAACGGTCGCACCGATCCATATCAAAGGAAAACGGTCGCACCGATCCATATCAAAGGACAATGGTCGCATCGATCCATATCAAAGGACAACGGTCGCACTGATCCATATCAAAGAACAACGGTCACACCGATCCTCATCAAAGGACAACTATCTCACCGATGCTGACCAAATGAGTCACCGAAGATGTCTCACCGATGCTGATCAAATGAGTCACCGAAGATGTCTGATTGATGCTGGTCAAATGAGTCACCGAAGATGTCTCACCGATGCTGATCAAATGAGTTACCAAAGATGTCTCACCGATGCTGATCAAATGATTCACCAAAGATGTCTCACCGATGCTGATCAAATGAGTCACCGAAGATGTCACACCGATGCTGATCAAATGAGTCACCGAAGATGTCTCACTGATACTGATGACCCAACGATCACTTGACACACTGATAGTCATAAACAACTATTTGAATTTATTTATCTTTATTTAATCTAACCAATGGTCAGATTAGGAATATTTTAAAATGCTCTGTCATTTATTTAATGTGTGTTGTTGGATTTCAGGGAACCGTACCTCGTACCTAAAAAAAGTAAATCATCTTTTGCCGGAGCTCGTGCTTTAAATAAAGGAAGGATGTGCTATTGCAAGTGGCGTGAGACATATAGATGAATACACAGAGAGATATAAATACCACGAGGTGTGCTGGAAGAACAACCAAGTGTGAATGCAAAGATATGACAGAACTTACACGAAGAACTCACTACTGCATACTAGCGAAGAGCTGAGAACGTGAACATAACACAAGAGCTTCCTCGACTGTCTCTACACCTGGAAATCAAGGAAATAGACGATACTCTGTTTTCCAAATAAAAACCAGAAGAGGACTCAGAGTGAATTCTGATCAATCAAAGGAGTCCAGAACTGCACGAAAATCACTAGATCCATTCCCAAACTCTAAACATTTGCTCTATGATTTATCTTTTTAGATATTGATCAGTGTGTGTTATATGTTGCATTTTTGCACACACTGTCTCCTGTACTCTAACTGGAGGATTTGAAAATCCTCACTCACCTCTCTTACATTTGGTATTTCCCACTAAAATAGTGGTAGAGGTCGTGTGACCTGAACAGCTGGTTGTTGTTGTGTTTGTTCCCATGAATAACTGTGGTAGAGGTCTTGGACCTGGACAGCTAGTTGCTGTTGTTATCCCCGATCCAGGGTGTGGATCATCTTTTTATAAAAGCTTTTGAGAGGACTAAGTCTCAGCTTGAGACTGAACCTCTTGGTTATATCTACTGTGATATATCATTCAAAGTTATTCTTTTATTCCACTACTAATTTCATTAAAACCAAAACTATTTTAAATTCACTTTGATAATTAAATTCGCAAGTGTTTATATCAGTTGTAAATCAGTAAGTTGGTTTCAAAAGTTAATCAACCTTTCGGTTTTGATTAACTAGGAAATAATCAATCCCTTGAGAACCCAACCGAACCCTTACATTGATATAAATTCACTACAGTTTAATTCAGTATTTTATTTGGGGGTTTTTAAGACAAAGTTTTTAAAACAGAAATTTTAATTGGAACTCACTTCACCCCCCTCTTGAGTATCCACTCCGACCAAGAAAAACAGATGGTATTATTAATGGAAAATTCTCCCTAGAAAGCTTCTTCATGACTTGAATCTTTTCTTTTACATATAGATATATTCATTACTCTATTTATTGATCAAATTCTTCAAAAAGTATTATTTTTTCATTAGGTTCAATCCCTTGGAATCGATATCTATCAATGATGGTTCTAATGAGATAGAAATGTCTTTTTCCATATCCATGTTTAACATCATTTTTTATGGAAACCTTTTACATGCTCATAATCCACATTATAAATCAGTTCTTCATTGTTAATATATATAAGTTCGTCTCTAGTTGTGATGAAACGATGAAAAAATATGATAAAGACCTCCCTTTCTTCTTCCATATCAATAATTATTAATTATGTTAAAAAATGAACTTCCCGACATTTACCAAATAATCTTCTATAATATCACAGTGGTATTTAACTGATCTATTCAACAATAATAGTTCCACATATGTGTGTATTGAATTAATCAATATGAGAATCTTGGAATTATTTAGGGGATTCAGAATAAAAGTAGAACTAAAAACATTAAATTCTTTATAAAATTGTGGAACTCATTAGGGTATGTAATTAAAAAAAATATCAAGACATATAGATTTGGAGGGATCTTCCTTGATACCATATCTAAGAATTATTCACTTAGGAAAATTACACCCAAATCATCAAACTAATTCTTATTTCAGGGAAAATCTTTAATTAACTTCTAATGAGGGAGTGTTTTTTAAATTCCCTTCTAAATTTATATATTGATGTTTAGTTTCATGAATATTTCCATAAACATATTATATTACCCATGAAATTTACCATGGAACACCCTTTCTGGAAAAAGGAGAGGTGGCCAGTACGGCAGAACATTTCTTCTTCTTCAATGACTTTCCCTCTTGAATTAATTGTGTTGGGTTCCCAATATAATTTTCCATTCCAATATAAAATTATTTCTCTTGTCGGGAATTATCCATTATTCTTCCATTTTATTGGCTCACATCCACCCTTTATAGCTCTCATCCACATTAAAAACAGATTTTATTGGATTTTGTCTCTTAGAATTTTAGTTTTACCTAGAACTATAATGGTAATCTCGATCGATTTATAAGAAATATATCTAAACCATGTATCAGTGTTTCTGAGAAAAACTTATTTAATTGAACATTAGTTTTCATGATTTTTTCATTGTTTTTCAATATAGCCATGGGACTAGTCAATTGTTTTGATGTACTTAGTATCCAATTCCTATAAATATGGTAAGGAATTTGTATATTGTGATGTAAAATATTTAAGATGAAATAATGGTTGATCACATGGAATTCTAGTATGGTGAGACTAGGTACATTAGTCCTTATCCAAAACCTAGTGAATCTATATTTTAGATGGTATCATTCCCTTTACCATTTCTACAGCATTGGTTTTTATAAAATGTCCTCATTCTATATATGTACTATTTTTTGTAGTAGTGCTGAGACCATTTATATTTCAAAAAATTCACCTCACCCGTTAACGAGTCATAATCTCTAAATTGAAAATATTGAATGTTGTGATGAACTCGTTAAATTCTAATATATAAAACCTAAGGATTATCTAAAGGTGATCCTTGATCACAGGTTTTCAAAATATCTCTATCTTCTTAGATGTATCCATTAGTTGATAATGCATCTTAGCTATCACATCAAGTTTGTGTGATCTCTATATAATATATCTTCCCTCATATTTCCACTAACTTATATTATTAGATAATTCCTGAAGGGTGTTTTTGGATTCATTGGGGCTCTTCATTAATAAAACTCCTCCAACATATTTTTTGAACAATTATGTTGAGTTATTTTATAGATGGATGTAAAAGTATGAAACTTATTCCACAAAGTATATCATTGATGATGTAACTACCACAGTAACTACTTGAATCTTTCAAAATATTCATAAGTATACCCTTCATCTTTTTTGAGTGAGGTTTTGAATATCACAATAGAGTTTTACAATATTTAATAGTAGAAAATATTTTCCCCAAATATTCATGGGATCTCATTAGATATTTTGATGAATCTAGAATGATATGACTCTATCCACTCTTTAGATTGATCCATATGTCATAATGGGAAAGATCTAATCCAAATGGAATTGTCTGAGACTCTATTATTCTTTAACATATCATAAATATTATAAATGTTCAAGGGATGACTATAAATATAATTTATTTTCATACACCTAACATCATAATATCAATGATCACTTATAAAGTGATTGGATTTAATGAAAAATTGCCTTCTTGAATTGGATCTCTAAAAAAATATATAATTTCTCCTCCAATGGATGTGAGTTCATAGTTTATTATTTTCGTCACTTTGTGCATGTTTTTTTAATCCATTAGGATTAAATAGCTCTTCATTTGTGACTTGGTAACCTTTATTTTGTTCATCATTTATCTTTTGGTTTGTGAAATGAACCATTTGATCTATGGATAAATTTTTAAGGGACTAAAAAAACATTCCATCCATGATCCCGTTTGGTGAGATTCGCTCATATAACTGTAATCTTCCACAAGAAAAAAACACCCATGACTATGAAAAATAACCAAATTTAAAGATTGCAGGGGTATGTAAAATAATGAAACAATAAACCAAAAGGCATATAGGATTATTATTCTACCATAATTAGAAACTACACTAAAAACATAACATACTCATGTGCATAGTCAACTCATGGAGGCATTTGTATGAGTTTCGAATTTAAAGTCATGGAATCTTAATCACTAATATTTTATAGTTTTAGTTAAGAGATATTTAGTCTAGAGGTTGAAAAATAGTCAACATATAAGATCTTATTCCAAAAAACCATTATAAATTATATTTTGATGAAAAGGGTGAATAATAATAGGTGTAACAATGAATGATGGAATGAAGGTTCATATGAGTGATGGTTTATAGATATGTGTTTTTCTAGACTGAAAAAACTACTAATGGAAACTAACAATGGTGATTTAGTTTCACAGGATATATTCCTAAGGGCTATGATAAAATTCCTCATTTTAATTAATAGAGGATAATAATATAGTTACTTTTTGAGATAAATATTTCACCTGTTTAGTTACAGTTGGAAATATATACACCAGTTTGTTACCTTATTCAAGCTAATCAAGTGAGTCCTGAGTTTATTAGGTTTAGTGACAAAGAAAAAAAGTATATTTATGATTTTATCTTGATCTCCCACTCTCTTATACCATGTTGTTATTCATCCAAAAATAGATATTTATCTATCTAATTGATGAGGAAATAAAACAATTGAAGTAATAGAGTAGTAGTATCCATCCATAAGTGATAATTTATTATGATTAATCATTCTAGTCAAAAAATTAGTGCTCTTACTACTGATTCACAAAACAATAGAGTGAAAAATCACTTGGAATGAATTTTTCATTAAACATAAGTTCCAATGTTATATCAAGGGATTAGATAATCATGATAACTTAAAGAAACAACTAAAAAATATGGAATAAAAAAAGGATGATTCTTTACTACCATGATATGTTAAATATTTAATTAGAAATAAGAAATTGTTGGTTAATAACACTATGAAATTTTTACAATTTCTCCACAAAAGATCTGTTCAGGAGTTCCTTTTCTTCCAAGTCCCCTTATTTGTTCCGAGTGTTTCAAAATTTATACCACTAACAATTGAGAAGGCACAACGAAAATAGTCTAAAACCACCAAGGAAAAACCAACATGTATGTGGCATAGAGAAATTTAAACCATTAATATCCAAAAAAAAATTTATTAGTTACATGTCAAAATGTTCTTGATACAGTCTAGAGACTAAAAAATATTACATAAAATTTTAGTCCTCCAAAGATAATGACCTAGACACATAGGATAAATCCATGTGTGGATAAGATATATTTTATCATTAGAGAGAGCAATGATGTGGAAGGGTGCCAATAATGTGAATATTAGGTACCCAAAATATAACACCATTTTCAAATTATAACCCTCCAATAAATAGGTGTTATTATAGTGTGTTGAAATTATTCCTCCCATGTTCTAAGTGTATATTATAATTTCAAAATGTTCACATGGTAGTTTACTTCACTATGTCATGGAGTAATTTTTTGTTGACCACATTGAACTTCCTATTAGAAGGGCTCTCCATTGTCAACTTTCACATAGAAATGACATAGAATATGAGTACTACTAATTCTTATCCATTCTATGAACTCCTCTTCCCAATTTTGACCAACTACTGAATATCCTTCCTATATAATCTTCTCCTCCCCTAATACTCAACCCCTTTACCACGGTTGATATTGGATAGTGAATTTGTTCCTAGGATGATCTTCTATAGTTCATGGGTGATTTGGCACCTTTCATTCTATTTTTTACGTTAATTTTAATATATTTGATGATTTTAGAATTTAGACCATGGTGTAACCATACAATATATATTTAGGATTAGTTTATAGATGAAATAGTGTGGCTTCATTCCATAGTTACATCATGGTTTCTCCTCAGTTTCTATTTTTCAACTACCTTATTCCCTGTACCACATCATAGAGTAATGGAAATTTCCTCATCTTATATACTATTATAAAAAAACAAAACTCCAAAAATTATAATTATATAAAAAACCCCCATAAATCATTAAAATCACATAAATATCCCATTCCTAATTCATAGAAAATACAAAAATGGTGGGAAAAAGATGTGAATATTGATGATTTAATATAATTTTTTCTCACAAACTCACTAGAGGAATTTAAAAACATGAAAACATTTTACGTTTTACTATTTCATCAATATACTTTATTCTACACATAAAAAATTATTCATTCAAACCATCTTTGTTTCATTGATTATCTTTTTTATGTTCTCAATTGATTTCATGAAATTGGCTTTATCATGATAATTTTGGTCAATTATGGTCACTCGTTTCATTATTTCATGTTTCTACTTACATTGTCACTAGTGTATATTGAGTGGAAATTTAGAGAGAGATTTCCCAATTATTCATATAATGAGATAAAGCTTATTCAATTCAATTTATCTTCTAGAGAACGCTTTATCTCTTATAGGAACTAATTTTCAAGAGTGAGGAACCACTTTTGATCATCCAGAAGAAATCAACTAACAGAATATTCAATCCAAAAAAATATTTATCCCTTAGAACATCGTTGAACTATGTAACTCCCTATCATGTTTATTGAACTATATTTTGAGAATAAAGTACCACCTTACTCACCACACTGGTTCAAAACCTAAAAATAATCAATAAAATTATAGAACTAATCATTTAAGACTAATGAAAATTAAATAAGTAAAGGAAAAGAACACTTATATTTATATGGTTTAGACCCAAGTATTTCAAAAATGTGAGAAAAACTATTGTATTTATATAAAAATAATAAGTCAAAAAGGATTATAAAAACCCCTAAGATACAATTGATATCAGTATAATTTATATTCCACATCATAATTCCACATGTACAAGTTGACATGCCTCACTTTTATATTGTTTCGTAGGTAGTCATCCATTAACAGTGACCTCCGATCATTGTGGATGTCGAAATATTTTCCATTGTGATAATCAATCAATTATAGAAACTCCATATATGGCCACCAACCACCACTTTTCCTCATAAATACCACATGACACATGCATCTTATCATTTAAGGGAAATATCTTCCAATCAACCTACCAACCACTAACGGTTTCCACTGTCTCGACATTAAACCTCAAAATAAGACATCAATATGAGATTTAATTTCAAGTAAAACTATTAAAGTTATTAAAACATGATTCACTTTCCATATAATCTCCAACAAGATATAAATTTTTATTGATTAATGAAAACACTCTAACACATTGTAAACACTCAGATATTCAACACTAATAATGGTTTTTTCGTTCTAACACATTCAATTCACCCAGGTTGTACTAAGGATAAATGATTCCTCAAACATTATTTGACTAATATCTTGGAGAAATTTTTTACTATAAACCGCTTCCAATATATCTTGTTCAACTATAACATTATTTCCTACAAAAAATATGAAGTGATACTTCATGGTCATGTGTTTTTCATTAATGAAACGCCAAATTAAAATAATTGTCATTTTCACTCTAAATAAAATAGAGTAAAACTCTCCACTCCAAGAAACATTTGGGTTCTTCCACCAAGTAAACCTACTATATCAATGTTTTTTTGACTTTCATTTCTTCTACAAAATTAACTTCCATTGGGGCAGAGTAACAATTGATTACAATCACAACATCAAGCTAACATTCATTCCATTATAGGTGAACAAAAAACTAGTTATACACTTATATATTTTTGAATCACTTACAAATTCATCATCATTATATCCTTTCACCTAATAATTGATAAAAAATACATGATTTTTATCTTATGATCCTTTAAGATTTAAAACAATCCACTTCATGGCATCCTAAAGTTCATTCCCTTGATTTTCCATGAACCAAATAATGACTAACACTAAAAAATAAATATTCAGGTGAGTGAACACTACAACGTAAAATAGATTACCAAATTTCAATGAAAATGGATATCTCACCATATACTTCACCAAATTATGTATTTTTATAATTTTCATTGGATAATTAGAAGTTTACGGTCATTGGATTTAAGATATTTCTATATCTAGCCATCCTAAACATATTGATGACCTTATATATGTAGTCCCATTGAGATAAAACAATTTTCAAACATTATTATTTATTCCAATATTTATTCCCAAAATCATTTTACCCTATAAAATAACTTTCATCTAAAATCTTTCTGAAATAAAATGCTTTATCCCTATGATTCTGTTAATTTATAGACAATCCAACCATATGTCATCCATTTATTAGATAAGTATGATGAATTTTCAATCCATTCATACTTTTAGGTGGAAAAAAATAACTTTACTACTTTAAGTTCAACCATTCTCCACCAACAAAGCATCAGATTTCTAATTCCACTACGTTAGTGCCTACTTCATACCAAATAAAATCCTATTTAGTTTTCACACCCATCTAATATTGAACTATATTATGAAACTTTCTGGTTAAATTATGAAAATTTATTACTATAAATTATCATTAAAATGGTTGTATTTACATCTAATCATTCTTTATATATATTCTTATAATAATATTCTTCCTTTAAATTGAACACTGACTTATTTTATAGTGCTTTATTATTTTATAATAACAAATTAATATCTCAAGTTCTATTGGAATCCATTGAATAAATTTCCCCATTCATCATTGAATATTTCTTTCAAGAATCATTAGGAGAGTCTACGTCTTCTTTGATTTTTTGATTCCACGTTAACTGTTAGAGGTAGGAAGTTTATGTTAGCTTTGAACTAAAAAAACTAGTTTTTTGACCATGATAAATAAAATTAATACATCATATGTAACTACTATTTTTGATACAACATTTTTTATTCTCTATCTATTAAATCAATAACATCAAAACATATATTTTTATCCTGAGTAGTTATTGTCAATTAATTAATATATTCCAGTGGTTTATATATCCAACATTATGAGCTTCTATCTAAACTCTTATAAACTTTTATTCTTTCTATACTCCCGCTCATATTATCTTTGACATAATCAATTGATTATTTGATATCAATATCTGATTTATAAAATATATATTTATTCATAAGGACCTTTTCATTAATGATAATATTTAAAATTATGATTTCATATCTCTTTTCATTATCCCAAATTCATAATTTATTTTTTCACCACCATACCCTAAAAATAAAATTATGTGAGACTTAGGGTTGAGTTTCTATATATTATTATAATCCACATGTATATAGATAATACTTCCAAAAACGTTTTGGTGGATAACTAACATAGGTTTATAGGACCATAGATGATATAGAATCTCATGCCGCTAAATAGAAAACAAATTATATTAACCATGTATGTATGTTTTTGTTCTTACTGGTTCACCCAAATTTAATTATATATTCCATAGTGAAACTTCTAACTATTCCCCATCTTTATTAATGTTTTATTTATTCACCCTACAACAGAATTTATTTAAATGGTACTAGGAATAGTATTCTTTATTATAATTTCCTCCTTTCATAAAACAATATATAAGCTCATTCCCTTGAACCCACCACCATTGTTGGAAATTATGATTTTAAGATATGACCAATTTCCCTTTCAACCATATCCTTACACTAAATTAATCCTCTAATGAAATTATAAATGTGACACCTAAAGTAAACACATGATCTCTTTACTATTTCATCAAATAATATCAAAAAATAATGTTTCCTTCTATAATATTAGGTTATATATTTTACCCAAAAATATGAGGGAATAAGATATAATTTCCATGAACTGTTATTTTATCCATTAAAGTAAAATAAAACCCTTATTTACTTCCTATGAATGGAAATTTCATAAATTGTGATGTTATTGTGATCAATATTTAGCTATATTGTTTACCATTGAACATTTATGTTCTTCTCAATGGTATGTTTGAGATTAAAATGCCACAAATCTGAATATGATGAAATTTTTTATCTAGTAATTACCATTAAATTTGATCATTTGCTAAGATACATGGTCCAACCTGTTATTCCTTGTGACCCGACCATGGATCATTGGGTAATAATTCAAACTCAGCTAATAATTATTTAGAAATACCTAATATATCAGCCATTCCAATAGGAATTGTGCTCTTTCATAGCTATGGTATGTGATTAAAATCATTGAATTTTAAGAATATCCATATACTTCATCTAAACATTTACATCACCTTTCCCCATGGATTTAAGATCCTTATTATCCACAAAATATACATTTTTAATTTTCTACGATATATAATTCACTATGCACCATGTTTTTTCATTTTGTTAAATGATTTTCCAAATTTAGTCACTCATGAATCAACAAGATTGTTAACACTAAACAGAAAGTGTAAAATTACCTTAACTAAATTTATAGAACATTATCTTTTAAAAGTGTCCATTTTATAATTATGTCAATGAATCTTACAATCCTTCTTTTTCCCTCTCTTCTCACACTACCAACACATTGGTTAAGGACCAACTGATTTACCTCAACTCCTTTCTCACATCTTATATTCAGATTTCGTTTAAATTTTATTTTAATAAGGTTGAATTCTTATTATTTTAAAATATACCAATTTGATGAATTGAATATAGAAATCACTATATATGATTTTACCATTTTTTACAGTTTCACATAACCACCCACACTATTTCGATTATACCACAGTAATTTATCGTAGAAATTACAATTTTATCCCGTGATTATTGGTGGTATGGGTTTCATTTACAATTTGTTTTGACTCAAAACAAGGTATTTTTTGTGGTTTCCAATTTTGTGTGGTTAAGGTACAGTTTAGAGGTAAACCATATAGCCTCCCTTCATGAGGATAATTTTATGATCATTTTTAATTATGTAAGTTTTTTCAAAATAGGTTTCAGGTTGTATAGTTAAAAAAATTATCCATATGGATAAACGTTGGGGGTCCTTTGGTATCTCTGATGTGTGGTAATATCATTTTAAATGTTTTTTTAAACTATGTTGCAATCATGTTCTGGATCATTTATTTTCTATAGATCCATTCTAATGGATTTCGTATGATTTTTAAAACCATGTGAGAAATCCCAGGAGCTAGTGAGAGGCATCGGTGGTTCTAGAAAGATTTGAACATTTTGTTTAACCATGAAGCGTCTCAGTAGTAAATGTGTTCCCATGGTCTTTGGGAGTTAGTGTCTTTCACAATGTAGGTAGTTGGTTTTACTAACCATGTGGGAAAACCATACGGGTTTTCCATGTTTTTAAATTTTTGGGTAATTTTCAAATTCCCCTCCTTAATTAAGTAGTACTTCACCCCTCTTCTCAGCCACATGAGTCTTCTGACCCTTGGGATCCTTTAAGTGTGTTCCATCTTCCTCATAACTTTATTATTTTCTTAACATTTTTGGTTTTCAAAATGTTTGAGGTGATATATTCCTATCATTAACCCTTTTTTCCTTCCCATCGTATGTTCTCTTGGTTTTAGATTCCCCAATAAAAAATAGTTTTCATGTCAATAAATTTTAGGGTTCTCAGTAGATTTATTGATGGGGATATTTGTGTTTAGGGATTTCAGACAACATTTCATTTCAGGTAGGTTTGGTCTATATTAAACGAGACATGTTTCGGGATGTTTATTCTTGGTTTCTACTAATTTGAGGTCGGTGTTACTATAAAATTGTTTCATTTTGTAATTCGAATATTTTATAGATTTTTAAATTTCCCTTTATGTAATTATGATTATTTTTTATTTCCTTTTACTATATTCAAACTATTTTAATGTGTTTTGTAAATTGGGTCAAATGGTGTATTATAGGAAATAATTTCTTACATTTTTGAAATAGATTGATAAATTGTGATAAGTATTTATAAATGTTTTCTATATTTTTAAGTTTCTATAAAGTGTAATTGTTTGATTTTTATTCGATTTGGGTTTTCATGAATTAAAAAGTACATTTAAAATGAGTAATTGGTATTGAAATGTTGTTTGGACCTCAAAAGGTTTTTTTCATAAGGTAATTTTCAATTGTGAAATTTAATTATGAAATACCTTTTATTTATGGGATTTTTTTAGTTAGGTGGCATGGAATAGAACTTTAGTTAACCACGGTGTGGTTGAGGGGATTATTAAATGGAATGTGTGATCCTTTTGAAGGAATACCATTCAAGATTGTATATTGGTTTTATTTTGAGTGGCGATGCGAGAAATTAGAGGGAGGACAGAGAAATACTACAATTTGTTTTCTAAGGGACCATGAGATTCATTGGTTAGGATAACCATGGGAGGTTCTATGTTAGTCATCGAGAGACCATGAGAGCTCTTGGAGCTAGGCCTGGGGAAGTCTTTGAGAGCATAAATTTTCTTATATTAGTAGAATACTATCTTAGATACTCATGTTAGGCTTGATGGTTTTATAATTGGTTCACATTAATCTTGAATAAATTTTTTATATGTTTTATGCAATGTTTGGTTCTATGTCTGTTGTGATGTGTTGAAGTATGTTATACCCATTTTTATACTCTTTTTATTGGAAGGTGTTTATTCACTCCATTAATATGACTAGTTTTGATGTTTGAGAATATTGTTCAAAGGTTTCCTTGTGTGTTTATTTGATCCACGTTTTAAAATGTTTTAGGAAATCTTTTTTTCCTTGATAACGGAAAGCGTTTCAATGAGAGGAAAATATTATGAGGTTTTTCCTTGAAATGGATTATAAAATAAGATTTTCATGGAATATATTGAATGGGATTTGGATATTGAAATGTTTAAAGTAAAAAAAAACAAAAAATAAACCATCTTAGTGGTTTTTGATAAATTATAACATGTTGTGTGATTTTTTTGTGGCTTAGGACGGTTCTCCGAACATGTCAGTTTAGTTTGGGTAAACAATGAAAGATTTTGTTTTATAAGGAGTATGGTATTTTTTTTGTTTCCTCGGGATATATATATGTGATGATTGAACTTTATATATTTATTATCAAACTATAATTTATTAATTTCATTATGAAACATATTTCATATTTTTAGTCGGTTGTGGTGACCTATTAAGATTTTTAGCTCACACTTATATAATATCAGGTTATATGTTTTCAGTTGGATCATTATTTTGGGTTGTGTCAAACATATGGTGATTAGGGGGGTTGTGTGAAATTGGAGGGATAATGGTGATGATTTGGCAATGTCTCAAGTTTCATGGTTTGTGGTAATATAATTTTTCAGTTAGTTTTCTTTTTTTTTCTTAGACGAATTTTCTCTCTTTGTTTATGTATGTTGATGATGTATATAAAAATGGAATCGATCATGGTAGTTGTTTATGAATAGTTGAAATGTTGTTTATTTATTTTCATTTCTGCATCTTGGTTTTGGGAAAAATGTTCCAAATGTAGTAATTGTGATTCCCAAGCACTTTTCCCCAGCCAATGGGAAATAAGTACACCTTTTTTCCCTTGTGAGAGGTCAGGTCAGGTTCTATGATTAGTTGTATCCTAGTCGGGTTCATTAAAAAAGTTGTAATAGATCCTAGGTTCTCAATGTGATCTAGGTTTTCTCTATCCCATTTTTTTGGGGATATCCTAGAAGAAGTAGGTTATAGTTATTAGATCGTGAAATGTAAGGGATGGGTGAGTCTAGATATATCTTTCTTGTATAGAGCATCAAGCTGCCAAGGCAAGTGGGGTTTTGAATCATGGAATTGTGTTTTTTGAGATGTCTCTATTGGTTTATGTGTGACTGATTTTTTCATCACTTTTGAGCATGTGCAGGGTATTAAGGGTTTCCCTTTGGTCCAGGGTGGAAAGAGAGAGAAAATTAGAATGTGAAGTTGGAACACATCTCTTGAAAAACCATGTGATTCATGTGTGGTCCATCCTTCATCCTTAATAGGTTGTTTATGAAGGATAGATCTTAGTTTCGGGACAGATGTTTACAAAACATGTATGACGCTATTTTCCCCTGGGTACACTATTGGATCCACTTCAATCATGATTCTCTAAAAGTGGTTTTTACTTTTTGGAGGTGGATTGAGGAGTGTTTTGTTTACCCTTTCGGGATGTAGTTATTTTGATTTTTTTTTTGTTCTTGTATTGTTTTTTTCACTTGGTTTGAAAACTTTATTTTATAAATTAATATATTAGAAGAAACATTTCAATTTAAAAACATAGTTTTACGATATTTTTTCAAAATGGATGCTTCCATTGTAAAATTATTTTTTCAAAAGGAATTTGGTTTTGGAAGATCATTATTAAGGTACTCAGTTTTCTAAATTAAATTGAATTTTGAAATGATTTATATGTATTTCATTTTTTTGGGAAATTTGTGTGTGTTTCAATAAGGATGTTTGGATTTTAAAAGTCACATGGCCTTTATTTCCAAGAATGATCCTTGGTGGAAGTTGGTTTCAAAATTACTTGGTGTAGATGGCGATTTTAAAAGAATATTTATTTTTTTTATGAATTTTATGTGAATTTTTTGAAGGATTTTTGTTTTGTTAAGATATATTTATTTAGAAAAATTATTTGGGAGGTTATTTAAGTAATTTATTGGTTAAGTCCATGTAATATTTTGTTATTGTCCCCCAAAATAGTCAAAAGTGATTCATTTGTTCTTTTGTATAAGTTCCTAAAAATTTCTAGAGATGTCTTAAACTCGTTTATAGGTATTATTTTTCTTTTTTTAGAGTATGTATTGTTTGGTTTTTATCTTGGATGATTGTGGGGGAAATTTGGTTGTTTTGGAAGGGTTTTGGGTAGTTCATGGTTGGTTCATCGTTTTCCTAAACTGTGCACCGTTTCCCAAAAAAACTATGAAACCTAAGGGAAAGGAGGATTGAATACCTGTAATGCTGTTTTTAAAACCTTTCATTATTTTAGAAGTAATCCTACAACTCTCTGGGATGAGGTGTATGGTTAGGCACATTGTTTGAAGAAATTGTGTGTCCCGATCAAGAAATCATTCTTGTAGAATTGTAAACCCCCATAATTTATTTAAACTTCTTAAACCCCATTATATATCCATAAAAACTTTTGATCTACCCTGAAGCAATTTCTTCTCATTTTTTGGATGTAATCATATGGATACCAAGGCCTTCCAACCTCCATTCTTTTTGAATCGAAGTTCTATTAGTGGGTTTTCACATCTCTCGAACAATGGTTTCTTCCTGATAAGATTTATCACACTCCCGAATATCATTCTAAATAAAAGGGGATGGTTTTACTCCATTATTGATGGATTTAAATCCATTTTTATTGGATCGTTATTCTTTTTATCTTAGGTCTAGTTTTTTGGATATGGTTATTATTCTTCAACGTGATCTTGGTTGTTCTACTTAAAATTGTTGATTTTTATTGGAAATAATTCATCATAAATATTAATGTTTGTGGTATATATTTAATTCTCATAGACTTAAATTCCAATTGAGTGTATGTATTTTGGAATATCAATTTTTAAGTCTAATAATTGAACCTCAAATTGAATAAATTAATTGATTAATTAATTTAGGAAATCATGGTGTTTGTTGGTTGAGCTTCCCTGTAAATATGAATTTATTTGACCTTGGGAAAATTGAATTGGGTAATTCTGATTGTAATATTGGTGGAATTGGATTAATTAATAATAAAATCAATTAATGGAATGTTTTGATTTTCTAATTGATAAAATTTTGGATTTTTAATTGGTCAATTATTGTGATTATTAATTATTTGGAAATGTAGATTATAATATGGTTGGCTTTTCAATAAGGCCCCAGCCTTAAACATTACACGATATAGAGTTAGGTCAATAATTTTACTTTATTTTACCTTGAGGATCTTTTTAGGTTTATAGTTTTATAGAAATATTTCAAAGATTCTACATATCAAAACCATAAAAAATAAAAAATGGAAACATATGAATAGTGTCCATTTTTTCCATAATCTAGAACCTATAAAATAATGAATGATATTTTTTAAGATGAATCTTAATTAATTTTTACATGGATTCTTACAACCCCTTAATCACCGCTCTGTACAATGAAAAAATATTATAAATTAATGGATGTGTATAAAAATTCCAATAAGTGATATAAAAAGAAGGAAACCATTATTACGTTGAGAGTCATAAAAACTCATGAAAAAACACATTCTTGAAAAAATAATATTTAACCTAAAATTGTAGATATTGATGTTTTATAAGTATTATTCACATTACCTTTTCAAAATAAATGATTCCTATGAAAACTTATTAAAAACATTGAAAATCTGTGTGGGTACCATAGGACTTCACCACATTGTACCCTTATAGAAACCTTATAGAACCCTTATAGATTTGTGTAACCATATATCCAAATTTCAATATAACTACTTGAAAAATATAATCATTACCCAATTCATTGGAATAATATATTAGTCCAACCATTGTTTAAAATATAACCGGCTCACCTAGATCTATATGGCCTCACCCATCATTTATAATGTCTAAGAACGATGACAGTAAATAAAACATTTCATCATTTGAAAAACTCTTTTAAACTCATCTAAAAAGAACTTTCATATATTAAAAAACAATTTTCTTTCAAAAATATCATTTTCAATAAAAATACACCTCTCTTTTGAAAAACCATTTTCAATTCAAAAATTATATAATAAATGAAATAATATTAATTTCATTTAAATAAACATTAATTCCTTCAAAGGAGTCTAAATATTGAATAGAGGCAATGGTGGAAGGAAATTCATTATCGTCGTGTATGTTACGAATTGAACATTCCTTCTTCCCTTTGTCAAAATGTTCCATATAAAATATGTAAAAAGTTTTATTTTTTAAAACATTTAAAGGGAATTAAAAATTTACATAAAATATCCTTTATAAACATTTTATATTTTTATAATTAAGTATGTACAATAATATCAATAATATTTAAATAAAAGGATTAAACATTTAAACATTCAAAGCATTCAATACAACTTTGAACATTTAAATCAAAAGCACCGTGGAAGAATAAAATTGACCAAAACAATAAATAACATGATAATTTATAAATTAAGGATATAAAATGACAAAGGATCTTAATAAATACCTTATAAGAGAATAAATGTCCATATCACAATGAAATGTCTCAATGAAATGATATTGAGAAGAAATCACTTACCTTGAGTTCGACTTGTCATGAGTGTCATTTTCTTCTTTAATAATAAAATTAGTTTTATTGTATATTTTATTTATGACCTTTTTCAATTTTATCATCACTTTAAATTAACTTATTACAATGTTGTAAACAATTACTTAAACAATTATGTTTACATCGGTTGTTTTGACCGTATTTGGTTTTTTTGTCAATAAAAACATTGGTATGTGTACTAGAGCCAAAGGGGTCATTATATAAACACATACATAACAATAATGATGAAATAATTATAATATTTATACATCAATAATATTTTTAATACTAATCATGGAATATGGTTATTAAAAATGAATAATGTTACAATTATGGTGACGGTGGGTCGTACATACGCATGAGTAACATTCCCATTTTTCAATGATTATTATGGAATAAAGTTAAGTAAGACTTATATTTCAATAATTACTATTATATCATATATAAATTATTATTTAATCATATATACTTAGATATTGAATTATTTTGATGAAAAATTGACTACAGCATGTCAAGAATGTGATATTCCACACATCCATGAACGACGTTATCACTTTTTCAGTGTGTGAAAAGGTGTTAATGAAAATGATATATTGTATTTATATAAATTTAATTATTTAGTTAATATTATATATACATTATTTATGTCCCATATGTTTAATTAAACTCATCCAAGACACATTTTATGTAGTGTGTGAACGTACCACATCGCTTTGAGGAGGTCGTAGTCCACAATTCCAAAAATGATGTTATCGTATTCCCACAAAAAAGAATGAATAGATATACGTGTTATATAGAAATAAAAGAAGAATAAATAAATAATAAATATAATACATATGTAATATATAAACATCATGTCCATCAAAATTCCCAACCAACATTGGTGGTAAATGAAAACTAAAGACATCATTTTCTGAGGCGGTTGTTCACCATACACATAAACGGTAAGTTAGTTACCCATTAGATGGAAGTGTGTGTAAGTGTATCCAAACCCCTACCATAAAAACATATTAGTATATTTAATATAGTTATTTTATTATTTAAAAATGTAAATATTATAATTTAGGGGGTGGAGAATTAAAATAAAAAAAGATAGATTGAGTAAGGATGTTGCCTCTACTTTGGGTAACTAATTTTGGATTGCAATTAAGATATTTTTTAGAGGGCTTTATGCCCAATGATAGGATTATATGATGAATTTTGGGATGTAGGGATCTTATTTTATTAGATTTTTTGAGATAAAAAAGGCTTGAGAGGTGTGATGAAAATGGAAGGATGAGTTCCTTTTTATAGTGGATGAGGTGTGGCATTATTGTTAATTTTTGAACGGGGAATTCCACCCACATTTTCCCAATGACTAGCGGCACCAATAATGGTAAAAATTCAAGAAACATTACGATATAGTAGAAATATGAACATATAATTGATTTTTTAATAGTTTATATGTAATTTTGTCTCTTAAGTTTAAGGTTTATTCCGTTTTTAAGTTAATTTTCCTCTTAATCGCTATAATTAATTTAAATTAGTTTCAAAATTATAGTTTGGTAAAAAACATAACTAATTATTAAATAAAAATTATTACGATTCAAAATATAGAATTAATTTTTCAAAATTCTAATAAACAGAAATGAAAGAAATTAATTTCAAATAAATATATTAGACAGGAGGACCAAACGGGTTTTTAAAATAAAAATGTTCCAATGTTTGCTAAGTTTTTATATCAAAATTCAAAGTCAAATTATTTCCAATGGAATAAATTAGTTTATATGAGAAAAGTAATATAATTATAATTTAAAACCAAACTAAAAAAAATAAAAATATGAATGAATTATATGAAAAGGCAGTTTGGAACAAAAATTCAGTATTTTCACTATTTATCAAAATGTGAAAGTTCTCAGAAAAATACCAAAAATACACCCAAATTAAATTCTGATATCCCACATTAAAAAATAAATTTTATTTTTTCATATATAATTTATTAAAACATGAAAAATTATATTTAAAATGGTTTCTCCATTAAAAGGTTTAAAATATACCATTTAAAAATATAGAGCTTTTTATTCGTAAAATGGGATTTATTATTATTTTAAGGGTATAAAATGTGTTGGGTGAATGTCAAAAAATTATAATCATGTGTAAATATAATGTTGGTAGTACTATTCATTCTTTCTGACACAATGTCTAGGTGATCACTACCACTAAAAATAATAATATTAATAATATATTATTTTTTGGTATAACCCAGTCGTGCGTGTAACGTAAGATTTTGAATAAACTTATTATTGAGTTTTTGGTATATTGTTAGATAGAGAACCAAATTTAAGGTAAAATTTCTGTTTAGTTTATATATATTAATAAATATGAAAAATATTTATTCTATCATTACCTGGGATGTTACATCCTTCCCCCTTTTGGAAATTTTCTCCTCATAATTTTATTCACTTATAAAATAAGTTGGGATCTTCTTTCCTCATATCATTTTCAAATTTTCATGTTGCCTCTTCAACCATAAGTTTTTTCCAAAAAACAAAATTTGATGAATCAGAAAATTCCAAAACCCTTCCTCTTTGCAGTCATGAACCTGGAATACTTTTTCATCATAAGAAAGTTTATCTTCCTACTGAACTACTTCAAGGATCAAAACATGATATGAATCTACTATACACACAACTAAAAAATTTCCTATAACAACACTAGAATTTATCTGCTCTAGATAGATTCACTGATAAATTATATCTCTATCTGCACTAAAATAAGCATTAATAAAAGAATATCTTTATCAGCACTATAAAAAGCATTGATAAAGAGCACCATTTTTCATTGCCTTTTTATTAATGATAAAAGTTAACAGTCATCAACGATTTATTTTATCATTGATAAACGTTTAATTTATCAGCACTTCATATTTAGCACTGATAAAGGGTTTCATTTTTCAATACTTTTTTTTCACTGAAAGAAGTTTCCCATTATCAATTATTTTTTATGGCTGATAGTGGTCAAGAACAAATTGAAAATTAAACAAATAAAAATAAAATGAGTAAATTAAGAAAAATATGAAACAATTTATTAATTAAATAATTATTGATAAAACTAAATAAATTTAATATACACATATATAGATTATAAATATTAATAGATAGTATATATTAAATATATATATTTATAAAATTAATAAGTATAATATATAAAAAATTTTAATTAAAAACATATTAATGTCTTATTCATTTTTAATATTGTTTGATTTTTCAATTTAACCTATATCAAAGCTCATTTGTTGCATTTATTTCTCACACACACACACAAATATATATATATATATATATATATATATATATATATGTGTGTATATATATATATATATATTTGTGTGTGTGTCTATGGGTTCATGCCTTTATATACACAAACACACACACAAATATATGTACACAACATATAGAAACACATACACCAAATATTTTTGTAATATATAAAACTTTTAGTATATTTTAGAATTTTATTTTACATGATATATTTGATGTATATTATGCTTTTAATCCATCAATGTTTTTATTTTTTTTAATATTACATTTATGTTATTAATTTTTAATATTTTTTATTTATTCATTTTTTGAATTTATTCATTTTCTATTTTTTATTTATATTTATTTATTTACTAAGTTTTAGTATTTTCAACATGTATTCATCCACGTCAATATATATATATAAACGTATATTTAATTAATAAAACATATCAAATTTTTCCATATATTGAAAGTGTACTCATTTTGAATTATCTAATTTCACTCATTTTTAAAATGCATGTATTTAAGATTATATATTAATAGATAATGTTAATAATATATTTTTAAATAAATATTTATATCTCAATAAATCTATAGATATAAATTTAATATGTTTATAATTATTATCTAAAATAATAATTATTTTTTATATAAGTATTTATATAATAATAAATAAATAATATAAAATTATAGTAAATTTATCTAAATAATTATAATTATAAAACTTTTTTCATTGGTTTTTTTGCACTAATATATCTCAAACATTATTAGTGCTAAAAAACATTGTTAAAAGAGATATTTAACAATTCTAAGATATCAGCGCTGATTATTTTGCCTTTTATCAATGCTGAAAAAGCGCTGATAAATGCACTTAAATAATTAGTGCTTATAAAAGGGATCCTTATCAGTTCTTTTCTAATATTTTTTAATTTGTTCATAGTCTATTTAAAAACCCTAACCACAACTCAGCCACACGCGATTCTCAAGCTCTCGCAGAACTCTTTTGCTACCAGTGCAATTCTTCTATGTTTCCTCATATTTATCAAGGATACAATTCAATGTATGTTATTTTCTACTTTTCCACCATCGTTATTTTATGATTTAAGTTCCACATTTATCATTTTCATGTTTTTATTAACCACGAGGAACCTTATATATCTTCTCCTCGCTACTGAAATATAATGAGCGGTTCTATTTCTTCATTTTCCTCCATAGACAATGATTTCTAAGAAAGCGAATGATGTTTTCATATGGTAAAGTTACTCAACCTTCATGTATAGACCTATAGGGTTAAATAAAATATATTTTTCACTAAATGCTACTATAATGGTAGTTTTGGCATTATATCATGATCAAATTGAATTTAGTTAAACATTAAAGAGGTTAACCCATTTCCCAAACATGTTATATATATCCCTTAGCATTGACATGTGAGTTTGGGTAGTTTGTGAAAGATGGTATCAGAGTATAGGTTCTTTAGAGTTCCTAAGTTTCAAATTGTGAATTTTTTTTTAATAGTAAGGGTATTGTGGAGTTATATTATCAAAATTTGATAGGTACATGCATGGAGGAGTGTTACGAACTCTCTTCCATTTGAAGAAACAATTTTCTAGGGATCTTTGGGCTTGAGTCTCAGAATTGGATTGAGATTTTGATTGGTTATATGTGTTTGATATGGGAATTTATATTTACATTAACAAATATTTTTAATTAATTTTGGAATTTTCTTGATCTCGGGGTGATGGTGGATAGAGAGATGGAGCTACACGGCTTGTCCCCATGGTCTGTCCAACTATGTGGAGCCCATGTAGATAGTTCTAAGGACTCCACTGAACCCACCAAAAGTTTTTCATTACATTTTTAGACTTATGTAAACCACTTTTAATTATTTAATTAATCTTAAATTAAATTTTCACTTGAGTGAGGTTAATTAATCAGATGTTATGTTGGTTGATGTTATTGAAATGAATTTGATCAAGTGTTGTGTAGTGTTTTAATGATTTTAAATGTTTTGGTGGGTTGAAATGGGGATTTATTTATTTTTTCTAAAAAAAATTAGGTTCTTAATTTTTTTTTAATTTTTTTTAAAATGGATTTATTATATCATAAATGGTATTTAAAATAGTGTTTTTTTTATTAGGGGTTTTGAGAAAAAATCTTTGTAAAAAATATATATTTTTATAGAAATGATTTAAAATGAACAATATTTATTTAAAAATGTATTTAGATATTTACTAACTCTAAAAATTGTGTTTTTATTTTTAATTGGGTGTAGTGTTTTAAAAATATTTTATAAATGTACTGATTTTAATGAAAAAAAAAATTTATAATCTGTTGATGTTTTTTTCGTGTTTATGATTTTTGATTTGTCATGTGGTCTTGGAGGGACTTTTTAGCTTGATATTTTGTACATTAACTAGTTGAGTTCATGTTTTGTTTCATTTAAATTCTTCCTCTTGAAATTTTCAAATAAAATAGTAGAGTTTTTGTCTCCTATGATGACCCACCTAGAGATTTCTCCCTTCATTTAGAGGAGACTCATTTTGTTTCAATCTATACCTAGACATTAAATCGAGTGGGGAACATGGAACCATATTTCTCTTAAACCCCATCTTAGGATATTTGTTTTGTGTATATTGAGACTAGGTAATCTAGCGGTTGGTTCTTTTATTGATTTTGTAAGGTTTTATTTTCCATGTTGAGCCTCACTGTTCAGATATACCCTTATTCAATTGTGTTGTAATGTTGAGTCTCTTGATGCAATTTTAGAATGGGACACAAAATTTTTGGTTTTTTTGATTTGTTCTTGTGGGCTGGTGGTTTATCCTTATCAAGGTTGGGTATATTTTTTATTTTTTCTTGACCTATATTCTTGAGTCTCATGCCTCTTATTTTGGAGTAGATTGGTAGGAATCAGTAAGAATGTATAAAATATCATGTTCTTATGTCTCTTACTTTTTTTCTATAATAAATTATTAATTTATATTTGTAGAAAAATGAATAGTAAATAAATAGTGCTTTCTTATTTTTTTGTTAATGATGATAAGGTTTATTTAACTTATTAATTGATTAATTTTATTTAGTAAACCCCTTTATCGATACTATTATTTAGTAGTTTAATGCATATATTTAAAATTATGATTCTATCATATTTTAAATTATATAAAAAGTATGATAAGACTTATATATGGTATAATACACATGAGCTTTAGCCCAGATGGTGAGGTCTCTCTATGTGCATCCATGAGACCCATATTTGAAACCAGGAAAAGGCATAATTCTGGGTTATTGTAGATGGTACTGTAGCAGTACGGTAGCAATCATTTAAGCAGTACTATGTGGGTATTGTAGAAGGTATTGCTCGGTACTGTAGGAGCCAAAAAACTTCACCATGTACCACCAGTTTGGGCTTGTATTCCTTACGACCTTCGGGCCACCCAGGCCTTCTGGTCTGTAAGGCTTCAGGGCCACCATTAAGGCCTTCAAGCCACCTTACGGAATTCATGCCACCTCAAGGACTTCAGGGACACCTAATATGAAGATGCCCATATAGATTCTATAAGGGACTAGCCCCAGAGGAGGATTCAAGAGAAGGACGTAGTCACAGAAGCAGGGATAACTGATTTGAAATAATGAGAGGGTATGTCATTGCCATCGGTACTGGGCTTGTGCATATCTGTAGAGAAACACTAGCCCAATATAAATGCAAAGGTGGAGAGAAGATCATGATGCAGATGCTAGGGAGGTGAGGTTTCAATGGTCATAGATTGTATGATTTCATTAAGACCTACAGGTCATGTAATGTCTCTAAGCCTTTAGGAAATGTAATTTCTGAGCCAACAGGAATTTTAAGGGTTCCCTCTCATCCCATGAAAGGGGGTTATCAAAAATAAAAAAAGGGCTTCGGGCCTTTAAGGCACTATATATATGGTATAATTTTCAATGATGGGAAGTATATATGGTTCCACTAAGATTTTATGGTAATATATCACAATAATATATTTAAGATTGCATTGAATATATTTATTTCATTTATAAGATTAAAAAAACTCAAGATCAATACTTATCATAAGTTGAAAATTTCACAATTTAAAGGGAAGTATGTTATTGGAGGGATATTATAGTGGATTAAAAAAAATTAGCCAAATTGGAAGATGAGGAATCATAGAGTAAAAAGAAGTGATTCCCAATGTTGGTGGGGTGAGATTAATTTCTTCAAGACCATTGGAGTAAAGGTATTACAATTCCTCTTTAATTGAGAAGCCACATTATGTGATTCCATTAGTGTAGGTTCCTAGGAGACTTTAATCCTTATACGCTTGATTTTCTTCCATCACTTGATGATGTATTAGAAACCCAAGTTCAATGTATCCTTCCTCCCACCATTGTGGTTCCAATGTTGATTGATGACATAACTCCTGAAAAGTGATGGGAGGAAGGATAGTTTTAAAGAGGGAATGAGTAGCCTCAAATCAATCATCAAGAGATGAAAGGAAATTGAGAATATGAGGATTGATTAAATAAAGGTAGTGAAGGTAAGTTGTACCTTAGTATTGAAGTATTATATCTATATTCAAGATAGAAAAAAATTAAATTAAGATGAATGTAATTTTGGAATTTTATGCATGGGGAGTATTTCATAGTTATTATTCAAGAAAAATTAAATTTTTTACTACTCATATAGATAATGTCTTTTGAACATGATGATGTTACCAATCCTAAGGAAGAACATACTTTTGATGATGAAACTGTAGAATTATTAGTGGATCATCAACATGTTGATGTAAAAAATAAAAACGACACATCATTATAGTTTGGAATAAAATTATCTAGGCAAGAAGTCATGGTATAAAATTTTAGGTTGGTTGGAATTAATGTGACCAACCTATTGACCACAAAAATTCAATGTTCCTTAGTTATTTTGGGTTCACATTGATGATGCATGTGTCGATTGATATTAACTCATGGTGCCACGTCTAACCTATAATGAAGTAAATATTTTGGAAAGATATAATGGTAATGTTATAATATACTTTCTCTATTTTACTAAAACTTTAAATAATGAAACTTTAATTTAGTTTTAATTATTCTGTGTTTCTTAATTTATTTTAGAAGATTGTTGTACGAAATTTGTCTCAGTGGCCACTAGAAAATCTCATAAAGGCTTCCTGACTCTTCTTAGAAGTTACATATTAGGGATTTTGATGGGAAAATAAATCCACACCCACACTTAGTTATTAACACATTATAAAACATGAAGCATGGACTACTTTTTTTAATTTTCACAATGAGAAATCATTTCAGGAACATTGAGGATGATAATATATTATTTGAAATTATTTATTTTATCCAAATTGATTCAAAATTGTTAATTTTTGAAAGAACAAAATAATGCTGAAAATAAATAATGTGCTTCAAAACCAACAAACCCCTATCACAAAGGAAGGATGGGTTATGATTCATTAGATAAGAAATTGGTATGTGTTTTAAATCAATAATAAAAGTTAATTATGTGATATGAAACAACATATGTTCTCTTTTTTGTATTTAGATTAATGAATCAAAATAAAAATCTACTTCCATCCCATGTCATGTGCTATGGAAGGCAGATCGTGTAAATTAACATGGTATAATAGTTGATGAAAACAAAAAATCAGTATCAGAAGAATGTGTAAGTATGAAATAATGGTAATTAGTTATTATTTATAACAATATTACATAAAAATAAACATGTTTATATTTTTTTATGTTTTATAAACAAGAATCGGAAATTAACATACTATAAGAAAAGTGAATTTTCTGTAGATTTAAAGCAACCAGAAAAATATTGTCAGGTTAGAGGATTAGGTTTTAGAGCCTCTCATCAAACATATTTCCGGAAGATGAAACCACATGAATATACATATAATATGATGCGGTGATTGCAGACACAAATTGACTCACTGCAAGATATGTTCTTACGGTGTGGTTTGGAATACCAATGTATAAGAATGGGTTATAGAGAACCAATGGTGGATAAAATTTCCGCAAAAGAACCAAATAATCTCACTTTCATTGAGGCTAGTCATTCACCCAAAAAACATAAAAAACCTATGGCAGTCGATTTTTTAATTACTCTTCTTAATTCGAATAAAAAACATCGATTTACTTTATATTACTAAAATTTTACAGGGTACAGTTGTATGTGATTTTTATCTATGAACACCCATGTACCACTGTGTTGTGACAGGTACAATGTATAATATCTTAGGATTTCATATACAAAATCCCCTCCAAAAAAATTACAAGATAGTGG
The DNA here is from genome assembly GCA_963277665.1 of Viscum album. Taxonomy (NCBI): domain Eukaryota; kingdom Viridiplantae; phylum Streptophyta; class Magnoliopsida; order Santalales; family Viscaceae; genus Viscum; species Viscum album. The sequence goes on along the minus strand of OY728143.1, from coordinate 2,118,869,115 downwards.
GTATTTAGGTAGCTTATGAGCCAACTACTGAGTTGTATGTTCCACTTAATGGTCTGGATATTATAATTGTCGAAGTCGCTATTAGAGCTTTTATAGTATGGTTTTCTAGAAAATAAAGATACATTAAGTACATATTTAATACTATTATATATGAAAAACTTGTAATAGTTGATGATGAAAGGTCTAAAGTGAGGTATCATATTACAGATTGATAAAGCGATGGAGAAACGGAAGGTCAAATGAAGAAAATATTGTTAATCATACAAGATAACAAAACAACCTTCTGAGAGTGCCTTCTCCCCTCCAGTTCTACAACAACATTTATTATCATTAAAAATACAAGAATATACAACATTTAAATAAAAAAAATATGTATTATATTGAATATTAATAAAACATATATGAAGATTCCTTCACAGATGTAATTGGTCTCGAGACTCTAACTGAGGTTCTCAAGCATGAATGGTTGGGAATCTCAATTGTGAATACATACGTAAGGTACATTTTTGTAATACGTATTTTTTAATAGTGACATAAATATGTTTATTAAAGTTAATAACTACTCATATTTTTTAAAAGTGATCATATTTTATCTATATAAATTGAAGCTCATGTGATGCACAATTTTGACTCATTAATCCATGTATTATTTCTATTATAGAATTTAATTTTAATCAGGAAAACATTTACAAGAAAATATGTGAGTTACTCATAACATTTAATAAAAAACATCAGACAATAGACACTTTTTATGCCTATAATTCAAGGGTAAAATTTTATGATCTAATCACATAAATTATATTTTTAATTATTTCATGATATATTTGGTTTTGTTTGTTAGGAGGCACAGGATGCTGATAACAGTCAATATAGACACCCTGAATATTTATTTTTAGGATTTAATGGAAGGTTATGCAACCAAATAACCACACTTGATGTGTATTATTAATAAGTAATACCTCAAAATCAATATTATATTAAAAAATTTTAAATTATGTGCTCATCCTATATTTTAATGGGTATTTTTTATGATAGGGTGGTCGCTCAATACAGACTGGATTAGGGAATGAAGTCGGTGTCTGAAAAGAAAATACATGTGGATTTCAAAAAAAATTAAACAAATTAAGGTACATATATAAATATTTAACTATAAAAATATTTCAAAACAATTTACTTATTTTGGTCAATGTTTCTATAGTGTTTGAAATATGATAATGGCATTGATTGTGGATATTATCATTATAAATTTACGAGAAAAATCATAAAGCATGAAAATACCAGCATCCCCCAATTTTTAATTTCTGAAGGTAATTACAATTTCATTAAATATATTTCATAATCATTTGTTTGTCTATATTTTCACAATACTATCAAGATTTCCAATGATGGAGTTACTCAAAATAATAAATCCGTTTGTTTAGAGGAAATTAAGAAACATAATTTTTGATATAATGTATACTGACAACAAATGTAGGCGATTAAAATCTATTTTGTGATCTAGTACAAGTTATGATCTTTGAAATATATTTTGGGTCTGAATCATTAGTGTAAAAATGATTATATAATGTTTTTTATCTCTTTATCAATGAAAATAATAATAGAGGAAATCAATTTGTTTAGAATCACTTACCTACAATCAGTAAAATTGTTTGGAAATTGTAGTGGTGATGTTGGAGGTGGAGGCATACGAGAAGGTAGAGGAAAAGGTAGAGGCGAAGGAGGAGGCATAGTTGGATTCAGAGACTGACATGGAGGAGGAGTTAGAGGTGAATACTGAGGTAGAGACCTAAGTGAAGGAGGATAAGAATGTTTGTCTTGAAAAATATAAAATTTATGTGAAATGTACTTGGATAAGAATTAGAAAATGATTATGGTAGATAAAAAATTGAAAACATTCATGGAACAATTCTCACTTAAGATAAGACAAATAGTGTGTGTCTCCAGTTTAAAATGAAATTTTAGTAAAAAAACACGTGGGATACTCCAAACCACGAAAATTCATTTAGATTATTTTTGTACTTAATTGAAAAAATACATGAGTCATTTGGGATGTGTAGGGATCAATCGTTCCACAATCTGACACACGGTGTGACCAGTATCACTCCAAGTGCATCTATTTATTCAAAATTGACATTAATTTTATTGAAAAAAACAACTGACACACTCAAAATTGAGAAAAAACTATTCAAATGTTCTGGAAATTTATGTCAGAGATACAAATGTAAATTTTGATGTATAGGTATCAGCCTCACCTCAATCGGATGCATGGTGTGACCGCTATGAATCCAAGCATCTTGTAACAGTTTAAAATTCGCATTTTAATAATAAAAGGAGACACTCACTGAAAACTAAGAAAACATGATCGGATTATTTTTAAAATTTGGTAAAATGAATCATAATTCATTTATGATGTGTATGAGTCAGTCTCATGTCAAACTCACACCCGATTCCACCTGTATGGATCAAAGTGTGTATTTCCAATTTAAAATTACATTTTAGTAAAAGACACACATGGCGTACTCAAAACTGATGAAATGCATCTGATTATTTTAATAATTTAGTTAGGTGATCCACAAGTCATTTGGGATTTCTAGGGATTATCCAAACCTCAATCTGACACATAGTGTGACTCTATGTTCATCTTTTTTTCAAAATTTACATTAATTTTAGTGAAAAAAATAACAGGCATACTCAAAACCATGCACAAAATTTTATATTGTTTTTTTTACATTTTTAAATATCATCCATATGTCATTTGAGACATGTAGGGATCATCCACAACTCAATATGATGCACATTTTTCACATTATTACTCAAAATTCACCGTTTTATTAAAAAATGTCATTAACTTTAGTGAAAAAAACAAATCACTTCTCAAAACTGAGAAAATGCATTCATATTGTTTTTTTACTTTAGGAAAATTATACATACATGATGTTGGACATGTATTGAAATCCACACTACAATCTGACACACTATGTGATCGATATGACTCCAAGTTTCTATTATCATTTCAAAATTGATATTTTAATACATGAAAGTGCCACTTGCTGATAAACAAGAAAAGGGGATCATATTTTCATGATAATTTAGGATAATGATTCATAATAAATTTTTGATTTTCTTCCAATAAGTATCATGTCAAACTGACACATGATGACACTATATGGACCAAAGTGCATGTTTCTAGTTGAAAATTACATTTCAGTATAAAACACACGAGTCGTACTCAAAAAAATAATACAAATTCAAATTGTTTTATTACATTAATAAAACAATAAATGGGTCATATGGGATGTTTAGGGATTATCCACTCCTGCATCAAACACATGGTATGAGTGCTTCGACTCCAAGTCCATATATTTATTCAAAATTGACATTAATTTTAGTGAAAACACAAATGACATACTCAAATTCAAGAAAGCACATTCATATTGTTTTGATTCTTTCAGAAAATGATACATACATCATTGTTTACCTTTAGGGATCATTCATACTTCAATCTGATGCACGTCATGACTAGATGACTCCAAGTGTATGTTTTCAATTTGAAATAGACATTTTAATATGAAAAGGTTACACTCACTAAAAATCGAGAAAATATGTTTGGATTGTCTTTTTAATTTGGGGAAATGATTCATAATTCATTTATGACATGTATGAATCAGTCTCATATAAAACCCAGACACGGTTCCACCTGTATGGCTCAAGGTTCTTGTTTCAAGTTTAAAATGGCATTTTAGTAAATATATATATATATATGGCAGACTCAAAATTGACTAAATTCTTTATAATTGTTTTGATACATTATTAAATGTATCCCTAAGTAATTTTTGTGGTTTAGGGTTCAACTGCAACACAATCTGATGCATGATGTGACTAGTATAACTCGAAGTACGCCTTTTTATTCAAAGTTGACATTAATTTTAGTGAAAAACCAACAGACATACTAAAAATCAATAAATCGTATAAGGATTGTTTTAAAACATTAGTAAAATTATCCATATGTTATTTGGTATGTTTATGGATCAAACACACCTAAGTCCGATGCACGGTGTGACTGTTACGACTCCAAGTGCTTCTTTTTATTCACAATTGACAATAATTTTAGTGAAAAAACAAATGACATACTTGAAACCAAGAAAAACTCTATGCTTTGAGAAAATGTTCAATATATCATTTTTTGTTGTTTAGGGATTATAAACACCTCAATCCATCACACGGTGTGATTGGTATGACTCCAAATGTCTGTTATCAGTTTAAAATTTAAATTTAAATACAAAAACATGTCACTCACTAAAAACTGTACAAACATGCTCGGATTTTCAGGAAAATTTTGGAAACTGATTCATAATTCATTTTTAACATTTATGAATTAGTCTCATGTAAAACCTAGACATGATTCCACCAGTATGGCTCAGTGTGCTTGTTTCATGTTTAAGATGAAATTTTAGTAAAAAACACATGTAACATACTCAAAAATGAGGAAATTCAATCTGATTATGTTGATACTTTTGTAAAATGATCCATGAGTCATTTGAGATGTATTGGGTTCTGTCGAACCTCAATCTAACACACAGTGTGACCCATATGACTCCAAGTGTGACTTTTAATTCAGAATTGACATTAATTTTAGTGAAAAAATAACATACATACTCAAAACCATGAAAACATTTTTGTATTGTTTTGGTACTTTGGGAAAACAATCCATACATCATTTAGGTCATTTAGGGATCATCCACAACTTCATCTGATGCACAGTGTGACCATTATGACTCTTAGTACGTCTTTTTATTTAGAATTCATATTAATTTCGGTGAAAACAAACATGTGGTATTCTCAAAACTGATAAAACACATTAAGATTGTTTTGTTAATTTAGAAAAAAGATAGATATATAATTTATGAAGCTTATGGGTCATCCGCATCACAATCTCATTAGCAGTGTGACAAGTGTGACTCCAAGTGTCCATTATCAGTTCAAAATTGACATTTTAATACAAAAAAGTGTCACTCACTGAAAATAGAGAAAAGTCACTCATATTTTCATAATAATTTAGAACAAGGAATCATAATTATTTTTTGATTTGTATCAATCAGCCTCATGTCAAACACAAACATGACGCCGCCTGTATGTGCGTGTTTCCAGTTTCAAATGACATTTTAGTAAAAAAACACATGATTCATACTAAAAACCAAGAAAACATATTCATATTGTTTAATTACATTAAAAAAATTAAACATGAGTCATTTGGGACATGTAGGGATCATCAACTCCTTTATCTGATGCACAACATGACTTGTAGGACTCTAAGTGCATCATTTTATTCAAAATTGACTTTTAATTTAGTGAAACAACAACGGACAAACTCAAAATAAATAAAATGTATTTGGATTGTTTTTATAATTTTGGAAAATGATTCATACATAATTTTTGACCAATAGGGATTATCCATGCAACATTCTGATGCATGGTGTCATCATTATGTCTTCAAGTGTCTGTTATCAGTTTAAAATTGACATTTTAATACAAAAAAAATTTCAATCACTGAAAATTGAGAAAAAGTTCATAGATTGTTTTGAAAATTTTGGAAAATAATTCATACTTTTTTATGACATGTATGAATCAGTATCATGTCAAACACACAGAAAATGGCACTAGTGTGGCTCAAATTGTGTGTTTTCAATTTAAAATGTCATTTTAGTAAAAACACATGTGGCAAACTCAAAATCATGGAAACACATTCTGATTGTTTTTATATTTTATGAAACATATCCATGAGTTTTTTGGGATTTGTATGGATCATTCCACCTCGATCTGATTCACAATGTAACCAGTATGACTCCAAGTGATTTATTTCATTCAAAATTGGCATTAATTTTTGTGAAACAACAATAGACATTCTCAAAATTTAGCAAACATATTCAGATTTTTTTGGTACTTTAGAAATATTATCTATATGTGTTTTGGGACATGTAGGGATTAGTCTTACCTCAATCTGATTCACGGTGTTACTGGTATGACCCCAAGTGCAACTTTTTATAGAAAATTTACATTAATTTTAGTGAAAAAATGGACATACTCAAAATCAAGAAGATGAATTTAGATTATTTTGGTACTTTAAGAAAATGATCCGAATGTCATTTTTTATGTTTAGGGATTATCCAAACCTAAATAAGACACATGGTGTGACTTATATGACTCCAAGTGTATGTTATCATTTTAAAATTAACATTTTAATACAAAAAAGTGTCAGTCACTGAAAACTGAGCGAACACCCACAAAATTTCTTGATAATATGGGATAATGATTTGTAATTCATTTTTGATGTGCATGAATTAGTCTCATATCAAACCCACACTTGATTCCACCTGTATGGCTCAATATGCATGTTTCTAGTTTAAAATGAAATTTTAATAAAAAAGACCCATGACATACTAAGAAATAAGAAAACACATTAATATTGTTTTGGTAATGTAATAAAATGATCCATGAAATATTTGGGGTGTGTAGGGATCATTCATGCCTCAATATGACGCATAGTGTGACTAGTATGACTCAAAGTGCATATTTTTATTCAAAATTTACATTAATTTAAGTGAAAAAAAATAACATACACCAAACCATGAAAAATCATTAATATTGTTTTGGTACATTATGAAAACAATTCATACTTCATTTATGATGCATAGGGATCATCTGCATTTCAATATAGCGCATGGTGTTACAATTATGACTCCAATTGCATCGTTTTATTCACAATTTACATAAATTTTAGTAAAAAAACAACTGAAATACTCTATAATAGTGTTTTATTTTTCTTGTATTTTTGTTAGAAATTTTATTTCATTTTAAGTTTAGTATTTTATCTTATTTTTCTAAATCTTGTTACTGTGTCTGGGGATTCAATGTGTTGTTGCAGCACATTTCACTTGTTTCAGGTGATAAAGTGTGCAACATCATCACATTTCAATTTTAAACTTTTTCAATGCTATTAAATGCATTAATAAAAGCATGATTTATCAGCGCTTTTAGAGGCCCTTATAATGATTCCATTTATCAATGCTTATAAATGCACTAATAATGCATATCTTTATCAGTGAATATAAATGCACTAATAAATCACTCTATAATCATCACAAATAAAAGGGCTGATAAATCATACTTTTATTAGTGCTTTTTAATGCATTGATAAAGGGCCTATTTATTAGCGTTAAATAATAGCAATAAAAATGGGTTCTTTTATCTGTGGTTTTATTTGGTCGGATAAATCTAATATTTATTAGTTCTTCTTTAGTACTGATAAAATCTATGGACTTTTAACCACGCCGAGGTAGTAAGTGATTTTCTAGCATCGATAAAGGCATATTCTAGCACTATTAAAGGCATGTTTTTTAGTAGTGATATATCTTCAACATTGAAAAATGAAATATGTTGTGTACAAAGGAAAACATCTGAGGTAAAGCTACGTAGTAGGAAACTGATCCAAATTTTCCGTGGATTTCATATGGTCCAATGAACCATGGACTCATTTCCCCCTTCTTACCAAAACACATCATAATTTTCTGTGGATAAGGTTTTAAAAAGACATGATCACCAACCTCAAAAGAACGATCTTTCCTATAGTAATCTACATTACTCATTTTCCTACTCTGAGATGTCCTTATGTGTCATGGAATCAACTGAAAATTATCTGTTTTTTCCTCTACCAACTCTCAACCCATCAACATCCTTTCTCTTACATCATCCCAAAAAGCCAGTGTTTGACACCACTTTCTATATAACGCATGAAATGGTTCCATATATATGTTGAAATGAAAACTTTTATTTTATGAAATTTCCACCAAATAAATATTTCATCCTGGATTCCATGATAATACATTGAGCAAGAACGAAGCATATCCTCCAAGGTGTGAATTTTCAGCTCATATTTTCCATCAGACTGAGGATGAAAATCCATAGTTAAATTTAATTCAGTTTACAATGAATTTTGAAGTCCTTTATAAAAAATTAATATGAACCTAGGATCACGGTCTAGTACAATTGAGAGGGGCACTCCATGTAGCCTAACAATCTCTTTTAGATATAGTCTATAATGATTCTCTATATAAATTTTATCTCGAATGGGCAGAAAGGGGTTCACTTTTTTTAATCAATCAATAAAAACACAAACCGAATTATTACCTTCAAAATTATTTGGAAATCCTACCACAAAATCCATTGATATATTCTCTCATTTGCACTTCAGCACTATAAATGGGTGGAGCATTCCCTTTAGTAACAGTTTCTCTTCATTAACCTATGTTAAATCTAAAACATTCTTTTAAATTCAAAAAATCTTTTTTCATTCCTTCCCACCATTAAAAATCTCAATGGTGTCTATACATCATAGTGCTGCCTAGATGAATGGAAAATTGAGAGCAATGAGCTTCAGTCAAAACTTATTTCCTCAATTATGAATCACAAGGAACAAATAATATTTTTCCAAATAATATAATGTATTATTGATCAATATTGGAATTGGACAACCTACTATTCTTAATAGATACTACCTTTTCATGAACATATTGATCCACCTTATGAGACCTCTTAATTCTTTATCACTGGTTGATATGTACTAAAATATGAAATAAAAAAGTGGATGTTTCTGCATCAACAACTTCAAGGCCAAAATTCATCATATCATTAACCAAAGTGACACATTCCAAATGTAACATGGTTAATTTAGAATTGATTTTTTGACTCAAATCATCGACCACCTTATTTTATTTTACTAGATGATAATGAATTGAAAAATCATAATCCTTGATTAGTTCCAACCTTATTTTCTTTATCATGTTTAATTATTTTTAAGTGAATATATACTTCAAAATTTTGAGATCAGTGTATAATTCACACTTTACTCCATAAAAATAATGTCACTAAATTTTTAATCCAAAAACAACATCAACTAATTATAAATCATGTGTAGGTATTTTAATTCATGATATTTCAACTAACGTGAGTCATAACCAATTACCTTATCATTCTGCATTACAACAAAACCATTTACTTTTTATGAAGCATAAATTTAGATGAAAAACTCACAATTTCTAGAAGGCGAGGACAAAAAATGAGAATTCATGAAACTTTTTTTAAATTTCTTGAAAACAATCTTCACATTATTTTGTCTAGATAAACTTAACTTCCTTTTTAGTTAGCATATTCAGTGGGCTAGAAAATTGATCAATTTTTTAAAAAAAACCTCCTATAGTAGCCTTATTATACAAGGAAAATATGATTCTTGGTGATATTTATGGGTCTTGTCCATTCATCAAAAACATCTATTTCAGGATGATCATTAGTTATTCAATATTTAAAAATAATGTATCCATGGAAATAAATTTGTTTCAACCAAATTTTTCACTAGCTATATTTCCCATAAATTTTATTTTATTTTTTTGTTTCCAAAAAAATACTTAGATTCCTTTCATGTTCCTCTTGTAATTTATAAAATTATAAAATGTAATAAATAAACACATCAACAAACTTATCCAAGAACCCTTCGAAAATTCTATTCATAAGAACCATGAATACAAACTGTGCATTAGATAACCCAAACATCATAACTACAAATATATAGTGGTCATATCTATTTGGAAATGATGTCTTTGGAATGTCATATTCCCTCACTTTTAACTGATGGTACCCCAACCTCATCTCATCATTTGAATAATACTATTCTCTCTAGAGTTTATCAAACAAATAAGTGATATGAGATAAATGATGCATGCTCTTAATAGTGATGTTATTCAAGGATCTATAATTAATTAAATGTCTCATTTATCCATATTTATTTTTAACAAACATGATAGGATCACCCGATGGTGAAGCACTATTTCAGATGAAACCTTTATCTAACAACTCTAGAAGTTTCTTTTTCAACTCTAAAAGATCCCCTTGAGCCTTTCAATAAGGGATTTTATAAAAAGGTTTAGCATGTGGTACTAATTAAACAATAATATCAACCAATCGATCATAATAACACTAGGGAAATCATCCTGAAAAACATCCATGTATTCATTTACTATTAGATAATCATAAATTTGAAATGATTCATTATTTTTAACAATATGATCTAGTTAAATTTCATTTCTGTGTCTAATCAATTAATCAGCTTCATGGAATGTTTTCAAAGGCATGAAATCATTGTAAAAAAATCTTCTTACTATAATATATCTAATAATGATATATATAAATCTAATCCATACCAATAATGATATCAAACTCTACTATATTTTGTTCAAAATTATTTTCTAGAAATACCATTCCACTGGTAATAATATGATGATTCTTATAAATTTTGGTTTCCTTGATACTTCCACCATGATATTTTACCAAAATTTCTATCTTATATTAATGAGGTTATATTCCCAATTTTATAGAAATTTTTTTAGCAATGAAAGAATATGTAGATCTAAAATCAAACAAGGTATTGGAATAATTTGATAAAATAAGTAACATTGTTATCAGTACTTCATTTGACAACCCAAAATCAACTGTATAAGTAGTACATGACCTCGTTACACCTTTCTTTTTCCAATCATGAATATTTACATCATGTGAAACTAACATTAAACATAAATAAACATAATGACCCGTCTCATTAAAGCTAAAAAATCATACCATCATATTGCTATCAGTTAGCACATTATTTGAGTCCTCAATATTCTATTCCTTTCATTCACGAGCCATGTGACAAAACATTACTCATCGATAACACTTTCTTATCTTCATAAAACATTCTGAAGGGTAATTTTTACCACACTAACTATAAGATTTGTAATTTATTTTCTTACATCTATATTTCGTCTCTACATGTTTCCCCATCACCTTCCATTCAAACCACTTTTTACATTCATCATCATGAGGAACATAAGAGTAGGAAAACTATATATTAACCTTATTTTCACAACGAAAAACATTCTCTTGGATTTTAAATTCTCACAAGTTAAAAGATCTTCATAGACACGGTTTCGATCCATATTAAAACCAAAAAAAAATTCTATCATAGCCGCAAATAAAATCTAGTATATACCTAGACAATCATGTGAAGTTCCCTTCATATACATCTATGTAATATTAATCATTTTTCTTCAATTATAGTAATTTATTTTCCATTCGTACTCAAATAATCTTAGGGAAATATTCATCTATGAAAATATCCTTAAATGCCTTGTATTCCATGGAATCAAATTCTTATTTTTCTCTGGTAATATTAACTAATAACAAACATCCATCAACCTCACATTCAAAATGATAAACATAATGGGTCACCTTTTTATGTTCTTAAAATCCAATGACATCGAATATCTTTTTCAGGTCATTGATCCATTCATCAGCTACCACTGGGTCAAATGATCCTCTGAATGGTGGTGGATGTACCCCCATGAAATTCTACACAAAATACATTTTACTTCAAGGTCGATTGGGTTACTCTGAAGAAATAATACCATCATCATTTTTCACCTGAGACAACTAAGTAATCACAATAAAAAAACTTTTCTATTCTAATTGTGAGCATATTTGGATGATGATTTTGAAGGATATCATTCCCTCGGTTCATTCCCACTAAAACATCCATGTTTACTCTTGGGAAACATATTTTAAACAAAAAAATTTTACACATTTCAACATGGTAATCTTAAAATGATATAACATTTTAACTTGACCACAAGGTAAAATCTTATAATGGCATTTTAATAACACTAACCTAACCTATAACATTATCTAAATCGACCATTGATACTATCTATAATACCCCAACCTTAAACATTTGAAAATCATGAGCTAAGTAAAAAATGTTACATTCTTTCAGAATCATAATCCTTTATGGTATATTATTTTATAGAATTTTTCCATTAGTTATATATAATATAAAAATAAAAAATAAAAAGTAAAAAATTTGAAACAGTATCAATTTTTTCTATAATATAATTCATTTAAAATTATTCATGATCTCTTTTAATAGTACTCTTCATGTAATTCCACAGGAATTATTCCAATCCCTTAATTACCCTTATGTCCTATGAAAATATATTAAAAAAATTTGGATTACAATAAAAATGTCAATATGGGGTATAAAAATAAGGAAACTGTTATTCCATAATATAGATTACAAATCATGAAACAATATTTCCTGAAAATAAAATATTATATCCAAAAATATAGATATCAATGATTAATAAAAATCATTTAATTTAGCTTTTGAAAAAACCTGATTCCCAAGAAAACACATTAGAAACATAGAAAATTCATATAGGTACCTTGGGACATCGTCACATTGAACCCTTATAGAACCCTTATATATTTTTATAATTATATGACATTATTACACTATAATTATTCTGAGAATATAACCATTTCCCAATTCATTGGAGTGCTATCTGGTCACACCCAATGATTAAGCTATAATGGCCTCACATGACACAATATAAGTGCTGCCATAATTTATAAGGTCTGAGAAACAAACCATAAAATAAATCATTTAATAATTTGAAAAAAAATCACACTCTTATTAAAATCACAATGAAATATTAAAATACCATCTAATTTCAAAAATACCTTTTCCCATAAAAATACCCTTTTATTCTGAAAAAAAATTACAATAACAAAATACCCAAAAATTGAAATAATGTTTTTTCATTTAAATAAAAAATAAATCTTTCAAAGGAATCTAAAAATAAAATATTTTCCATAGAAGCGGGAAATTCATTGTCTCTATGTATGTTAAGAATATAAAAATCATTTTTTCATTTATCAAAATGACTCGTATAAAACACATAAAAATTTACTCTTTCAAAAAAATTAAATGAAATTAAAAATAGACATAAAATGTCCTCTATAAACATTTTATATCTAGATAAATAAATATTTACATTAATATGAATAAAATTTAAAGGAAATGATTAAATCTTTAAAAATTCAAAACATCACATTCCACTTTGAACATTTAAATCATAAGCACCATGAAATAATAACATTTTAAAAACATTTAATTACATTAAAATTGATGAAATATGTATATATTATGTCAAATGGTTTTTATATAAAACATATAGAATAATAAAAATGAATTTAATTAAGAAATGTCTCAATGAAAGGATATTGAGATAAAATCCCTTACCTTGAGTCTGACATGTCATTAGGGTCTTTATCTTCCTGAATAATAAATGTATGTTAAGTATCTACATTATGGAGAACCTTTTTCATGTTTATAATTACTTTTATCTCAATTATCAAAAAATTTGTAAACAACTAAATAAACAATTAGGTTTGCATCAGGTGTTTTGACCACATTCGGTTTATGTGTCAAAAACGACATTCATAGGTCAACAACAGTCAAATGGGTCATTATATAAACATATCCAGAATAATAATCATGAAATAATTATAATATTTATAAATCAATACTATTTTTTAATCCAATTAAAAAATATTTTTATGAAAAATGAACCAATGTAACAATCATGGGAACGGTAGGTTGTACGTACACATAAGTAACATTCCCATTTTTCAATGATCATTATAGAAAGAAGGTAAGTAATTATTATATTTCCATATTTACCATTATATACTAAATAAAATACTATTTAGTCATATATACTTACATACAGATTTATTTTGATTTAAAAGGAATCACATCTTGTCGAGGAGGCGGTAGTCCACACATCCACGAATGAAATTATCACATTTCCAATGTCTGAAAAGGTGTTAAAGAAAATGATATATTTTACATATTGAAATTTAATAACATAATATCATATTTATGTTATTCATGTCACATATATTTAGAAAAAAATATCCTTAACACATTCCCTGAAGATTTTGAATGTATCATATCGCTTTGAGGAGGTAGTAGACTACACTTCCACAAATGATGTTATCATATTCCCACAAAAATGGAAAGAATATAGGTATGTGTAAAATAAAAATTAAACAATTATAAATATTTAATTGATATCATATATATCATCTATAAATAGTTTTCCATCATAATTTCATACCATGAGAGGTGTTAAATGAAAATGGTAAGATGTCATTTTGCAAGGCGGTAGTTCATTATTCACATAAACGGTATGCTTATTACCTGTTAAGAGGACGTGTGTATAAGTATAGGCTGAAAATTTAACAAAAAAATATTAATTTATTTATAAAACTTATTTTAAAATGTATTAATATAATAAGAATAATTTTCTGGGTGTAGAATGGAAATAAAACAAAAGAGCATCAGGCCGGATGTTTCATCTTCTTTGGGTAACTCTATTTGGTTTTCACCATAGGAATTACCTGGATGTAATTCAGCCAAAATAGATTCTTATAGGATTAATTTAGGTGTATTTTGATATTATTTGAGAATATTTTGGGTGATTCTAAGGTATTTAGAGTTGTGTAAAAGTACGAATTGTGAGCTCCTTTTTACTATGGGTGAGGAGTGGCATTCTTGTAGATTTATAAAAAAGGAAATTACACCCATGTTTTTCCAACACAAAGTGGCTCAAATAATGGTAAAAATATGAGAAATTGATTATATACTAAAAATATTTAAATTCAATGTATTTTATATAAATTTCTAGGTTATTGTTTCTCTTTACTTTAAGCATTAGTCCCTGGTTAAGCCAATTTTCCTCATAATCACAATAATTATTTTTATTTAGTTTCAGAAATATTTTTTATAAAAAACTAAGTCTACCATATTATATAATATAAATTATTATTATTCCAAATAGGTAATCCATTTTTAAAAATTATAAAAACAAAATTTGAATAAATTAATATAAATTTAATCCCGTAGATAGGATGACCATGCAGGTTTTTAATGTAAATCTTTTCGAAAAAATTCTATGTTTTTATTTCTAAATTCTATTGGAAATTGATTCCAATGAACTATTTTAGTATAACTGATAAAACATTATCTGATTATTTTTTAAAACCAAATATAATCATAATTTCAATATATAAATAGAATATATAAAATAGCATTTTGGACTAAAATTTAGTATTATTCACTATTCTTCAAAAAGTGAATGTTCATAGAAAAATACCAAAAATACACCCAAAGTAAATTTAGATACCCAAAATTCATAATTAAAGTTTATTTTGTCATATAAAATATATAAATGTTTCAAACAATTTATTTCAAATTTTTTTCTATTGAAAGGTGGTAAAATTACCTTTCAAAAATAAAGAAATTTTTAGGATTATAATTGGATATATATTTATTTTAAGCCTATAAAACTTATTGGATAAATGTACAAAAATTTAATAAGAATGTGTAATCATAATATAGTTAGTCTTATTCATTTTTTCTAACATAATGGTATGAGGTAACTACCACTTAAAATAATAATATTAACAATATATTATTTTTCAGTATAACTCAGTCTTACGTGCAACGTAAGATATTAGAGAAACTCATTGTTGCGTGTGTGGTACGCTATCATATATAGAATCCCATTAAAGATAATATTGTTATTTTATTAATAGATATAATAAATTATAAAAAATATTTATTCTATCATTACCTAGGATGATATATTGACCATAATGTGTTAATGTGTTATATGAATTGAATATTCAAAATGGTTTAATGGGGAATTGATCATGTAATTTCATGTGATTAAAGTATTGAACCATGTTTTGTTTTGAAATTTGAAATGTTATATTAATTTATGTGAAATGTTATAATAGTGTTAATATTGATTAAATTTTATTGATGTGATATATATGTGCTATAAGTGTGATTGATTGATTTACGAGCGTGGGATAGGGATTGAGGCCTGAAATACACATATATGATAAATGGGCATGGGATAGGGACAAAGGTTCCAAATAGCCATATGTGATATTGAGGTGTGGGGAAGGAATTGATTACCCAAATACTCATATGAGATAGTATGTATGGGATCAGGACTAAGGTTCCAAATACCTTTGTGATACTTTAGTGTGGGACAGGGAAAGAGGCTCTAAATACCCACGGGGTGTTAGACACAAATTTATTCACCCATGAGTTCGGAAACTGACAATGATTATAATTGAATTTGGTTTGATTTGAAATGAAATGATAAATGATAACCATGGTATTGTGATATAGTTCAGTCTCTGGCACAATCCAATGAAGGTATTGAGGGTTCAGGTTTCCTAAGGAACCTAAAGGCTTTATGTGGTTAATTAAAGAATAATAAAATATGATAACTGTTTAATTTAGAAATTGTGCTTTATTATTTATACAACTACATACACTTTTATTTAATGGATATTTTTTTAGAAACTTTTGGTGGTGTCATACTGAGTTTTACTCACACCCAAATCATGCTACCTGATCGTTACCAAAATAGACTTCATGTTTGTAAGATAGGATAAGGGAATGATTCCTTTGTTTGATGGATGAGTCGAGATGGAGCAGAGGTAAGGGAACCATAAATGGTGTCACAACCCGCTTGGGAGTATTAAAAAATTTTCTTTTGGTTTTTTATTTGAAAAATGACATGTATTTGTCATGACATATCTATTAGTTAGTTCTAGATATTGTATTCCTATTTTGGTCATAATATTATACTGGTTATTGGTTATCTCATTTGGATATTTTTTATTTACTTTTTCTATTGTGATACTTGGATAAGGATGGTGTAGTCTCCCCATGATCGATAATAGACCCTCAAAAAAATTCAGAATCCTATAGAATGTGGGGAGGTGTGAATAAGGTCAAGTGATCGCCCAACTTAGGGATCTGGTATGTGGCACCTGGGTCGAGAAATTAAAATGTGGTTTCATATGGTTTTATTTTCTCCTTATTCTATATTAATATTTGGGAAAGGTGCATAGGAGAATAATATGTGTTGGGATTTGTTTAATTGATCATTCATGGGATAATATAACCCATGTATGAGGGTTAAATCCAAGTAAATTGGGTGGTAGTATCGTTTTTGATGTCCATTGCTGTAGTTGGAAGACATTTCCCCTTGATTCATTCACTTGTTGTGTGATGTGATTTGTTTTTATGATATTTTATGATATTTTACTCAAGGAATGGTATGGAATTTGATTTTAATATGCATGCATCATTCTAGGCACTCAGTAATTATTGTTACATGCGTCATTTTCAGGAACCCACGGGAAAACTTGTTTTGGAATAGGTATTAAAACTAAAATGTTTTCCTTCACTTATGTAATTGAACTGAAAAAGGTACCTACTATGAGTTGAAAGATTTAAAATAATGTAAAATTTGAATAAATAAGTTTCTAATGATAAATATAAAAATGAGAATGTGTTTACCCTTATTATCCATGACATATTTGTATGATGGTTAAGGGTGGTGATAGCTCTTCAGTTTTAACCGTTAGGTGGGAAAATGAGGGATGACTTGTTATGGATTTCTTTTTATCCCTCTTATTAAATCTGTTAATATTGTGTAATATGTCCAAGTAAATGTGTTTGGAATTATTGAAACAGTAATCCATGATGATTCTCATTAATATGATGACTAGAGTTTATAGCTAAAAATGATTCACCAGTAGCGGAGCATGAGGAACTGAAATTATTTGGGGAAGGAGCCTGAGAGAAGTTGCCTAATAATTTTCCTCAATTCATATAGTTTATGGAGAGATACCCAGATTATGTAGTGATGAGTATGTTTGACTTAACACCATAGTTTCAACTACATCACCCTCTGACTTTCACCAGAGAAGGTGAACCTAAAGTAGTAGAGTTCTGGATTGAGTTCATCCAGACTATACTTGACCATTTAGAGAATCCTACTGAGAAGAAGTTCATGTTGTCTACTTACATGTTATGAGGATTGATGAAGTGCTGGGGGTGTTTAGACTCAGACAAGGAAGGATGATTGTATGGTGTGGAATAACTCTTATAAAAATTCCTGGAGAATAGTTATCCAGAGACACTGAGACAGGAGGGGGTTATTGAGTTCATACAGTTGAATCAAGGGAGGATGTCCACGATGGAATATATTGGTCACATTACTAGCTTTTAGTACTTTGATCCAGAACTAGTAAGGGAGGATAAAACTATTCAAAAGTGATTCTAGGATGGGATTTAATGTGATATTATGTCCCATGTTAATATCTTTCGGCTGAAAATGTTTTTTGAATTGGTGGATTGGGATCTCATATCTATGGGGAACCTGAAGTAGATTTTAAGTGGAGGATAGATGGTTTCTATTGGAAAATCAATAGGTATGTCTTTCGAGGATAGGAAAAATCATTATGAGAATGTTGATTAATTAATATGAATGTATAGTGCCTAAGGGAAGTATTAGTTATATTTGATCTTACATGAGTTATTTGACCCCAATGTGGAATGTATGGACTCTTTAATACGAATTGTGCCTAACCACTATTAGAGTGCTATTCTTGTATAAGTAAGGGACATCTATAAAGGTTTTTCAAGAACCCATGAAAGATGTGTAGTGATGGGGTGGATAGATTGAACCAGAGTGTAGGGTTGGGTTTTCTACACAGTATTAGTTTGGTAGTTCGAGTTCTACCGAATAGGGAGATAGAGGTAGTGGATATTGTAATTTTGGTAAATAGAACATGTATGAGTGGGGTGGTGCTGCTTCAGTGACTCATACTACATCATAAGGAATATAGGAAGGACAGTTGTAAGTTGTTCATCCTATGTTGGTGGATAGTGAGTCTAAATTTTTTACAGTTATATGTATTAGACATATAGATTCTATTTTTCTAATGCCCTATTATAAACTGGTGTGTCTCACTAATATATATCTGCAAAACTTGTAAATGGGTTGATTCTGATAGTGGGTCTTTTGATTGGTGTTATGATGATTGATAAAATATTGGGAGAATAGTCGAGGGAAATATTCTTATGCAAAGGGTGTTCTCTCATTGTTGAGGAGTTTCATTTTAGTTGGAATCCTTACATTATAGATATGTCACACTTTTACCAAATTATGGATTTGTTCTAGTTAGAAGGATATAGAGATCACATAGATTGTTACTATTTAATTGTTACCTTTATATCTCTTGAGTGTGATAATTATGTACACAGTGGATAAAAGGATATCTAGGCTGGCTATATGGGGCCAATTCATCAGTAACTCATGGATCTCACTACCAAAGTTTCAATTCTATTTCTGAATGATGATGGGGTTAAATACTATTTATTTCCACCCATAGTGTAGAGTTTCTAGGTTTTGTTTCATAAATATTTTTCATGGCTATCACTTAAGAGATATGTGAAATTTACGATTGAGCATATGTCTAGGATTGAGAGGATTTCTATTCAAACTTAAATAATGGTAACAATAGAGCTTTAAAATCTCAATACAAATATACAAGAGGTGATATATGTGGGATTTTATATCTAGATACATCACCTTGTGATTCTCCAATCCTGTTTTCTAAGAACTGTGATGACATATTGCATTTATATGTCGATTACCAGTAGTTGAACCAAATGAATCTGAAAAACTAATATCCCCTTCCATGTATCAATGGTCTATTTGACTATTAGAGGTGAGCCTATGTATTCTCCAAGATCATCATGATATTGGGATATCATCAGTTGATAGTATAACCATATTAAATATCTCAGAATGATTTCAAAAGAAGTTATCACGTTTATGAGTTCTTTATGATGTCATTGTTGGAGTTCATGGCCTTGAACCAACTACATTGTACTGTATTAATTAATAAAAGCCTTATCACATATTTATTGTTCATCTGCATGACAATTCATGTGATATTTTCCTATGGATGGTTGTTGCATTAAAGGGCCATAGCGGATCCCTGCTATGATGAGAACCCAGAAGTGCCATAACACTATTC
The DNA here is from genome assembly GCA_963277665.1 of Viscum album. Taxonomy (NCBI): domain Eukaryota; kingdom Viridiplantae; phylum Streptophyta; class Magnoliopsida; order Santalales; family Viscaceae; genus Viscum; species Viscum album. The sequence goes on along the minus strand of OY728143.1, from coordinate 2,118,849,270 downwards.
TTGAATATATGTTATATGGCCAGATGATTTTATTTGTGGGAGAAAAATAATACAGGCCATTAGGGGTGAGGACTCATAAAACATTGAGGCACCTTCTCATGGTGTGCTCCCTTGGTAATATCTAGGAGGATATTATTAGAACTAGATCCGTCTATATGAAATCCACATTTCATAATGTCATTGGATATCCCTATCTGCGGACATGTGTATTGGTCCTTAGACTTTAAGATTATTATTAATGGGTATTACAAATCGCACACTTATATGTATTGACAAAAACCTTGATGACACACTATTCGCAGTGAGGTAGGATATGTTGGGTTTGTCATGAGTAATACTGCATTAATAGATAATGCGAGAAAGGATTTTTCCCTTCTGTTCCATAACAGAAGTAGATATCTCAGGCCATTTGATGGAATTGTAATAGCCTAAATAAATCCATGGACATGGTAAGGAATGGGTGAGTTCAATTCCAGAAATTCAAAGAATGAATAATAAATCACATGGGTTGATGGAACTAGCATGCAACCCGCTTGATTTGAGATATCGTGACAAATGGATTGTCTTACACGGTAAGCATTCATATGAGGTGACCCGTCAATGCGGCGTCAACCTCTTTCTCTTGGGTGCCTTGACCTGTTGCTAGACATTAATCTTGGCCATTAGGAAATCCCACTTAATGCCAATGAGAAAGATGCCTAGAGGGTCACACACTAAGTGTGTCCATGTATCTCAGTTAAATATTAATTTAACAAGTTAAATAAAGATTATTCCCAACTGTGGTTTAATAATTATTTAAGGATTCCTAATCACATTTATTTCAACACTAGTTATTCAAGAGAATATATTGTGGGAGAAATAATATATATTTATTAGCGAGTAATGCAGTTACATTTATTTAACAAATAAATTGCCATTAATCAAGGTATGACAAATGTGCTGGAGGAAATAAAGAAAAAATGGAAAATAAAGTACACGCCGTGTATATTGAATATACATGTCGTGTAGTTTTCATGGAAAACGAGTACACGCCGTGTATTAATGATTACACACCATGTAGTTTTTCTAGTCGGGAGTTTGAGTAAATAATATCATTTTATTAAATGATATTTATTATAATCAGTGTGGGTGCATGTCAAGGAATTAAACATTTGACATGGGGGTTTTCAATGAGATTTAATGAAATAAATAAAATGTGTAACGTGTTCATTTATTTTCATAACTCTATAACATCAATCCCGATTATAAATATCCTCACAACCCCAACACTTTTCAATCAATCGATGTGAACAACAATTCTAGAGAGTTCTCTCAAGGCTAAAAAAACTCATTCCTCTATGAATGCTCTCAAGACCGAGAGAGATCCACCACCACCTGATCGAGGCGATTGAAGGAGGACATCACAAGTGAAGGATCTTCCATGATAGCACCCATAGATCCCTTTAGTGACATCCATATATAGGTGGAGAATGTTTGGATCACCGCTAGAGGAATTATACACTTGGATTCTACGATGCAATGACGGATCACACTGGATCGTGACATGAGACATCAACGAAGAAAGAATTCCATCAGGGTAATTATTTTCAATTAATTAAATAAATTATAACCAATATATGATGATCCTATCACTATGGTTATGGGACTCCCTCTTTTGTTTTTTGTTCTTCGTTCTATTCCAGTGATCTTGCATTTCACATCATGACAGATCTCAGATTGATCATTGTTAATGCTAAAATTAATGTTGGGAAATCCCACCAATGCACTTCTACTGCACCCGGAACCTACAATTGGTGTCAGAGTGGTCATATTGATGATTATAATTATTTAGTTTTTCATTGGTGATTTACTAATTTAATAATTTAGTTGTTTCAATTATAGTTAATCGTTCTTAAAAATCTGAATCTCGAGATCTGTTCCTCCCCTCTCGTTTCTCATTCACCTTGAAGAAACGAATTTTTAATTTTATTTTGATTAAAATAAAATAAAGGTACTCATCCAGAGGTTCCAAATACTCCTAGACTTACAACACCAGAATACACGGCATGTATTCAGAAGTACACATCGTGTAGTCTATGTTCAATGCATTGACTGATCCGCCAAATCTGGTCGTGTATTCGATACTATCTAAGTCATTTATGACACTGTGTGTTGACTAGGAATAGGTGGCACATGGTTTCTAGATTACACACCTTGTGGTACAACTAAACACGACTTGTAGTCCCTTCAAGTTAGGTTCGGACTATGTACCCCGTACATAGCTTGCCCAGCAAGAAACTGTGTAACGCAGAAACAACACGGCATGTGTCCCAATGAACGCGCCATGTACTCTATAATTTCTGAAGTACATCAACATGCCATGTCCCCAGGCATGTAATTCGGATGGATGGTAAACCAAAAGTATACGCCATGTATTCAGAACTACACGTTGTGTTCTCATCCAAATTATGCATATTTATTAAAATTTATTATTATATTATAAAAACCCTTGAGACGTGTACTATAGTTTAGGCGTAATGCTGAGGCACAAAATGTGATAGGTGTTTTATATATATGTGTTTGATTTATCATCTGCATAATGAATGAAAATTCATCGGGTTGCCTCAAAGGTACAAGTTACATAGAAGGATGATTTTAAATGAATTTATTTGTTTAAAATTATGATGGATGGGAATATCAATGAAATTTAGAATAGGGTTTAAGATAAAAGGATTGATTAATTAAAGATTATTAATTGATTTGGGCATGATTTATCTTAAACAATAATGATTAAATAATTGAATTCTAGTTTTATTTATGTGTAAATATCTTTGCATGTATGGATGATCTTGTGCTAGACCAAGACCATTGTATGTGAATGGTTTCTTTTAATTTATTTATTTAAATTAAATTTTTTGGCCTATGAGCCTTCTTCTCATTAATATGTATGGCATGCATGTCCAGGGATTCTTTTATGTAAAAATCCCTTTCTCCCCTCACCAACGTGTGAGATAAATGCATCTGTAATGGACATAACTCCCAATTTGGTGGAGGCGGCTCAAGTCAGGAGCCAAGGCGAGAACAATCCAAGGAGATATAAAGGTGGGTAGGTGGAAATTTGTACACGAACCCAAAAGGTTCAAGGTGTTTCTCCCTTAGGACTTGGGTTAGTTTATCAATCACTTCATAAAATACCAAATTGAAAAAGCTCATGAACATACCATTTATTTTATTTCTGTCAGTTGCATGGTTAATTTATTGTGGGTGTGTTGTCATGATCACACAATTAATGAATTAAACGAGCATGCAATATGAAACTAAAATAAAACCGGCTTATACATAAATTTAATCTTATACAAGGTTAATCAATTAATTATATCCCACTTAATATGAACAAGCATGTAATAAAAATAATAAATTGGAAATTTATGTGTAAGGATAAATTCCCTCCAAAAAATATTAAGTCGGTATAGCCTTCCATAATCTTGGATAGAATCAAACCATAGTTCAATGTGCTTGACCAACCCTAGTTGGGGTGCTTTCAATTATTGGGAATTATAATTCATGGTTTGGGGTTGACATGACTTGGTTCGCATCAAGGGTTGACTGCCATAGTAGGACTTGGCGTGACCAAGAGGAAAAGGTTGAGGAAATCCAAAATAAAAGGATTTAGGGATTGGGGAGTCCACTCAGCGGATCAAGGAGCTGGGAGTTAATGCAGTTGGAATTTGGAATGTCAACCTAAAACCCATCAAGTTTCTTCACCAACACTAGTTAGGGTAATGAGAAGGGAAATATGGATCCTTTCCAATATAACATTAAAGCAACAGAATATTCCAAAGTCAATGGTGAGGGCTATTGTATTTCGATTAAATAGTGGGAGACTAGGAAGAATTAATTAATTAATTTATCTCATTTTTATAATAAAGTACTAAACCTTTGCTCATCATAATTTTTAGAAATGGTAAGGAAAATTAATTCAAACATATCATTGTGAACCATACTCGAGAAGGAAAAACTTCTCACTGGCACCAATTTCCAATAGTGGTAGAGGCGTTTATGCGTCATCCTTCACCACGAAAGGAAATTGTATGTGATGGAAGAGCCTATTACAGTTGAACCCGGAAAGGAGGCCAATGATGAGAAACTATCTCTCTACATGAAACACATGGATGATTCCACAAATGTCCAGTGTTTCATGATATCATCCATGTCTAATGAGCTCTTGAAGCAACAATAAAACATGGATGTGTATAGCATGATGTCTCACCATAAGGATCTCTACCAAGAGAAGGAGAGACATGAGAGATATGAGATCTCCAACGATTTGTTTACAACTAATCTTGGAGAGTCTGCACCATCGGGGCCTCATGTAGTCAAGATTATTGGCTACATTGAATGCCTATATATCTTAGGTATTAAGTTTCTGGATGACTTGCGTACATATCTCATACTATCATCACCGCCCAATACCTTCTCTAGCTACATTGTGAATTATAACATGAGCAACAATGAGAAGAGTCTATTGGAACTTCTGACCATAATTTGACAAGTATATAAGGACATGGGACATGACAAACCCGCAGTCTTTATGGTGAATAAGAAAATGAAGGACAAGGAAAAGTGTCCAAAGTCCTATAAACAGTTTGAATGCCCCAAGCATCGTCCTTCTAAGAAGGGGATGATCTAGGGGCAAGGCAAGGAACTGGAGGCAGTGCATTTTTCAGGTGGCATGTAAGGACACTGGAAGATGAACTGCTCCCAGAAGCATGGGGATGCTAAAAGTGTGTTCGTTATCTAGTGTAATATTTCTATTTCTTCTCATTGGGTGTTAGATACAGCTTGTGGGTCACACATCAGTATTCAAATGTAGGAACCAAGTATATTTAGAAAGATTACTAGAGGAGTGGTGGATCATCGAGTTGCCAATGATACAAGAATTTCTGCATGGTCTATTGGCGATTACCACCTCTCATCGCTAACTGTGATGATTTGGGTTTTACATAACTGTTATTATGTTCCTAGTGTTACCAAAAACATAATTTATGTATCCTTTTTGGATATAGATGAATATATTTTCATGCTTGGAAATAAGGGTTGTATATTTTATAAGAACTGCATATGTTATGTTATGGCATATTTAAATAATGGTTTCTATGTAATAAATTATGAAAACATAGTGTTGGAAATCAATAACGAAATAAACCCACATGACTCATACATCACCTAGTTGTGGAATCACTATATCGGTCATGTAAACGAGAATCACTTGACAAAGATCTTCCAAGATGGTTATTTGCAATCTACTAAGCTAAAACCACTTGATATATGTCACATTTGGTTACAAGGAAAAATGACCAAGACGCCCTTCGGTGGACAAGGTGAAAGGGCCACATAGCTTCTTGGATCGGTGCACACGGATGTGTGAGGACCATTTCCAGTAAAATCTAGTGGTGAATATTCTTAATTCATTAATTTTACTGATTATTTTAGTAGATATGGATATGTATACTTGATGAGTTATAAGTTAGAAGCCTTAGAGAAATTTAAGGAATTCAAGAATGAAGTTGAGAATCATCTTGGAAAGAAGATAAAGAAACTTCGATCGGATCGAGGTAGAGAATATCTGAACCAAGAGTTCATCGATCTTCTATGGGAGTCTGGGATTCTATCTCAGCTCACTCCTCCATATACACCACAGTGGAATGATTTCAGTGAAACAAGGAACTGTACCTTGTTAGACATGGTGAGGATGATGATGATTCATGTAGATCTTCTATTATCCTTTTGGAGATATGCATTACAAACTACAGCATACACATTAAAACGAGTACCAAATAAGGTGGAAAATGGAATTCCATATGAGTTATGAAATGGAAGGAAACCCACTTTGTCACAAACATGTGTATGGGGATGTGAGGCATTTTTTTAGGACTTCTCAGGCAACAAACTAGAACCCCGGGGCATGAGGTGTATCTTTATAGGATATCTCAAGGAAACGAAAGGATACTAACTATATAACCCTTCAGACAAGAAAGTGATTTTTGCAAGAAAATCTGTCTTTCTTGAGAGGGAGAACATCCTCAGGAAGGATAGTGGGAGCAAGGTTGACTTCGACGAAGTTGATGCTCAAGATACACAGGAGTTGGTATAGGAACAACTTCCACACGTCCCTATAGAAGAGGATCCAGAAACACAAGTACTGCATAGGATCTCAAGATAGGTAAGTGAACTAGGGAGATTTGGTTTCCCAGTCACTGTGGATGGTGAATCAATATTGTTGGACAATGATGAACCTCTCTCCAACAAGGAAGCAGTAGAAAGCTCAGAAGCTGCAAGATGGCTAGAATCTATGAATTCTAAGATGGATTCCATGTATCAGAACCATGTCTGGGTTCTGGTCGAGGAGCCAGTTGATGTAAATCATATTGGATGAAAATAGGTATTCAAGAGAAAACTGGACATGGAAGGTAAAGTAAGCACCTATAATGCAAGGCTAGTGGCTAAAGGATTCAGACAGCATCAAGGAATTGACTATGATGAAACCTTATCACCAGTTCCCTTGTTTAAATCCTTAAGAATCATACCTACCATATCATCTTACCATGACTATTAGATTTGGAAGATGGATATCAAAATTTTATTCCATAATGGGAACCTTTAGGAGGATTTCTATATGACACAACCAGAAGGGTTTCTGACACCATGTGAAGCCAAATGGGTTTGCAAGTTGCAGAAATCCCTTTATGGATTAAAGAAAGCACCCAGGTCATAGAACATTCGATTTGATGAAGCCATAAAATAATTTGGTTTCATTAAGGACTAATGTGAGCTATGTGTTTATAAACGGTTTAATTGGAATGAAATTGTTATCCTAGTAGTATATGTCGATGTCATATTGCTTATTGGAAATGATGTACCAGTCTTACAGTCAGTTAAGGACTGGTTGAACAAGTGTTTCTCCATGAAGGACTTGGGTGAAGTAGCCTAAATTCTAGAGATCAAGATCATTTGTGATAGATCCAGGAGGGTTCTTGGACTAAGTCAGGGTACATACATTGACCAGATACTAAAGAGATTTAGTATGGAACAATCCAAGAGGGGAATGGTTCCAATGTCACATGGCTTGCATCTTTATAAGAAAATGTTTCTCCATACAAAACATAAGAAAGATAGAATGAGTAAGATCACATACTCTTCGGGTATAGGATCCATCATGTATGCCATGTTATTCACCATGATTGATGTTGCCTATGCACTGAGCATGGTAGGAAGATATCAAGTAGATCCAGGAGAACATCATTGGACTGCTATTAAGACTATCTTTATGTATCTAAGAAAAACTTAGTATATGTTACTTGTGTATGGAGGAGACTAGGAGATTGTAATCAGAGGGTATACTGATGCTGGTTTTCAGACTAATCAGAACGATCTGAAGTTATTGGTTCCGACGCTTTCGCTGGGGCACGCGCATCCGTCTGTGGAGGACGCACTGCTGTTGCCCCGCATTCCCACTTTCCAAAGGCGGGCGACATTCATTCCTTGTTCAGGTACATCTACTCCTTGATCGAAACGGGATGATAGGATGTCTGTTCTTCCTTCTGTGGATTCCTCCTCAGAACTCATCACCTAGTAGGGGTCTCCCTCATAGACTTAATACGTTGTTCGTGAATCTCATTCCTGGTTCCATATCATCATGGACGCTGGTTAATTACACTACTTCCGTCAAGACTTTCCATAGGGTCTTGACATGGTAGCGACCATCGGTCGGAGTAGATGGAAACATCATGCATGTCAGGGCATCTCCGGGTGCATGGACATCGGGGAACCTGTATTCTTCCTCATGAGAGGGCATCTCAAGGGTGCATAACCCGAGGCATGTATCTGAGGTTTTCCTCAGATTCCCATGTTTAACACAGGGTATGTTGCAAGATTAACATCTAGTAGAGACGGTTACACCAAAGGCGTGTCATCCGAGGTTTTCCTCAGGCATCTCATGTTTATCATGTGGTAGGTCGCGAGTTTAACGTCTTGCGGAGACAGAATGAGGGTGATCATAACGTCCCATAGAGACGGATCAGATTGGTATATCCCAAAGGGAAAACACCTGGAATATGGATGTATCAGAATGAAGTCGAGGGGGAATGAAATGGGACCATCACAGGGGCGACAGTGAAGTTGGGCTTGAGCCTTGAAGAGGCTTCCTACGTATCTCTGTGGCAGGGAATCAAAGTTCATGTAGTTCGGGATGGTGTCGGTGAACCGGAATGAGGGTGGACCATGGTCTGATGGGCATCATCAGCGAACTGATGTGAAAGTGGAGGACCAAGAGGGTTCTAGTGGTGGTGGGCTTGGACCTCGTGGAGGCTTCCTGCGTACCATGTCGTGACATGGATCAAAGACCACATAGTTCAGGGGGTGATGAATCAGGATGTACACAGAGGACAACGACCCGGAGATGTGATGGGGCTTACATGTGGAATGCGTCCCAGGTGCCGCTATGGAGCGGCAATGGTGAATGAGGCTTACGCGAGGAAGTTGCCCGGGTGCCGCTAAGGAGCGGCAATGGTGAATGGGGCTTAGGCAAGGAGCTGCCCGGGTGCCGCTATGGAACAGAAATGGTGAATGGGGCTTACGCAAGGAGTTGCCCGAGTGCCGCTATGGAACGACAATGGTGAATGGGGCTTATGCAAGGAGATGCCCGAGTGCCACTATGGAACGGCAAAGGTTAATGGGGCTTACGCTAGGAAGCTGCCCGGGTGCCGCTATGGAACGACAATGGTGAATGGGGCTTACGCAAGGAGCTTCCCGGGTGCCGCTATGGAACGGCAATGGTGAATGGGGCTTACCCAAGGAGCTGTCCGGGTGCTGCTATGGAACGACAATGGTGAATGGGGCTTACACAAGGAGCTGCCCGGGTGCCGCTATGGAACGGCAATGGTGAATGGGGCTTACGCAAGGAGCTTCCTGGGTGCCGCTATGGAACGGCAATGGTGAATGGGGCTTACGCAAGGAATCTTCCCATAATTTCTTCCTCATGTATGGCCATGAGGGCATCCCAAATCACTGGTGGGTTGAGGTATGCACCTATGCGCAAGTGCACAAGCGGGATAATGCTACGGGCGTTGGAATAGGACCGAACAAAGGGATATGAAAAGTGTGAATCACATGAACAACATTCGGAATGCAATGAGGGTGGCATGGCGATAGAGGATAGCTGCTGACCATGTTCACAACATAGCATCCTATCGCGTTAGCCTATAATGGGGACAAACAAATGAGGGGTCGACTGCTGACCATGTTCGAAACACAGGACCTGACTCAAAGTGTCTCCCAAAGCCTTTCGGTGCGTTGGCCCAGGACAGCAGGCGGACCATAGGTCAATCATCCATACCGTTAGGGGGTCCCTCTAGACTTGGAAGTGGATGCAGATCCTAATGAAGGACATGCAAAGAGTGGGGTGGAGTGATGGAATTTTTGAACGGATTCCAACGCTCTTGAAACTATGCCACAGTAATCATGGCATTAGGAATCTTATGCTTGGTGCAAAAGGCGTCTCTTATTGGGAACAATAGGCATCCTATGCTTGGAGCACGGGGTTTACTACAGTTTATAGTCATGTAGATAGGACTATTGGCATCTCATTCTAGGAGCATAAGGCATCTCTCGTATAGGGAAAGAGGCATCCTATCATTTGTTAGATAGGGAGTACAACAGTTTATAGTCATGTAGATAGGACTGTTGGTGTCTTATGCTTAGAGCACAAGGCATCTCCTGTTTGGAACAAGAGGCATCCTATCATTTGTTAGATAGGGTGCACTACAGTTTATAGTCATGTAGAGAGGACTGTTGGCATCTTATGCTTAGATCACAAGGCATCTCCTATTTGGAACAAGAGTCATCCTATCATTTGATAGATAGGTTGCACTACAGTTTATAGTCATGTAGAGAGGACGGTTGGCTTCTTATACTAGGATCATAAGGCATCTCTTGTATTGGGCAAGTGGCATCCTATGTTTGGGACATAGGGATTACTACAGTTTAGAGTCATGTAGAAAGGACTGTTAGGCAGAAGGTTCCTAGAAATGGTTGGTGTTGGGACTTACGCAATGGCGGCCCTTTCTGGTTCAACCTGGCATAGGAGCCAAGTGATAGGGTTTGGAGGAGTTTCTTGAGGAATGGTTCGACTCAAGGTACTCGGGGAATTGATGATGAGAATCTAAACTCACGACATGGAATGAAACCCAGAGGAATATGTCAACTCAAGGTGTTTCATGGTGTGTGGAGGAGTTTCTATAATCATGGTATTCCATAGGTGGAAGGTGGGAGCGCATAAGTGCACAATGGAAAATCCCGACGTCTCAGCCCGAAAAGTTCGCGGTGCAACTCTCCATTTTTCATGGGGGTCTGTGACGGTAGTGAATGGACCGGCCTGTAGCCCGGCACTGACCCCGAGCGGGGGGGTGGGGGCGCAGCCCCCGCGGTATGGACCGGCGGGTGCGAAGGTGGGATCCTCACAAAGGATAGGTCTTCGCGAAGTAGCTTCGCGGAGCAAAGGTCTCGCGAAGTAGCTTCGCAGAGCAAAGGTCTTGCGAAGTAGCTCTACGGAGCAAAGGTCTCGCGAAGTATATGAATCTCGCGGAGAAAAGGAATTTCGCGGAGCTTGGTCTTGCAGAGCAGAATCGCGGAGCATAGGATCACGGAGAATGGACTCACGGAGCCTCAGCACGCAGAGCAACATCACGGAGGAAGCTGCTCGCAGAGCATGGCTTCGCGGAGCCGCAATACGGAGCTCCGCTCGGCCGCCCAAGGGGCGAAGTGGTCGTGGACGTCCTTTGGAGAAGGGGGGTGAGCTGGGTATTTATAGGCAAGGGGCACCGCGAAGCAGAACTCCCGCACCGCCTCAGGTGCTTCGAGGCGCGCTCGGGAATGTCAAATTCGTTCGGGGAGAGGTGCCGCCTCCGGAGCATCGCGTCGGGCTCGCGAACATCAAATTCGTTCGCGGAGAGTTACCGCCTCCAGAGCTTCGCGGGACCGCGATGCTCGGGTGCGTCACATCGGTGCTTCGTGAGGGGTCTTCGCGGCGCATCGCGAACGTCAAACGGGTTTGCGGAGCCTCTCGCCTCATTACTTCGCGGCGGCGCTCCGCGATCACGGAGGGGGCTTCGCGAATGGGCTTCGCGAACTAGATTTCCATCCCATCTTTAAATGTCCATAACTCTTATTCTGTAGCTCCGTTTGGGCCCTGCGACCTACCAAATCGAAGCTTGCGAAATGGACTACGATCTTCGATCATGTATGGAAGAATTTGGAAAATTTTGGGGATGCGTTTTCCGGGGTCTACAAAATCCACCCCTAAGAACGGGGTCCCACGAGGACGAGAAGGGCGAGGCGGACCGCGTTCTGAGGAAACAACTGAGGAAAACGCGTGCATTGGGTTCCATTGTGCATCGATCACATTGAGGATAAAATCAACTAAATCTCTAAGCCTACGTGAGCTATGCTTGGTGCAGGAAAAAAGAGATGATAGGAGCTCTTCTACGAGAGTGTAAAACAACAAAAGGTGTGAGGGGATCGACATGGGACATCAATAACCATTTGGGGGAATCCTATGAGAGAGAGGGGTCACGGCTAGAGAGCATGGCTCCCTGAACAGCCGAACTGCTTTTCCCACCCTTCTCTAGTGCACGAGCGGGGTGACGCCAGGGGCGTTAGAATCAATCCAAACAGAGGGAAGTGGGAGGTGTGAATCACGATACCCAAAATCTGGAACACTATGGAGATGTCGTGACAATAAAGGACAACCGTTAACCGTGGCGGAGAAACGGTATCCTTACTGCGTTAGCCTGAAATGGGGACAACAAATGAGGGTCGACTATTGACCATGTTCGAAACACGGGACCATGTCACAAATGTTGTCGATCAATCCTTCGGGACGTTGGCCCAGGACAGTTGGCGGACCACAGGTCAAACATCCATACTGTTAGGGGGTCCTTCAAAACATGACCAGTTTTCCAGAACGTTGGCCCAGGACGGTAGGTGAGCCGATGTGGCATGGGACCAGGCCGTTAGGGGGTCCCTTCAGACATGAAAGGGGACGAGGGTCCGAATAAGGGGCATGCAAAGCGTGGAATATGGAGGGATGGTTTGTCCGAACAGAATCCAGCACTTAGGTAGTTATAGCACCGTGGTGGGAGTACGCCAGATGGGTGTGTTGGCTTGGCCATGGATCCTTCCTTCTTTGGGACAGGGCCTCTCTAGAGAGGGGGCATGCCGCTTCCCAATGGGATCTTGGGGCATCCTGAACTAGTTCAGGGTAGAACCGCAGTTTAGTGTCACGCATTGAGGACACATAGACTCATGTAGTTTAAGGCCATACGATAGGACGCGGAATAAAAGGGAAGATCCCAAGGAGCGTGTGGTGTGGTAGATATAAAACCGACGTGAATGAGGACTTGGAGTCCAAATCACACCACGTACCCCCGGAGGAAACTCTTCAGGTCGAGGGACCAAGAGTGAGGATTAGGCTGGGCACGAAGCAGAGTGGTCGGGCATTCCTATGTACCCCATGAGGATGGGAATCAAGACATATGTAGTTCTGGAAGCACAGTTTAATGTCATGAGGGACGAGGAGCAGCCCGACTGTGTTGGTACACATCCTGCCAAAACTACTAAGCCCACGTGAGTCGTGCTCGGTGTGGGAAACAAGCAGTAGTGGTGGGAATTTCCCGACACAAAAGGGGAAGGTTAGGGAAAAGGGACGCTCGGTGAATACCGGCCCAATGACACTAACATGATCATTTAGCGCACCTAGATGCGCGAAGATAAAAGAGCCGAGTATGATGGAATTCCACTTGAACATGAGGAAGTGGAAATGTGTGAATCATGGCACTCGAGATTCAGATCACGATGATGGCGGCGTGACGATGGAGGATAACTGCTGACCGTGTTCGCAACACAGCATCCTGTCGCGTTAGCCTAGAATGGGGACAAACAAATGAGGGTCGACCGTTGACCATGTTCGAAACACAAGACCATGTCACAAATGTTGTCTGAGATCCGTAGGGATGTTGTCCCGAAACGATTGGAGGGCCCTTTGGTCCAGCATTCATGGAGATCCCTTAAGCCTAGTATCCATGTCGTCTGAGGGTCCTTTTGGATGTGAAAGAGGATGAGGATCCAAATAGCGAGCTCAGGAATCTTGGTATTGGGACAAAGGGAATGTCCGTATGGAAGTCCCACACTTTGGGCTCTTTGTCTAAACACATCTGAATACGAAAAAGAGACGTATTATATAGAGGGAGAATATTCCTTTCCCATAGGGAGATCTTAGTTTAGGGTCGTAGAATTCAAACCATAAAAAAAATAAAAAAAGAAGGAAGTCAGGCTGGGCCCGCGGGGAAGTGCACGGGCGCTCCTATGTATCTCATAAGGATGAGAATCAAGCCATACGTAGTTCTGAAGGGTGGCACGGTAAGGTACCAGTGCCATGGGAAAAGGGGAGTGCGGCCGTGGCCCTTGCACTAAAAGAAGAGGAATTTGATAAATCTTGTTTTTTCTTTAAGGTGAATGGTTTTTTTTTGTGAAGCGACATGCCTAGGGTAGCAGGCCCTGGTGTCGCCACAAGAATCAAGTTGTGATAGACATTGACAAATGGCATGGCACATGACTAATACCCAACGTGATGTCCTCTACAACGAGGTCACCACAATGCAGTGCCATTTTTCATCGTGCGGCCAGGATGATAATGTCACAGTTTAGGGTCGTATGATAGGACCAAGCATGCATTTTATCGTCATGCAGTGCAGACGTAGCAGAGACGATGCTAGGTGGGGAATGTGCGCAGTGTTATAAAACACAATTGATGGAGACATTATCCCACATCACATTGTATACCATTCGGAGAGGGAGACCTTAGGCTGAGGGGCCTATATAGAGGTAAAAGGTGAAACAGGGGGAGAGACTAGCTCCCTATATGGGCTAGACCTGGAGACAAGGCGTCTGGGCGGTCCTACGTATCCCATGAGGATGGGAATCAAGCTGAACATAGTTCTGAAGGGTCTTAGTTTATGGTCTTAGAGCTCAGACCATGAGAGCCCCTAAGGACGCCGTATTATAGCTTTGTCCCCCTGACATGAAAAGGTGCATTGAGGGTTAGCGCCAAAAGTGTCGAGATTCCACCTGGACATGATGGGGTGGAAAATGATGTGAATCATGAAACCAACATTCGAGGACTGAAGGGGATGGCGTGACGACAGAGGCTTATTGTTGACCATGTTTGCAACACAGCATCCTGTCGCGTTTGCCTGAAATGGGGACAAACATATGAGCATCGACCGCTGACCGTATTCGCAACGTGGGATTTTATCGATTTGTTGTCTGAACCCCTCGGGGGTGTTGGCCCGTAATGGTAGGAGAGCCCTTGGGTGTAGTATCCAGGCCATTCTTGGGGGGTCCCTCCGGGTGTGATAGATGATGGAAGCCCGAATGGAGGGAAACACGAAGCTTGACAAGTGGAAGGAACTTGACCAAGTTGAATCTGACACTCTTGGTCCTAGACCAAAGTACTCTTAACACATGGGTTGGTAGCTGCAAGGAGTCGAGGGACTCAACATGAGGGTAACCAAGAGATGGCGGGTTCTAGGGGGAAGGGGGCATGGTTCCCAAAACCTTTTATCACACCTACATATCTCCCTACTGGAGAGGGATAGACCAAGTGGCCTAGGTGACTGGGAGATCAGGAGATCTCTAAGAGGTGGGGCTAGACCTGAATCCTAGACATTCAGGTGGTCCTGCGTATCCCATGAGTATGGGATTCAAGCCACACGTAGTTCTGAAGGGTGCCTTTTAATGTCATGATGGACAAGAAATAGGAGGGCTAACTCTCAGAACGGGGGTGCGAGTGGTGCAGCTATTGCAAACCCGCCGTGAATGAGGACATAATCCCGCACTACGCCATGCGGTCCCGTAGTCGGGGTCCTGAAGGCAGGACCAGAGAGGTGAATTTTCTGAACTGAAGATTGTCCCAAAGAAAAGGGGTCTGGGCATTCCTACGTATCCCATTAAGATGGGAATCCAGCTGAACGTAGTTCTAGATGAGAATCTTAGTTTAAGGTCTTAGAGCTCGGACCGCGGATGGTGATAACTTCCCGAGTAAGCGCAGATGTCAACCCGATCCCTAAGCCCACGTGAGTTAAACTCGGTGTGGGAAACAAGGGGGGGAATCCTTATCGCAATACTTGGGGCATCCATCAAAGGGGATTCGGCAGAGAGCCCCGAAGGACACCTTTGATGCGGATTGTTCCCCCAATGCGTGGACGTGCACGGAGGAAAAGTACCAAGAGTTATGAGACTCTACTTGGACATGATGAAGTGATGAAGGGTGTGAATTGTGTACTCGGCATTTTGGGCATAATGGGTTGGTGTGGAGATAGAGGAAAACTGTTAACCATGGTGGAAACACAGCGTCCATATCGCGTTTTCCTGAGGTTGGAACAACAAACGAGCATCGACTGCTGACCATATTTGCAACGCGGGATTTTATTGATTTGTTGTCTGAAACCCTCGGGGGAATTGGCCTGTAACAGTAGGAGAGCCCTTGGGCGTAGTATCCAGGCCGTTCTTGGGGGTCCCTCCGGGTGTGAAAGATGATGGAAGCCCTGACGCAGGGATACACAAATCCTGGAAAGCGGGTGCGGACGTTTCCGAGTAAAGCTTGGCATTCCAGGTAATAAACCAGAGTACTCTTAGGCACATTGGTGAACCACCGAAGAGGGGTCGACGAAACAACTTAGTAGGGAGAGGTACATGGTGTGGTCATTACGAGATCGATGTGAATGTGGACATAATCCCACACCACGCCATATAATCCTCTCATGGAGGAAGGGTAGGCCAAGGGGCCAAAATGGGATGAAGATTCCCGAGAGATGGGGCTGGACCCGAATCCTAGACATTCAGGTGGTCCTACGTATCTCATGAGGATGGGAATCAAGCACGCCACACCATACACTCCTATAAGAGAGGACCTGGGTCGGGGCCCAGAAAGGCCAAGGGGCCTGATGGTTAGGCATTGTCAGGGAGGCCTGACCGGCTGGCAGTTTATCATCTTGCGGTGAGGATGAGGGTCGGGGACCCGAGGAGGCCAAGGGGCCTGAGGCCGGGCCTCGTAAGGGGAGGCGTACGGCATGGTACATTATCCCGACGTGAATGAGGACGTAGTCCCACACCACACCGTACACCCATATGGGGAATCGGGGCCGTGGGCCCGATCTCTAGCACCATCCAGGGGGATGTTTGTCACTTTGGGATGGGGTAGAATGAATCACTGCACTCGGTGTCTGGGATATCTCAGGGTGGACCCGAAGATCCAGGACGATGTTGACCATGTTCGAAACACAGCGTCCCCATGGTGACCCGATATGGGAGCAACAAATGAGCATCGACCGCTGACCAAATTCGCAACGCGGGACTTGTATCGGCTTGTTGCTTGAAAACCCCCAGGGGCATTGGCCCATATCGGTAGGAGAGCCCTTGGGTGTAGTATCCAGGCCGTTCTTGGGGGTCCCTCCGGGTGTGAAAAATGATGGAATCCCAGTCAAGGAGTGGGTGAAGCATAGCTATATCCATCCACGAAGGAGGAAAACATCTCCAGGGGGATGTGTAGCAGGGTCGAGGCTTGATCGACGTGAGTTGCGGAAAAAGTCTGCACCCTGCAATATGTCTTGACCCGAGGGGAAGATTTTGGATTTCGGTCTGGGCCAACGGACGAAATTCTCAGGAGTTCCTACGTATCCCATTAGGATGGGAATCAAGCCATATGAAGTTCTTGAAGGCCATGCAGTTTAGCATCATGCGGGACGAGGATACATCTCATTTGGGGATATGTAAGGTATGGAAAGTAATCCGACGTAAATGAGGAAATAACCTCACACCATACTATACAATCCCACAAGAGGGTAAGTCAGGGAAAACCAAGGGGAATGAGGCCGGACTGTGGTCAGGGAGACCTGACCAGCTTGCGGTTTAACGTATCTCAGTGAAGACGGGGACCGTGGGCCCGAGGAGGCCGAGGGGCCTGAGGCTGAGCCTCAGTCAGGAAGGCCTGACTGGCTATAGTTTAATGTCTTGCAGTAAGGACAGGGGTCGTTGGCCTGAGGAGGCCGAGGGGCCTGAGGCTGAGCCTCGGTCAGGAAGGCCTGACTGGCTGCAGTTTAACGTCTTGTAGTAAGGACGGGGGCCGGGGCCCGAGGAGGCCGAGGGTCCTGAGGCTGAGCCTCGGTCAGGAAGGCCTGACTGGCTGAAGTTTAACGTCTTGCTGTAAGGACGGGGGGCCGGGGCCGAGGAGGCCAAGGGTCCTGAGGCTGAGCCTTGGTCAGGAAGGCCTGACTGGCTTGCAGTTTAATGTCTTGCAATAAGGAGGGGGGGCCAGGGGCCCAAGGAGGCCAAGGGGCCTGAGGCTGAGCCTCGGTCAGGAAGGCCTGACTGGCTTGCAGTTGAACGTCTTGCAGTAAGGACTCGGGGCCAGGGGCCCAAGGTGGACAAGGGGCCTGAGGCTGAGCCTTGGTCAGGAAGGCCAGAATGGCTTTCAGTTTAATGTCTTGTAGTAAGAATGGGGGGTCAGGGGCCCAAGGAGGCCAAGGGGCCTGAGGCTGAGCCTCGGTCAGGAAGGCCTGACTAGCTTGCAGTTTAACGTCTTGCAGTATGGACGGGGGGCCAGGGCCCGAGGAGGCCGAGGGGCCTGAGGCTGAGCCTCGGTCAAGAAGGTCTGACTGGCTGTAGTTTAACGTCTTGCAGTAAGGACGGGGGGCCAGGGCCCAAGGAGGCCAAGGGGCCTGAGGCTGAGCTTTGGTCAGGAAGGCCTGACTGGATTGCAGTTTAACGTCTTGCAGTAAGGACGGGGGGCTAGGGGCCCAAGGAGGCCAAGGGGCTTGAGGCTGAGCCTCGTTCAGGAAGGCCTGACTGGCTTGCAGTTTAACGTCTTGCAGTAAGGACGGGGGGCCAGGGGCCCAAGGAGGCCAAGGGGCCTAAGGATGAGCCTTGGTCAGGAAGGCCTGACTGGCTTGTAGTTTAATGTCTTGCAGTATGGATGGGGGGCCAGGGGCTCAAGGAGGCCAAGGGGCCTGAGGCTGAGCCTCGGTCAGGAAGGCCTGACTGGCTTGCAGTTTAACGTCTTGTGGTAAGGACAGGGGGCCAGGGGCCCAAGGAGGCCAAGGGGCCTGAGGCTGAGCCTCGGTCAGGAAGGCCTGATTGGCTTGCAGTTTAACGTCTTGCAATAAGGACGGGGGGCCAGGGGCCCAAGGAGGGCAAGGGGCCTGAGGCTGAGCCTCTGTCAGGAAGGCCTGACTGGCTTGCAGTTTAACGTCTTACAGTAAGGACGGGGGGTCAGGGGCCCGAGGAGGCCAAGGGGCATGAGGCTGAGCCTCGGTCAGGAAGGCCTGACTGGCTTGCAGTTTAACGTCTTGCAGTAAGGACGGGGGGCCAGGGGCCCAAGGAGGCCAAGGGGCCTGAGGCTGAGCCTCGGTCAGGAAGGCCTGACTGGCTTACAGTTTAACGTCTTGCAGTAAGGACGGGGGGCTAGGGGCCCGAGGAGGCCATGGGGCCTGAGGCTGAGCCTCGGTCAGGAAGGCCTGACTGTCTTGCAGTTTAACGTCTTGCAGTAAGGAAGGGGGGACAGGGGCCCAAGGATGCCAAGGGGCCTGAGGCTGAGCCTCGGTGAGGAAGGCCTGACTGGCTGTAGTTTAACGTCTTGCAGTAAGGACGGGGGGTCGGGGCCCGAGGAGGCCAAGGGGCCTGAGGCTGAGCCTTGGTCAGGAAGGACTGACTGGCTTGAAATTTAACGTCTTGCAGTAAGGACGGGGGGCCAGGGGCCCAAGGAGGCCAAGGGGCCTGAGGTTGAGCCTCGGTCAGGAAGGCCTGACTGGCTTGCAGTTTAATGTCTTGCAGTAAGGACGGGGGGAGATCTTATTTTAAGGTCATAGAGCTTGGACCATTTTGCAGTTTATCGTCTTGCAGGATGAAGATGCAGTTTAAGGTCGTGCAAGACCCTATAGTTTATGGTCTTGTTGGACCATACAGTTTAAGGTCATGTTGGACCTAGGTGTAGTTTAATGTTTTGATGGACGATAATGTGCAGTTTTACGTCATGACAGACGAAGATGAGCAGTTTAACGTCATGCAGGACGATGATGCAGTTTAATGTCGTGCAGGACGATAATGTGCAGTTTTACGTCATGCCAGATGAAGATGAGAAGTTTTACATCATGCAGGATGATAATGATCAGTTTTACGTCATGACAGACGAAGATGAATAGTTTAACATCTTGCAGGACGATTGTGGAGTTTAATGTCGTGCAGGATGATAATGTGCAGTTTAACGTCATGACGAACGAAAAATGAACAATTTAACGTCATGTAGGACGAATGCAGTTTAATGTCGTGCAGGACGATAATGTGTAGTTTTACGTCATGACGGACGAAGATGAGCAGTTTTACGTCATACAGGACGATAATGATCAGTTTTACGTCATGACGGACGAAGGTGAACAGTTTAACGTCACGCAGGACGATAATGTGCAGTTTTACATCATGAAGGACGAAGATGAGCAGTTTTATGTCATGCAGGACGATTGTGTAGTTTAATGTCATGCAGGACGATAATGATCTGTTTTACATCATGAAGGACGAAGATGAGTAGTTTAACGTCATGCAGGATGATTGTGCAGTTTAATGTCATGCAGGACAATAATGATCAGTTTTACGTCATGACGGATGAAGGTGAGCAGTTTAACATCATACAGGACGATTGTGCAGTTTAATGTCATGCAGGACGATGATGTGCAGTTTAACGTCATGACGGACGAAGATGAACAGTTTAACGTCATGCAGGACGAATGCAGTTTAATGACGTGCAGGACGATAATATGCAGTTTTACATCATGACGGACAAAGATGAGCAGTTTTAGGTCATAATGGACGATAATGATCAGTTTTACATCATGAAGGACGAAGGTGAACAGTTAAACGTCATGCAGGACGATGATGCAGTTTAATGTCAAGCATGACGATAATGTGCAGTTTTACGTCATGACGGACAAAGATGAACAGTTTAACATCATGCAGGACGAATGCAGTTTAATGTCGTGCAGGACGATAATGTGCAGTTTTACATCATGACAGACGAAGATGAGAAGTTTCACGTCATGCCGGACGATAATGATCAGTTTTACATCATGAAGGATGAAGGTGAACAGTTTAACGTCATGCAGGACGATAATGTGCAGTTTTACGTCATGACGGATGAAGATGAGCAGTTTAACATCATGCAGGATGATTGTGCAGTTTAATGTCATGCAGGACGATAATGATCAATTTTACGTCATGACGGACGAAGATGAGCAGTTTAACGTCATGCATGACGATTGTGCAGTTTAATGTCATGCAGGATGATAATGATCAGTTTTACATCATGACAGACGAAGATGAGTAGTTTAACGTCATGCAGGACAATTGTGCAGTTTAATGTCATGCGGGACGATAATGATCAGTTTTACGTCATGACGGATGAAGATGAGCAGTTTAACGTCATGCAGGACGATTGTGTAGTTTAATGTCATGCAGGATGATAATGATCAGATTTACGTCATGAAGGATGAAGATGAGAAGTTTAACGTCATGCAGGACGATTGTGCAGTTTAATGTCATGCAGGACGATAATGATTAGTTTTACGTCATGACAGACGAAGATGAGCAGTTTAACGTCATGCAGGACGATTGTGCAGTTTAATGTCGTGCAATTAGGACATGGTTGTTACACAGTTTAACGTCATGCAACTGGGACGTTAAACCACACAAATTGTGTCAGTAGAGGAATGGTCATCTCTACCCCATTATAGTTGTTTGGGATGACACAGAGTGTCACAGGGGTAGTAGGGATGACTACAATACCTCGATCTATAGGGGCTAAGAAGCCAGAAATGTTGGCGCGACGGGGCGATGGAGCCCGAAATGCATCGAAAAACGGAACGTTCGTATGACGGGGGCGACGAGGCCTGAGAGGCGTGGAAGCCTGGAGAGTCGGTACGACGGGGTGACAGCGCCCGGAAGGCATGGAAGCCTCGACGTCGGTATGACGGGGCGATGGATCCCAGAAGGCGTGGAATCTTGGAACGTCGATACGACGGGGCGACGGTGCCCGGAAGGCATGGAAGCCTGGAACGTCGGTATGACGGGGCGATGGAGCCCAGAAGGCGTGGAAGCCTGGAACGTCGGTACGACGGGGCGACGGAGCCTGGAAGGCCTGGAAGCCTGGATAGTCGGTACGACAGGGCGACGACGCCCGAAAGGCGTGGAAGCCTGGAACGTCAGTATGACAGGGTGACGGAGCCCGGTAGGCATGGAAGCCTGGATAGTCGGTACGACAGGGCGATGGCGCCCGGCAGGCAGGGAAGCCTTCATGCAGAACGGTGGAAGACTCGGCGAGGAGCCGATGAAGAGGGGTGGCGGATGCCACCTGCACGGCGTCTTGAGGCGGTGGAGTCGGCGAGGAGCCGATGGAGTTGGGTGGTGGAGCCACCTGCGCGACCTCTTGAGGCGGCGAAGTCAGCGAGGAGCCGATGGAGTTGGGTGGTGGAGCCACCTGCGCGGCCTCTTGATGCGGCGGAGTCGGCAAGGAGCTGATGGAGTTGGGTGGTGGAGCCACCTGCGCGACCTCTTGAGGCTGCGGAGTCGGCGAGGAGCTGATGGAGTTTGGTGGCGGAGCCACCTGTGCCGCCTCTTGAGGCGGCGGAGTCGGCGAGGAGCCGATGGACCGTAGTCTACAAACACCGGGTGTTACTCATCCTCTCACATATAAAGGAGAGGGAATTCACATGGATGATGCCTCAATCATCCCGACACATTTGTTATACTCAATATTGAAGGAGAAGAGATTCACGTCAGGTTCACCATTTCTGTTACCGATGCTTTCGCTGGGGCGCGTGCATCCGTCTGTGGAGGACGCGCTGCTGTTGCCCCGCATTCCCACTTTCCAAAGGTTGGCAGCATTCGTTCCTTTTTCAGGTACGTCTGCTCCTTGATCGAAACGGGATGATGGGATGTCGGTTCTTCCTTCCGTGGATTCCTCCTCGGAACTCGTCACCTATTCCGGGTCTCCCTCATAGATTCAATACGTTGTTCATGAATCTCATTCCCGATTCCATATCGTCATGGACGCCGATTAATTACTCTAATTCCGTCAAGACTTTCCATAGGGTCTTGACATGGTAGCGACCTTCGGTCAGAGTAGGCGACAACATCAGGCATGTCAGGGCATCTCTGGGTGCATGGACATTGGGGAACCTGTATTCTTCCTCATGAGAGGGCATCTAAAGGGTGCATAACCCGAGGCATGTATCTGAGGTTTTCCTCAGCTTCCTATGTTTAACACAGGGTATGTTGTAAGATTAACGTCTAGAAGAGATGGTTACACCAAAGGCGTGTCATCCGAGGTTTTCCTCAGGCATATCATGTTTATCACGTGGTAGGCCGCGAGTTTAACGTCTTGCGGAGACAGAATGAGGGTGATCAGAACGTCTCATAGAGACAGATCATATTGGTATATCCCAAAGGGAAAACACCTGGAAGATGGATGGATCAGAATGAAGTCGAGGGGGAATGAAATGGGACCATCGCAGGGGCGACAGTGAAGTTGGGCTTGAGCCTTGAAGAGGCTTCCTACGTATCCCCGTGGCAGGGAATCAAAGTCCGTGTAGTTCGGGATGGTGCCAGTGGACCGACATGAGGGTGGACCTTGGTCCGATGGGCATCCTCAATGAACTGATGTGAAAGTGGAGGACCAGGAGGGTTCTAGTGGTGGTGGGCTTGGACCTCGTGGAGGCTTCATACGTACCATGTCGTGACATGGATCAAAGACCACGTAGTTCAGGGGGTGATGAATCGGGATGTACACAGAGGACAACGACCCGAAGATGTGATGGGTCTTACACGTGGAAAGCGGCCCAGGTGCCGCTATGGAGCGGAAATGGTGAATGGGGCTTACGCAAGGAAGCTGCCCGGGTGCCGCTAAGGAGCGGCAACGGTGAATGGGGCTTAAGCAAGGAGCTGTCCGGGTGCCGCTATGGAACGGCAATGGTGAATGGGGCTTACGCAAGGAGCTGCCCGGGTGCCACTATGGAACGGTAATGGTGAATGGGGATTACGGAAGGAGGTTCCTGGGTGCCGCTATGGAACGACAAAGGTAAATGGGGCTTACGCTAGGAAGCTTCCTGGGAGCCGCTATGGAACGGCAATGGTGAATGGGGCTTACGTAAGGAGTTTCCCGGGTGCCGCTATGGAACGGAAATGGTGAATGGGGTTTACGCAAGGAGCTGCCTGGGTGCCGCTATGGAATGGAAATGGTGAATGGGGCTTACGCAAGGAGCTGCCTGGGTGCTGCTATGGAACGGCAATGGTGAATGGGGCTTACGCAAGGAAGCTGCCCATAATGTCTTCCTCATGTCTGGCCATGAGGGCATCCCAACTCACTGGTGGGCTGAGGTATGCACCTATGCGCAAGTGCACAAGCGAGATAATGCCAAGGGCGTTGGAATCGGACCAAACAAATGGATATGAATAGTATGAATCACATGAACAGCATTCGGAATGCAATGAGAGTGGCATGGCGATAGAGGATAGTTGATGACCCTGTTCGCAACACAGCATCCTATGGCGTTAGCCTATAATGGGGACAAACAAATGAGGGGTCGACTGCTGACCGTGTTCAAAACACAGGACCTGACTCAAAGTCTCTCCCAAAGCCTTTCGGGGTGTTGGCCCAGGACAGCAGGTGGACTATAGGTCAATCATCCATACTATTAGGGGGTCCCTCCAGACTTGGAAGTGGATGCAGATCCGAATGAAGGACATGAAAAGAGTGGGGTGGAGTGATGGAATGTTTGAACAGATTCCAACGCTCTTGAAACTACGCCATGGTAATCATGGCATTAGGCATATTATTCTTGGCGCACAAGGCGTCTCTTATTGGGAACAAGAGGCATCCTATGCTTGGAGCACAGGGTTTACTACAGTTTATAGTCATGTAGATAGGACTATTGGCATCTCATTCTAGGAGCATAAGGCATCTCTCGTATAGGGCAAGAGGCATCCTATCATTTGTTAGATAGGGAGTACTACAGTTTATAGTCATGTAGATAGGACTGTTGGCGTCTTATGATTAGAGCACAAGGAATCTCCTGTTTGGAACAAGAGGCATCCTATCATTTGTTAGATTGAGTGCACTATAGTTTATAGTCATGTAGAGAGGACTGTTGGCATCTTATGCTTAGAGCACAAGGCACCTCCTATTTGGAACAAGAGGCATCCTATCATTTGTTAGATAGGGTTCACTACAGTTTATAGTCATGTAGAGAGGACTGTTGGATTCTTATACTAGGAGCATAAGGCATCTCTTGTATTGGGCAAGAGGCATCCTATGTTTGGGACATAGGGATTACTTTAGTTTAGAGTCATGTAGAAAGGACTGTTAGGCAGAAGGTGCCTAGAAATGGTTGGTGTTGGGACTTACGCAAGGGCGGCCCTTTCTAGTTCAACCTGGCATAGGACCCAAGTGATAGGGTTTGGAGGATTTTCCCGAGGAATGGTTCGACTCAAGGTACTCAGGGAATTGATGATGAGAATCTAAACTCACGACATGGAATGAAACCCAGAGAAATATGTCAACTCAAGGTGTTTCATGGTGTGTGGAGGAGTTTCTCTAATCATGGTATTCCATAGGTGGAAGGTGGGAGCGCATAAGTGCGTTGGGCATGTAAGCCCTAGGGGTGCGGAGTGAACCCACCTCATCCAAGTTGTAGGACGTTAAATTTCTATGCACCTCGTTCTTAACACATGACGTTAAAATGTGGTTTGACCCTGTGCTTCGCACGCAGGGTCCCCCCATCTCAGACATTCTTTACGCCTCTCGTCTCCACGGGAATGGATTCTTCCTCACATGGAATGATATCCTCCTTGTCGGAGTGGCGTTTGACCACGGGGGAAGAGCTGCCTCAGAGCGTAAGCCCCTAGATTCTCTTACGGAAGGTTTCACCCATGCACCTCTATACTTCCCCCCTACCAGGGCCAGTGGAGTCCCTTTCCCACTGTGCTTTGTCGCACCATGGGCCTCCATCCTGGAGTAAGCCCCGGCACCCAGGGCTGCTATCCACGCATAAGACCATGTTTCCTCTTTGGGCCGCTCAACGCGTAACCCCTTTCTGCTTCTCATGGATGCACCCTTTGCAACGTGATCGTCTGGTCCCTGCTGCCTCTTGTTTCTCACACCGAGCATGACTCACGTGGGCTTAGAGCACGCATTGACCATGACATCCTCCCATGGGCCGCCTTAGAGCATAATCCCCATACCAGCGAACTACGTGGACTTTGATCCATGCTAACACATGGTACGTAGGAAGCCTCCATGAGGTTCAAGACCACCACCCGGTCGTTCTGACTTCTTCACGCCAGTTCACCAACACCATGGGCTGCCTCAGAATGTAAGCCCCAAATCCCTCGTCCCGCATGAAGTTAAACAGTATCTCGTCCCGCATGACGTTAAACTGTATCCCTCATCCCGCATGACGTTAAATTGTATGTCGTCCCGCATGAAGTTAAACTGTATGCCGTCCCGCACGACGTTAAACTATATTCCCCGAACTACATGGACTTTGATATGTGCTAACGCATGGTATGTAGGAAACCTCCACGAGGTTCTAGATCGTAACTCCATCACCCATACTGATCCTTACCTGGGACGCCGTATCCCGGTGAGATCATGCCACCCCATCCCACTCCATAGTGTCCGGGAAGCCGCCCACGTGATGGCCCCAACATCGGTGTTCCCCCTACGAGGTTCTTAAATCTGATCAACTCTCAGTGTTCCAATCAGTCTGATCTGTCTCTGCAAGACATTAAACTCACGGCATACCTCGTGTTAAACATGGGAAGCTGGGGAATACCTCATATGGTACACAATTCCCCACGTTCGATGTGGGATGCCTCGGGCTTCCTCACCCACGAGAAGCCCTGTGATAAGGGACAGAAGAAAGACATGCCAATCCCCAGCGTCAAGACATGCCAACGACACCCCAGTGTGACCATTCTCCTCACCGAAGGTTGATGCCCCGACAAGACCCCTTGGAGCGTCTCAAAGGAAGCAGCGTAATTAACTAGCGTCCATGCAGATATGGCGCCGGGAACGAGCTTCACGAACCCGTCTTAAATCAATGAGGGAGACCCAGACTAGGTGACGAGCTCCGAGGAGGAATCCACAGAAGGAAGAACCGACATACCATCATCCCAGTTTCGATCAAGGATCAGACGTCTCTGAACAAGGAACGGATGTCGCCCGCCTTTGGAAAGTGGGAATGCGGGGCAATAAGCCACCCTTCCTCCCATGCGTGACGGCCACGCGTGCGCGCCCCATCATAAAATCATCAGAAATTGAAAATGGTGAACCCGACGTGAAGCTATTCTCCTCAATAAGGGGACAGGTAGCTTTTGGGGTGTCGGAAGATTAGCATGTCACCAGGTCCGTGTACCTATTATCAGGATGTGAAACCCGCCAGGGGTTGCGGCAGTCCGGATGTTGTGCACTCCGTTCTGCAACATCGTCAGCGTGGATCCCTCTCACCGACCATGGAAGATGGAATGATGATGGGCTATTGGGTGTTGATTTCTTTTACTATTAGTACTAATGGTTTCATCTCCATACTTCAAGGAATCAGATCACTACATCCGAAGCTCGATCTCCACCTGCCCACCGGCGTAGGGGAAGGGGCAGTACCGATGTGGCTACCCCGCGTGGTCCCTCCTTTTCTACAGTCACTCCGGCTCCGATTGCTACGACTGTCAGGTGCTCACGCCCCCTCTCCCCATCAAAAATCATCCAGCGAAGGGTGATCAACGATCTGGTTCGTAGGTACATTGAGTAAGGGATCATCCCCACCAAGGGTATGGCCCGTTTGGATCTAGAGGCGATTGCGCCTCACCATCGTCTCCACCCCCGAGGGCCGCGCAGGGAGCCTCCACTCCCCACTCCGACGTTCAACCACTTCGGGAGCCTATCCTCGGAGCGCCTTGACACATCCCTCCCCTACACCAATGAGGTGGGGGATGTCCGGGTTCACCCGATCGGAGACCCGTCCCAGGGGTTAACGTCAAGAGCCCCCTCCAGGTTGCGTCGGCACCGCCGCCCGACTCCCCAGGCCGAGGAGCAGGCAATCATCGTGCCCGCACCACTGGCTCCAACCCATCTGACCTGACGCCAGCGTCGGGGGCGAGCGAAAGAGGATGCCCATCCTGGGGCACCAACGTCAGCGACCACTATGGCCCAAGCCGCTGATGACTCCTGTTACCAGACCCCCACACACGCTGAGCAGGGGCAGTCAAATGCCCGACTGGGATCGAGGCCCCGACCACCCTGCAGGGAGGTTGGGTCGACTTTCCCGGTCGCGGGCACAGGCAATGGCCACCGCTGACCAATCTACGATAGTTCCATCCACCATGAAGGCTCATTCCATTCCACTGATCTGGAAGGCCAAAGGCTTCGCCGTGACACATACGCTCTGGGTATGACTCTTCCCAGATCCCACTACACTGGGTATGAGGTCACTCCCCCTACTACTGGCCGCGAGTATGGAGTCATTGTGTATCCGGCCGCTCACCCACATGGAGGTCCTCCCCATGTCCCTTTCGACATCTGTCTCGGTGCTTCTCGCACCCCGGCCTTTAGTCCCCTCTACCCCAGCGCTATTGCGGCCAGGGGACTCCTTGACAGAAATCATCCTTACCCTGAGGAGCCACCTAGGGGCGGGAAGGCGGGACGTCGTCGCCGTAAGAAGAATGTCAGGGGAGTTCAGACAAAAGTTAGACCAGTCCGTTTCTCGGACTCTAAGGCAAAGTACAACTCGACGATGGAACCTTCCCCCCAACCCTTTGAGTTGAGGGCAGGGATGGGGATGCAGCGTGTCAGTCTCGTACTCCCCGAATGCGAGATCCGTATGATTACCTCCTCCCTCTGAAGGTATATCCAGGAGGAAGAGGACTTGGCGTACCCCTAGGGGTCGAACCCGTAGTTATCAGTGGCCACCCCAGAAGTACCTCCCACCTCAGTCAGGGAGGTTGGAGAACTTTTCTAGGGACCTATGGAAGAGTCGTGATGCGACTCACCCTCAGCGAGCACCGATACTGTGACAGGAGGCCTGTTTGCTAGCCCATCCTATCGTGACATGGCAGCCAGGGCACTGAAACCCTTGGAGGACGACTCAGGGATTGGCGGCCAATTAGCCTGTTCGCCGTATTCCCCGCCGGCTAGCTCACCGGCCCGGCGGCCTGCCTCGGCACCATTGCCAGCTCCTTGGCCATTCTCAGTTGATGAGCAGGGGTAGCAAGGGCCGGATCCCAAACCAGAATCGTGGAGCTTCTGGACCGTCCTCGCAGCGGGCCACTTCCCCGAGAAGTTTTGGCCGGCTGCAGAATCGAATTTTGATATTCCAGAGTTACTCACCCTGGGAGAGTTCGAATGTTTCCGCCAGACTCTTCGGGCAACTCACTCCCATCTTCTACATCATCTAGAACCTTATCCCGGGAGTCAAGCACATCTCGAGGATATCGGTGAGCAGTGTCGTCAGGTCGACCTGGCTGCGCTCCCCGCGGTTCGGCACCCTGAGTCACTTGACCACCACGGGGCCCTCCAGCAATAATGCATCCATAGTTTTCAATTACTCTGCATGGTTATCAAGGAAGCCACCCCCACGCGCATGTCCGCGGATGGGGGCAATATGCTACCCTTTTTTTCTGTGCGATCCGCCGACAGCCTGACTCACTAGGAGGCCCTGAGGGAATGTTGCCAAGGGCAGTGGATGTCAACATGGCTGACCTTTCAGATGAGGGAAACGGTGTGGAGCTCCTCGACGGGGATTCTCCCCTTGAGGAAAAGACACTACTGGACCCATCTAGGAGGATGAATCGCCAACAGAGGAGCCTCTTAGGTCTCCCTACACCCACCAAATCCTTAACACTTAGCCGAAACATCGGCAAGGGTAAAGAGCACATTGGGCCTATAAAGCTTACCGACCCATCTACCTCGGTGCAGAAGGCAAAAGAATACCCTGAGAAGGCCACGCTACGCCAAAACCTTGCTGAGAAAAAGAGGCTAGTTGATGAGCTCTTAGATGAATTCATTTCAGAGCGGCGACCTGATTACGGTAACCCTAATCTAGGACAGCAGGGGTAGGATCACCTACCCCTTGAAAAGATTCCCCCGAGCAACCGTGACCATGTTGCGTTCGCCGATAGGGGAGAGGCCAGAGCCCATGGAAAGAGGGCGTGGTATGTTTCGTTGAACCCTCCAGAGCGGCGAGATCACCTGGGGGACACTGCTCGGTTTCCTCCTGTTGCCCCGAGAGTCGCTCCGCCAGCCGCCCCGTGAGTTACTGAGCTTGCCTACCGGATTGAAGAGCCCAGCAATGCACTTGTGGTTAGAGATCCCCATCATGATAGGAATCCGCATCCGGACGATCTAATGGAGGCGCTCATCGCCTGCTTAGAGGCCCTGGAAACTCAGCAGGTGGAAATCCCACCGGATGACAAGCCATACCCAGCATGGGTGGATGACATGTCGGCCCCGCCGGGATTTGGTAACCCCACTTTCTCCCCCTTTAACGGGACCGGGGGACCCTCCATAGCACCTGTCCCACTACAACTCGAGGTGCAGGCCTATGTTAGGGACTCTGGCGCAGCAGGAAGCTGCCAAGCTCCGTTGCTTCGTTCAGACACTGGAAGGACCAGCATTCGTCTAGTATAGCCAGCTCCCTGTCGGATTTGTGGCTAGCTAGGAGGACCTTCGCCGGAAATTCCTCTACCTGTTCAGTTCCATGACCCGGAAGATGAACATAGCAGACCTCTTCAGGTGCAAACAAAGGTCTGATGAGCGAGTCGCGGACTTCATCGCCCGGTGTAAGGGGCTCACGTACTCCCTTGACATGCAACTGACTCACGAGAAATTACTGAAAATGTGTATAGGGAACTTCAAGGCAGAGCTGGTTCCTTCTTTGATCACTATGAATTTCCCCGGAGGGTTTCGAGACTTCTCAGACAAGGCTCAACGCCTCGAAGAAGCCCTGCAACAGGCCAGTCAGGCACGCCCGCTGCCTCCTGTAATCCCTGCAAGGAGAGATTCCAGAGTCGAGCCCGCTAATATGGCCTAGATAGAGGCCCCCAGACATCTAGAGTTGCTACCAGTAAGACCAGCTCAGCAGCCTCATAGGGGTCCACCCCCACGGGCACAGCCTCCGGCCCAACAGCGACCGCCCCAGAATCTGTGGGCGCCTCCGCATAACGCACCGCCACCGCCGAGGTGAGATAATCAGGATCCACCTCCTCGGCATGCTCCTCTGGCCCCTGGTCATGGTCAGCCTCCAAGATCCCCCTTTCCAGATAGAAGGAATTATACTTACTCATTTGACGAGGCCCAGGTCCCTAGTTATTTCCATAGTGCCTTGGATCAGAGGATCGTGCGGCTGCCTGAGTGTCGGAAGCCAGAAGAGGTGCATCTCACTGATCACCCTAACTACTTCCCTTATCACCGGACTCTGGGGCACACCATCCAGCAATGCTATGTGTTCAAGGACTTTCTCCAAGACTAGATTGAAAACAACACAGTCAGGTATGGCCCAGCCTCGGCGCAAGTGGCAGGTGTCTTCGTGAGATCAGATGGCAGCAGCGGCAATGAGGATGAGTGGCAGTAGGTTTCCGACTGTGGGTCCCAGAAGTATAATGACTGGATGGCCCGCAGGACGGTCGCCCATGCCCATGGCATCATCCGTGCCCACTTGAGTCAGCCAGAGCCCTCAAAGTTTGCGAGCACCGCTTTGGCATCGTCGTCCTTGCCTACCTCTTCCTAGAAGAGCAAGCGGAAGCGCAAGAAGAAGGAACACGACGTGCCAATGTCGTCATCATCTCGCACTCTTGGCGATTTTATGCCCCCAGAGATGGGGATCCCTCCGAGACTCCGTTTGGTAGAGGATGAATCCTCAAGTGAAAGCCTGGGGTACGCTTCGGTTAACACCGTAGAGTTGGTAAATCCCTTTTTGACTCCCGACGAAGAGCAAT
The DNA here is from genome assembly GCA_963277665.1 of Viscum album. NCBI lineage: Eukaryota > Viridiplantae > Streptophyta > Magnoliopsida > Santalales > Viscaceae > Viscum > Viscum album. The sequence goes on along the minus strand of OY728143.1, from coordinate 2,118,818,148 downwards.
GCCAGGTGGACCTCCCCAATGTCCCCAGCCGTCACCAACATTGGTAAAGCCGTGGCTACATGAATCACCAGGGCATGACAGTTGTCACCTCCAGTCATGTCGTGCATGCTACTGAGACCAGGCAGCAGGCCCGATATAGAGCTCAGCACACGCGCCCCCCTCACCCAGTGTCGACAGGTTCGCCTTCACCACTGTTTGTGTTGCTGGATCAGGTAGGACCACCTCGTTCGTGCTGCGACCATCCCTGCCCTACCACCAGCCAGCTACAGCCTTTCGACCCTAGCATGGAAGCCACCTCTCGGTCTTTGACTAGTGAACAGCGAGACGTGCATAGTACCAGTCAGTCACCGGTTCCGCCGGCAGGGCCCGTCATGCCTCCAATCGAAGAGCGGACTCCTGTAAGCAGAAGCTCGCATTTGGGTCAAATGTATGATGTTATGAAGCACCTGGCCGACATTCCGGAAAGGCTTTCTATCCTTCAGGCCCTTTTTCTGTCGTCTGAAATGCGTGAGGCGCTCGCCGAAGCTATAAGGAGCCCCCTTCAGTTTGAGATGGAGGTGGCGGCCGCAGAATTCTTCTACACCGAGACGATTGAGAACACCAAATGTCAGGCGGTTATCTCATTTTCTGGTGAAGATGAAGACCTTCCCATACAGAGGAACATTCACCCACATTACATCACCAGCCAGTTCAATGGCGTGGAAATCCGCCGCTGTCTTGTTGACACCGGTTCTGGGATTAACCTAATCCCAACTCGGACACTGCGGAAACCTGGGTTGTCTGGGGATGATTTAACTCCCTCCGACCTCAGGATATAGGGGTATGACATGACCGAGCAAACTCTGCTCGGAAAGATTCGCTTGAAGACCCAGTTTGGCGGCTTAATTGCCAACACCGAATTAATGGTTGTCTTTTAGGACACCACCTACAACGCATTGATGGGCAGGTCATGGCTCAAACTTCATGCAACGATCCCCTCATCGTATCACCAGTGCCTCAAATACTCCCTTAAGGGTCGAGTGGGTGTGATCCAAGGAGATGCGTCTCCTTTTTCCTCTTGTGAAGCCCGTTATCTAGACGCTGACTACTACAAGAGAAAGGACAAGAAGATCCTAGCGGGTGAGGTTGAGCCCCCCACTGTCACGAGTGATCCATGGGTAGGTTTGGACGACGCATATATCTTCCCAATCCATCGGTTTGAAGCCACTACCCCCGACATGGGTAGTGTTTCGTTGTTTCGAGTAGCAGAGGAAGGCATATTTCCGGGTCCAACCGACGGCGGGAAATCACCTCATACTCTTACACCAACCAGGCTCAAGTAATCCCCGAGCCCCTTACCCCTGTATGATATCAGGACGTTAAGATCATGGAAATGGTAGTACGTCATACGTGTTTGTTTCGCCGGGCCGGAATCGACTGGCTCCAACCAACACGCCACTAATGCTTTGATGTCATAAAGCGTGGTCCCTTGGGCCAAAGGCCAGATGGGATTGGATCAACCGCCATTGTCGCCATGGTCTCCGCTGTGCATGAGTCTCCGGACGTGATGACCTCTGCTGCCCAAGCTGGCACCAGCTTCCCATCAGGGTCTGGAAGCCCCGAAACGGCTTCCCCCATGGATTATCCTTCTATAAGTGGAGAGGAGGACATGGAATATGCTCCTCCTTCATTTGAGGAGGGAGTCCCCACCACGGTCGACGAGTTAGTGCAGGTGAACCTCGGTAGTGAGGCGGACCCGAGACCCACATTGGTCAGCACCGCTATGCCCCCCGAGGAATAACAACAGTACGTAGACTTCCTCAGACATCACCGTGATGTGTTCTCCTAGAGTTATGATGAGATTCCAGGGCTAGATCCCCAAGTATCCATCCACTGCCTTGGCCTTCCAGCAAACCATCATGGGTTCAAGCAGCCTCCCAGGAAGATGCACCCCTCTCATGGTGCCATGGTTGATGCCGAAGTTGATAAGCTCATCAAAGCCAACTTCGTCAAGGAAGTCCAGTACCCCAAGTGGCTAGCCAACATTGTGCCAGTCAGGAAGAATAACGGGTAGATCAGGGTCTGTATCAACTTCTGCGATCTCAATTGCCACTGTCCGAGGGATGATTTTCCCCTTCTCGTGATAGAGTTGTTGATCGATGCCATGACCGGGTTCCAAGCCCTCTCCTTCATGGATGGGTACTCCAGGTACAACCAGATCCAGATGTCCCCCGAGGATGAAGAGTTCACTGCCTTCAGGGCCCCCCAGGGTACTTTCTGCTACCAGGTTATGCCCTTCGGCCTAAATAAAGTGAGTGACACCTATCAACGGGCCATGCATCTCATATTCAAGCCGATTCTCGGGACAGTGGTGGAGTGCTACGTGGACGATCTGGTGGTTAAATCTTGTCAGTGCTAGGACCATCTCAAAGACCTTGACAAAGTGTTTGGCTTCCTCCGTTCTCACCACTTGAAGATGAACCCATTGAAGTGTGTCTTCGGGGTCACCACCAGAATGTTTCTTGGCTTCGTTGTTAGGTACCGAGGCATCAAGATCGACCCAGAGAAAATCAAGGCCATCAGTCAGATGCCTCCCCCGAAAAATATTCGGGAGCTGAGAGGTCTTCAAGGCCACTTAGCCTATATACGCCGATTCATTGTGAATCTGGCTGGAAAGTGTAAGCCCTTTTCTCGACTCATGAAGAAAGGCACGGCCTATGAATGGGACAAAGAGTGTTAGATCACTTTTGAGGAAATCACGAAGTATCTGCTCCAACCTTCGGTCTTGATGCCACCCGTTTCCAGAAAGCCGCTGGACTTTTACGTGACCGCCCTGGAGCGATCCCTTGGCGCACTTCTCACCCAGAAGAACAATGAGTGAACAGAGAATAGCCTCTACCACCTCAGCTGCATGCTCCTTGATACAGAAATTAGATATTCTCCCATGGAGAAGAGTTGGCTGGCGCTCGTATTTGCCGTGCGGAAATCGCGGCACTACTTGAAGCACCACGAGGTATAGCTGGTCTCCCGGGTAGACCCATTGAAATACATCCTGAGCCGACCTATGTTAACCAGCTGATTGGCGCGCTGGGCGGTGATCCTCCCGTAGTTCGACATCAGGTTTGTACCTCAAAAGGATATCAAAGGAGAGGCGTTGGCAGACTTCTTAGCTTCCCACCAAACCTCTGCGGACCAGCCACTAGATATAGGCTTTCCTGATGAGGCAATACTCTCAGTCAATCACACCATCCCATGCTGGAAGATGCACATTGACGGTGCCTCCCGGAGCCCCACCAGTAGGAGGCTCAATGATCCTAGGCTCAACAGAGTGGGCCTGAGTGTCGTCTTCATCACCTCGGAGCCAGTTGTTCTGTCGTATTCATTCCTATTTTTAGAAGGCTGAACCAACAATGAGGCAGAGTATCATTCCCTCATCACTGGCCTCGAGTTGGCTCTCGATATTGACATACCCCATCTGTATGTGAAAGGGGACTCCGAGCTAGTCATCAAGAAGATCAATGGTGACAATGCTATCAGGAAGCCAGAACTCGTGCCATTGTTGGAGTGCACCCTCCGTCTGATGGCTAAGATCCCCTCCCGTCCAGAGGTCGTTCACATTCCCCGGTCACAGAACAGTCGAGCAGATGCTTTGGCCAGCCTGGCCGCATCACTTGCGGAGCCCAAGCAGGATGACCAAACTATCCACGTGGCACACCGGAGAGTCATTGATCCTGTTATTCCGGAAGGCGATCGTGGCCCACGAGTGAACCATCTCACCATTGGTGCCCCTACGTTAGGATCCCCAGGGGCTTCGGGTGTGGTAATCGAGACAGTTCCTAACTGGAGGACGCCTTTGGTTGAATATCTCCAGCACAACAATCTTCCGTTGGACCGAGCCGAGAACGAGCGAATCCGACGTTGCGCGCCACAGTTCACCCTTCAGAGCGGTCCCATCCTTGAGCAGCTTCTTTACAGGCGTGGATTTGATGGTGTTCTCCTCTGTTTCCTTCATGGATTCGAGATCCCACAGGTCATGCAAGAAGTGCACGCTGGTTCCTGCGGCGCCCACCCGACCGGGTCGAAGTTGTCCCACCAGATTCGGACGCTGGGATACTTCTGGCCCTCCATGATCCACGACTACATCTAGTATGCCAAGAGGTGTCATGCGTGCCAAGTTCATGCTAACTTTTTGCATCGGCCACCGGAGCCTCTCCATAATACCATGTATTCTTGGCCATTTGCAGTCTGGGGGTTGGATGTCGTAGGACCTTACCCGCCAACGATGGCCCGCCAGTGCCGATTCATCTTGACCGCTACTGATTTCTTCTCCAAGTGGGCAAAGGCAATCCCACTCAAGGAAGTCTATAGCATCCCGTCTTTTTATAACATAAATTTCATTTCATTACACGGAACTGAGGATCTTTAAGGTTTAGTGTCTTGGAAACAAGGAACATAATACATGAAAAGAACATAAAACATTCTTCTTAAACACTTGAAAGGCTTCTCTTTAAGTTCATCCTATGTTCATTACTGCATCTCATAACCTGGGGACATACATCAAAAGAAAGGGTGAGCAGAAGGCCCAGTAAGACAAACAAGAGAAACATTTTACATGTGAACTTGAGATACTTCAATAAGGACATGAAAAGAAATTTAAGGCATGAGAAAGAAATCATGAGATACATCATAATAAAAATAAAATTTTTCATAACTTGAAGATGTGGATGCAACATTCAATATTGACAATCATTTCGTTTCACCAAGGTACATCCCCAAGGTGTCATTAAAAATTACCAAGGTTATTCACCAAGGTATCAGTCTAAAAAGTCGTCTCTAGAGATTAAGTCTTTACCCAATGCATTGGAGCGCTATCTGGGTGCACCCTTGACATGTCTTTATTATCATGTGAGCCATATATATCATCATCAATCATTTCATAAAAAACCTATATAGCATAAAATAAATGGGTTTCATTTCATAATCATAACGTTTTAAAAACTGCTTTAAAGACATGATCTTTATGTCACTTTAAACCCACAGAAAGGGGAAGCGGGTTTCATGTATGTAAATCCCAGAATTTAAAATAGAACATTTTGATATATATGTGAATACCCTTGTAGAAATAAGAGCTTTGAGTGTTCACTTTTTAACGTAAAATAATTTTGAGAAAAGAGAGAGGCATTCTGAGACGAAAATTCTGCAGCTTAACGGCTATGTTACAAGGTTTTAGAAAACATTGAAAAGAGAGGGAACATGGGTCCAACATTCATATGTGACCCATAGAACAGTAGAGGGAAAAAATATAAGGGATTTAATAACATGGTAATGAAATTTGAAAGATATACCATATGAAATGAAAAACATGGAAGTGAGACAAAAATAAGATTTCTCTTATGACAATTCGGCAGCCTAACGGCGTCACTTAAACTTCAATAAAAAAAGATTTGACAATATCAAATAGGGTCTCTCATCATATGATAATAATAGATCAATATGATAGATATAGAGATCATACCCCAACATAATAAAAAGGAACTTGAAAGACTTGACATGAAAATCGAACTTGAAAAATGAGAAGGGTGAAAGAATCCCTTAAAAATTCGGCAGCCTAATGGCGTCACTTAAAATTTTTATAAAACGAAATGATGAGAGTAAGAGGGGATATCTCATCATATAAACATGAAAAGGGACGTAAGAGGAATATAAAAGAACATCCTCTCACATAAGAATATGGAGCATAAAAGGAATGACATAAAAGAGATTACATGAAAAGAAAGAGAGAGGTCGGATCCCTTACCTTAAAACGCAACTCTTAAAACTCAATGGTTTGGACCTTGAGAGCTTGGGGCACCTTGGGAGGACTCCTTGGGAGGTAATGAGACCAGAAATTTGTTGGGGAAGAGTTGGGAGTGAAAACTAAAGGAGGAAAGGGTCGGTATTTATAGGGAAAGTGAGGGGACAAGGCATTAATGGCCAAGGGATACCTCACAAGTGCTTTTCTCAAAACCATGTGCTCTTCCTTGGAATTTACCATGGAGTTCGGCCACATGGGGCCCCCAAAACAATAATTAATCACCCTTGGCCGGCCAACCCTTAAAATATCTCATGACATCATCATGACACAGTTATGATGTCATTAAACATACTGAAACCCTAAAACTGTATTTTTACTATTCACTGAAAAATTCATCTTACTCAGAAAAATCCCAAAATTTCACCTTAACCAAATATCGATGCTCTAATTACATTTATGAACTCCATTTTATAAAAATAATTTTCTAAATATTTTGAATTTAATTTTTAAATAAACACACTATTCATCGAGAATTCAATTTTTTCAGAAAAATCCCCAAAAATTTCCATAACATAATATCGATGCTCTGAGTTCAAAAATAAAGTCCTTTTTATAAAAATAATTTTATAATTATTTTTAATTAAATTTTTGATTAAAAACACTATTCACCCGAAAAAACTAATACTTGGCTAATAATTTATGAAACTGTTATTTACCCATTTTATTGAATGACATTACTTAATCTAGGTGTCTAAATTATATTAAAACTTTCTTTGAGTGAAATTACTAATCCATTTGGTCACATTACTAATCCTAAGCGTAAAATCACTATTCATAATTTACTATTCATCAAAAATTAATTTGATCTTATTAGACTCCAAATTCCTTTCTGAACACTTTTGTAGAAGACCATTTTTTGAAAATCATTACACATCATTAATTATTTATGGTTTACATAAATATTTTAAAATATCCTTTTTTCAAAATTCATCAATACAATCCATCCTAAAATTATCTGGACATTTTAAATTTCACAAACATCGCTAAAGGAAGAAATCTCAATTCATTCATCCCAAAGGATTACACAAAGAAGCTTGGGTCTCATCACATAACCCCTTATAACACTGGCATATGACCTAAGTGTAAGGTGTGCTATGGTGAGAGAATATGAGGGAGACTCAGATAACATTTCCCTAGTAGTAATCTCTACTAACATGAACTTCTCCTGCAGGAGTTTCTGTTCAAGCTTGACACGCTAGAGTTCGGCTTGGGCTTGGTCCAAAGCTAAGCCCATATATGCTACCTCCTTCCCAAGCTCTGATAAGTGGGCTTCATAAGGTTCGAGTCTAATGGATGAAGCCATCGACTCCTCTTTCTTCATTAACCATTAACATCTTATTAAATCATTAAGAGTAAGTTAATATACTACTCAAAAGATTGGGTCGTTACATTCTTCCCCCCTTAAGAAATTTCATCCCCGAAATTTATACTTGAGGCCTAGTCGAAAAGGTGAGGGTACTTTTGCGTCATTGTTTTCTCAGGCTCCCAAGTCGCTTCTTCACATTTATGATTCCTCCACAACACTTTCACAAGGTGGGTAGTCTTGTTTCGTAGAACCTTGTCTCTACGGTCCAAGATCTCCACTGGCTGCTCGTCATAAGAGAGGTCATGTTCCAGTTGTACCACCTATGGGTTTAGTACATGCGAAGGGTCGGGTATTTACTTCCTCAAGAGAGATACATGGAAGACATTGTGAACTTGAGCTAGGTTCGGTGGAAGTGCTAGATGATAGGCCACTGCTCCTATGTGATCAAGGATTTCATAGGGGATAATGTACCTAGGGATGAGCTTCCCTTTCTTCCCAAACCACACGACTCTCTTCCAGGGAGAAATTCGAAGAAAGACTTTGTCACCAACACCAAACTCCAAGTCCCTTCGACGATTGTCAGCATAGCTCTTCTGCCGACTCTGAGCAGCCTTTATGTGTTGTTCGATGGCATGAACCTGTTCCATCATCTCTTGCACAAGATCAGGCCCAAGAAGCTTTATCTCACCAGTTTCATCCCAACAAGTAGGAGTTCTACATCGCGTTCCATACAGAGCTTCATAGGGTCCCATCTGAATACATGAATGGAAGCTGTTGTTATAGGAGAACTCAACTAATGGGAGGTGTTGACCCATCCACCTTTAAATTCCATTGAGCATAATCTCAGCATGTCTTCAAGTGTCTGAATAGTCCTTTCAGATTTTCCATCAGTTTGAGGATGATAGGCCGTACTAAAATTCAATTCAGTATTCAGAGCATGTTGAATACTTCTCCAGAATTTTGATGTGAATCTTGGATCACGATCAGACATGATGGATAGTGGTACCCCATGCAACCTTACCACTTCCTTCATTTATATCTTGGAAAGTTGATCTAGAGATAAATCTTCCCTAATAGAGATAAAATGGGCGGTCTTGGTGAGACGGTCCACAATAACCCATATCGCATTGTTTCCTTTGGATGTTTTCAGGAGACCAGTTACAAAGTCCATAGTGATATTATCCCACTTCCATATTGGTATGGGTAGCGGTTTTAATACCCCCTTAAGAAGTTTTCGTTCAGCCTTTACTTGCTGACACACCAGGCACCTTGTAGTGTAATCAGCAATCTCCCTCTTCATGTTATCCCACCAATAATGATCACGAAGGTCTCTATAGATCTTAGTGCTTCCCGGATGTATTGAGAAAGTAGAGTTATGAGCTTCATCCATCAGTTCTTTCTTTATCTCCAGAATAGATGGAAGACATAGTCTTGTACGAAATTTCAATACACCTTCTTGATCAATATTGAAATCAGGGAACTTCCCATCCTTTACAGCCTCAAACTTCTCATGCAGCAAAGGATCTTCTTTTTGAGCCTTCTTGATCTTCTCTAGTAATGAAGGTTGAGAAATCATTTGGGATAGGGTTTATGATGTCCCTTTCCTTATAATTCCCATGTCCAGTTTTACTAGAACTTTAATCAAGGGATCTCCTAGGAACCTCATTGTTGCCAGAACAATAGGATCTTTCCTTCTTAACGCATCCGCAACTTTGTTTGCTCTACCAGGGTGATAATTAATTGAACAATCATAGTCTTTAATAAGCTCCAACGATTTCCTTTTTCTCATGTTCAATTCTTTCTGTGTGAAAATATACTTTAGACTTTGGTGGTCAGTGTATATATCACATTTCTCCCCATAAATATAGCGCCTCCGTATCTTTAGAGCAAAAACAACTGCCGCTAGCTCTAGATCATGCGTAGGATAATTCTTCTCATGAATCTTCAACTGTCGAGATGCATAAGCAATTACCTTGTCATTTTGTATGAGGACGCACCCAAGCCCTTTCAGAGATGCATCGCTAAAAATAATGAATCCTTCTCCGATAGAGGGTAGTGTTAACACAGGTGAAGTAACCAATCTCTTCGTCGGCTCTTGGAAACTTTCCTCGCATTCCTTTGTCCAGATGAACTTAACCCCTTTTCGAGTCAACTTGGTTATTGGATTAGAAAGCCGTTAAAAGTTTTTCACAAATCTCCTATAATATCCCGCTAAACTAAGGAAACTACGAATCTCAGTTACTGTTGTGGGTTGAGGCCACTCCTCCACAACCATTGTCTTTGTAGGGTCAACCGAGATTCCTTCATTGGTTACGATGTGCCCAAAGAAAGCCACTAGTTGTAACCAAAACTCACACTTGCTGAACTTTCCAAAGAGCCTCTCCTTCCGCAGAGTTTTCAAAATAACCCTCAGATGATCTTCATGCTCCTCACGAATTTTTGAATATATCAAAATATCATTAATAAAAACTACCACAAAGTTATCAAGGTAGTCCTTAAAGAGTCTATTCATCAAATCCATGAAAATAGCAGGAGCATTAGTCAAGCCGAAGGGCATAACAGTAAACTCATAATGCCCATATCTTGATTGGAAGGTAGTCTTTAGAATATCTTCCTTTTTCACCCTCAGTTGATGATAACCAGATCGAAGGTCAATCTTGGAGAAGAATTGAGCCCCGCGAAGTTGGTCAAATAAATCATCAATTCTTGGAAGAGGATATCTGTTCTTTACTGTGATCCCATTCAGTTCTCTATAATCAATGCATAGCAGCATTGACCCATCCTTCTTCTTCACAAAGAGAACTACTGCCCCCAAGGAGACACACTCGGTCGGATAAACCCCTTCTCCAACAAGTCTTGGATTTGTTTCTTTAACTCTTCTAGCTCCACATTTGCCATTCTATACGGAGTCTTTGATATCGGTTGAGACCCAGGTACGAGTTAAATGGATAACTCTTCCTCTCTTTCAGGGGGAGGTCTAGGTAACTCCTCAGGAAATACATCCATGTATTCCTGAACAATTGGAACATCTTCTATTGGTATGCTCCCTTTTCCTTCATCGTCATCACCGATTAACTCCATAAAGAAAGATATAAGAGGTGCTTCTAGGTAGGGATCAGTTTGGGATATCTCTCCTTGGAAGATAACTGTAGGTTGTTTATTCAAGACTACTGAGATTTCCTTACTTCTTCATTTGATCTTAGCATTATACTTTGAGAGCCAGTCCATCCCTAGTATAACGTCGAATTCCAACATGGGAATGACTATTAGATTTGCGATAAGATTGTGCTCACTAAATTAAACACTAGAGTCTCTAATCACTGTTGATGCATGGATAATCCCACTTGGAGTCTTGACTGACAAATCTACCTCATGCAATTCAGGGATTGATTCTATATTCTTTGCAAACTTGGAGGAAATAAAGGAATGCGTAGAACCAGAATCAAACAAAGTAGTTTCTAGTTTTGAGAGGACAACAAGAGTACCTGCTACCACATCATTCGGATCTTCAACTTCAGTTGTTGTGATAGCAAAAGCACGACCTTGCTCCCCTGTCCTTTTCTAAGGTTGATGGTGATTCCACTCCACTGCCCTTGGATTTGGACAGAGATTAGAATAGTTCCCAAGCTGTCCACACTTGAAGCAATGGACTTCGGGTAATGCCATAACCATCTTTCCTCCGTCGTTAGTGTTGGGGAGTTGAGGCTTCTCCTCACTACGACAATTCCGAGCAATATGGCCTCCTTTTCCACACTTGTAGCACTTTCCACTTCCGACCAAGCAGTTCCTCGAATGCTTCTTCCCACATTTATTGCATGTGGTAAGTTTCATTTGCTTTCCACCTCTTCCCTGATCAAAAGTCTTCCCTAAACTGGGCTCCAACGATCTCTTATTTTCATTTGATTTATGAGACCACTGTGTCTCCCCAAACTCCGGCTCGACTTTCATTGCACTCCACACGATATCCTCGTAGCTATCACAGTCCCGGTTGGCTAAATTCTTCTACAGATGAGGTCTTAGTCCACCAAAAAATCTATCAACCTTCCCACTTGGATCCATGAAAATGCTAGAGGAATATCGTGAAAGTCGGGTGAAGTTCATCTCATAGCTTCCGACAGATTTGTTCCCCTTCTGCTTCAGCTCGAGAAACTCTTTCTCCATTCTTGTTCTCATGGAACGAGGGAAATACTTGTTAAAGAATATTCCCCGAAATTATTCCCACTCCATAGCTTTCATCTCTCCTCTAGGCTTCGTGTTTTTGACCAGTGACCACCACTGATCAACTTCTCCCTCTAGGAGATAAACAGCAAGGGTGACTTTTTCTTGTTCCGAACAAAGGAGTACAGAAAAGATCTTTTCAATAGAGCTTATCCATTGTTCCGCAACCAAAGGGTCAGTAGATCCACTGAATGATGGTGGTCGTTGACGCATGAAGGACTCAACAGAATGTTGTTCCCTTCACGGTGAGGTCAACCTCTCAGCTTGATTCAAGTTATTACTCATAACTTGAGTCAGTTGGTTCATCATTCGCATGAATTTTTCCATTCCGGCTTCCATCGGAGGGCCGTCATCACATGGTGCATTGCGGTCACCATCGGCATGGTTCCTCCTATTGCCCGCCATTTTCTAAAAGAATAAAACCTTAGTGAGAAACATATTTCGTTTATGAATCTTTTAACTAAGACTTCATGCTTAGACAATTACACTCCTCTATAATTCCTTAATAATGATTCATAAAAAGCTTGTGATTAACCAAACATATCCCCCGAGAATGTCGTAACCAAGAGTGCAGCAAGGCCCGTTATCGTGCACCAGTTCCCGTTCGAGTCTAGCTCAAAGCGGTGTTTTCGGGTTTTACTCCTATGTACATCTGTGCCAGAGCCGCCTCTACCTGCTCGTATCCAGACAGGGATGTATTTGTTTGATAAACCACTTACTCAATACATACCAAAATACCAGAAAGTTTTCCTATATTTAAACATTTCTATAGGGTTATTCCTAGATCTTTTATATCCTAATTTCTACAAATAACTAAACCATCCTTTGATACCAACTATAGCATCCCGTCTTTTTATAACATAACATTCATTTCATTACACGGAACTGAGGATCTTTAAGGTTTAGTGTCTTGGAAACAAGGAACATAATACATGAAAAGAACATAAAACATTCTTATTAATCACTTGAAAGGATTCTCCTTAAGTTCATCTTAGGTTCATTACTGCATCTCATAACCTGGGGACATGCATCAAAAGAAAGGGTGAACAGAAGGCCCAGTAAGGGAAACAAGAGAAACATTTTACATGTGAACTTGAGATACTTCAATAAGGACATGAAAAGAATTTTAAGGCATGAGAAAGAAATCATGAGATACATCATAATAAAAATAACATTTTTCATAACTTGAAGATGTGGATACAACATTCAATATTGACAATCATTTCGTTTCACCAAGGTCCATCCCCAAGGTATCATTAAAAATTACCAAGGTTATTCACCAAGGTATCAGTCTAAAAAGTCATCTCAAGAGATTAAGTCTTTACCCAATGCATTGGAGCGCTATCTGGGTGCACCCTTGACATGTCTTTATAATCATGTGATCCACATATATCATCATCAATCATTTCATAAACAACCCATATAGCATAAAAGAAATGGGTTTCATTTCATAATCATAACGTTTTAAAAACTGCTTTAAAGACATGATCTTTATGTCACTTTAAACCCACGGAAAGGGGAAGCGGGTTTCATGTATGTAAATCCCAGAATTTAAAACAGAACATTTTGATATATATATGAATACCATTTTAGAAATAATAGCTTTGAGTGTTCACTTTATAACATAAAATAATTTTGAGAAAAGAGAGAGGCGTGTTGAGACGAAATTTCTACAGCATAACGGCTATGTTACAAGGTTTTAGAAAACATTGAAAAGAGAGGGAACATGGGTCCAACATTCATAAATGACCCATAGAACAGTAGAGGGACAGAATATAAGGGATTTAAGAACATGGTAATAAAATTTGAAAGATATACCATATGAAATGAAAAACATGGAAGTGAGACAAAAATAAGATTTCTCTTCTGAAAATTCGGCAGCCTAACGGCGTCACTTAAACTTCAATAAAAAAATATTTGACAAGATCAAATAGGGTATCTCATCATATGATCATAATATATCAGTATGATAGATATAGATATCATACCCCAACATAATAAAAAGTAACTTGAAAGACTTGACATGAAAATCAAACTTGAAAAATGAGATGGGTGAAAGAATCCCTTAAAAATTCGGCAGCCTAACGGCGTCACTTAAACTTTCATAAAACGAAATGATGAGAGTAAGAGGGGATCTATCATCATATAAAGATGAAAAGGGCAGTAAGAGGAATATAAAAGAACATCTTCACACATAAGAACATGGAGCATAAAAGGAATGACATAAAAGAGATTACATGAAAAGAAATAGAGAGTTCGGATCCCTTACCTTAAAACGCAACTCTAAAAACTCAATGGTTTGGACCTTGAGGGCTTGGGGGCACCTTGGTAGGACTCCTTGGGAGGTAAGGAGACCATAACTTAGTTGGGGAAGAGTTGGGAGTAAAAACTAAAGGAGGAAAGGGTCGGTATTTATAGGGAAAGTGAGGGGACAAGGCATTAATGGCCAAGGGACGCCTCACAAGTGCCTTTCTCAAAACCATGTGCTACCCCTTGGCATTTACCATGGAGTTAGGCCACATGGGGTGCCCAAAACAATAATTCATCACCCTTGGCCGGCCAACCCTTAAAATATCTCATGACATCATCATGACACAGTTATGATGTCATTAAACATACTGAAACCCTAAAACTGTATTTTTACTATTCACTGAAAAATTCATCTTACTCAGAAAAATCCCAAAATTTCACCTTAACCAAATATCGATGCTCTAATTAAATTTATGAACTCCATTTTATAAAAATAATTTTCTAAATATTTTTTATTTAATTTTTAAATAAACACACTATTCATCGAAAATTCATTTTTTTCAGAAAAATCCCCAAAAATTACCATAACATAATATTGATGCTCTGAGTTCAAAAATAAAGTCCTTTTTATAAAAATAATTTTCTAATTATTTTTAATTAAATTTTTAATTAAAAAACACTATTCACCCGAAAAAACTAATACTTGGCTAATAATTTATGAAACCATTATTTACCCATTTTATTGAATCACATTACTTAATCTAGGTGTCTAAATTATATTAAAACTTTCTTCGAGTGAAATTACTAATCCATTTGGTCACATTACTAATCCTAAGCATAAAATCACTATTCATAATTTACTATTCATCAAAAATTAAGTTGATCTTATTAGACTCCAAATTCCATACTGAACACTTTTGTAGAAGACCATTTTTTGAAAATCATTACACATCATTAATTATTTAGGGTTTACATAAACATTTTAAAATATCCTTTTTTCAAAATTCATCAATACAATACATCCTAAAATTATCCGGACTTTTGAAATTTCACAAACATCGCTAAAGGAAGAAATCTCAATTCATTCATCCCAAAGGATTACACAAAGAAGCTAGGGTCTCATCACATAACCCCTTATAACACCGGCATATGACCTAAGTGTAAGGTGTGCTATGGTGAGAGAATCTGAGGGAGGCTCAGATAACATTGCCCTAGTAGTAATCTCTACTAACTTGAAGTTCTCCTGCAGGCGTTTCCGTTCAAGCTTGACACGCTGGAGTTCGGCTTGGGCTTGGTCCAAAGCGAAGCCCACAGATGCTACCTCCTTCCCAAGCTCTGATTAGTGGGCTTCATAAGGTTCGAGTCTACTGGATGAAGCCATCAACTCCTCTTTCTACATTAACCATTAACATCTTATTAAATCATTAAGAGTAAGTTAATATACTACTCAAAATATTGGGTCGTTACAAAGTCAAAGCCTATTCTATCGCTAACCTCATGAGCTCCAATATAATCTATCGATTTGGAGAACCTCACGCTATCCTCACTGACAATGGAACCAGCTTCCGAGCAGCCGAGCTGAAGAAATTGTACGCCAAGTACAACATTCACTCTTACCACACCTCCTGCTATCATGCACAAGTGAATGGACTGATCGAGGTGTTTAAGAAAACCCTCTCTAACATTTTTCAAAAGATGGTTGGTCAGAATAAGAAAAGTTGGCCGGACAAGCTCCCCAACGCCCTCTAGGCTTATAGGACGACGACTCGCAATTCCACCCAGGTGACCCCATATTCCCTGGTGTATGGGGCTGAGGCTGTACTGCCCATCGAGATCCAGTTTCCCTCATTGCGCACGGTGGTCTACAACCAGCAAGTTCCGAATAGAGTTGCCGAAATCCGTCTAGCCGAATTGGAAGTGCTAGACGAAAGTAGGCTTCGCGCATTACATAACATGGAAAGGCATCAGAGTAGGATGGATCGAGCTTTCAATAAGAAGGTTTGCCTTCGCTCCTTCCTACATGGTGACCTAGTACTGGCTCTCAGAGCACCGATGATTCTTGGTAAGAAACCACCCAAGTTAGAGCCCAAATGGGAGGGGCCTTTCAATGTCCATAAGGTATATCCCAATGGCGCGTATTCCTTGGAGACTATGGATGGTGAGCGCATAACTCCTCCCACCAACGCCAGGTTCCTCCATCAGTACTTTTCCTAGGTTCCATGGTCCTGCATGACCATAAACTGTTCGGTCCCGCATGAACCTAAACTGCACCTTGGTATGAGTTCTAAGACCTTAAACTAAGATCCTAAAATGGTCCTGTATGACCTTAAACTGTATTCTATCCCACACGATGTTAAACTATATTTCGTCATACATGACGTTAAACTGCATTTCAAGAACCATGTGTGGCTTGATTCCCATCTTTATGGGATACATAGGACTGCCTTAACACTTAGATTTCAGGTCCAGCCCCATCTCTTAGGAGATCCCACGATCTCCCGGTTGCCTCGGCCTTTTGACCTGCCCTTCCCTCGGGAATCCTCCATCTTTTGGCCGCTCTCAGACTGAGCCCCTCGACCCTTTCTAGTGGTCTGCTAATATGTTTGGAGTACTCTGTTCTAGGACCTGGAGTATCAGATTCGACTTAGGCATGTCTTCGTCCGCTTTTCAAGCTTCATGTTCCCCTTCATTCGGGCCCCACCCTCTTTCACACCCTGAGGGACCCCCAAGAACGGCCTAGATACAATGCCTAAGGGATCTCCTACCGTCACGGGCCAACGCCCTCGAGGGTTTCGGGAAACAAATTGATACAAATCCCGTGTTGTGAATGTGGTCAGCGGTTGATGCTCATTTGTTTGCCCCTACCTCTAGGCTAACGCGACAGGATGCTGTGTTGCGAACATGGTCAACAGTAATCCTCAGTCGTCACGCCGGATTCTTCGGGCCCTGAATGTTGGTTGCATGATTCAAACTATGTTCCATCCCACCATGTCAAGGTGGAATCTCGACACTCCTCATAATAACCCTCAGTAAAACCCACACGTCAGACAGACCAAGTTGTGTAACGGTGTCTCTCGGGGCTCCCGCGATCTGAGTGCTAGAGTATGTGCTTGGGTTTCTTCTTTACATGTTGTGTGTAGCTTGACCCTCATCCCCATGGGGAATGAGGAGTCGCCTAGACATTGTGTTCTGAGACTAGCGTAGCTGGGAGCTAGCATCTCCTGCCCCCCCTGATTGTTGAACCCTTGTAGGCCCCTTTGGCCCGAGGCTCCTCTCTCATAATCGCGCACGGTGATGGTATGGGATTATGTCCTCATTCACATCAGGTATGATTTATCGCATCGTGCGTGTTTCCCTAGGTCGAAACCATATGACCTTAAACTGTGGTGTTGGTCTAAACCATATGACCTTAAACAGTGTTGTAGGCCCAAACCATATGACCTTAAAACTGTGCTGTTGGTCCAAACCATATGACCTTAAACTGTGTTGTTGGTACAAACCATATGACCGTAAACTGTGCTGTTGGTCCAAACCATATGACCCTAAACTATGTTGTTGGTCCAAACCATATGACTTTAAACTGTGCTGTTGGTCCAAACCATATGACCTTAAACTGTGCTGTTGGTCCAAACCATATGACCATAAACTGTGATGTTGGTCCAAACCATATGACCCTAAACTGTGCTGTTGGTCCAAGCCATATGATCTTAAACTGTGATGTTGGTCCAGACCATATGACCTTAAACTATGCTGTTGGTCCAAACCATATGACCCTAAACTGTGCTGTTGGTCCCAGCCATATGACCTTAAACTGTGTTGTTGGTCCAAACCATATGACCTTAAACTGTGATGTTGGTCTAAACCACATGACCTTAAACTGTGTTGTCGGTCTAAACCATAAGACCTTAAACTGTGCTGTTTCTCCAAACCATATGACCCTAAACTGTGCTATTGGTCCAAACCAGATGACCCTAAACTATGCTGTTGGTCCAAACCAGATGACCCAAAACTGTGATGTTGGTCCTACCACACGACCATAAACTGTGATGATATTGTCCTGGTCACACGACGAAAAATGGCACTGCATTGTTATGACCTCCCCGTGGGGGACATCACGCCAGGTATTGGTCGATTGCCATACCGCTTTCAACGCTTGTCATGGTTTGATTATTGTGGAGGCGCCAGGAACTTCTACCCTAGGCCAGTCACCCCACAAAAGAAAAGCCATTCACCTTCAAGAACAAACAAGATATATCAAATGCCGCTTCTTTTGGTGCGAGGGCTAGACCCGTGCGACTCCTTCGTCATTTGCGCAGGTGCCATATCGCGCCATGTTTCCTTTCAAGAAATACGTATGGCTTGATTCTCATCCTTATGAGATACGTAGGAACGCCTGGGAACTTCCCCACAGGCCCATCCTCACTTTTCGTGTTCGGTCTCTCGGCCTAAACGTGTCCCTAGGAGAACATATTAAGCAGGGCTTTGCCCCAATCACGTTGGGTTTTGCATCCACTTTACTGTGTGTCTCCCATTCCCCTTATTCTTTGGTCCGAGTTCTAAGACCGTAAACTAAGACCCTTGGCTTTTCATGACTCGGTCTCTCTTGTGGGATTGCACGGTGTGGTGCGGGATTATGTCCTCCTTCACGTCAAGTTACTCTCCGTACCGTGCCTATCCCCAAAGGAGATGTGTCCCCCATCCCACACGACGTTAAACTGTATTTCATCCTACATGACGTTAAACTATGCTTCTAGAACTACATATGGAATGATTTTATCCTAATGAGATACCTAGGAATGCCCAGACATTTCGTCTTGGGTCCACCCCCAGGGATTACCAAATCTCGTCCCTCCTTATTGTCGGCCCCTTGGCCTGAATTCTTGGGAAGTGGTGTAATCGTGACATCTACCCCGAATAAGTTCGATATTCCCCATAGTAATAATGGGAAACGGCGGTTCTCTCGCCAGAGAGGTCCTGTCTAAAAATTGGGACTATCTGTGATCAGGTTGGTATGTCCGCCTAATGCGCCTCCACCACAGTGGCGCAATTTTGGGAGTGTTGGACTCTGTTCGAACAAACCACCACTCCACCTTCCACGCTTTGAGTTCCCATTTATTCGGATCCTTATTCTCTTTCATGTTCGACGAGACCCCGTAATAGTATGGATGATAGACCTACGGTCCACCTACTGTCCTGGGCCAATGTTCCGGAGGATTGATCATGTTTGGAGGGACCCCCTAACAGTATGGATGATAGACTTTGGTCTGCCTGCTGCCATAATATGGATGATAGACCTTTGGTCCGCCTTTTGTAGCAGTATGGATGATAGACCTATAGTCCGCCTGCTGTCCTGGTCCAACATTCCGAAAGACTGGCCGGCGATATTTCAGTTAGGCCATGTGTTGTGAACATGGTCAGCAGTCAGCCCTCATTTATTATCCCCATTCCAGAACAACACGATATGGACGCTGCATTTCTACCACGGTTAACAATTATCCTCCATCGTGGCGCCCCAGAGTGTTCCGAATTCGGGTAGCGTGATTCACCTTTCCTTTCCATCTCCCTATGTTTGGGTGGATTTCAATGCCCCCGGCATTTCCCCGCTCGTGTGTCAGAGCACATTGAGAAGGTGATATATCAATCGGTCTGAGGTATTCTCTTCAGAAATCCAGGCCCAATTTCGGATTCCTGAAGCTTGGTTAATGCCCCACAGTTGGATGAAATGATAACACGAGTATCCTTTGATTCTCACGTTGGGTGTTACCCATAGGAGCTTAGGGATGAGTTGTTATTCATTTCGGAATTATGGTCGAGCATATTAAACCAAGGGTACAATTGAATGGATTTTTCCATGTATTGGATTGAGATGATGAGCAGTAAAAGCAGGAAGTTCATGAGATGGCCAAAACAAAACCCCTAACGGTCGGCATGTTGGAAAGATCCTACCAACGCTACTACCCTTTGGCTAGTAGACTCCAGGACTGCTTCTCGCTCCTTGCAGACTCTCTCCTCATCACCCATCACAGAGCGCAGCTCGCCAACCCTAGCTTGTTCCTGCGCCCACTCGGTTTGAAGTATGGCCATCTGCTGACTCGCCTCCATTATTTGTTCCTGCGCGTCAGCCAGCTAGGCCGTCAGTTGTTCCACGACCATAGATCATGTCACAAGGAAGGCCTTCTTTTTGGCCGCCTGCCCTTCGAGGTGCTGGACCTCCCACTCCGCCCTCAGCAACACTTGGTCATTCGCTGATCTTTCCCGGCACTGGGCAATGTCGGTGTATCGGATGCTCTAGCGTATCTTCTCGGCCATGTAATCACGGACCGTCAGATGAAGGCGCTGAGCGTCAGTCCCTCCGGCGCACAGGTAGCACATCCAGGTCTTGACTGATCCCATCCGCCTCAGCCAATCCGACCGGGGATGTCTGAGAAAGCGCTGGATACACTTCCACCCTTTGCGTCGTGTCATCCGGCTCTCCTTGTCCGCTTCTGAGTCTGATTTGTCTATCTCCTCAGGGTCAGCGGGCCGGTACATAGGAAAGGCATCCAGCAGGTTGGCAGCAGGATCTGCCTCAGGGATGTCTTCTTGAGGAATAGGATCCTCGACGTCCGGGCGACCTTCCTCTCTCACCCCAACAGTGACGTTGCCTCTATCATCCTCCGGCCTCGCCTCAAGAATAGCGTCGTTGATGCCCGTTGCCCCCTGCACACCGATTTCTAGGGCCGACTCAGTGTGGGAATCATTTTCTGAACGAGGTGGTATGTCCGCCACTAGTCCGCTCACGGACGGCCTGGGCTCCGCAGCCTGAAAAGCCTCCAATGTTGAGATCACTGTGCAAGGCGTATGCTGATTAGTTGGGATCATTTGATAACAAGTTCCAGTAGTGAAGATTGAGACTCACAGAAATCCAGAGCTTCGGCCTCCAGTATTCCGGCCGCTGCAGGAGCCACCGTGATGGGAGACCCCTCTGCGCTTGTCAATTCAATGATGGGTGTCGGATCCTCATCATGTCCCATCGGTTCCCATCCTCCCTCCTCTAGTGTGGACTCATGTCCAATGCTTAGGTGCTCATGAGTGAGGTAGAGAGAGGGTTTGGAAATTGAAAAGGAGAATGGATGAAAAAAGGAAATGATGAGGATAGAGATAAACCTCGAGTATCTCGGTTATGTTGAGATCAGAGCCGACAATCTCATCGGTCTCTTGGAGACTCCCTTGGTAGGTTGCCCACTGCGAACCCTCACCTTCGGGTTCACCTTCTTCTTCATCTTCCCTTTCGCCTTTGTCTTCTCCAGTCTCCTCCCCCTCCGACTCCTCGTCAATGTCGCCTTCTCCCGGCGGCATCACTTCCTGATCATGCTCTTGGCCAAGAATCACTTTCACTAGAAAAGGTGGCTCCGCATGCCCACCACTTTGGCGCACGTATGTGTCCATGGCCGTCAGATAAGCGTGACACCGATTGAAGTTTACCTAGTTGGTAACTCGAACAAGCCCAACCTCTGGCAGTTGGATTCCGTTTTGTATGATCGTCTGCCAAACGGCTTCAACGCTCAGCGATTTCCGCAGGGTCATCTATGCTGACCACAGTGCCGGGAAAATTACATCTTGGGAAGGTTCGAGCAGGAACCTTATCTGCTTCCCGGGAAGTTCCCTGGCCGCCTCATGTGACCCCCCCCCACGGGCAACAAGGTCATGGCGGCACTGTGTGATGTGCCCGCTGCTGAGGTCCCAGCCTGCGCAGGCCTCTCTGCCGGACGCGCCCCTGGTTCCCCCATTCTGGTGGTACCTTGCCTCCTCACATGTTTCCCGGTTTCCATGCGGGTAGCCTCGAGTTGCCGGACTCGCTTACATAAAAGTCCATCACGGTACACAATGGTCCAGTGCTCGGTATACTCAGTTTCTAGGCCAGCGTCGACCCCAGTGGGAGGAATAGTGATGACATCGCCGGAGCCGGAAGTGGTAAACATCAACCACATCTGGCGCAGAACGTAGGGATTATTTTCCTTCCAAACGACCGTGAATACCTTCTTCGGCATTCCTTGGAGGAACCCGAATTTCCTGGTGAATCCGGATGGCACGTAAGGCTTGCAGATCACCTTCCCGTCGATCCGAGCCATGAGCACCCCGCCTCGAATGCTCTGTAAATTATCACGTTGCTCCAGTGGGCCTTGCCCATTGTCCACCATCTGGCCGACCGGGGTGGGGAATGGGCTGAAGTTGAAGTTGGTGTGATTACCAATGCATATTCTCACGCCCTCCTCATTGAGCGTCATCGATGCCACCCTGAGGATGTTCAGCAAGGACGGTCGCAGGCCATTGCCCAGAGGACGGATGTCATTTGGGAAGGTGTACCCACCGAGGTGAGCCGCCACCTAGCCGTGGAAGATCTGGAAGGGGCCACATACTCTCCGAGGTGACCCCCCTCGTGAGATGCATCCCAAGATGGCATACATATTGGCTAGTCTGGGGATTCCCAAGTTGAATCGTTTTTTGGCGGCCATGGTGCCCGCCATCAACTGTGTTGTTGGACTGTAACGACCCAAAGTTTCATTAATGGAAATCCCTCTTGATCTAATTAAATGTCTCTTTATGATTATATAAAATTTCAACTTCATTGGTTTTATGTTAAGAATTTTGACCATTTCTAATATAGTCGTTGAACAGTGATCACATCATTAGTATAAATATAGGGCTTTAACACATCCAATTTTACTTAGACAAAAGAAGCGATGGCCTCATCCAGTAGAATTGCTCCGTACGAAGCCCATTTTTTGGATCTCAGAAAAGAGGTGGCGTATTTGGGTTTCTCCCTTGACCAAGCCCAAGCTGAGCTTCATCTTGTCAATCTCGAATGTGACCGTATACGGGAAAAGTGGAAGTTGATTGAAATTACCACTCGAGTGATACTATCCGAGCCACCCCAAGAGTCTGTCACCATCGCACACCATACCCTTAGGTCTTATGCAGCTGTTTTAAGGGGTTATGTAAAAAATAAGTAGTACTATGTTCATGTACATTATTTTTTTGTATATAATAATCAATATAATTTCTAGTCATTTTTGATACATTGTAAATAGTTTTTAAAGTACAAATAGTGTTTTTAGTTATTATTTAACTAAGAATTCTATTTTATTAAATTAAGGGATTTTTGAATTAAATAATATTTTAATAAAATATTATTATTATTATTAAATTAATTTTTATTAAATATAAATGATCTTATAATTTTATGAATGCAATTATAATTTTTATTAAGATTTGAAAGCCATTTTTGTCAAAACCCGTGAATTTTTTATAAATGCCAGTTTTTATTTTAAAAGTGAAAATTAACATATTTAGAAAATTATTCAGATAAATTAAATGTTATTTTTGGAATCAGGATGTTGAAATAATCCAACAGTGAATTTTTCATAATTTTCTGAGACAGTCAAATTTTTGAGTAAAAATTAAATACCGTTTAAATATATAATCTATTTTATGACTTCATAATGACCCAATAGTTATGTAATAAAATACTATAATTTTTATGTTCGGCCAATATATGTTTTAAAATTAAAATAATGTGATTTTGGGTTTGTTTGACTTACTTTTCAAAGCATTAATGGACCCCTCAAGACTTATTCAACACCTTGCCTTTTTAAATTAATTTCCATGGGAGTGTTACTCACATACACATAAGCAACCCTAATATTTTAAGAAGTTAGGACTTTGGCCTTATAAAATATTGTTTTCCTCTTCCCTTTTCCAAAAACCATGGGCAAAAACCATGGGATGGTTTTTGTTTTGGATTAATTTAATATAAGGGGTCCCAAACCTAAATAATAAAGAATTCCCTCACCTTTCCTATATAAACCCACCCAAGCTCCCACTTTCTCCTCACTCAAAGCCTTTGTAGTTCGTCCAACCTCTGACCTACTCTCTCTAGAATCCTACCAAGGTGCCCCAAGCTCCCAAGAAGCCTCTCACAAGCCTCCCTCTAGCCTTTGGAAGCACACTTCCAAGTAAGGGTTTTTTTCTTCCTTTCTCAATTTTTGTCAATTTTCTTTAAGTTGTATTTCCCTTTTAATTTCAATTATTAATGTTGGGGTATGGTTTCACACCTCCCCCATACTTCCCTCTTATTTTTTTTAATGATTGGAGACCCCTTTCACTCACATTAAATGCCTCTCATGTACACCCGTTACTATACTGAAATTCCGAAAGGAACTTCTCTCTCTTCTTTTACATTCAAGCAATAATTTTGTATCATGAATCTAAATTCCATTACAATTTTTGGGACATGTATCTATATGACCTACTTACTTTCCATTACATGTAAATATGATGAGGAACCCCTTTCTCTCTCATCAACCATTTTTTATGAATTCTTATGTCATGTCGTTACGCTGCCGAAATTGCACTGATTTTCTAATCCAATGCCATTGTGTAGTGGATACCATGCACATTTCTCCATCAAGGGTATTCAACTTTATGCACATTTAATTATTGATTACAAAGTTTCATGTATGAATTCCACATTCCTTTGTCGTGGAATAAATTATTATGTTTTAGGAATCCATGTTTTATGATCTATTTGGCACACTTATGCATGAAATGAAATGTTTAAGAAGGGTGCACCCTTATAGAGCTCCAATGCATTGGGTAAAGAATAGTATCATGATACGTCATGTGCAGTGACTGTTGACTCATGCTAATTCAATTGCAATGAGGGTTTACTCGTGCTTTATGTGCAATGAGGATTTACTCATGCTCCATGTGCAATGAGCCCTGGCTCATGCTAATTCCTTGTTAAGTGTTGTTGCCACGTTTCCATGATATGATTATCATGCTTTATCATGTCTTTATGTTCATGTTTCTCTTATGCTCTATTGATATTCCTATTGTCTAACATGTATTGTACTCCTCATGTTATTCCATGTGTACCCCCTTACTAGGCTTTATAGCTCACCCTTTTCTTATGCATGTCCTCAGTTTATCCCATGCAATGCTAAGTACGAGGGAATGTAGTGGTCATGTAAAGGAAGTTTTCAATAAAGATGTTGTATTTCATGTTTTAAGTTTTTATGTAATGATACTAAGCCCCAAAGACACTAAACCTCTCGATCTTATTTATTGTATCAAGTGATGTTTTATGTAATAAATCATGTTTAAGTTTTAATAAAAAGCAGGGTTGTCATATGGACGGATGCCCATACTCATGTCCCGCACCGGCAGGAGCCACCCGCTCATGAAGGCGGCAAGGAACCCGACAAACCGGACGTCCGGGTCCCGCACCTCGATGACGTGATATCCCCATGATTGTTATTGCCCCACCTCCAGGGTCCTCCAGTATGACCCATCCCTACTCCTCTGAGCCACAGTTGGCCACCGTTTGCCCCGTCCCGACATCTTAAAGGCCGAATCCTTCTCATGGAACTGGCTGAACCAGCCCTTGTAGGCAATGTCCTTCAGGAAGTCCTTGACCCCCAGCCTCTCTTTGGCAAGCTTCAGTAGGTCCCGCGTCAGCATGGGCATCCGTGACCTGTCTTCCCAGGTGTTTTTTGGAGGAACGAACTTGTAGGACCCCGGGACACCCTGAGAGGGGAGGGGTGAATCAGGGTGGCAACTTTTTCTTCTTTTAGTTGTGGATCTTGTTCCCACGTTGGTAGGAACTACTTAAACCTGTATGATGGATATGAGCGGCAATTAAAAATTCACATGCAGAGAGATGACACAACTATTTTTACTTGGTTCACCACTAAGGGCTACGTCCAAGGAGCATACGCCGACAGGTTGTCGGTCGTACCTAAATCCACTATGCTTCACTAGCTGCATATTACAAATGTTCGGGTACAAACACTCTGTCCCAGGCTCACTGCCTTTACAATTGTTTAGGGATAGCTCACTGCATCCCTCGGGTCACTCCCGTTGACTCCCCCTGGCTCACTGCCGTTGGCGAAGTCCCACTCAGTTTATAGACGTGAGGGTCTCTTCAATAGGTGTGCATTGAAGTTCTTCGTCTCCTGTTCAGCATGAGACATTGCTTGCATCAGGGTTCATATTTGATGCTCCTTTTAGTTCAATCCTTCTTCTTTAGTGCAATGAATGAATGCACTAGATCCCCTTGTCTTCGTTTTCCTGAATCCCAATCACTGATGTGATTGCTTACTTAATGAAGCTCAGCTTACTCGGCGTTGTCAGAATCAGTTCTCCATGTATGCATGAGATCATGCATGTATCATTTAGATTTCTTCTTCAATCTCACTTTGCACCAGTAGTATCAGGTAATAGTTCAGCTCTTGTGCAGCTCCAGAAAGGCGGGCGTACTTTAACAATATCTGGCTCTTCTTTTCAAGCCCGGCGCGCAAGTCTCCCCCGGCGCGCAAGTCTTAGGCGCGCAAGTATAACCTGGCGTGCAAGTGTCTCCAAAGCACCTGCGCGACTCTACCTTCTTGAACTTCAAACCTGCGCGACTCACTTCCTTCCTTGCCTAAATCACCTAGGGCGCTCAACCATCAGTTGGCGCGCAACCTTTACTTACGCGACCAAACTACCACTTGCGCGGCTCAACCACCTGTGCGACGAGAGCTTGAACAATCTCAAAGTCTTGAGCTCCGTTGGAAATGAGGAGGGTGGTCCAGTATTTATAGGCAAACTGGACCCCCTGCGCGGAGGCGCGCAAGTCCCTCAACGGCGCGCAAGTCTTGTCTCCAGTAACCTCTGTCGCGCAACTCACTTGCGCGACCCAACCAACACTTGCGCGACCTTCTTTCCTTAGCCAAATTTTGATGTTCTGATCCTCAAAAACATATGGCGCTCAAGTCTTTTATCCTCCACGAGTATGGCACACAAGTCCCTTTGCCAAAATCACTATTCTTCATTTGTTGATTTTGAGGCCCTGAAATTTGGCAAACACTGGAAAACGGTGCCACTTTGTATCTGCTCTTTTTGTACCTCCTCCAGATCATCCATTCCTCTGTCGATGTTCATGAATCAAACATAGATCGTTGACCACAACTCTTGAACTCGACATGTCACCATGGAATCTCCTTTGTCAAAAAATTTGTATGTCGTTTGTTTGCTTTGTCAACAAGCACGATCACCTCAACAGCACTTCTTCTTGGTGATCTGTATCCTTCAGCAACTCATTGGATTTTATCACAAACTCCACTATTGTTATATGTATTCTTTGAAGGAACAACTTTAGTACCATTATCTTCTGATACAATGTGATGTGCATGGCCATCTCATAATTGCAATCTCCGCATGGCCATCTCAGAAGTCAACTCATTGGTACATTGTCTTCTTCATCAACTGTCATGATCAACTTCATGCAAACCATGTGATTCAATCCGTCAAGAAGTCTCTAGCATGGTTCTCATGCAATCATGAGTAATTGCATGGTCTTCATCCAAAAACCTCATTCTTCTTTAATCATCCTCGAATGGATTACTCCTCACATTCTTCATTGTTGTAAACAATGTATCACCTTTGACACATGTTCTTTGAACTTAAGATCAGCACAGCAATCATCTGAATCACCACTCCTCTACTTCATCGGAGTAGTTCATGATCTTCTTCATTTTGATCTGCATTGACAACTATTGACAACAAATACAACCTTATACACAAAGTGGTTCCAACAGAACTCATCGTATTGGTAGCCCTCCAGTGGGATACCTCCGATGCAGTGAACGTCCCAGAGACTGATGCCAACTTCCCCATGGTGAAGGTGGAATGTGTTGGTATCAGGAGACCACCGGGTGAATAGCTCCGGCTCGAGATCGGGTTGACGGTGGAAGTGGAACTGCGATGTCCATACCGCCTCGAATAGGCCAATATGTCGTAATTCATCCCCAAACTGGTCGCAAGTATGGAGAACCCAGAACTCCCAAGCCCACTCGCTGGTGAAGTTTCCCCCGGACCATAGGTCCCAATCCTTCAGCCAGCCCTTCATGTTATCTGTGACGCTCTGATGAAACATTCTCGCATAGAGGTACAAAGAAATCTTTATGACAGGCTCATCCCCGATAATGGTCCTAGTCCTCTGGTTCAGGACATATACGTCCATATGTCTGGTTTCCCTAGCCGGATGGCCATTGTTGGTAATGTTGTAGCGAGGAAGCTCGTCCTCCCGGGTCACCCATGATCGCTTTGTGTCCACCTCGAAGCCCGGCAGTTGCACCTTATCCAGGATGCCAAAGTTCCAGAGCGGGAGGTTGCCAGACAGGGGATACGTCTAATGGGTTGGAGTCAACAGATTCAAAAAGGTCAGGTTGTTGGAAACGATCTCCTTGGCGCCATAAACCTCCTCATTTGCAACCATTTTGGTCCTACGAGTGGCGGCTTCCCCCTCATCAACTTAGTTTGCGGCCATCTCGAATATTTCGTGAGTTGCACGAAATCAGGATATAGTACGCGGAATCGGAGAGTGCTGCGCGAAATCTGAAGTGGCAGCATGAAGTCCTAGAGTTAGGCGCGTAATCGGCATGCTAGGCGCAGAAGAGCCTGAGTAGGCGCGCAAGTCCGGCCAAAATTCGGAAGGAATTACACGCTGCCAGAGCATTTTTACACACAGTTGCGGGAGAAATTTCGTGCATGAGAGAGTTAAGCCTACCACACAGAAAAGCTTCTGTATGGATTCGGGACCCAGCGCCCCTTTTTATAGGCGAGGATAGGTTTCTGCGCCGCGCGGAAGGAGATTTCTGCGCGGATCCGTCGTTTTGTGTGCCCCACTGGTTTTTTGCATGCTATGTTCCCAAGATAGGCCATGCTTCAACATTTCGGTGTTTCCTTCAGACTCTCACCGTTGCAACCTCTCGCCGATCCAATTCCGAGGGGGGGAATTTTTAGATGCCGAAAAAGTCCGTAACTCCCAGAGGAAGTTTTGAAATGACAAAGCGAAGTCATATTCGGAATCAGAGGCCTGGTCCGGAGGCCCGAGAAGTGGTGCACAAAATTAAGGAGGACTTGCGCGAAATAATGAGGTGCGCGCGAAGCCTTCCCGGGATTCGTGGAATCGAGTCGATGGCGCGCGCTATTTTGCACGCCCCGGTTCCGCGTGGTGAAGCTTTGCACGCCGGCGGGTCCCGTTGCGGAAGATTTTGTGCACTGACTAGATTTTGCACCGGATGATGCCTATAAATAAGAGGCGACCCCGGACGGTTTGGGGGTTGCGGAATTCGGAACGGCTCCCGTGCACGCAATTCAGACTCCCTCGCGCGCAAGATGACTTCCAGGTAATTCCTCTTTTTGCTTAACCTTGCCCCGGGGTTCGCCTTTGCGTGCAACTCCATTGGCCTAAGTGATTTCTCTCACTCCTCTGGGTTCCTCCCTTGCGCGCAATCTTTACCTCGTTCACGTAATCCTCTCCTATGCGCACAATCCTCTTGTCCTATTGTGCGCCATCCTGGTGTTTTGCATGGAAACCTTCTTTTTGTGCGCAACACCCAAGACCCCTTTACCTTGACGCCCCTTGGATGCCTTTCCACACCGGCACCTGTTGTCTCCCCTATCGGGCATGTGCTCCATGCGTTGTTTTCCCATATGGCCTTCCAGGCTCATACGAAGTAACCTCAAGGTCCCTTGGGTGGTGTTTCCTGTTGCGTTTCTTTGCCTTATGCTTCACCGCATAGGCACACTAACGCCTATTGTTTCATCGCATAGCAACACTAACGTGGACCCCTCAATGGTTCGCCCTATGACCCCCCTTCACTATGGCCTTGCCGATGCCTTCCCTCTCACAAGGGGTAGAGGTCATTGGGCATGTAATCCCTAGGGGTGCGGAGAGAACCCACCTCATCCAAGCTGCAGGATGTTAAACTCCTAAGCACCTCGTCATTAACACATGACGTTAAACTGCGGTCTGACCCCGTGTTTCACACGCAGGGTCCCCCCATCTCGGACATTATTTACGCCTCTCGTCTCCACGGGAATGGATTCTTCCTCACATGGAATGAGATCCTTCTTGTCAGAGTGGCGTTTGTCCACGGGGTAAGGGATGCCTCAGAGCGTAAGGCCCGAGCTTCTCTTATGGAAGGTTGCACCCATGCACCTCCGTACTTCCCCCCAGCAATGACTAGTGGAGTCCCTTTCCCACTATGCTTTGTTGTACCACGAACCTCCATCCTAGAGTCATCCCCGACACCCAGGGCCACTAACCACGCATAAGCCCCTATTTCCTCTTTGGGCCGCTCAACGCATAAGCCCCTTTCTACTTCTCATAGATGCACCCTTTGGGACGTGATCATCTGGTCCCTGCTACCTCTTGTTTCTCACACCGAGCATGACTCAAGTGGGATTAGAGCGCGCATCGACCATGACATCCTCTCATGGTCCGCCTTAGAGCGTAAGCCCCATACTAGCAAACTACGTGGACTTTCATCCATGCTAACGCATGGTACGTAAGAAGCCTCCATGAGGTTCAAGCCCACCACCGGTCGTTCCGACTTTTTCACGTCGGTTCGCCAACACCATGGGCCACCTCAGAGCGTAAGCCATAAATCCCTCATCCCATATGATTTTAAACTATATCTCGTCCTGCATGACGTTAAACTGTATCCCTCGTCCTGTATGATGTTAAACTGGGTCTCGTCCCTCATGAATTTAAACTGTATGTCATCCCGCACGATGTTAAACTGTATTCCCCGAACTACGTGGACTTTGATCTGTGATAACGCATGGTAAATAGGAAGCCTCCACGAGGTTCAAGCCCGTAACTCCATCACCCATCCTGATCCTTACCCGGGCCGCCACATCCTGGTGAGATCATGCCACCCCATCCCACTCCATAGTGTCTGGGAAGCCGCCCACGTGTTGGACCCAACATTGGTGTTCCCCCTAGGGGTTCTTCAATCTGATCCACTCTCAGTTTTCTGATCAGTTTGATCCATCTCCACAAGACTTTAAACTCGCTGAATACCCCGTGTTAAACATGGGAAGCTGAGGAAAACCTCAAATGGTACACAATTCCCCGCGTTCGATGTGGGATGCCTCGGGATTCCGCGCCCTCGAGAAGCCATGTGATAAGGGACAGAAGACAGACATGCCAATCCCCAGCGTCAAGAAATGCCAACGACACCACAGCGTGACCATTCTCCTCACCGAAGGTTGCTTCCCCGACAAGATCCCTTGGAGCATCTCGACGGAAGTAGCGTAATTAACTGGCATCCATATAGATATGGCACCGAGAACGAGCTTCACAAGCCCGACGTAAATCTATGAGGGACACCCGGACTAGGTGATGAGATCCGAGGAGGAATCCACGGAAGGAAGAACCGACATCCCATCATCCCAGTTTCGATCAAGGAGCATATGTCCCTGAACAAGTAACGGATGTCGCCCGCCTTTGGAAAGTGGGAATGCAGGGAAACAAGCCGCGCGTCCTACCCTGCGTGACGGACACGCACGCGCGCCCTGGCGTAAAAGTGTTGGAGACAACATCCTTGTAAAAAATGTACTCTAGGAACATTTGACACATTTGAAAAGGTTGGAGGACATCCATTACGGTTTGGTTTTGAACCAGATTATGTTTTTTGGTATTAACAAAGTGAATGTTGTTCTAGATAAGATACTAATAACTTGATTCTGGATCCATCACAGTTTCAAAATTTAGTACATGATGTTACATGTCCATCTATTCAACAAACTGAAACTCAAGATGATATTGATTTAACACAAGAGTTGGCACTATATGAATTATATGAGTTATGGAGGTCCGTTGAGGATTCATTATATCCTGGTTGCAAGATAAGAAAATAAGAAGCAGTTAAAAAATTTATGGATATTATATCTGATAATGCAATGTCAAACAACTATTTTGATCAGATATTTTAGTCGGTTAAAACACTGTTACCTGATGGAAATGTATTTCCTGCAAATTACTATGAGAATAAGAGGCTAGTTCATAACCTGGGAATTAGTTATCAGAAGATTGATGCATGTAAAAATGATTGCATCTTATATTCTGGTGAAAATGAGTCATTGGATAGTTTTCCCACATGTGGACAATCGAGGTATAAAGAATCTCAACCGAGTAGTTCTGGATCCATCCATCCATCCAAATTTAAATTTTTATTATTAAGCCATTTTTAGGAGAAATGGGGAAACCGAAGTTCACAACCAAGCACCACTATGTGAAAAAAGAGATCACAAAATTATTAAACAGCAAACTAAGATTACTTGACTCAACTATTCTAAAAAGTTCCCAATGCAGTGTACTAACCTGGGTATCTGGATCCCCTATGATAATCTCTTAAATGTGAGTGATCATCTGTTCCATTGTGTGAATGAATTCCTCTGAGTTGATTTTGCTCTGATTGAAGCATCGGGCTAGGATTCGATCTTGTTTATCTAACCACACTTCTTGCTCCTCATTGGCATCCACTAGCAGCCTTCGTTCATAAATCCTTTTAAGATCCTCCTCTGATACATTGGGTCATACCTCTTTTCAAGAATTTCTTCCTTGTAGTGAAGGATAAGCTTCAAAAATTCCCCATCATTTTCACATTCACCCTTCTTTAGAGTTGTACTTTCCGTATTTCTACCCTTCTTGGTCGACCTAGTCTCCATTAGTTTTGGAATGTGGGAGTAATCTTTGCGTCCCTTTGGGTTTTCCCCCAAACCACTATACATTCTCCTGGGTCTCTACTGATTTTTTCCATTACTTCCTTATAATGGTGTGAGGACCTTTCCCTTGAAAACGGTCCATGGAATCCAGTGAAAGTTGGCTAAAGTTTTCATTATCTGAAGAGTCCTCCTCTTGAGCAAATGGAGGTTCATCAACTTCTAAACCGTCAAAACGGTTACCCAATGTTATCGACATGGCTTCTTTGGGGGCGTCTGCTTACCTAGAGACAACCCCTTACCTGCCTTATTTTCTTAGCCGATTTACTTCCCCATAGGCCCAGCCTTGTTAGAACCGAGTGTGTTTGGGTCTAAGGGCCCCACGACACTCGCACTGTCTTGCCTCCCTTGTCTTCCAAGAGGTTCTGTTGCAACCCCAAAGGGCTTTCCATGTACCCTGTCTGATCCAGCAATTTGCTCATATCCACGACCCATGAACTGTAAATCCTTGTAAGAATCCTCCCAGTCTCGAACATGAGAGTCATATGGATCTTGAACATAACTCTATATCAAGCTCACCCCCCCTTCCATGGTTGAGTTGGGTGTAATAGGGAGATCCACCCTAACCACTACTAAGGCACCCTCCTCTACTTCTATGAGTATGTCTGGATCGATTCCTGTAAAACTGTTGAGATATTTCCCACTTACACTCAGATTGCAGCATTTATTTATGTCTCAGAACACAATGTCAATGATGTCATGACAGAAAACCAAGATTTCAACCGATAAAATATTGAGTCATCCACCTGATGGAGATTCACGGAAGCATTTTGACGAACTACATCTATCTTTTGCATTAGAAGACCAAAACGTGCGATTATGTTTTTATACTAATGGTTTTTGTCTTTTTGGTTCTTATGGTAGTTAGTATTCATGTTGGAATGTCTTTATAACTCTGTATGATTTACCTCCATGGATTTTTATGAAGGATCCCTATATCATTTTTACCTTATTAATCATAGGACATCCAAAAAAGTATATTGGTGTTTATTTGAAACCATTGAATGATTGGTTATATTCATTGTGGAGTAATGGTGTTAGTACTTATGTTTTTGCTGTGAAACAAAATTTCATATTAAAATTTGCATTGATGTGGATGATTAGTGACTTCCCGGCATATGGCATGATATCTAGATAGATTAAACATGTTCTTAAATCATGTCCTTACTGTATGAAATATAACAAAGAATTTATGCTCATCAATGGGGGAAAACCTTTCTATTTTGACTATCATCATAGATTTCATCCAACCGATCATCCTTTTCATAGGAACAAGTCTCATTTTAGAAAAGGAACAATTGAAAGTGACGAACCTCCAAAAATGATCGCAGTTAAAACATTAAAATCAGTTGAATTTTCATTACCTCCCATCACATTTGGGAAAATAGTAAACCAATGGAAAATTCATGGCTTTGGGAAGGAACATAATTGGATAAAATGAATCATTTTTTGGGATCTTCCATTTTAGTCTCATTTTTTGGTCTGCCACATGTTAGATGTCATGCATATTGAGAATAACTATTTTGATAATTTATTTCATACTGTTTTGGATACACCAGGTAAGACCAAAGATAATGTAAAGGCACGATTTGATCTTTCCCAAATTTGAGGACGACTTTAACTTGAACTATTTCAAAATGTTAGATCACAGAGGTTAATGAAGCCAAAAGCATCTTATACACTGTCCAAAGAGATTATCTTATTATTTTGTTAGTGGATTATAGATTTAAGACTTCCAGGTGGCTATATTTGCAATTTGGGAAGATGTGTTAAGAATGGTCATGTTACGAGATTGAAAAGTCATGATTGTCATGTTATAATGGAAATACTTATGCTGGTTGGAATCAGAGGTTTGTTGAATTATATGATTTGGGATTCGATAACAGACATATCAAATTTTTTATGAGATGTTTGTGCGGCAACAACAAACTATGATGTAATAAGTAAATTAGAAGAAGATGTTATTATAATTAAATGTAAACTAAAACAATATTCTCATCGGCTTTCTTTGACTCCATGGAACATCTGATATTACATTTTCTAGAAGAATCTAAATGTGGAGGTTTAGTATAGTTTTTAGGGAGATACCGATTTGATAGATGCCTGCAGAAATCAAAGAAAACAGTACGTAATAAATTCTCAGTTTAAGGCTCAATTGATGGAGTTTATTTTCAAGAGGAAATTCCTTTTTTATGCTCTCATTATTTTGAATCTGAATATCCCTCAAAACACAAGAGAATGGGATGAAACGAGGGGAATATTGATGATAAAATAGACAATCATTTATAATTTTTTCATTATCTAGGTCTTGGATTTAGTGGGGTTCATGAATGATGGATTTCAGTTGATGAACATCACAGAGCTCATACATATGTTCTACTCAACTGTGAAGAAATGACATCATTTGTGATGTGAGTTCTTCTATCAGTTATTCTATAATTTATGTTACAGTAATTAAACTTATTTTATTTGTAGGCTATATGATAATCATATCCGGAAATAGATTCCACTAATTACAGCAGCTGCTCATGAAGAATACCGACCAAAAAAAATGTTCTCGATGGTTTCAAAAACTGATAACATAAATTATTGATGGTTTAACATATCAATTAAGTTTATTACTTATTATATTAATACATTTTTTACAAATTTTTAGGTGGATAAGAGACTGTGTATATTGAGTAACCCACCATCCAAAATGGTTAAATCATACAATGCATATGTGGTGAATGGATTTTGATTTCATACCTGTTTATATGTGGAATAAAAAAACGATGAAAAGTGGAGTTTTATTGAGAGGATAGCATTATAGAGAAACTAAAGTTGACTTTTCTGGCATTCTTGATGAAATTATTGAACTGTGTCATCTAGGAAAAAATTATATAATAATTTTTAAATGTTAGTGGTAAGATATTAAGAGAGGCTTTTGGGTTCATCTTATTTATGGAATCATCAATATTAAATATAAAAGTATCATTTCATTAAATTAACTATTTTTACTAGCTCAACAAGCACATCAAATATATTACGCAATGTATTGTGCTACTTCAAGAGACCTGAGTGATTGGTGGAGCATAATAAAAATGAAATCTCAGGAAATCAGTTTACTCAAACTAAATGTGGTTATGATGAAGTAAAATGAATAGAAATGTTTCAAGAGACTACTCAAAAACCATCCTTTTCACAAAGAGACATGAATATCGATGATGATACCCCACAATTAAGGGTCAATGGTGACGATGATGTTAATGATGTTACAAATAATTTGAAATGGAAAGAGATGATGAAACTGAAACTCATACGAATATTGATGATTTCGATGATGAATATGAAGACAATGACATCGTTAGATATGAATATGATGATGAGGGTCAACATTGAAATATTTAAATACTAGTTGTAATCATAACTAATATATATATCTATATGTAACAGTTATTTTTGTGTATTTATTAAAAATAATCATTTTGTGTTTCAGATGGACTCTGATCAATTTTGTGAGTTGGAGGAGGCTGATCTACCTTTGGATGATGAAGATTTTGGATCCTCTAACCCTCATGCTACTGGCAGTTCAGGGGGTACGTGGGGAGGGCATGGTCTTGCGTGACTGATGATTCTTGACCCTATCCCTGAGCGACGTCCATGTCTTGGTTTCGATTCACGCACGCTAAGGAATGGTAACCTATGTATTTTAGTTATCTTTCATTAATTTATTTACATACTAATTGTTTGATTATTTGATCTTTTTCACAGTTTTTCACATGTATTTGTTGGATAGGGGATCACTATCTTGAACAATTATTTTTCTCATCCATGGATCAAATGGGAACAGATTCCCATTGATTTGCAGCTTGAAATGTTCAATCATTGGCCCATACGTAAATAAATAATATTTATTTAGAAATTTATTTCATTGATAACTTGATATTATAAATTATTTATTGGGTTTATGATATCTCATAGATGATAGAATGTGTGTCTCTATCCACAAGGAATGGGTGGTGTCTATGCTTGAGAATTTTTGTTAGTTTTTGCACTATTTGAGAAAGACATCCATTAAGAAAGTTAGAGCGATAGTATTTGAGGAGTCATGTAGAGCCCACCGACCAAATTACATTTCATCTCACGTTTCGGATGGATTATGTTCACCCTGGTTGAGTGGTGGATTTCAGAGGATATCATCATTGGGCCGGAAGAACTAGGGGAGACGGGAGGTGACACATTGAGCCGGTAGTCGTACATTCAGTACACTTAGATAGTATCTGGTAAGTATCTTTTTTAAGTATTTTATATAACATTTAATTTAAACAGTTTATTTTATATTCATATAGGCAGTCAAGAATCCCGATATTATGGAGTAGGACGTTTATTAGAGTATGTACAATGATCCTGCCACTAGAGAGATTATAGGTGATCACCAGCATCAGGTTGTGGTCAGTATTATTTTTTTTCAGGTCAAAAATTAATTGTATATAATATTTTCAATATTTTAATTTCAAATTGAAACTGAAGGATTCATATGAACCAAGACCTTTCTGAAAAGGGCTAAGAGTTAGGCCGAGACGACTAATCAGACTAGTGCCCACCATTTCAATGTGGCAGCATAGATGTAAGCGACCTAGTATGCCTTCGAGAAGGGCCGAGTAGTTGGTATCAGCTCTCATTTGACTCTTCGGAATTATTATGGAACTACTAAGATGTCCGCATCTCGATCAAGAGGATCTCATAGAGAGGCATAATCTTATGACTCACAGTATCAGGAGCAGTGGAAAGATCAAATTGAGCTTATAGAGAGTTTGCAGAAGCAGCAGGAAAATATGCATTAGTAGCAGCAACAACAACACGGGGAGGACATGCATTGATGGCAGCAGCAACAACATGAGTAGATGGAGTACATTATCCATCTGACTTGTAGTTTAGGGATGTATTTTCCTTCATCATCTCCTCTAGCTCATCCAGATTACTATCCCCCGGTGATTTTTTTGTTCTCTTAAAAACATTTGAATTGAACATTTCTTGTCATATGAACTATTTAGAGTTTTTTTCTTTTATATTGGTGCAAATATTGAATAATTTTTTTATTTTTAATATTTCAATAATTAATTATTTATTATTATTATCATATTTTTTAATATGTTTTTATTTGACTGATAAAAATAATAACAATAATAATAATTTATGATTTTTTTATTTATTTTTTCAGAATATCGATAATTTTAATATTTTTTAATTTTATTTATTAATTAATAATATTAATATTATTTTTTCATTAAAAATAATTTTTTTATCTGTTTATTAAGTATTTACAAATATCTGTAATTTTAATATTTTTTCTTTTTTTATTATTTTAATAATATTAATATTATTTTTACATTAATAATAATTATATTATTTTTTAAAATTTTATCAAGTATTTGCGATGGGACCTTTTGTGATAAGACCCCATCGAAAATAGATTATATTTTTTTTAAAAGTGTTTTTCGATGGGTTGCTTTAGTGTCGCAATAACTTTGTTGTGACAGGCCTGTTGCAAGTGGTTTATAACATATAAGTTATTTGCGATGGGCATGTGTCCCATCTCAAATACTTTTTGCAATAGGTCTATTGCAAAAGGCTCTTGTATATATAATGAATTTAATTAGACATACATTTACGATGGGACCACTTCCCATCGCAAGTAGTATTTTTTTGTGATGGGTCTGTCACAAAAAAAAAACTAGTTGCGATGTTGTTTTCTACAATGGGATATTTGCAAAGGGATCCCATCACAAAAACTCTTTTGAGACAAGGTCCTATCGCAAATATCCAAAATTCTAGTAGTGGGAGTTTGTGACACCTACTTATCATGGTGTTTTTCTTATTGTGTTATTTTTAGAAGTGGTGGTCTGGGTTGTGTTTCCAAGGAGTTTTGGAATAAAAAATGTAATT
Source organism: Viscum album (assembly GCA_963277665.1). NCBI lineage: Eukaryota > Viridiplantae > Streptophyta > Magnoliopsida > Santalales > Viscaceae > Viscum > Viscum album. The sequence goes on along the minus strand of OY728143.1, from coordinate 2,118,780,016 downwards.
TTTTTGATTTTTTCCACAATGCATGATTATGCTTTACAGTTAGATAGAAACTGTGTGACCTCCCTTTGTGGGGATTTATTTTAGTTCGTTTTAGACTATTCATAGTTTGTCCACATGGGTTGGGAATGGTCATGTTCAAATCCATGCGACTCCTAGGAGAAAACATGTAAGGTATTTTTGTGTGTCGGATGTGTGGTGTATGAATTTACTATGGTTTGTTAATGTGTGTGATAAGAATGTGGTATTCCTTGTAATTTTTTATAGATCCATTTTCATGGTTTCCGCATTATTTTCAAACAAAATTGTAGAAACCCTTGATATTGTGTATGTCTTGGTGTGTTTTAGAATTAGTTGAGTCATTTGTTTAACAATTTGGACACATAGGAGTAACCATGAAGTTTTGGGTTTGGGGAGGCAGTGACATCCACATGGTTGGCACATAGTTTTCATAACCATGTGGCCAAACCATGCAGTCTTTCCAGGTATTTACATTTAAGGTTAATTCCAAAATTTCCCGCCTATATTAAAAGTGCTTTCACCCATCTTCTCCCCACTCGAGTCGTCTGACCCTAACAATCCCTTCGAGGTGTCCCCCCCCACTCACCCTCCCTTGATTATTACCTAAAAATTATTTTTTTCATGTGGTTTGAGGTGATATCTTATTACATTTACCCCATTATTCCTTATATTCATCTATTCTTTTTGTGTTGGGTTCCTGAATACACCCTAGTTGTCATGTGGTTTGATTTTAGTGTTTCATATGGATTTATTGATGGGGATTTTTGTGTCTAGGGGTTTTAGAAACAGTTTCGTATCCCTTGGGTGTGGTCACCATTGATGACTAACGTGTTTTTATACAATTTTTCTTGGTTTTTGATTCATTGAGGTTGGTTTTACAATAAAATTGTTTCATTTTGGAATTCTAATATGATTGACCTTTCCAAATTCAATTTATTATGAATGTATGATTATATTTAATAGCATGGTGGTTTTTAATTCCATTTCATTGTTTTTTGCATTATGGCATAAGTTTTTTTTATAGAAATTCAATATCTTCATATATAAAATTGAATATAAAATTTTGTTAATCCTTTGTGGAATGTTCTGTGTCTTTCAGAATGGTTTTAAGGGGTAAATGTGGTATTTCAATTATGTTTTGGTTTTCTAGAAGGGAAAACTATGTTTAAAGAGAAAAGTTAGTTTTGAAAATGAGGTATTGACCTCAAATTGGTTTATGAATGGGGTTATTTATTGATTTTTAAATGTTAATTCAAATTGTGTGTGTGACTTCGCATTTCATAGATTTTATGGGGGATTATTTTAAAATATTTTATGAATTAGATAACATTTTCGTCTTTTTTTTTGTTTTCAAAGAGGAAGTACCTTCTTCAATGGTAGCATTGAAATGTTTTAAATGAAATGGATTATTTTATTAAATATATTAAAAATGCGTTAAGTGATGGTTATGTAATTTTTTATGGATTAGATGGAAATTGGATATGTTTTTGATTCTTCAAAGAAGAGACCTTAATGTATGTGTGACTTTGAAATGTTTTAAGTGTGTATGTGACTTCAATAATTTTAGAAATCTGGGCATATTGTATGAACACTATGTGTTTGCGAAATGGATCAAAGTTGTATTTTGAATATAAATGGATTCCCAAAAGGGTTTCATGAATGTTTTTACAATGATAAAGGTGTTTTATGAAATGGCCATGCTATATTGTGAAACTAGAGTGTGGAATATCTTTGATTTATGGGAACATTTTTGTGGTTTTAGGGAATAGAGTTGAACTTGGGTTAACCAAGGTGTGAGTGAAGGGTTTATTCAAGATACCATGTTATCCTTCATAGTGAAGACTATGTGAGATTAAAAATTAGTTTATATGAGTGGTTGTGTCACCTATAAAAGGTAGGAAGGATAGTCTTTATTGTTTTATAAGGGACTACGAGAGAATTTGGATGGGAAGACTGTGTGAGATTACAAATTGGTTACTAAGATATCATGACAGATCTTTAGATTTGGGCCCATGGATAAACATGATATATATAATTTTTTTATTTATCAAGCACACATGTTTACCCACTCACATTATGCATGATGGTTTGATTCCTAGGTTCACATTACTCATTCTGAACCGGTTTACATTCTTTATGACTTGTATGGTGTTATGTTTTTTTTGTGATGTGATGAGATTTTTTTTCATTTCTCTATTCAGATATTGGTTGGTGTTTATGCTTTCTATTGATAAGCCATGTTTGGATTTTTGATCATGCTATTTTTAAGAGTCCAGGCATGTTTATTTTATCCACATTGCAAAATATTTTGGGAAACTATGTTTTCTTTGAAAATAGAATGGGTTCAGATATAGAAAATATTGTGGGATTTCCATTAAAATCGGTTATGATAATATAATTTTTATGGTATTTTTACAATCAAATTTAGACAGTGAAATTTTTAAAGTAACTATTTTCAAAAAAAATAAACAAGGTTTGTTGTTTTTTTATAAATGATAATAGAGGGCATGATTCTGATGCATCTTAGATTAATGCCTTTATTTTCAAAAGGTCTCTATTCATTTTGTTAAAAAAATAGGAAGCGTTTTATGTATATATTATGGTATTATTTGTTTTAATTAGGATTCAAATACGTAAAAAACAAAATATTTGTTTTCTAATTGTAATTTTTTGGATTGTTTTATGGAATATATTTCATAGTTTTAGTGGGTTGTGGTGACCTTCTAGGATTTTTAGCTAATGGATACAAAATTTCAGGTTCCATGTTTTCAGTTGGATCCTTCTTATTCATTATGGACAACATGATGTGAGTATGGAGGTGGTGCACAATTGAAGGTTTCATGGTGGTGGTTCAGTCATGGCTCAAGATGGTTGGCTTATAGGCATTTTCTTTTTTTAGTTATTTTTATTCCTTATTTTCTTGTCTATTTCTCATTATTTATTGATTTTAATCATATAAGTGAAAATGGGTTAGATCAGTGTAGTTTGGTTTGACCCATTGGCTGGATGTTTATTTAATTTCGTTTTTGTGTCTCTATTTTAGGAAAACCCATTCCCAAGGTAGTTCTTCTGATGCCCAGTCACTTTTAATCAGTGAGGATTGGGAACACCATTGTGCCTTATGATGAGATGGGTCAAGTTCCTTTTTTAGTGGTTTCCCAAGCTGGTTTGTTATAAATATGAAAGTGATGACCATATTAAAAGATCCCATACATCATATAAAAGCTTTACTATTATTGATTCATGATAAACTGGAATCATTTTTAAGCTATTCACATGATTTTTGATAGGTAAAACTTTTTATATCTTGATGATTAATAACCACGACATTTTGAGCACTTTATTATGCTTCATAATCCCCTCATAAATATCTCATAATTCCTTTATCAATTTCACTATGGTCTTCACTTTATAGATGTTAAACACAACATTCCATGATAATAACAAGATAATCAGACCCTATGATTTTCTATCCTTATAATCCCATTATTCATTCTACATGTTCCCTAATCTTACTCAAATAAATTTTAATTCCAAGTCCTTTTGAATGTGAAAGTCCTATATCTATATTCTCAAGATACTAAAATCTATAAATTTGAAATTTTATTATAAAACAAACATTCCTCAAATAATAATCCTCCAAATACTAATAGACTGCCACTAAATTAAAGATCATCTAAGGGGAATTTTTTAAAAAAATTACCCAAACATTATTCAATTCAGAATTTCATTTTTAAACTATAAAGAATTATCTTATATTTAAGAAATTTTTTGAAAATTTATATTTTAAGATAATCAGTTTATAAATCTTATGTTCCAAACCCAATCATTATAAGGTCGAAACATCCACTCAGTACCAGTTTTTTCCACAATATAATACTTTTAAAATGAAAAACATTTTCTTTTATGTAAAATTTTATTGATTTTTGACATCATTAAATAAATATTTTTTCTCATCCTTAAAAACTATGAAAAACTTTTGAAAACATGTCCTAAGAAAAAAACATAGTATGGGATAAGAAAAAATATGAATAGAAACCCGTCAGTCCATTTTCAAACCATAGTATCATATAAGAGTGTTTTTATTTAGCATAAAACTTTTTTACAAAAAATAAGAATTTAATTACACATGAAATATTATTTACTACTAAATTTTTTCATGTATATCTTTATATGAATATACAAATTCCAAAATCATGATCCTGAGGGTTTTTTAAGAGACATGTGGTCCTATGAAAAACATTCTCTTAATAGAAAAAATTTTTACCCTTAAGGGGAATACACATTCATTTAAAAATATAATTACATTAATTTAAGAAATAAAATTATACCCATTAAAATCATTAGATATTATATAATGTTCATATAGGTTCTTTGGGACATAATCTTCATAAAACTCTTATAAGAAGTCTTATAAATGGAACAAACTACATGGTTAATTCAAACATAATTCTTTGGAGAACATATTCATTACCAAATGCATTGGAGATCTCTATCAGGAACAAACATCATTATAAAGAAATTAAAAGGACTTTAAAATACCTAAAATAGATAAAATATTTAATTTAAATTATTAAAAACTTATAAATATACTTTCAGATGAATATGAAAAGTATTTTTGGATGTTGACGTATCCCTTCCCTAAAAAAGATCATTTTCAAAACAAAAATACCCAAAAAGGGGGTGGAGGTTTTTACCTTCAAGAAAAAATGAAATTTTTAAATGGAATACAAACATAAAATAATTTTTACAGTGGACAAAAACCCAATTGAAGTTTCATATATTAAAATAGAAAATTTCTTTTTTCCTTTTTGTATTGAAATCTAATACATTTCTTATAAAATACGTAAAAATATTCATTTTTAAAACCTTTGAGTGAAAGTAAAAAAAAGAGACATAAAATGTCCTTTATAATTAATTTAATTAGTTATAAATACATCCACAAAATTATTGACATAATATGTACATGGTGGTAAATAATTTTGAAATTTAATCTTTAAAGCATCTAAACCGAGGTTTTATGGTAAAGTGTCCATTACTTCAAGTATGACTTTCCATGTACATTATTTATCTTCCAAAATAATAAAATTATTTTAATTATTTACATTATTAATAAGCTTTATATTGTTTATTATTTATTTTATTTCACATATATCCATGTTAAATTTAATTAATTACTTAATTATATTTACATCAGAAATTTGGGGGATATTCGATTTATTACCCCAAAATATCATTACTGTGTTGACCATGGTCAAAGGGGTTATGATTCCATTTACTCTAAAATATTAAAAAATTTATAATTATCATATTTTATAGTTTATACACTATTAATACATACCATTAATGTAGATATATATTATTTTTTTGTTTCATGGAGCGGTAATCCGTATGTACACATGAACAAAATTTCTATTTTTCTACTGAGTGAAACAAATTCAGGTATGTAATATTTCAATTTTCCAAAATCATAAATATGTTATAAAGTTCATATTTATTCATTTCCATTTCTTTATGAACATATTTTTACGTTGGAAATAAAAAAGGAATCACATCACTTTGTGAAGGTGGTAGTACAAGCGTCCACACGAGCAATATTATCATTTTCAAATGGATGGAAATATAATAATTTTAGTAATAAACTATCATTAAAAAATAATAATTATATTTTAAATATTATATATATATATATATATATATATTATCCATTATTTCAGCCAACCATGAAATCGTTTAAAGGAAAATTAAACACATCTCTTCATCGAGTTGGTAGGCCACAGGTACGCAAAATCATTTTTTTAATTTTTTATAAGGGGGATTGGATTTAGATTCTATTATACCAATACCATAATAAAATTAAAAATATATATAGAATATACTTATGTTATTAATAAATATTTTTTCATGAATATTTTATTGAGTTAGAAGAAACAAATAAAATGAAAATGCTCTGTTAAGAACTATAGCTCTTCTTCAGACAACCTCCTTCAGTTCATAACTAAAGCCTTACTATAATGGTATTATGATCATAACAGAACCACTATGATGTGTGGAGGTATGTTATGAAGGGATTTGGGTATGTTTTGGTGGAGTTAAGAAGTTATTTAAGTGCATATAATATATGAAATGATGTGTCTTATTAAAGTTAGGGAGGGGAAACAAATAGAATTTTTACAAATATTAAAATATATTAATTTCTTACTCAAACCAAATGGATCAAAAATTGTCCATTTCTTAAGAATAAATAATATAGAATAGAAATATGATAATAAAATATGATTTATAAAAAAAAATCATTTAAACAATTATAATTTTATTTTGAATCCTTCAAACCTATTTTCACTCCTACTAAGGTAACAATATCTTTTACCAAAATGTTATTGATAATGAACAAAAAAGAAAGTTGAATAATCACAAAATATTGAAATCATGATTAAAAAAATGGAATAGATTTGGTAAAATTATATTTACATTTGTGGGATAAATTAATTTTATGATTAGAACACATAGTATGATAAAAAATGGTTTTCTAGAAAATTGAATTTTAAGTATTAAATTTTTATATAAAAAATTATTGTTTAATATATATTAGAATGAAACTGGTTATGTTTTTCCTAATAAAAAGGCATAATTGAAATTTTTAATCCAATCAATTTTTTTTGACTATTTTATTACCTTAATGGAAATGGAACTTCTCTTAAGTAATCAGTATTTTCTAATATTCATCCAAAAAATCAGAAAATTACAAAAAACAATTACTATAATTTAATTATTACTTAATGCTATAAAAAATTAGTTTAATTTTTCTAATAAAAATTTTATTTAAAATGAATATTTTTTATCAAATAATATAACAAATGAAATTAAATTTATTAAGAATATATTTATTTCCTTTTTGTTTAAAATTAATTTATATTTATATAATTATTATAACTCGAAAAAATAAAATTCAATATTTTTTAAAAGAAATTAAATTATATTACTATTAACAGTACTTGTGTTGTTAAATTCTTATCCCCTTTTGTAAATTTCATCATTACAATTTTATTATTTACCTAAACAAGTGGGGATGTATTTTCATGATATATTTTTTTATTCTCATGGCACTTCTTAAATATTATGGTTTTCCACAAAAACTAAACATAGTGAATCACCTTATTTCAAAAACACTTTTCTCTATAGTCAAGAATTCGAAATTGTTGTTACTCATATGAATGATTCTATTCTAACTATACTAAATCAGGGCTCATAACATAATATTAATCTAGTACATTTAAATTCAAAAGAATAATAAACTAAATTAACACAAATATTATAAACTAAAGGAAACCCAAATCTCTAAAAATATTCATTTAGAAAAAATATCTAGTCTCCCTAAATCATGATTTTTTAAATCTAAATTCCAATGATTATCTCTAATTATTATTTACCAAAATTTATCATTAAAATTTATTTAAAATGAAATTCAAAAACATGGAAATATAATTATCCTAAGTGGGTAATGTCACCTAATTAAGTTGGTTAAATAAACAATCATGGTAGAGCATACAGTTGGCACATAAAATTTCAAAAAAAAAATTAATTATAGAGAGTACAATAGAATATTAAAGAATTTAAATTTTCACTCTCATTTCATTGAATATTATGGATTGGATTGTGTAGGTTCTTTATGTGCCAATCCACATTGTGAATACAAGTTACATCATGAATTTATATCCAAAGTTGTGAACAGTTTTCACCTCATGAATCTTCTCTAATAGCCCCTTAAATTTCGTCCTACTACTTTCTATTGATATCATCATGGGCCTGAAAAATAAAGTGAAATAAGTAAAAGTATATTCCATTTTTCAGAAAAAAATATAATATTTGGGGGAGAATTCCTACATTAAAAAAAATCATAAGTACTCTGGTTTCCTTCAGGAAGACCTTATTTTTAACATTTTTGGATCAATCATTCAAATTTTAGACCAAGTGAAGGAATATTGAAATGGTTTTAACTAGTCAGGATCTATAAATAGTCTTAGATCTAACCTAACCACATAGTTTAACCCTTATCCTTTATTTAATATATCTTACTCCTTCTATTGGTAGGACATTATTTGTTTCCATTGGACAGATCCATCATTCAATTTATAATAATAAAAAATAATTGGAAATTTATGAACCATCCATACCTATGGAGACCCATTTTTTCCTTATAAGGATTTGAAATATTTCTATTTTTTATCTAGTTACTAAGACAACATGCAATTATGAGGCCCAGTGTGCCCAGAATTAATTTTATAATATGTGAATAGTTTCTAAAATAAAATGGTATAACTCTTAAAAGGAATCTTTGATCAGAAATATAAGACCATTTTCGAGTTCGGAATGAAATTTTTAACCTCGACACCACATAATATATGTCAGTAGGGGGTGTTTGGATAAACATCCCATTTGTGGTATGTTCAGTGGATTAATTAAATTATTAATTTAATTTATTTAATAAATTAACAAAACAGAGAAATATATAAGTATTATTATATAGCTATTTTCTTAGGGTTTTCCATATAAACCCAAGGAGGATTCCATATTGTTTTTTCTAATTTCATTTGTGAATCAACTTTTGACGATGATAAATTTCTAGATTGAAGTATACCGGGATTCCGCAAACGTAGAAACATCATCCATTTTTTGGTGAGTTTATTCAATGAGGATAAATAATCCAAACTCTATGTAAGACTCTTCAATTCATTGATTTAAAACATTTTAATTAAATTTATTGCACTCAATCATCTCTTTTATGATCATCTCCAATTGTTAAACCTTTAATTGCACATATGTTTTGGTTTCATTGATTATTAACTTTATTTCTAGCCTCGAATATCCATGTTCTTGATCATCAACCAAGAACACTTGGTAATGAAAGTTAAAATTTTTTTTTGGTTCTTTCCTTGATTCTTCACATTCATCAATAATTTTACTTTATAGGATCGGACTGACATTTTTAGGTGGTAACGATCCCAATCAGACCCCCATTTTGCAATAGATTGACATGAAAGGGAAATATCGAACAACCACAAATATATATATATTATTTACGAGTTGTGGGTGATGGATCAGATGATGGGAAACTTGATCAAAGGATGTATGACACATATTACATGCAGGATGATGGTGGTTTGTGAGAGCCTCATCTGATTGAAAAAAACTGGGTTTCCATACATTGGATGGATGGAAATGGAAAACAACGACAATAAACTTCATTTTAGGGAAGAAATGAATCCAAAATAGAAGGTGGGGTGATCAGAACAAGGGAATAAAGACTAGATCTGGGTTTCAAGAAAAATTCCAACTACATGTCATGTAGTTTGAAGAACATAGGGTGTGTCAAGTCCTAGCTATGACATCTTGGATTTCTATCATTTATATGTATCACATTTTATATGAGACCCCTACTTTTCATGTGACCTTGTTTATGTGAAATCAACATGTACTCCATGAGTGCACAAGCACGGACACAACGAAACATGTTGTGCACCTAAGTACATGGACATGTAGTAAAGGAAACATACATGCCTTGAGTGCACATACATGGCTAAGGTCCATGGTAAGGGACCCAAAGTGGCTCGGATAAGCCATGTGCATCTCCCCTACATGTTTTGTAGCCCTAAATTTGAGTTTATCCATATACCTCTAGGGACATGACTAGGAAATAGAGAGAGACCACATGTCGTGTGGGTCTCCTCACATGTTGTGCACCCCTTGTTTCCATTTTAGTGACTTTAATCTCTTTTATCTCCTTCTTTTGTACTCATATTTTGGCTATCCAGGTGCATATCTTTTGTTTGCTTCACGTGGAATGCAATGTTGCCCTTTGTTTTAGCTACTGAGATATGATGCAAGATTTTCTGGGATTGGTCATTATTTAGGTGATGCTCTATAGTGGAAATGATCACATATGATTACCATAGAATTATAGAGAGGAAAACTCTTTATTGGTTGGGCATGGGTCCTCGACCTATCGAAGAGGAACCCTCCTACTGGGACAGGGCATGGGTTCTCCAGGTTTTAGAGTGGAACCCTCTAATAGAGACATGGCATGGGTCATGTAGCATCAGAGAGTAGAACCCTCATATTTTCACATGGCATGGGTCCTCTACCTATCTATGAGAGTGGAAACATTCAGCTGGGATAGGGCATGGGTCCTCCGTGTTTTAGAGTGGAACCCTCTTGCAGAGACAAGGCATGGTTCCTCAAACATCAAATAGAGGAACCCTCTTGTGGGAATAGGGAATGGGTACTCTACCTACCTATTAGAGTGACACCCGCCAGGTGGGATAAATAATGGTCCCCCATATTTATGAGTAGAACCCTCCATCTAGGTTGGGCATGGGTCCTCTATCTACTATTAGAGTGGAACCATCCTATTGGAATAGGGTATATGTCCTCTATATATCCACTGAGTAGAACCCTCCTGCTATACCAAGAAATAGGTCATCTTCTTATAAATTATGGCCCCTCGACTATGTGGCACAGTGAAATTGCATGGCTTTACTTGGATATTTTCTATTTGGAAGATGCTTTAGATTCTAAGCATAATTTTTGGACATTTGGAACTGTTATTGGCCCTTTTTTGGGCTGGGCTGTGATATGAAGATCCGATTTCTCCCTAATTTGGGCTTATTTTTTTCTGAGAATATATATATATATATATATATATATATATCCATTTTGACTTCTTGTGGTTGGATGAGGATACTCTTCGATGTGTATTCATTATACACATTGTACTTATCCACCTGTTCTTGGATGAGGTTACTCTTTCTATTTATTTAGGTTGTGCTACTTCTTATTTATTATATACTGTCTATTCCTATTAAATATATTAATTCTCTCCTTTCAGTATTTGGGGTTTCGTTCTAGTTATGTATAAACTAACACTTACAAGGGATTTTCCTACAAGTTTCATTTCTTATGAAGACCACAGATAGGTTGGCAATGGCTTTGGAGGAACTTAGGGATACAAGGTGTTGTGGACCACGTATATTAGCCATACCATAGAGATTGGGAGTCACAGTCTCTCATAATTTTACCTCCTAGTTTTTTCTAGTTGGGATAACTTTCTGGTTGGGTGTTTACACTACTAGAAAAATAACCTATACCAATGGTTTGAAACCGTTAGTATAGGCCTCCAAACCGTTGGTATACCCTATACCAACGGTTTGGAGAACCATTGGCTAGTAAGCTGTGTAGATAGGTCTATACCAACAGTTTTGTAAAACCCATTCGTATAGACCTATACCAACAGTTTTCAAAACTATTAGAATAAGTAAAATGAAAAATCTATACCAAAGGATACATAAAATTGTTGGTATATGTATTTCAAAAAAGAAGCATTCTGTTGGTTTTGATCCAAGGACCTCCGGTTTATGATTGAACGACCTAACCACTAACCTAACATGACTTTTGTGAACATAATTTCTTATATAAATATATATATATGTATTATAATAAATATTTTAAATATTTATTTATTTAATGTTCTCTATAAGAAGAATCCATAAAAAATACATGTAACTATACCAACTGTTCTCAAAACCGTTGGTATAGACCTATACCAACGGTTTTGAGAACAGTTGGTATAGATTATTTTATTATGGGACCTATACAAAAGGTTTTGGACAAATCGTTGGTATAGGGGTAGACCTATACCAATGGTTTCAGGAAAACCTTTGGTATATGATCTCTATTAGGGACCTATACCAACGGTTTGGGCAAAACTGTTGGCATAGGTCCATAATAGAGACCCTATACCAACGGTTTTGGACAAACCATTAGTATAGGTCCAAATTAGTGTCCTATACCAATGGTTTTGGCCAAACTGTTGGTATAGGTCCCCCCCTATACCAAAAGTTTTTTGGAAAACCATTGTTATATGTCCAAATTAGTGACATATATTAATGGTTTTGGCCAAACCGTTGTTATAGGTCCATATAAGTGAACTATACCAACGGTTTGCCAAAAACTGTTAGTATAGATATTATTTCCAGTAGTGGTATTTTACCCCCTTTACATTTTTTTTATTCACTGTTGTACTCTTGTAAACCATAGAGTCTTTTCATGTGTAGTTTATATTCTAGTTTCTGCATCCTTTTACCATTATTCCTCTTCACTTCTCCATTGAGATGATTGTGCATGTTCATATAGGTACATTGAAAAAGGGCTCCCATTTAGGTTATTTATTTCAGAACTTTTCACCATCCCCTGGCTTATGGAGGTGGGCTTGGGTGGTTGTTTCTCAAGACTCGATTTGAATATAATCTTGATAGGATGGTATCAGAGAAGATCATTCCATGGGATGTTTTCTATAGTAGTCCCCTTAAGAATATGTGGTTGGGAATTAAGGAAAAGGTGTCAAAGTGTTTCATGTGCAGCTCTCAGTATAAGGAATTGAGTGATTGTATGGGTATCCAATGTATCCATTCACTAGGATCTTGAATAACTTTTTGTAGAATCATCGTACCAATCCATTGGTTCCAGGGAACAATGGTACATGTATCATATAGGATTGAGTATTTGATTATCCTCCTTCATCCATCTCCCCATATATATATATATATATATATATTCTCATTTGACCATGGTATGTATCAATAACATTCGAGATACATACATGAAGATGGATAGTCAGGTTATTAATTTCCTGATCATAATGGTGATCTGATGAGCGATGAGGCCTCACTTCAGGGTCCATCCTGTGCGATCATTTCCTCCAAGAAGGCATGTAGTAGCACCCCAACCTATCGACAAGTTGTTAGTATTGTCATAGAAGGAAGAGGATGTGCACAGTCATAGCACAACCCATGATCTCTAGTGCTAGAGGTCACTAAGGTTCTGTGATGAGACAATTCCCAAGGCATCATAGGTTTGGCTTGATTCTATGTTCTAAAATTTTAGACTTTTGTAGATCCCGACCAGTTGGACAGTTGTACCTGCAACCAGTTCTCTTTATAGGGTAGTAATTGGTTCCAGTGGCACCAACAGATGAATCAGCCATATTGAGTGCCCATTTTAGGCCCTGGAAAAAGATATTGACTAAGTATTATGTTGATAAAGACACCCATATTAGGTTATATTGGTCGGGCGTGATTCTATGGTTTTGATATCCTACGCGGACATGACCCCTTTTGATGGTGGTCCTCATGGTGAGACCTCCCTAGGATGGTTTTGGGAACCTATAAGTCCCGTGATAGAGATATTTTAGAATTTAATTAGACATACGAAGAAGAGAGATGCTTCACCCACCAAACTGTGTTCTTATGACTTGATTAATACTTGTAATGGCGAGTCAGTGTGGCCTATAGTTGATAGTTTAAATGTGTGGTAGATGATTTCCTTTAACTTGCATATCCAAGATCTATGGATGTGATGGGATATCATATAAATCCTTCGATGAGGAGACTAGAAAGGAAGTAAAGGGAAAGTATGAGCTCTCAATAGATGAGACTTCAGGATGGGAGGCACATGTGTGGTTCAAGGTTTGAACTATGTCACTAATTCTCTAGATGTGTTTGTTAACATAGAGTTAGAGGACACATTTCCATATTTTTAGCCCATGTTCGAGGCCTAGCGATACCAGAGGATGTCTTTTTACTCGAACCTTGTGTAAGAGGCACACCGGAGAGGATCAATTGTCAGAAGTTTCTATCGATGGGATGACCTTACTCTATGAGGATATAGAGACTCGCACAAACTCTTTCCATATCAGCAATTAGACCCAATGATGGTTTCCTCAATATGGACTGGTCATCGACCATCGATGCTCAAATGATTGCAACCAGATATTTTTGTGGAGATTTTGGGTTATGGGATGGAGTTTCCCACCTTTAGGAGGAGTAATCCCTAACATAAGATGGAAGAGATCATTCATTGGAGGTTACTACTGATTTATCAGTTCGATAGTATTACCCTTGGAACAATGGATGTTATGAGCTCTCACCTCCCATCAATGATGCTGGCGTGTGATGTCATACTGATTTTACCTTCCCACTATGATATGGACCTCTTTATAGACTTGGATCAAAGATGACCCAATGTTTACACAAGCACATTGGATGAAACTGTGGGGCCTTAAAGGCCAGTGGTGAGGTTGTAGGGTCTTGATAGGTAGGAATTCATAGGACCCAGTATGCACCTAGTCATATTTATAGTTTTCATGAAAAGAAATATGAGTGATTGCATCTTTGTATGGATTATCATTTCCAGAACCAAGACATGAAAAATAAATATTACCCCTTTTCATGTATTGATGAACAATTTGACCAGTTGTGAGGTGCGATATGGTTCTAAAATATTGACCTCAAGACTGGAAATAATAATTTAAGGCTTCACAAGGTTGAAATTTTGAATCTAGTATTATGATACCACTATGGACACTTTGAGTTCCTGGTGATTCTATTTGGTGTAGAAAATATACTCACTCTATTTATGGATTTTATGAACTAGATATTCCAATCATACTTATACAATTTTTTATTTTCTTTATTTATGATATATTCATATACTCTAAATCAATGGATGATCATGCAAAGAACTTGAGGATGGTTCATTATTTTCATCAAGAGAACCATCTCTATTGAATTCTCTCGAGGTTACAATTCTGGATTCATGATTTTCAATTTCTAGGGCATGCCTTTTCTGATCATATTTTAGTGAAGGACCCAAGAAAATCGATCCGGTGAATTCTTTGGAACCACTTAGAAATGTGTCAGATTTGTGGAGATTTCTTGTCTAAGTGGGGTCCTATATGAGTTTGTTGGAAGACTTATCTAGGATTTCATCCCCTTTAAATTCCTAGATGTATAAAGGGAATCCTTTTTCCTTGGCTGAGTAGTTATGGACGTCTTTGTAGGAGTTTAGGTTGAGGATAACAAGTGCTCATGTGTTTGGAGTACCATAGGAGGGTGTAGAGTACATAGTTTATTTCTAGGCCTTAGAAGTTAGTATTACCTACGTATTTATGAAGATATAAAAAGCCATTGCATACGACTCAAGTTAGTTAAGACCCCATGGGTAGAACTATGTGACTCATGACCTAGATCATTTTGTGGTATTCTTAACCCTGAGGATGTGGAGGAACTATTTTCTAGGAGATCACTTCATGGTTTAATCAAACCATCAGAGTCCCAGGTACGTCTTAATGTGGGGAGACTTCAACCTAATATAGCTATTCTAGTAGGAGTCCCTACATTACTATGCCTTTGAGATAGTCTATACTCTAGGTAAGGGCAATATATTAGTAGATTATCTTAGCATGAATTCCAAGGATTTTATGGTGTAGAAAAATTTTGAGCAGTTCGATTCCATATAGCTTACCCAGGTGGAACAAGGGGGTACAACATTTCTTCAGTCAATGGTGTTGACTCCTCTATTTATCAAGCATATCATAGAGTAACAACATAGAGATATAGATTATTAGGTCTTGTGTAATTAGATATCAATAGGGGATTCCCAATATTAATATCTTGAATAAGTTAATCACATCATCCTTTTCTAGTGATGGATGGTGGTCCAAGTCGTGATGTGGGAGGAGGTGATACAAAACTTCTAAACTTATCCACCTTATATATATCATAGTGTGCAGAATATGTAAAGAGACCTTCAATAGTAGTTTAGGGGTTCATGCATGTGTAGAGCATGGATAATTTCATCTCACGGTACCTCACCTATCATAAGGTGAAGGTTGAGCACGTGGTCTCAGTTGATTTTTTCATACCATTGAGATCCCATAATGGAAATGGGAAAACATATCCATGGATTTGTTCATAGGACTTCCATGGACATCGAACGTCTATGACACCATCTGGTTGATAGTTGACTGAATTAAGAAGTTGGTGCACTTTCTAACAATTACGGAGTAGGGTTTGGTAGAGTGTTTGGGGAAGCTGTCTGTATGGGAGATTGTTCTTCTTCAGGGGGTTCCCTCAACTGTTGTCTTTGATCATGACACATGGTTTACATCACAGTTGTGGAGCGTCTATCCACAGTATTTCAAGACCAATATGAGTATATGTATATCCCTTTTCCCCTAGAAATATCGGAAGACCAAGGTCACTATCCAGGTGTCAAAGGATATGTTGAGGGATTTCATGTTACACTTTTTCTAGACATGGAAGGATCACTTTACCTTGTCTATGTTTATGTACAACAATACCTACCACTCTACCATCAACATGAAAACTTTTGATACCCTTTAATAGAGAACCTACAGGTCACACTTATGTTGTAAAGGGATTAAAGAGACATATATTATGGGTCCATAGTTGGTGCATGTGCTGTAGGAGAAGGCCAAAGTCATTCATGAACGGTTGAGGAAAGCCTAGATAAGGAAACAATCTTATGAAAATTTACATTATACACCATTGGAGTTTGGGTAGGGAGACCACGGTTTCCTAAGAGTATCCCCATGATGAGGATTTCAGAGGTTCTTCTAGGGAGGAAACTTATACCAGAGGTTCATTGGGCCATTTGAGACCGTGAAGAGTGTGGCAGAGGTTTCTTACAAACTTTCCCTAGCACCATAGCTGGAGTGGGTTCATGATGTAATCCTTGTGTCATAGATGAAGAGAAACATGAATAACCCCATGAACATCATCTACTCGGGTGAGATAGGCATCGACGATGGCTCCACTTTTGTGGAACACTCGGTAGTGATCAATGATTGATAGGAGGGGACCCCTCATGGGTAGACCATCCCCTTGGTCCCTGTGTTATTGAAGCATGGGAATGTCCAAGAGATATCCTACGAGTGGGAGAACCAGATGCGGGTCTTGTATCGAGAGTTTTTGAGTAGTTTTACTTATGAGGAATAAAAATATTGAATGAAGGAATAATAAAGACACCCAATTATTTCCTTATAAACATTTAAATATTTCTACATATGTTTTTGGATCTAGGAGCTAAGACATCATACGATTACGAGACCCGGTGTCCCAGAAATAATTTTATAAAAATATTAAATATATTTTATATTGCACATGAGTAGATTATTAAAGAGAATTTGATAACTCAAAAAATGGAAGCTCATATTAGAAATTCCATACCACAGTTGATTGCAACCAAATATTTTTACTCAAGGCACAAAAAAAATTAGGTTGGTGTGGGGAGTTTGAAAAACCAACCATTTTTGGTATATTTTGTGGACTAATTAAATTATGAATTTAATTAATTTTTTTAAATAACACAAAGTGTTACATCTATAAGTTCAAGGATATGGAGATTTTCCCAAGTATAGACATATAAACCCTTAGAATATTCCATATCATTATTCCTCCATCTGTTGGTGAATCAACTTTTGATGATGATGAATCTCTAGATTGGAGAAAATCGGGATGCAGCAAAATAAATGAATTCTACCATTGGTGGGAGAGTATGTTATTCGATGACGACTGGTCTACTATCTAGGTAGGACTCATCAATTCCAGGATTTTTGCCATATTAATTAAATTGATTGAGTAGGATCATCCATTTTAGTATATATACCAATTTTTGTACCTTATCATTCATATATGTACTAATTCCATTAATAATTAAATTTATTTATATCCCTATATATCATTTTTCTTGATTATTTTTCAAGAACACTTGGATAAATTGTTAAACCATTATTGTGGTGCTTTTCACCCTTTTTCATTATGTTCTTCACCAATTGGACCTCATGGTCTCGATTTGACGTTGTTGGACAGTACCGAGCATCATCTAACCCGTGGATTCCTAATAGATTCACGGGAAAGGGATGGATCAAAAAATGAAAACTAGATCTAGGTTGTTTTAGAGTTGTGGGTGATGGATGAGATGACCAGAAACTATATCAGAGGAAGCATTCAAGGATTATGTGAAGGATGATGGTGGTTTGTGCTGACTTTATCTAACTCAACAAAAAATGGTTTTTTCTCCATGTGATGGATGGAAATGGAAAAAATAATAAGATTATTCATTTTCGGAAAGAAAAAAAATCCAGAATCAAAGGTAGGGTGATCGAATCTGAGGCAAAGGGACATGATCCGGATTTCTATAAATATACCAACTACAAAACATTTAATTTGATGAACACGTTATGTGATAAACCTTATCAATAGTGGATAGTATTTTAGAAATTTTTATATATCACACGTTCTGTGAGACCCCCCAACATTCCATGTGACCTTGTGTTGGGGGTCTCGATATGTAATCAAAGAGTACATGGGCACAGGCACGACAAGGCATATTGTGTACCAAAGTTAACATACAGAAGATAAAGTACATGGAAGTGGATTGAGTACATATACACTACCAATGTTCATGTGTAGGGATGTCATGTGGGTCCCCTCACATGTTGTGTACCCATTATTCCCTTTTTAGAAAAATTAAAAATCTCATATATCCAATTTTTTACTCTAAAATTTTCCCCCTTGTAGAATATCCTTAGTGTTTTTCCATGTGAAAAGAAAAGGGGCACTTCATTTTTGATTTTGATATACGATTCAAGATATTCATGGATTGGTTATTATTTAGGTATTTCTTGATGATGGAAGTAGTCATATAGGATCTCTAGAGTCTCTCAAAGTGGAACCCTCCAACTAGGTTGGGAATGAATCCTTAGCCGATCAAAGTGGAACCCACCTACTGGAATAGGGAATGGGTATAAGAAACCAGCCTTATTAAATTACATAATCATGAATTGAGTCAAGAAAACACTTCCTGTCACATTGAGTATCTTTTCAAGTTTAGATCACTAGGAAAAAGGGACATAATACATTCATAGTATTACACATTATTACAGAGTGGATACCATAAACATAGTATTCCTTTCATGAAAAGTATAAATCATTCCACATAAAACAATATTTCTTTGAAAAATATTCAAAAATTTAAATTGGATTCTTTATTTGTCTTAAAAAACCTTTTAAACTATGAAAACCATTTAAAATCATGGTATGATCACAAAACTCAGTAAGGGATTTAAAAGTAAGCAAATAACACATTAGACCATGAATACTTGTAACATATGAAATCACTTTAAAAAAACATACTTGTCACCCATATATACTTACTTTATGTGACATGAGATTTCCAAAAGATACAAAAACAATAAGAACATAAATATAACCATAAAGGTATATTTGGGAATTACTTACATAAACATATAACTATCTCGTCTACCTTATAATTTTTAACCCTCACGGCTACCTTATAATTTGTGTGACCATCGCAGTTACACGTGGACTAACCACACAGTTTTCCTCCAACGTACACATACCCAATTAATTGGAGGGTTATATAGGTCCCACCCATAATCATAAACAATTCCCAAAAACCAAAACAGAGTCATACAACATGAATAATTTCATAAGAACATTACTTTTTAATTTCATAAAAAATAATTTTTGAAAGAGGATTTAGGAAAGTCACTTATAAATATCATATAATTGATGATAGACTTAATAAAGTGGATTATATATGTATATATTCTATAAATAAACATAATTAATCATAATATAAACAAATTTCATCACGCATTAAATTTTAATACCACATAAATAGTGAACTATAAAGTTAACCAAAAGAATGGAAATCTGGTTAAGAATTTCCTTACCTCGGGTTTGTATTACTTCAAACTCATTTAAACCTCTTCTATAATTGTTAAAAGAGTGTAATTAATATCTTAAATAAACATATTCATCTTTATAATACCTTATATAATTATTTCATCACAAAATTTCACCCTTTAATTGTTAGTATTTTGTTCCTTGCACTGTTTTGGGTGAGTTATTTACATAATTTCTAGAATTGGTTCATGATGGTTGTTCTTTTCAATTGGAAGTGAAAATACAGAATTGAAATGGATTAGTATTTTAATATTTAAAAAACCAAAAATTATACCATCTGTCATTTTGAGTTATTTTATGAGAATGATTTATGATTTAAAACATTAATGATGTTCGTTTAGATCATTTTAGTGGTTCTTTAATAATAAAAACTTCATTTTGTTTTATAAATTAAAACCATGTGTAAAAAGTAATTTCCAAACCATGGATGAGACATAATAAATATTTTACAACCTGGTTCAATAATAAAAATGGTTTCATGACCATCCTTGAATGAATTAAATCATATTGAAATCACATCAACCATGATGTCTGTAATTTGACACATCACAGACAATGTTTTTATTCCTTGAAAAAGTGGGAGAGGGGAATACAATTAATGTGGAATTTTACATGAAAATGTGAAAATAAAGAATATAAAATATTCTTCAGCTTTCATGACTCTTGGATAAGAGGAGGTGAGGAAAGAAGAATAAAAGAAAGAAACTCAAAATAAAATAAGAGTTGAGAAACCCCTTATGAAAATTCGGCAGCCTAACGACATCGCTTAAAATTTCCTAAAATATTTTGATGAGAGAAAAGGGGTATATCATCATTATAATATAATATGGGAAGTAAGTGGGTTATGTAATGGAATATCCAAACCCAAGATTAAGTAAATAAAAAAATAACAAAAAATGAAAGAAAAGAAAGAAAACCAAAGAGGATGTTTACCTCTTGATCTCTTCTCCTTAAGATCCTTTTAAAGAATTTTTTTGGGCCTTTTGGTGATACCTGAAGCTTTAAAATGTGGGGAAGAGACTTGTGAGGAGTTTTGGGTAGAAATTGGGTAAGTATCAAGGCTTGAGAGGTGTGGGAGGAAGAGGGGAATGAGAGTGGTATTTATAGTGGAGGAGAAGGGGTATTTCACCTTATTTTAATCCTTATTATAATATTTTTGCTAAAGAATAAGAATATTATTAATTAATGTGACAAACAATAGTAATAATGTCATGTGAGTTAGAACCAAGTGTCTTTACAACACTTATGATGTCATAAATAGTGTATTTTATTGATAATTTTAATATACGGCTTTTTACCGTATTTCACTATTCATTGAAAATTCAACAAGTTTAGAAAAAACCCAGAAATTCACCCTAACCATTTTTCAATGTGTAAAAGTTAAAAATGAACTCCATTTTTTGAAAAACAAATTCTTGATATTATTAATTTAATTTTTAAATAAAATCATACTTAATTCCAAAATTAACAATTTTAATTCAATAACTACATTTATATCAATTTGAAAAATTACCAAATATGTCATTATCTTAAATCCTTAAGAAAATAAAATAAAAAAAATTATTATTAATTGGGGTCATAATACTATTCATATTACTATTCATAAGGGTATGTTAATATTCACCAAAAAACAATTCGGTTGCATCAGATTCCAAATAACATAATGAACGCAATTGTAGGTGAATGTTTTTTGAAATTTAAAACATATAAGAGACAAAATTAATTTTAACGGGTAGTTATAAATATCTAAATAAAACAATATTTTATGCATTTCAATTATGTTTTTTGGAAACCTTGGGATGTTACATTATCCCCACCTACTGGAAATTGTATCCTCGCAATGTTATTTACTTATTAAACAAGTGAGGGTATTTTCCCATCATAGCATTTTCAGACTCCTATGTCGCTTCTTCTAAAATATGGTTTCTCTAAAAAACCTTTACATGGTGGATTTCCTTTTTCCACAATACTTGTTCCCTTCGATCAAGAATCCGAATTGGTTCCTCTTCATAAGAAAGGTTCTCTTCCAGTTGAACTACTTCTGGGCTCAAGACATGTCATGAATCTGGAACAAACTTTCTCAACATTGAAACATGAAAAACATTGTGTACTTGAGACAAACATGGGTGAAAAGCTACTCAGTGTGCAAGTGGTCCAACATTCTCTAGGATTTCAAAAGGACCGATGAACCACTGACTTAGATTCCCTTTCTTTCCGAAACACATCACACTTTTCCTAGGAGAGATTTTAAGGAAAACATGGTCACCAACCTTGAAATAAAAGGCTTTCCTTAGGTTATCTTTATAATTTTTATGTCTTCTCTGATCTGTCCTCATGTGCTTCTGGATCATCTTGACTTTCTTAGCCACTTCCTCTACTAATTCTTGCCCCATAAACATTATTTCACCGACTTTATCCCAAAATTTTGGAGTCTCACACCACTTTCCATAAAATTCCTCAGAAAGTGCCATATGTATACTGGAATAAAAACTTTTATAATAATAAAACTCAACTAAAGAAATATACTCATCCCAACTTCCCTGGTAGTCCATTGAACAAGATCAAAGCACATCCTCCATTGTCTAAATAATTTTTTCTGACTACCCATCTAATTGAGGATAAAAAGCTATACTGAGATTTTATTCTCATCTCAACGACTTCTGTTGTCCCTTCCAAAATTTAGAAGTGAACCTGGGAACCTGGTCAGATACAATGGAAAGAGGAACTCCATGTAACCTAACAATCATATTTAGGTAAAGTTGAGAAATCTATTCTAAAGTCATTGTATCTCGAATAGAAAGATATTTGCAGATTTTTTTAATTAATCAACAATAACCCAAATCGCATTGTTACCTTGAGATATATTAAGTAGTCCAACCATAAATTCCATGGATATATTCTACCATTTCTACTATGACACTATAAAATGCTGAAGCATCCCCATCGATAACTACCTCTCTTATTTAACCTGTCAACATGTCAAGAATATCATGGTAAAATCAGCAATATCCTTTTTCATTCTATCCCACTAATAATACTCTCGAATGTCTCTATACATATTTGTACTGCCAAGATGAACTAAAAATGGAGAATTATGAGCTTCTCACAAAAAAATAATTCTTCAACTAAGAATCACAAGGTAAACATAACCATTTTCCAAATCTTAAAACACAATCTCTATAAAGGATAAATTCTGGAAACATACCCATTTTAACAAGTTATACCTTTTCTAATAGCTCACAGTCTTACTTCTATGATTTCTTAATTCTTTCTGATAATGATGACTGCACTGAAACCAGAAGAAAATTAGAGCTATTTTCTGCACCAACAACTTCTAATCCAAAATTCATCAAATCATTAATTAGGTGATCATGTTCAAAATTTAACATGGTTAATGATGCATGATGTTTTTGATTCAAGTAATCCACTACATTTTTTCTCTTCCTGGATGGTAATTTATTGTGCAATAATAATCCTTTATAAGTACAATCTATCTTCTCTACCTCTTGTTTAATTCTTTCTGATCGAATATGTACTTCAAACTTTTATGGACAATATATATTATATATTTGGCTCTGTTTAAATGATGCCTACAAATTTTCAAAGAAAAAACCACATCTGCCAATTTGAAATCATGTGTGGGATAATTTAACTCATGGGGTTTTAGTTGTCTTGAAGAATAATCAATTACCTAATCATTCTACATCAAAACACAACCAAGTCCCTTCAACGAATCATCACTGTAGATGAAAAACTCACTATTTCGGGAAGGCAAGGCCAAAACTAGAGAATCCACCAATCTCTTCATAAGTTCCTAAAAACAAACATCACATTATTCTATCCAAATAATTTTAACCCCTTTTTGTGTTAACATTGTTATCAGGCTAGAGAACCATGCAAAGTTATTAACAAAGATTCAGTAATAACCTGCTAATCTAGGAAAACTATGAATTTCTATAAAATTTTTAGGTCTTGGCCTTTCATCAGACACTCTTGTTTTGGTAGGTTCAATTATTATTCCATCATTATTTACAATGTTCCCAAGAAAAGAAATCTGTTGCAACCAGAAATCAAACTTTCTGAATTTTCCATAATTTTTTTTCCTTTAAGGATTGTAAAATAACACTTAGATGTTTTTCATGCTCTTATTTAATCTTAGAAAATACCCAAATATCATCAATAAAAACAACCACAAAATTATCCACAAACACATAAAATATTTATTCATATGATCCATGAATATATCAGGGTCATTACATTACCCAAACTACATAACAACAAATTCATAATGCCCTTAATTAGTACAAAAGGCTGTTTTTGGGATGTCATCCTTTTTACCTTTAGTTGATTGTATCCTAATCTCAAGTCAATCTTGGAAATGTACTAAACTCCCAAAAGATGATATAACTTCATTGGATGGCCCAAAATCTACTAATGTAGTCGCAAAGGATCTCACTACACCTTTCTACTTATAGAATGACTTCATTTCATCATTCAAATCTCTCTTTTGGAAGGCATTTTCATAATGACCCATCTCACAAAATTTAAAATACTTAAAAGATTTCATATCAGGATTAGTCTTAGGATAATTTTCATTACAATATCGGGCCACATGTCCAAACTTACCATATTTAAAACACATACCAGTTTTTCTAATACACTCCCCAGGGTGCTTCTTGTCAAACATTTAACAAACTAGAAACTCGATTTTCTTACCATTAGAGTTCTTTTTTTGATTCTTACCCATTGCTTTCCATCTGGACCACTTATTCTCCTTGTTTCCAAAATGCATGTCATCATCAAAAAACTCTATCTCTACCCTCTCAACACATCAGAAATGTTTCTCATAACATTTAAATTTATGGGTGTCCAACACCCTTCGATACATTGACATCATTCCCGAGTAAAAGCAGTTTATTTTTCTATCAATATCTAGAATAAGATTTGGAGCATACCTCACCTGTCAGTTGAAGTTCGCTTCATAAACGGCCAATGAATCCTCCTTTTGTTTATTCAATTAAAATAATTTTTTCTCCATCCTAAGTCTCCCCACCTTTGGAAATTATTTTTCAAGGAAAAGACTTTTAAATTTATCCCACTCTAAGGCGTGAAAGATTTCTATGTCCCTCATATTCCTTACCATTGACCACCACTAATTAGCTTCACCTTCAAGACAATAAATGTAATGAATTACCTATTGATTGAATGAACATCTCATAACATTGAATATCTTTTCAAGGGATTTAATCTATCCTTCAGCTGCTACTGGGTCAGAAGATCCACTGAAAGCAGGAGGGTGTTGTCTCATAAAATGTTCCACAATTTTCTTGTTTCATTGTAGTGCCACTAGTTGTCTTCCTTCCTGGAGGAAACCACCACTTATTGACTATTTTAGTTGAGACATTATGGTCACAAACTACTTGATTCCAATCCCTACCATTCTGGGCTACAGGTTCGGAAGGATATCGGTCCGTCGGTGCCTCTACTCTTCAGCTTCCCTGCTTCTTTTGTGGATAACCATTCTGAACTAAACCATATGAGATAAACCAATATGGTAATATTTAAATTCTTTAACATTTCAAATTTATCAAAGAGTAAAAAAATTATGGTATTATATTAATATCATCCTAATACCTAATGTTATATAAACCATCCTTTGATACCAACTATAAGAACCCAGCCTTATTACATTACATAATCATGAATTTAGTCAAGAAAAAACATCCTTTCACATTTAGGATATTTTCAAGTTTAGAGATTTCGGAAAAATGGATATAATACATTCATAAAATTACACATTATCTCATAGTGGATACCATAAAAATAGTATTAATTTCTTACAAAAAATAAATCTTTTCACATAAAAAATTATTTCTTTGACAAATCTTCAAAAATTTCATGTGGATTCATTATTTTTCTTACACATCCATATAACCTGTGAATATTATTTAAGATTATGGGATGAAAAAAAAAATCTCAGTAAGGGATATAAAAATAAGGAAAGAACACATTAGACCATGAATACATGTAACATATGAAATCACTTTCGAAAGACATACTTATCACACATATATACTTACTTTGTGTGACATGGGATTTAAAAACGATCCACACAAAACATAAGAACATAAATATAACCATAAAGGTATCTTGGGGAATTACTTATATATACTTGTAACCATCTCATCTACCTTATAATTTTTAACCCTCATAGCTACCTTTCAATTTGTGTAACCATCGTAGTTACCCTTAGAGTAACCATACAGCTGACCTATAACTTACACAAACCCAATGCATTAGAGGGAGATATAGGTCCCAACCTTCATCATAAATAATTCCCAAGAACTAGAAAACAATCATAGAACATGAATAATTGTATAATAACATTGCTTTTGAATTTCCTAAAACAGAATTTTAAAAAGAGGATTTTAAAAGGAAAGTCACATATAAATAAAATATAATTGAAGAGAGACTTAATAGAGTGAATGAAATATGTATATATACTGTAATGAAAAATAATAAATCATAATATAAACAAAATTCATCACACATACAATTTTAATACAACATAAATAATGAACTATAAAGTTAACCCAAAGAATGGAAATCGGGTTAAGAATTCCCTTACCCCGGGTTTGTCTTACTAAAAAATCATTTAAACCTCTTGTATAATGGTTAAAATAGTTTTATTAATATATTACAGAAACATATCCATATTTATAATATGTTATTTGATCATTTAATTACATCATCTCACCCTTTAATTGTAAGTATTTTGTTCCTTACACTGTTTTGGGTGAGTTCTTTACATGAGTTCCATGATTGGTTCGTGATGGTTATTCTTGTCAATTGGAAATGAAACTCTAGAATTGGGATCGATTAGTATTTACATATTTCCTGAAACATAAATTATAGCATCTATAATTTTGAGTTATGTCATGAGGATGATTCATGAGTTTAAACATTAATGATGTTTGTTTAGATCATTTTCGCTGTTTTTTGACAATAACAACCTCATTTTGTTTTATACATTAAAACCTAGTGTACAAAAGAATTATAGAAAAATTGATGAGACATAATACATATATTATAACCTGGTTAAATAATAAAAATTATTTAATGACCATCCATGAAGGAATTAAAAAAATTTAAACCACATCATCCACGTTGTCGGTAATTCGACACATCAGGGACAATGTTTTTATTACTTGAATAAGTGGGAGAGGAGAAGAAGATTGATGAGGAATTTTCCATGAACCTCAGAAAATCTAAAAATACAAGATTCTAGATCTTTCATGACTCTTGGATAATAGGATGTGAGGAAATAAGAAGAAAATAAAGGAACTCAAAATAAAAGAGGCGTTGAGAAATCCCTTATGAAAATTCGACATCCTAACAACGTCGCTTAACATTTCAAAGAATATTTTGAATAGAGAAAAGGGGTATCTCATTATTATTAAATAATATGGGAAGTAAGGGTTTATGGTAGGGAATATCCCAACACAAGCAAAAGGAAATTAAAAATAATAACAAAAAATGAAAGAAAAGACAGAAAACCCAAGAGGATGTTGACATCTTGATCTCTTCTCCTTGAGATCCTTCTTAAGACCTTTGGTTTTGGCCTTTTGGTGAGACCAGTAGCTCTAGGATGTTGGGATGAGACTTGGAAGTATTTTTTGGCAGTACGTAGGTAAGGCTCAAGTTTTTATAGGTGTGGGAGGAATAAGGGAATGAGGGTATCATTTATAGTGGAGGAGAGGGGTAATTTTTCATTATTTTAATCATTATTACAATATTATTTCTCAAGACTATGAATAGTCTGACATAATGTGACCCAAAATAGTAATAATGGAATGTAAGTTAGAAAAAAGTGGTCTTAAATCACATATGATGTCATAAATAGTGTATTTTACTGATAATTTCAATATATTGTATTTTATTGTATTTCACTATTCATCAAAAATACAACAATTTCAGGAAAATCCCAAAATTTCACCCTAACCATTTTATGACATGTAGAATTCAAAAATGAACTCCATTTTTTGAAAATAATTTTTTTGATATTTTTTATTTAATTCTTAAATAAAATCATACTTAATTACAAAATTATCAATTTTAATTCTATAACTGTTTTTATATTACATTTAAAAAATAACCAAGATGTCATTAGCTTAAAGCATTAAGAAAATATAATAACAACAAAATTTACTATTCATTTGGGTCATATTACTATTCATAAGGGTACGTTATTATTCACCAAAAAAAAGTTGGTTCCATCAGACACCGAATAACTTAATGAACATAGTTGTACATGACCGTTTTCTGAAACTCAGAACATAGAAGCAACAAAAATATTTTTAAAGGATAGTTATAAATATCTACTTGAAAAAATGTTTCATTCATTTCAATTTATTTTTTCGAAAACCATGGGATGTTACAATGGGTCCCCCATGTTTCATAGTGGAACCGTGTTATGGAGATGGGGAATGGGTCCTCTAGAATCAGAGAGTGAAACATTCTTGTAGGTAGTGGGCATGGGTCCTCTACATAACTATCTATGTAAAACCATCTTGTTGTGATAGTTCATGCACTACTATAGATATTTCCTTTAAAATTGTGCAATAAAGGCTTTCAACCATGTTAACAAAGCATTTTAACCTCAAGGTTGTTAAAGGGGGTGCCTTTATTAGTTCTTATTTAGTATCAATAAAAGCCCCTCTGTCTGTAGTGTGTAGTTTGTATAAAATCACAAAGTAGAAACCTATAACCAATGCACAATATATATTATTTATATTAAATAAGTTTTAATTCATGAATAAAAAAAACACTACTAAAAACATTTCAAACAATGTTTCGTATAATTACATTTACAATAAATATCCAAAAAATTTAAAAGCATTATTATTTCTTCATCATTGGCACCCGTTATCCCCTCTAAAAATGTCCTCCCATGGAATTCATTGTATAAAAAATCACCTAAAACTGAGACATAGAATCCACCTATATAAGAAAAAAAATCTTATGTTAGTATTATTAAAATGAAATAAGATAACCATTAATATGAAAGAACACATTAAAAATGTAAACATGAAATAAAAAGACACACTTGGAGTTATACTGGTCACAAAATGATTTTTATTAAGGAATCGTTGATTCTAACACATCACAAATGAGTTATGGATCCTTTTCCTAATGTATCATCACAATACAAATGTGTTTTCTCAATTTTTAATATTTAAACTGTTATTTTTAATGAAATTAATATTAATTTTAAATAAAGAAACACTTCGAGTTATACCTGTCACACCGTTCATGGAATTGAGGTTCAGTTTATTCCTACCCCTTAAAATTTACTTATATATCATTTTATAAATTTATCAAAACAATTAGAATGAGTTTTCTCGATTATCAGTATGTCACTTGGTTTTTCACTAAAATACCATTTCAATCTGGAAGAATGGATTTTGGGACATACTTATCATTACAAGTGTCAGTTTTATGTGAGGCTGCTTCCTAAATGTCAAAAATGACTTATGGATTTATTTCAAAAATTATTAAGACAATCATAGTTCATTTTCTTAGTTTTCAGCAAGTGTCGCATGTTTTGAACTAAAATTTCAATTTTAAACTGATAATGGATGATTTTGGTCATAATGATCACACTGTGTGTCAGTTTATGGTGTGGGTGATTCCTACACATCACAAATGAGTCATGGATCATTTTACTAAATTATATAAACAATAAAAATGTTGTTTCACAGTTTTCGGTATGTCACCTATTCTTTTTTCTAAAATTAATGTCAATTTAAATTAAAAAGATGCACTTAGAATCATTTCAATCGCACCAAGCCTTAGATTGAGGTGAGGATGATTCATACATGAAGAAAATGACATATGAGTTGTTTTTAAAAGGAATAAAAATCACTTAAATGCATTTTATTTGTTTTCAGTAGGTTAGTTGTCCTTTTTTAATGAAGATGATGTCAATTTTAAATAAAAAGCTGTACTTTGAGTCATTCTAGACACACCATGCATCATATTGATGTGCGTATTATTCCTACACTTCTCAAATGAATTTTGGATCTTTAACATAAATTATTAAAGTAATATGAATGTGTTTTCTCCATTTTGAGTAGGCCAGTTGTCATTTTTACTAAAATTGATGTCATATTAAAATAAAAAGATGCACTTGGAGTCATATCAGTCATGTTATGCATTATATTTGGGTGCGGGTGATTCTTACATGTAAAAAATGACTCATGGATCATTATCCTAAATTATCAAAACAATCATAATGTGTTTTATTTGTTTCTATTATGTCACATTTTCTTTTTTCTAAAATTAATTACAAATTATAATAAAATGTCACACTTGAAGCCATTTCGGTCATATTATGTGTCAGGTTGCAGTGAAGTATATTCATATGAAAAACAAAATGACTTCTAGATTATTTTTCAAAAGTATCACAATAATATAAATGAATTTTCTTAGTTTTGAGCAGAAAAACATTCCTTTTTAATAAAATTGATGTCAATTTTAAAATAAAAGATGCACATGGAATCATACAGGTCACACCATGCATCAGATTGAGGTGAGGCTAATTTATTAATGCCTTAAATGACATTTTTATTGTTTCCATAATGTATCAAAACAATATGAATGATTTTTATTATCTTTGAGTGGGTAAATTTTTCTTTTTACTATAATTGATGTCAATTTTACATAAAAATATAAACATAGAATCATATCGGTCATTCCATATATCATATTGAGGAGTGGTTGATTCCTAAAAATCAAAAATGGCTCATAGATCATTAATTAAAGTTTAAAAACAATTTGAATTCATTTTCTCAGTTTTCAATATTTCACTTGTTCTTTTTTCTAAAATTAATGTCAATTTGAAATAAACGACAAACATGGAGTCTTATCGGTAACACCGTATATAGAATTGAGGTGTGGTTGATCCGTACACATAAAAAATCACTTAAATATGATTGATTTACTAAAGTATCAAAATGTTCATTTCTCTTTCACACAATTTTATATAGGTCGGTTTTCCTTCTTACTAAAATTGATGATAATTTTAAAGAAAAGTACGTACTTGAAATCACATTGTTCACATCATTCATCATATTAGGGTGTGGTTAATTTCTAAATATCTCCAATGAATTAAGGTTCATTTTACAAAAGTATAAAAATAATCCAAATGTGTTTTCTCGATTTTAAGTGGGTCTGTTATCCATTTTACTAAAATTGATGTGAATTTTAAATAAAAAGACACACTTGGAGTCATATCAGTCACATTGTGCATACAATTTAGGTGTGGGTGATTCATTCATGGAAAAAATGGCTCATGGAATGTTTTCCTGTTGTATCAAAACAATATGAATGCCTTTTCAGAATTTTCAGTATGTCACTTGTTCTTTTGGTTAAAATTAATGCCATTATAAAATAAAAAGACACACATGGAGACATATTGATCACACCGTGTGTTTAATTGAATTAAGGATGATTACTACATGTTAAAAATGACTTATGGGCCGTTTTTATAATGTATCAAAATAATAGAAATTCATTTTCTAAGTATTGAGTTGGTCAGTTGTCCTTTTTACTAAAATTGATGTCAATTTTAAATAAAATGATGCACTTTGTGTCATACTGGTCACACTGTGTGTCAGATTGTTGTGATTTTGATTCCTAAAATTCCCAAATTAATTATGAATCATTTACCAAAGTTATCAAAACAATATGAATGTGTGCTATTAGTTTTCAGTATGTAACATGTATTTTTTACTAAAATTTCATTTTAAATAGAAAACATACACTTTGATTCATACCACTCATATCATGTAACATTTTATCTTGAGATAGATTCCTACACATTAAAAATGATTTATGAATTGATTTCCAAAATTATCAAAATAATGTGAGCATGTTTTCTTAGTTTTTAGTGAGTAATAATTTTTGACCTAAATTGTCAATTTTAAATAGATAATGGACAATTTGATTCATGTAGGGCACATTGTGTGTCAGATTGACATATGGTGAATTCCTACAAGTCCAAAAATACTTATGGATCATTGATATAAAGTATCAAAACAATGTAAATATTTTTTCTCAGTTTTGAGTATTCCAATTTTCTTTTTTACTATAATTTACTTAAATTTTAAATAAAAAGAATCACATAGAGTCATATCAATAACACCATGTGTCAGACTGAGATTTATAATATTCCTATATCTCCCAATGTCTCAAAACTATCCTAAATACCAATATGTGAAAAATTAATATTTCCTTTATTTTTTGAACATACAAAGAATCATATTGAGTAAATGTTCCTATCCAAAAAATCTATTCTCATTATTGAAAACAAATATTAGAGGAATTTCTTCTTCCCATTATGTCATGTCAATTCACCATAATGGGCATAATAGATTCCTCCACTGATATGGTTTTTATCCATGATAATGTGTTTCATATAAAAACATCAACTCAATATGCAATATTGGCAGATCGACCAAGAAAAGAAACGGAAAGTGTTGTAAATTTTTTTTATAAGGGAACATTTTATCACATTTGGAACATGTTGGAGATAGTTAAAATAAAAATATGAATTCCCAAAATATCTATGAAAAAAATAAATAAGTAAAAGATAAAAATGATAAGAAAAATAACCTAAAAATTACAAATTAAATGATGAAATAATTAATTAAATAAGTATATGAATTCACATTTTAATGATGGTTGTATGAATTCTTGAATGATTTCCTTACTTTAATTGGCTCAGTTCTAGGCTCAAAGTCGAGTCTCTCATGAGCATAAGTATCATTAAACAAACCTCACCAACTTGAAGAAAGAATCCATGTTTATAAGAAAATAATTCGTATATGATTAATAATAAAAATACATAAATTAAACATAAATATGAAATAATACATTACTTATATAGATGTCACATATTTATATTAATTTTGTACTTTCTTCCATCAATTACACTTCCCATTAATTTCTAAGAAAATATTTATCATCTTATGAATATTCGTATTTTTGACATTTATATTTGTACTAGAAAAATATAAATACAAAAATCATTAATAAATAGTTTAAATGTAATTGTAATTATATTCTAAAACACCTCATTGGGGATGTAAGTCTGTTTATGGAATTTGATCTCCCACATAAACTTACAAATATAATTACCACAATCTATTCCATTTTTTTGTATTATAAATTGCAAAAACATTTATAAAAATAAGTAATTTGTTTTGATACGTGTTTTCATAGTTAAATTATAAGGACCCGGCCTTAAACCTTACATAATATTGAATTAAATGAATAATTCACGTTGAGAATCTTTTCAGGTTTATAGTTTTAGAGAGTTAGGCCTTAACTATTACATTTCAAAATATTACAAAGTAGACACTTCTACTCAGTTTCCTTTTTTTTACAAAAAATGAACTCTTGAAAAAAAGAGTCTTGTCTAGTTCCATGTTTTAGATGGAATTACATTTCCTTGATCCCATCCTTGATACTATTCCACTTTATGTCTTGTGAAAAACATTTCAAAACTTGGGATGAGCATAAAAAGCTCAGTAAGGGATACACAAAGAAATAAAACAGTCAGTTTTTCAAAACAACAAGTAAACCAGGAATACTTTAACATAAGTAATACTTCTCACCTTTATGAAGTAGTAAATAATCTTCACTGAATAAAAGAACATTACTTACCCTTTTGTAACCAAAATATTACCATAAAACCCATATAAAGAACACAAAACATATAATGGTAACTTGGGACATAAACATACCTAAATGGAATAACCATACGGCCGACTTCCACACATTTCACTAAATGGAATAGCCATACGGCCGACTTCCATACCCAATGCATTAGAGGTTATAACGTAACCACCCATCCTGGTATTCACGGAACCACCCGTCTTTTGGTTTATCACGTAACCACCAGTCAAATGTCCAAGTACCGATATAAAATTATATCACATACAACAAATATAAAGGAAAAGAAACATTTACATATTTCAAGAACAATATATCACTTAAATATATTGACATAACAAATACATTATCAAAACCATTTTCAATACCAAAATACATAAAAGAGTATATGGTATTTATTTTCTTTTAAAAACATTACGGCTTGTTGAGGAAGCCAAAGATCAAATAATACTCGCGGTGGCCGATAGGTCATTATCATCGCGTACGTTAAAAGAAACATTTTTTTTTCGTTTAGAAAAATTCTTCGTAGAAAAAGATTCCCTTTGAATGAAATGAAAAGTCAAGGGTTTTTATACAGCGTATAAAAGAAAGTCTTGTATTAGAACAAAATATGCCTCAATGAAAAAAGATTGAGGCGAAGTCCCTTACCTCGCATCTGACTTGACCCGATCGTTCTTTAATCTCATGAATAATAAACTATAGTTAATTTCTACTTTCTTTAGAACCCTTTTCAAGTTTATTATTACTTTTATATCACTTTTTACCATATTATAATCATTATGTATTCATTTAAGTTAAAAACGTTCATTTTGTCGATATTTGGTACTTGACTCAAAAATGGACTTCTTATAATAATATGTTGTTCATGTGGTAAAAGTTTCATTATATAAAGAATTATATTCATGCTTTGGGTATCATATATATCATATATATCCAGCATATACATGTATTTATAATAGTACATAACATTTAGAGGTAAGAAATGAAATGCACCATTCATGGAGACGGTAAGCCGTACGTACACATGAACACTACTTTCATTTTTATTTTTTATTTTAATGGAATTAAAACATAATTATACATAGTTATATTATAATTCCAGTATAATATCACATATAATATCATTAACTCCATCCTTTATACGTCCCGCATAAGGCAATAATGAATCACATCACTTTTAGGGGGCGGTAGTCCGCACTTCCTCAAATGAGATTATCGTATTTACCCACTATGAAAACCATAAAGGAATGCTATAAAAAGGGAATTACAGAAGAATAAGGAAATAATAAACATAATATATATCATATATAAATACAGTTCCATCATAATGGCCACCATGAGAGGCGGTAAGATGTAATTCAACAATCGTCGTTTCGTGAGGCCTTAGTTTGCCATCCATGGAAACATTATGTTCATTGTCCATTAGATGGAGGTGTGTGTAAGTGTAGTTCGAATGATTCTCATAACAACATCCTAGTATATTTAGGATACTGGTGTTGTTACAAAAGAAAGGAAATAAAAAGAGTTTAGGGGTTGGAGAAGTGAAATAAAAGAAAACAATTTAAGAGAAATCGTTACCTTTAATTTAGGAAACTTCATTTGGTTTGAACAAAAAGTATTTCTTGAAGTGCCTTCTGCCTAAGTTAAGGATTATAAGAGGAGTATAGGAATGTTGAGATCTTAATTGGGAAGTTTTTGAACGAGCCAAATGTCTTGAGAGGTTTGAGTAATTGGTTAGAAGTGGTCTCCTTTTATAAGGGGGGGAGGGGCTCTTTAGGAAAGTGTGAAACTATTATTTTATTATATAATGATATTCGGTTTCTAATGGACCAAAAATCATTATAGATGAAGATAAGATGAGTCATGGTCGAAATAAAATCATCCAATCAGAATTGGACATGTTTAGGATAATATTTTAATCATTATAATCTTATTTATGTAAATCATTTATTAATGAGGTAAATACTGCATCCTTATTGTGTCATAAATAATTTAATTTATTCGATGTCTAAAAATTATAAAAAAAATACTATCATGTAGGAAATATTTTTATATTTCCAATGAATATTTATATTATAAAATATGACTTATATAACACCATATAAAAATTAATTTACTACAAGATTTTTGATATTGTCAATTTTGTCTTTACATTAAATTAATTAATCGAAAGTGTCATTATCTTTCATAAGTGGCTCCATGGGGTCCCAAAATCGACCCAAGGATGCACATGGTCGTAAACTACTAAAACAATAAGGTTAGGACAAGTGTGAAGGTAATTTTGAATTATTGTAATATTTTTTCAACCTTGAATTACCCAATTTACCTTCAACCGCCGTAAATAAAAGTCATAAGTTACTATTAACCAAAAATTATTTTCATCTTAATGAACCAAATTTTACTTCTTGATAACAACGATGTATGTCAGATTTTTGAAATTCAATTCACATAAGTTGTAAAATTTCATTTAAATTAAATATTTAGTTTTTTTAACTACCACTAAGTGGTGTAACTATTCATCAAAAATTGAAGTTTTTTAGAAAAATACCAAAAATTCAGCCTAAGCTATATTTGATATTCCAAATTCAAAAATGATGTCTATTTTTACAAATTCAAAGCATAAAAGTGGAATTAATTAATTTTAAAATTAATTCCCGTTATCAAAACAAATAGCGTGTCTTTTAGAAACAATAACTATCAAAAGATTGATACTTATTTATGTCCAATTTCAAAGTGAAATTAATTCCAATGACCAAAAATGGATTGAATGGTAAAAATATATTTTAATTTCACTTTAAAACCAACTAAAAAGTTAATCTAACCATATAAATAAATTAGAATAAAAGGAACTTTTGAATTAAAATACAATATTTTTTACTATTCATTAAAAATGAACTTTATCAGAAAAATTCCAAAAATTTACACAAAGTAAATTTTGATGTCCCCATTCTAAAGATGAATTTTATTTGGTCATATAGAATGTATTAAAGTGAACAGAACTAGATTTAAGAAGGGTTTTCCATTAAAAGGAAATAAATCGGCCTTTTAAAGTAAATTATGCTTAAAATTAGATTCATTCACATTTTAAGCCTATAATTTTTATTGGATATTGTAAAATCATTTAAAAATAATGTATAATAATATTGTAGTTAGTTTTTTTCATTCCTTCCAATACAACAGATAGGATTTAACTACTATTTAAAATAATAATATTATATTATCAGTGTGCAATGTAAGATTTCAAAGAAACCTGTTGTCGCGTATCAGGTACGCTATCGATCATAGCAACCATTTTAAAGTAAAATTATTATTTAATTAACAAATATTAATAAATATGAAAATCTTTTATTCTTTATTTACCTAGGATGTTACGTCCTTCCCTCTTTTGAAAATTGCGTCCTCGCAATTTTTATTCACTTATCAAAATAAGTATGGGTATTTATCCCTCAGAGAATTTTCAGATTCCCACGTTGCCTCTTCAACCATATGGTTTTTCCACAAAACCTTTACCCGGTGAATTACCTTATTCCGAAACACCTGCTCTTTACGGTCAAGAATCTTGACTGGTTGTTCTTCATAAGAGATATTCTCTTCCAACTGAACTACCTCTGGGCTCAAAACATGAGATGGATCTGGCATATACTTTCTCAACATCGAAACATGAAAAAAATTGTACCTGGGATAAACATGGAGGTAAAGCCACTATATACGCAACTGATCCCACTTTATCTAGAATTTCATAAGGTCTAATGAACCTCGTACTCAAATTTCCCTTCTTACCAAAATGCATCACACTTTTCCATAGAGAAACTTTGAGAAAGACATGATCACCTAACTCAAAAGAAAGATCCTTTCTATGGTTATCTACATAACTTTTCTATCTGCTCTGAGCTATTCTCATGTACTTATGAATCAACTGAACTTTCTATGCTATCTCTTCTACCAATTCTGGTCCCATCAACTTCCTTTCATCTACTTCATCCAAAAAAGCTAGAGTTCAACAACACTTTCCATATAATGCCTCAAATGGAGCCATCTATATACTGGAATGAAAACTGTTATTATAAGAAAATTCAACCAAAGAGAGATGTTGGTCCCAACTTCCCTGATAATCCATCGAGCAAGAACGTAACATATCCTGCAAGGTTTGAATTGTTCTTTCTGACTGCCCATCTGATTGTGGATGAAAATCTGTACTAAAATTTAATTCAGTACCCAATGAATTCTGAAGGCCTTTCCAAAAGTTAGTAGTTAACCTGGGATCACGATCAGATAAAATGGAGAGGGGAACTCCATGCAACCTCACTATCTCTTTAACATACAACCGAGCAAGTTGACCTAGAGACAAAGTATCTCGAATAGGAAAGAAATGAGCAGATTTAGTCAACCGATCAACTATAACCCATGTTGCATTATTATCTCGAGATGTATTTGGTAATCCCATAATGAAGTCCATGGATATAGTTTCCCATTTCCATTCTGGCACCGGTAGAGGCTGAATCATTCCTTTCGGTAACTATTGCTCTGCTTTAAACTACTAACAAGTTAAACACTTTAAAGTAAAATTAGCAATATCTATTTTCATTCCATCCCACCAGTAATACTCTCAAAGATCTCTGTACATCTTAGTACTACCAGGATGAACTGAAAACGGAGAACTATGAGCTTCACATAACAACTCATTCATAAACTGTGAATCACAAGGTACACATAATCTCTTCTCAAATCTCAAAACACAATCATTATCAAAGTTAAATTTATGGAAATTTCCCTTCTGAACCAACTCTACCTTTTTCTGCAACTCACTGTCTTCTTTCTGTGCTTTCTTAATTCTTTCTAATAGAGATGATTTCAATAAAACCTGAAACAAAACAGAAATATTTCCTGCAACAATAACTTCTATGCCAAAGTTCATCAAATCAAGGACCAAATGATCTCATTCCAAACGTAGCATGGCTAATGAGACATTACTTTTTCGACTCAAAGCATCAGACACTTTATTTTCTTTTCCCGGATGGTAATGGATCGTGAAATCATAATCCTTGACTAATTCCAACCATCTCCTCTATCTCAGGTTCGATTATTTCTATGTGAATATATACATAAAACTTCTGTGATCAGTATATATTTCACACTTCACTCCATACAAATGATGCCTCCAAATTTTTTAAGAAAAAACAACAGGAGCTAATTCCAAATCATGTGTAGGGTAATTTAACTCATGTGGTTTCAACTGACATGAAGCATAAGCAATTACCTGATCATTCTGCATTATGACACAACCCAGTCCTTTCAAAGAAGCATCGCTGTAGATAAAAAACTCACCATTTTTGGAAGGCAGTGCCAAAACTGGAGCATTCACCAATCTTCTTTTCAATTCCTGAAAACAATCATCACATTCTTTTGTCCATATGAACTTAAAACATTTTCGAGTTAACTTAGTCATTGGACTAGATAAAGATGAAAAATTTTCAACAAACCTCTGGTAATAACCCGCCCAACCAAGAAAACTATGAATCTCGGTTATATTGGTGGGTCTTGGTCATTCTTCAACAACTTTCGTTTTAGCAGGATCAACAGTTATGCCATTTTTTGAAACAATGTGACCAAGGAAAGAAATTTGTTGTAACCAAAACTCACACATGCTGAATTTACCAAATAGCTTCTTTTCTTTTAAGGTTTGCAAGACAACCCTTAAATGACTTTCATGTTCCTCTTTACTTTTGGAATAAACCAAAAATATCATCAATGAACACAACCACAATCTTATCAAAGAACTCATGGAAAATTCTATTCATAAAATCAATGAATACAGTAGGTGCATTGGTTAACCCAAAAGGCATAACTACAAATTCATAATGGCCATATCTAGTATGAAACGCAGTCTTTGGAACGTCTACTTCCTTTACTTTCAACTGATGGTACCCCGAACTCAAGTCAATCTTCAAAAAATACTGAACTCCCTGGAGCTGATCATACCAATCATCGATATGAGGCGAAGGATACTTATTCTTAACAGTGATGTTATTCAATGCTCTATAATCAATTCAAAGTCTCATTGAACCATCTTTTTTTTGACAAACAAGATAGGATCACCCCATGGTGATGTTCTAGGTCGAATGAAACCTTTATCTAATAACTCCTGAAATTGCTTCTTTAACACTAAAAGTTCAATTTGAGTCATTCGATAAGGGGGTTTTGAAATTGGCTTAGCATCAGGAACTAAGTCAACGATAAATTAAACTTCTCGATCAGGTATAATACCAGGCAACTCATCGGGAAAAACATCAAGGTACTTGTTTACCATTGGCACATCATTAATCTGAATAGTTTCATTGTTTTCAACAATATGTGCAAGGTAACATTCATTTCCATATTTTACTAGTTTCTTATCTTCCTAATATGTTATCAACAGAAAGGGTTCATTTTTTTATACAACCTGAAAATCATACTGAAAAGAAACCTCTTTAGCTCTGCAGTCAATCATAGCCTCATAAAAAAAAGTCAATCCATGCCCAAAATAACATAAAACTCTACTAGAGGTAAAAAAAATAAGGTTTGCAGGTATATTCTTTCCTCACACAAGGACATGAATGTTCTTATGTTTTCTTTTTGTCTCCACATTTCCTCCAGGTGTTTTTACCGTTATTTTTGTATTCATATCTTGAGTTGGAATTCACAATTTACTATAAAACTTCTCAGAAATGAAAGAGTGTGTAGACCCCGAATCTAACAACACATTGGCATAATCTGAACAAACAAATAGTGTACCTAATACAACTTCATTTGATGTCCTAACATCTGCTAAAGTAGTTGCAAAGGATTTCGCCACACCTTTCTACTTGTAGTATGGCTTCTTTCCATCGGTTGAGTTCTTTGTTGGACACTCATTTGCATAATGACCCATTTCATTGCACTTAAAACATTTTACTGACTATAAATCAGATTTTGTCTTACCATTACCCTGATCTTTTTCAGTGCAATTCCAAGCCTTATGTCCCATTTTACCACATCGGTAGCACTTACCAGAATTCAAAAGACATTCCCCAGCATGCCTTTTACCACAATTTTCACAAACTGTAATCTTATGTTTCCTACCATCAGACTTTTTTGAAGAGTTCTTCTCTTTCACCTACCACCTCGTCCTCTTATTCTGTTGTTTTTCAAAGAATACATGATCATCGGAAAACTCCATTTCCACCTTCTTCGGATAATGAACAAGTTTTTCATAACTTTTGAACTCACGATAAGCTAAATCCCTTCGATAATTTGGCTTTAATCCTGAGTAAAAATGGTTGATTTACTATCAAGATCTCGTATAAAATTTGGATCATACCTTGCCAGTCGAGTGAATTTTTCTTCATAAGCCGCCACTGAGTCATCCTTCTGCCTCAATTCCAGGAATTGTTTTTCCATTCTAAGACGAACCACCTTAGGAAAATATTTCTCAAGAAACATACCTTTGAATTCATCCCAATCGAGAGAATCAATATCCTCACTATCCCTGATATTTTTCACCATCGACCACCACTGATCAGCTTCACCTTCAAAATGGTAAACTGAAAGACTAACCTTTTGATGTTCTGAACAACCCATGATATCAAAAATCATTTCCAGTGATTTAATCCATCATTCAGCTAGCACCGGATCAGATGATCCTCTGAATGATGGGGATGTTGCCTCATGAAATGTTCCACTGCTGACATGTTCCTCTGTGGTTGATCTAGCTGATCTCGTGCATTGATACCACCACCATTTTTCGCTTGATTCAACTGTTCCATCACTGCAACAAACTATTCAGTTCCAATTCTGACCATCTCAGGTTGCTGATTTGGAAGTTTTTCTTCCTCCTAATGTCATCCCAATATAGCAGCCCTATTTCCTCTATGGAAAACCATTCTGAACACAGAAATATCTTAGGCAAAGAAACATGGTAATCTGTAAAAGGTATATGATTTCAATACTAACATAAATTACTTTATGGACTTTTATTTAACAACACCCTAACTCCTAAAGTTATCTAAACCCTCATTTGATACCAACAATAAGGACCCGACCATAAACCTTACATAATGTTAAATTAAATGAATAATTCATGATGAGGATCTTTTTAGATTTAGATTTTTAGAGATTTAGGCCATAACTATTACATTTCAAAATATTACAAAGTAAACACTTCTACTCAGTTTCCATTTTTTTACAAAACATGAACTCTTGAAAAAAAGAGTCATGTCTTGTTCCATGTTTTAGACAGCATGACTTTTCCTTGATCCCATCCTTAACCCATTTTCCAATTTATTCCTGTTAAAAACATTTCAAAACTTGGGATAAGCATAAAAAGCTCAGTAAGGGATACACAAAGAAATAAAACAGTTAGTTTTTTAAAACAATAAGTAAACCATGAATACATAAACATAAGTAATACCTTTCACCTTTATGAAGTAGTAAATACTCTTCACTGAATAAAAGATCATTACATACCTTTCTGTAACCAAAATATTACCATAAAACCCATATAAAGAACACATAATGTATAAAGGTAACTTGGGACATAAACATACTTAAATGAAATAACCATACGGTTGACTTCCACCCATTTCACTAAATAGAATAGCCATACGTCCGACTTTCATACCCAATGCATTGGTGGTTATACCGTAACCACTCGTCCGGGTATTCACGGCACCACCCCTCATTTGGTTTATCACGTAACCACCCGTCAAATGTCCATGTACCAATATATATCACATACAACAAATATAAAGGAAAAGAAACATTTACACATTTCAAGCACAATATATCACATAAATATATTGACCTAACAAATCCATTATCAAAACCATTTTCAAACACCAAATAAAAAAAGAGTATATGGTACTTATTTTCTTTTAAAAAACATTATGGCTTTTTGAGGAAACCAAATATCAAATAATACTCACGGTGGCAAATAGGTTGTTGTCACCGCGTACATTAAAAGAAACATTCTTTTTTGTTGTTTAGTAAAACGGTTTGTATAAAATTATTCCCTTTGAATGAAATGAAAATTCAAGGGTTTTTATACATCGTATAAAAGAAAGTCTTGTATTAGAACAAAATATGCCTCAATGGAAGGAGATTGAGACGAAGTCCCTTACCTCGCGTCCGACTTGAATCGACCATTCTTTGAACTCTTGAATAATAAACTAAAGTTAATTTATACATTCTTAAGAACCTTTTACAAGTTTATTATTCCTTATATATCACTTATTACCATGTTATAATCATTATGTAATCATTTAAGTTAATACCATTCATTTTTGACGATATTTGGTACTTAAGTCAAAAATTGACTTCTTATAATTACATGTTGTTCATGTGGTAAAAGGTCCATTATATCCAGAATTATATTCATGATTTGGGTATCATATATATCATATATATCCATCATATACATGTATTTATAATAGTACATAACATTTAGAGGCAAGAAATGAAATGCACCGTTCATGGATACGGTAAGTCGTACGTATGCATGAACGCTACTTTAATTTCTATTTCTTATTTTAATGGAATTAAAACATAATTATACATAGGTATATTATAATTCCAGTATAATATCATATATAATATCATTAACTCCATCCTTTATACGTCCCACATAATGCATTAACGAATCACATAACTTTGAGGGGGCGGTAGTTTGCACTTCCTCAAATGAGATTATCGTATTTACCCACGATGGAAACCATAAAGGAATGCTATAAGAAGGGAAGTACAGAAGAATAAGAAAATAATAAACATAATATATATCATATATAAATACATTTCCATCATAATTTCTATAATGAGAGGTGGTAAGATGTAATTGAACAATCATCGTTTCGTGAGGCCTTAGTTTTCCATCCACGGAAACATTATGTTATTCATCCATTAGATGGAGGTGTGTGTAAGTGTAGTTCGAATGCTTCTCATAAGAACGTTATAGTATATTGAGGATACTGGTTTTGTTACAAAATAATGTAAATAAAAATATTTTAGGGTTGGAGAAGTAAAATAAAAGAAAACAATTTAAGAGAAATCGTTACCTTTAATTTAGGCAACTTCCTTTGGTTTGAACCAAAAGGATTTATTGAAGTGACATCTGTCTAAGGTAAGGATTATAAGAGGGGGAGAGGGATTTTTAGAGCTTAATTGTGCTGAGGTTGGAGGATTAAAATGTCTTGAGATGTGTTAGGAATTTGTTAGAAGTGGTCTCCATTTATAAGGGGGAGGAGGGGCTCTTTAGGAATGTGTGAAACTATTATTTTATTATATAATGATATTCGGTCTCTAATTGTCCAAAAATCATTATAGTCGAAGATAATATGAGTCATGGTCGAAATAAAATCTTCCAATTAGAATTGGACATGTTTTGGATTATATTATAATCATTATAATCTTATTTATTTAAATCATTTATTAATGAGGTAAATACTACATCATTATTGTGTCATA
Source organism: Viscum album (assembly GCA_963277665.1). Classification (NCBI taxonomy): domain Eukaryota; kingdom Viridiplantae; phylum Streptophyta; class Magnoliopsida; order Santalales; family Viscaceae; genus Viscum; species Viscum album. The sequence continues at coordinate 2,118,736,160 of OY728143.1, read as the reverse complement.
AATAATTTAATTTATTTGATGTCTAAAAATTATAAAAAAAACAATCATGTAGGAAATATTTTTATATTTAAAATTAATATTTATAGTCTAAAATATGACTTATATAACACCATATAAAAATTAATTTACTAAAAGAGTTTTGTTATTGTCAATTTTGTCTTTACATTAAGTTAATTAATCTAAAGTGTCATTATCCTTCATAATTGGCTTTATGGGGTCCCAAAATCGACCCAAATATGTCCATGGTCGTCCACTACTCAAAAAATAAGGTTAGGACAAGTGTTAAGGTAATTTATAATTATTATACTATTCATTTAACCTTGAATTACCCTATTTACCTTTAACCACGATAAATAAAAGTCAAAAGTTACTGTTCACCAAAAATTATCTTCATCTTAATGAACCAAATTTTACTTCTTGATAACAACCATGTATGTCGGATTTTTGAAATTCAATTCAAAGAATTGGTAAAATTTCATTTAAATGAAAAAGTTAGTTTTTTTAACTACAACTAAGTGTTGTCACTATTCATCAAAAATTGAAGGTTTTCAGAAAAATACCAAACATTCTGCCTAAGCTATATTTGATATTCCAAAATCAAAAATGATTTTTATTTTTCATAATTCAAAACATATAAGTGGAATTAATTAATTTTAAAATTAATTCCCGTTATCAAAACAAATAGCGTGTTTTTAAGAAACAATAACTATCAAAAGATTGATACTTGTTTATGTCCAATTTCAATGTGAAATTAATTCCAATGACCAACATTGGATTAAATGGTTAAAATATATTTTAATTTCACTTTAAAACCAACTAAAAAGATAATCTAACCATATAAATAAATTAGATTAAAAGGCACTTTTGAATTAAAATACAATATTTTTCACTATTGATTAAAAAATTAACTTTATCAGAAAAATTCCAAAAATGTACACAAACTAAATTTTTATGTCCCCATTCTAAAGAAGATTTTTTTGGTCATATAGAATGTATTAAGGTGACCAGGACTAGATTTAATAAGGGTTTTCCATTAAAAGGCGATAAATCAGCCTTTTAATGTAAATTATGCTTAAAATTAGATTCATTCACATTTTAAGCCTATAACTTTTATTGGATATTGTAAATACATTTAACAATCATGTATAATCATATTGTAATTAGTTTTTTTCATTCCATCCAATACAATGGCTAGGAGTTAACTACTATTTAAAATAATAATATTATATTATTAGTGTGCAACATATGATTTCATTGAAACTCGTTGTTGCGTATCAGGTACGCTATCGAACATAGAAACCCTTTTGAAGTAAAATTAATATTTAATTCATAAATATTACAAAATATGAAAATATCTTATTCTTCATTTACCTAGGAAGTTACATAAATATTATTATATATACCATATTTTTTTCCATTTGTATAACTTGACTGGGTCCCTGCGCCCATTGAATGTCCTCATGGCATGATTTTCACGATATTTATACACCACTCTATAATAATTAAATTATAATAAAAAATAATATTAAATATATAACTTGAATTTTAGTTCATAAATTTTGTATTTAGTGTTCTAAAAATTCATAAATGTGATCTTGTGTGGTTGGTTTGTTGAGTATCCATGTATTGAATCTAGAAAATAAATTTTTAGAGTATCCAAATTGACCACAATGAGCAACCAATGTTGTCTAAAAATACAAAAAAGAATAATTAATTAAGGAAATGAAAATATATTTGATATTTTTAAATGGTAGAGTTTGATCCCTACATCATTGTTATTAATAACTTTATTTCATCTTCATATTTTCTTTCAAATAATTTTTCTAGGACTACTCCTTTTTCATTCTTTTTTATTCTTTTTTTCTATAGAGGTGACATGAGGAATAAAAGGTGCCAAAAATTTTAATGTGGAAAAACCTCCAATTAGTATTCATTTATATGCCTAAAAAAATATGAAATCTATTTAGTCATAATTAACAAAGTATATCAGCTTTTAGAAAATAAAATAATGAAAACATACATCAGGTATACATTTACAACTGAGGCTTCTAGTCATTGATTATTGAGTGTTTCATTTACATTCTCAAAATCAATGTATTCTCTACCTTCTTCTTCATATATTTTTTTCTTCAAGATAATCTACATGAATAATACCATTGTGTAACTTTGTATCCAGATAAACCATTATTGATAGTAAATTAGGATATTTAATAGATAAGGTAAAGGTTCTTTCAGAAGATCTTTTGGATCGGTTGGCTGATCCTTTAAATGGTTTTGATACAACCTTACATTTAACCCCAACCCTTTCTCTATTTGTAATAACATTCATCAGTTCAAGAATTTTTTCATTAATTGTTAAAATTTTAGCATGAAAAATAAATTAGAAATAAAACCCACCATATCAATATGTATTTTTACATGATCTGAAATCGATGCAACAAATGTTCCAACTACTTAGTGGACCATATGAATATCTTTTTCATCAATTGGAACAGGTAGCTCCACACTCGGCTCATGAGCTATTCAAATCATCACTCTCGCATGACCTATTAAAAATGGTTTGTTTTGTATGTAACACTCCAAGCTTCCACGGTACGTTTCCCTTTGAATAATGTAATAGCTTGCATTGTACGCAACTTCGAGATTCTAACACACCGCGACCAATAAAACTAGCCGTTATGAATAGTAATACCCACTTTTTGAAATTTTCTAATTTTTATCCTTCAAATTGGACATCTTTTTTGGATTCAGAATATTGAAATTAGCTTAGGATGAATTTTTGGTATTTTTCTGAAAACTTTCATTTTTGATGAATAGTGAAAAACACTCAGTAATAGTTTAAAACAGAATTTTTATTTAAAAAATTATTTATTTTATTTAAATTTATTTTAGGTCAATATAGACACATAATACCTATATAAGTTCAATGTAATTCATCGGAGTCAGTTTATAATAATTTTAGATATATAAATATTTTATTGAACTTTTTAACCATCTTTTACCCACCTCCTAAGAGCATTTGCAAATTTGAATAAAACATAATTTTACCACTTCTATAAATTAAATTTCAAAAATCTGAGAGACACGATTGATATCAATAAGTAAAATGTTGTTCAATAAGTTAAAAATAATTGTTAGTGAATAGTAACTTTTGACTTTTATTTACCACGGTTAAAAGTAAATAGGGTAATTAATGGTAAAAATGATATTATTATTACCCCAACACATGTCCCAATTCTATTGGATAAGTTTAATTAGACCAAAAACTACCTAAGGAATAAAATATGGTACTTTAGGTCCACTTGGATTAGATTAGGACATTTATTATTATTTAATTCAAAGAAGAGTTAAAAGTGTTAAATTCAAAGCTTAATAACTAAACCATTTTCAATATAGGGTTATACATAAGATAAATTCGATTAAAAATACTCATTAAAAATATAAAAATATTCCCAACATAATAGTATTTTATTTATATTTTTTAGACATTAAATAATTTAATTTATTTATGAAACAATGGTGATGCAGTAATTACCTAATTAATGAAATATTAACATATTTGATATTATAAAAATTAAAACTAATTTAATTTGAGACTTTTTATTAATTCCACTAATTTTATATGTTAATATGACATGTTAGGGCTGATTATATGAATTTATTTCGAAGTAATAAGGCTTTTATGAATTTATAAAAAACAAAAATACCAAATAGTGTCAAAACTAACATAAAAGAGTTTTTAAAACAAATATTATATTATTAATTGATATTCAATTCCAAAAAATCTATGGTTTGGCAAAAGGACTTCATTAATGATAGGGGTATCATTAATGAACCACTTGTGGTTTTCTTGGAAGTATATAGTAATTTTATTAACCATATAATATAAAAATACAAAGAGATGTGGTAAATGTCAAATTATTTAACTAAGAGTTAAATCTAAAGGATAAGGTTAATATAGTGACCCAAACCTGTCTAAAACATATTTGTTGAATGTTTTTCGACCCATACCCACCTTAGACTTTAAATAATTTATTTTGGAGCCATTAATAACCAAAAATTATTTTATTATAAAATGATATTTCTAGCTTTTCCTAAGTGCCCCTCACCCCACTTATAAAAGGGTACTCCCCCTTCCCTAAAATTCACACCTTCAAAGCCTTTTGGATCTGCCAACCTCTGCCCCAATTCCCTTTCAACTATCCTCCTTTCATCTTAGAGGCATTTCTTTTGTCATAATGCCTACCTAAGGTGACCTTTTGATCAAATCAAAAGGAAGAACCCGAAGAAGAGGTAAATATTCATCACATCTTTCAAGTTCCTTTTTTCTCCCTATTCCTCTTTCTTTTTTGTTTCCATTATAAAATAATAAATCGAGAATATTCTATATACTGTGATGTTATTATAAATATGGTACAACCATATTCATTATTCTATCCATCATTTGAATGACATGTCCCCATACGTGCGTACGTACGACTTACCGTCTCCACGTTGTGGTGTAATTGTTATTCAATACATTATTATTTGGTTGGGTAAAATAATGATGTATAATTGATGTAAATAATAAATATAATGTTATAATTATTCTGTTTATATGATATACCATCCAATTATATTTTATTTTAATATCAAAAAATGATATTGTCGCTCGTGCGTACTTACAGATTACCGTCTCCACGAACGCGGTTGGATTCATTCCCCATCGTAATCCATTCAAGACTAATTTTCATTATATGATTAAAAAAAATGTTTAAAGACTTAATATCCTTATTAATATGAAAAAGATACATCCTATTCATGAAAAACACTACATATAAAAAAATTATATAAAGGAAAACAAATCAGTTAACACCCAAAACGATGATAATACTAAAATATTATTAACAAAGAAATATTAAAAGAACATATATGATATAAAATTAATGTATATTATTCTTTTATAATTTAATAACAATTATTTCACCATTATATATGAGGTTAACCTTCCCTTGACCAAGGAAAAGTACAATGTAAGGGGTTTCTTATCTTACTTTTAATTCCGTGAGATTTCCATTATTCACCACTTATTTATTGCATGTGGTGTATTGTATACTTTCATTTGATATATATTATCATGATTATCTATATATTCATGGTATTTTTTGATTCATTTGGTGGTAATTAACTTTTTTTCATATGACTCGATTGATTACAAAGAAGTAAGGGTTTTTAATCTCACTTTTATTCTCGTGAGATTCATGCTATATTGGCCACTATTTTCTTTTGTGTGGAGTATATAATGCCCATTAATGTATTCTATTTGTAATATACTATAATTTATGGGTATTTAAATCTTCATTGTATGATACATCTTTCATGGGTTATATGTTTCATAAGTTACCAAATTGGTAAAGAAATTTCAAATTTAAATTTCCACTCATTGGGCTTTACACATACTTCATTGATTATTTTACTCCATGATTATGTGTGGAATCATTAATTATTATTTTTGTATTAATTTACACTCCCCTTTCTGTGGATAAACTTTTGATACACAAAATCACTCCATTTATAAATTCTTAAGTCATCGATATGAACTTGATTAGAGTAATTTTAACACAATCTCCATTTATTGAGTGAAATGTCCAATTCAATGTTGTGGTATTTAAAACAATATGTGTGAATTTACTCTGATTAATTTACACTGAATATCCAATAATATTGAGTGTATTTATATTTTTCACACATAATTATGTCATTGATTTATCCTTTACCTATGGATACGGTCTTTATAAAAGTTTTCATCTCAATTTACATTCTATTGATATTTCTTTGTTGTTATACGCCAATTCACTTTTATATGGTGTATATAATTTACTTTGACATAGTATATCATTATTACCTTTATTATCATGATATTATAATGTTTATATTACCTCAATTATTTGTATTAAAGTTTCTTTATTTTGGTTAGGAACACTAACTAAAATATCATTTCAAAATGTTTTAAGGATTTATTATTCTAAATCTTTCTCATTAATGTCCATGTTTTAAAAATGGTTTTAAGGATTTATTTTTATGGACATTAAAGTTTATAAATTAAAATTCCTTTTAATAGTTTCAATGTGTTATGGGATACTTTGATTCAAAAATCTATTTTAAACGGCTTCTTGATAAATAGTGATAATTTTAAATGTTTTCAAGAAAATGGGGGATATTTCTCTCAAATAGTTTTGATGATTATTTTCATCTATGTCAATATCATTAATTATTATCTATTGAGGTTGCTCTATTATAATAAAATCTTCCATATTGTATTTAATGAGTTATGTTTGACTGTGGATGTGCTATTTTTATACCTTTCAAGGTTTGTGGTTAAAATATTGACATTTCATATACTAGTTTTAATACGAATGTGCAGATTATGTTTCAACCTTTTTATATGAGGAATTCATTGGACTTAGTAAGTGATGGGTGGAACCTGCTATATATCCTCGATGCATCGGTAGTTCTAATGAGAGAAACTAGTTTCTTGAAACAAGGACTTGAAAAAATATTATTTGTAGTCTTGGCACAAAGGCTTGACTATGTGGTTATGAAAGTATGGAATTATGAATTCCATCATTATTAAAGTGGATATTGATATTGCATGTGATTATTCGACTAGTAGAATATCCATGTGAATAAGTTAATGGAATTATTTTATTTCATCTTTTCCATATTATGTTGATGTTCAAGTTTAAAAGGATTTTGTTTTAGTCTTATACATTTCCCTAAATGCTTATGTTTATTTAGGAAAGTTTCCTATATATTTTAATCCTTAATGAGCATCTGAAATCACCCCTTTCTATGTTTTATTTTTCCCTGGATGCGAAGAAGTATATTATGACAGACCTGCAAGGATGGTCTATGGGATCTCAGTGTTGTCTATGGAAACAATGTTGTTGTAGTTTTCCATTTTATGATGTAATGTAAACATTATGAATGTATCTAGTAATTCCAAAGATACTAAACTAATTGTTCTTTCAAAACTTGATCTTTTGTGACCATGCCAATGATATGTAATAATGCACCGACTCTATGATTATGGGGTCGTGGCGTTACAGTTAGTATCATAGGAAGTTTAGTACAAACCATGGAAACTAGATTTTGATAATATCTGATTAGAGAACATAGCCCAAAGATAGACTTTGAGGATTAATATAGAAGAACTTCATAAAATTTTTGTATTGTAGAGGTTTTGTGAGTTTTCCAAGCAATACATCCCAATCTGGATACGAGCAGGTAAAGGCAAATCTGGCACAGATGTACTGAGGGGTAAAACCTGAAGACACTGCTTTGAGCTAGACTCGAACAGGAACTGGTGAACGACAATTGGCCTTGCTGCACTCTTGGTTAGGACACTCCTGGGGATATTCTTAGGACAATTTACATTTTCTTTACAAAAATATTTGAAGTATTTTAATATAAGATGAGAATAAATGACATTGATTAATCCTAAGGTGTTTCAAATTGAAAATATGGTGTCATGATATTCTCTAAATGATTTTATGACTACTATTACTCAAACAATGATTTTTGGTTTTAGTGAATGGTTGGATTCCAAGGAAGTCATAGAAAATTTGAGCATGATATACAAGGTGGGAACGATGGTGGAAATGAGAAAAAATGGAATGTTGATACGTGTAAAAGATATTGTGTTCATGAAAAACTAGTTTTCCAAAAATATGGTCAAAAACATATATATTAACCAACTCTCGGAATCAAAAAAGAAGAGAAAGGTGATGAATGATAAGAGATCTAGCAGTGGAGGCCATGGAGAAAAGGATCCTCAATTTACTTCATGCATGAAATGTGGAAGGAGACACCAAGGAAAGTGTCTCAATGGAACAAAGAAATGCTTTACGTGTGGGAAAGAAGGACATATAATAAAGAATTTCCAAGGAAAAATGAAGAGTACAATGGAAGAAAATAAAAATGGTCCCAAGAATCCATTTACAGTCATTTTCTATAAATGTAGGGGACCAGACTATTACCCGAGTGAATGCCCTATTATATGGGAAACTGTTTTGGTCAAAGAAGAAGCTATGTGGAAATAAATGGCTGGGGAAATGTTTAAAAGTATTAGTGCTCTTGTTGATGGGATTACTTTGGAATAATTTTCTCTTGTATTTGTAACCCTGCAGTTTGTCATGTGAAAATGATATTTGAGGAAGAATTATCTTTTCTCTTGTGGATATAGTTATAAATAACAATTTGGTTTTATATGATCATTGGGTTTGAGGAAATTACAAGTTATTATATTTTGAGATGAAAAGTCAAGGTATGAGATAACATTTGTGGTTAAATTGTGTTATGGTAATTTTGAGGAATTTATCTCATTTTTCTAATGTTATAAAATATAGTTTTTGAAAAATGACAACATGTAGACCGTGTGACAACCCGTCACGTAAGACAAAGATGTGGGAATCAAACTGACAACTAGAGTGTGATTGGGATTTATCACCTACCACTTGACTACGTGAAGTCCCTGGTTAGTGGGACTAATTATTTTTAGTTAAATGATTTTATAGATCAATAATAACTTGATTTGGGATCTTATGTATTATCAAATGAATAACCTTAGTATAGGAAAATGATTTGGTGATTAAGTGACAAATGTTATTTTGGAAGACGTTTACTCTGTTGGGAAAATTGTATGCCTAAGGAAAATAGAATACTATGGGATTTCATTTGAGGAGTAATGGTGGATTTTTATCTATGTTTTTATTGTGGATTTATAGTGATTTGGGGTATTTATGGAAATGATTAACCTATAATATAGAATATGTGATTAGGTTAATTACTTTTAAGTATATGACATTAAGAGTAGTCGATGTCATTTGGAGATATAATTTAACATGGAAGACTACATAACCAAATTCTTCTAAGTTTTGGGTTTCAATATTAGTTTGGATTATATTAAAGGATTTTAAGGACAATTGTTTATTGAATGGTATTTTTTTAACTTTGGGGCATTGTTGGTTTAATTTTAGAAATTAAGATTAGTGTTTCCTTCTCAAATGGAATATCCTTTTGGGGGACCATTTGATCTTGTACTAACCATTTTGGTTTTGATTAATATCTAAAGACAGGGTAAATATATAGTTTATCCTTTTTGGATCATGTGATTCTCTGTAAGTTGATTCTAGCTCTTTCGGTGTGACCAAGTCATCTTTAATACTCATAGTTTTAAAAAAAATGAGTTAGTGGTAGAAACTTATTAAAGAAAGATACTCTACTTACAAAATAAGTATATCTCTTTATGTTCTTAGTCAATCTCATAAATAAATTCCGTATATTTATGAAATGAAACTTAAAAATAAACAAAAAAAACATTGTCCGTTTACTTTTCCTACTGGGAAACTAATTATAGTTTGTCCCATCACAAGTTTGGGGTTTTGTTGTTGTTAAATTTCTCCAGATCATGTTTTCTATCCCTCTCCATTAGAACGTGACACTTATTTTATCATTCATATCCTTGTTTTTTTACATAGAATCTTAGTATGGATTATCTCGGGTGACCTTTGTACTTCTCTTTATTTCTTTTAAAGTGATAGTTTTATTCACTCTTTTTCCAATGTGGGACTTTCAATGATTTTCTTAAGCCCAAATTTAAAAATTGCAAGGACATAATTTCCAAAAGGGGGAAGAATGTAACACCCCAAGCTTCCATGATATGTTTCCCTTTGAATAATGTAATAGCTTGCATTGTACACAACTTTGAGATTCTAACACACCACGACTAATCAAACTAGCCGTTATGAATAGTAATAAACACTTTTTTATTTTTTTAAAATTTTATCCTTAAAAATGGACTTCATTTTTGGATTTCTAATATCGAAACTAGCTTATGGTGAATTTTTGGTATTTTTCTGCAAACATTCAATTTTTGATGAATACTAAAAAACACTGAGTAATAGTTTAAAACCAAATTTTTATTTAAATCATTATTTATTTTATTTAAATTTATTTTAGGTCAAAATATATACATAATACCTATATATGTTCAATGTAATTTGTTAGAGTCTATTTATAATAATTTTAGATATATAAAAATTTTATTGAACTTTTTAACCGTCTTTTACCCACCTCCGAGGAGCATTTAAAATTTTTAATAAAACTTAATTTTACCGCTTCTGTGAATTAAATTTAAAAAATCCGAGAGACACGGTTGATATAATTAAGTAAAATGTGGTTCAATAAGATAAAAATAATTTTTGGTGAATAGTAACTTTTGACTTTTATTTACCACGGTTAAAAGTAAATAGAGTAATTAAGGGTAAAAATGATATAATTATTACCTCAACACATGTCCTAATTCTACTGGATAAGTATAATTCGACCAAAAACAACCTAATGAATAAAATATGATCATTTAGGTCCACTTGGATTAGATTGGGACATTTATTAATATTACCTGAATGGCCCGAAGGCCTTCTTTTTTATTTTATTATGTATAATCCCCCTTTTAAGGGTTGAAGGGGAACAAGTACATAACCTGTAGGCCCAAGGCACAAGGCCCAAAAAACCCACAATACATGACCCGAAGGCCCAGAGGCATACCATGCCCAATACATGACCCGTAAGCCCCGCCCACTTGAACTACCCCTCCCCAGCTTTATGGTCATTGATCACCTAGATCCCCACCTTGCATTTCTGATCAGCTAGCATTTCCCTGTACAAAGCTGCACGGTGCCTGGTCCCGATGGTGGCTGCCATACCCTCTCATTCTTCCAATCTGGTTAGCTCTGCATCTGGTGGCTGCTACTCCTCTTGCTCTGATCCTCTTCTGGGGCCTTGTTCTATGTGAACCGGGATACTCCATGGTCTATGTGACCCGAAGGCCCTGTGGTCCGAAGGCCTTTGATGCCCAGAAGGCCCTGGAGACCCGTAGGCCCAAACTGGTGGCCCGAAGGCCAAAATTGGGTGACTAGTTCCGGCTTCTATAGTACCAAACAGTAACTACTACAGTAACTGCTATAGTAACCAGGAAATTCACCTCCACCCGGTTTTAAACCCGGGTCTCTTTAATGCCAAGTAGGATCCCTTACCACTCGGGTATAAGCTCATTGGAAAAAGTGTTTAACGGTTAACGTGTGTATAGGTGCGTCCTTACACCACCCGTGCACCACACCTCCCCAGCTAGGCCCAAGGTGGCCAACCCGTGGGCTTGGGCGAGTTCTCGCGGAGTCGAGGGGATGAGAGGATCGCTGAAAAATGGCGCACGTTGCATTTGTGAGGACTCGAACCCAAAACCTCGACGACGGTACACCACCTCCTTGAACCAACTCACCCAGCCCCCATGGGAAACATTCATTAATATTTAATTCAAAGAAGAGTTAAAAGTGTTAAATTCAAAGCTTAATAACTAAATCATTTTTAATATAGGGTTATACATCAGATAAATTCGATTATAAATATTCATTAAAAAGATAAAAATATTTCCAACATAATTGTATTTTATTTATATTTTCTAGACATTAAATAATTTAATTTATTTATGGCATAATGATGATGCAGTAATTACCTAATTATTGAAATATTAAAATATTTGATATTATAAATATCCATATAAATGTAATGTGAGACTTTTTATGAATTACACTAATTTTCTAGGTTAATATGACATGTTAGGGTTTGTTAGATGAATTGTTTCGAAGGAATAATGGTGTTATGAATTTATAAAAAACAAAAATACCAAATAGTGTAAAAATTGACATAAAAGAGTTTTAAAAAAAAATATTATATTATTAATTGATATTATATTCCTAAAAATCTATGGGTTTTCCAAACGACTTATGTAATGATAGGAGTATCATTAATGAACCACTTTTAGTTTTCTTGGAAGTATATATCATGTTTATTAACTATATAATATAAAAATACAAAGAGACATGGTAAATGTCAAACTATTTAACTAAGAGTTAAATCTAAATGATAAGGTTAATATAGTTACCCAAACATGTCTAAAACCAATTGATTGAGTTTTTGTAGACCCATCCCCACCTTATACTTTAAATAATTAATTTTGGAGCCATTATAAACCAAAAATGATTTTATTATAAAATAATATTTCTAGGTTTTCCTAGGTGCCCACCACCCCTCTTATAAAAGGGTACTCCCCCTTACCTAAAATTCAAAACTTCAAAGACATTTGGATCGGCCAACCTCTGCCCCAATACCTTCTAAACTATCCTCCCTTCATCCTAGAGGCCTTCCTTTAGTCATAAATCTATCCTATGGTTCCCTTTTGATCAAATCAAAAGGAATAACCCAAAGAAGAGGTAAATATTTCATTACATCTTTCTTGTTCCTTTCTTCTTCCACTTCCACTTTCTTTGTTGTTTCCATTCTAAAATAATAAATCCATTATCTTCTATATATTGTGATGTTATTATAAATATGGTACAACCATATTCATTATTCTATCCATCCTTTGAATGACATATCACCATACGTGTGTACATACGACTTATCGTCTCCACATCGTGGTGTAATTGTTATTCAATACATTATTATTTGATGGGTAAAATAATGAGGTGTAATTGATGAAAATAATAAATATAACAAGATAATTATTCTCTATATTTGATATACTATCCAATTATATTTTATTTTAATATCAAAATAATGATATTGTCGCTCGTGCATACATACGGATTACCGTCTCTACGAACACGATGAAATTCATTCCCCATCGTAATCCATTCAAGACAAATTTTCATTAGATGATTAAAAATATTGTTTAATGACTTCATATCAGTCTAAATATAAATAAGATACATCCTATTCATAACACATATTACTTACAAAAGAAATCATATAAGGGAAAATGAATCAGTTAACACCCGAAACGATGATAATACAAAAATATTATCAACAAAGAAATATTAAAAGATCATATATGATATCATATTAATGTATATTATTCTTGTATTATTTAATAAAAATTATTTAACCTTTATACATGAGGTTAACCTACCATCGACCAAGGAAAAGTACATTGTAAGGTGTTTCTTATCTTACTTTTAATTCTTTGAGATTTCCAGTGTTCACCACTTATTTATTGCATGTGGTGTATTCTGTACTTCCATTTGATATATATTATCATGATTATTTATATATTAATGGTATTATTTTATTAATTTAGTGGTTATTACCTTTTTTTCATACGACTCGATTGATTACAAAGAATTAAAGGGTTTTTCATCTCACTTTTATTCCTGTGAGATTCATGCTATATTGGCCACCATTTCCTTTTGTGTGGAGTATGTACTGCCCATGAATGTATTATTTTTTGTAATATATTTTTATTTATAGGTATTTACATATTCATTTTATTATACTTATTTTATGGGGTGTATGTTTTATAAGTTTCCAAATCGGTAAGGAAATTTAAAATTTCAATTTGCACTCATTGGGCTTTACGCATACTTCATTGATTATTTTACTCCATGATTATGTGTGGAATCAGTAATTATAATTTGTGTGGTAATTTAAAATCCACTTTATTTGGATATAATTTTGATACACATAATCACTCCATTGATAAATTCTCAAGTCATCTATATGAACTTGATAAGAGTAATTTTCACTCAATCTCTATTTATTGAGTTAAACATCCAATTCATTGTGTGGTTTTTACAAGAATATGCGTGAATGTCCTTTGATTGTTTTACACTAAATATCCAGTAATATTGAATGTATTTTTATTTTTCACACATAATTATGTCATTTATTTATCCTTAACCTAAAGATACAGTCTTTATAAGAGTTTTCATCTCAATTTACATTCCATTGATATTTCTTTGTCGTTATACGCCAATTCACTTTTATATGGTGTATATAATGTACTTTGACATAGTATATCATGAATCCGTTTATCCTCATGATATTATAAATTTTTGGTTACCGAAATTATTTTCATTCAAGTGTCTCTCTTTTTTTGTTAGGAACACTAACTAAAATATCATTTTAAAATGTTTTAAAGATTTAATATTAGAAATCTTTCTCATTAATGTCCATGTTTTTAAAATGGTTTTAAGGATTTATTTATATGTACATTAAAGTTTTTAAATTAAAATTCCTCTTAAATGTTTTAAAGTGGTATGGGACACTTTGTTTCAAAAATATATTTTAAACAGCTTCTTGATAAATAGTGAGACTTTTAAATGTTTTCATGAAAAAGGGGGATATTTCTCTCAAATAGTTTTGATGATTATTTTAATCTATGTAAATATCATTCATTATTCAATATTGAGATTGATATATTATAATAAAGTCTCTCATATTGTATTTAATGAGTTATGTTTGACTGTGGATGTGCTATTTTTATATCATTCATGGTTTATGGTTAAAATATTGACATTTCCTTTGCTAGTTTTAATACGAATGTGCATATTATGTTTCAACCTTTTTATATAATTAATTCATTGGACATAGTAAATAATGGGAGGAGCTTTTTATAGCTACTCTATGAATTGGTAGGTCTTATGACACAAACTAGTTTCTTGGAACAAGGCCTTGAAAAAATATTATTTGTAGTCTTGGCACAAGGCCTTGACTATGTGGTTATGAAAGTGTGGAATTATGCATTCCATCATTATAAAAGTGGCTATTAATATTTCATGTGATTATTATATTATTAGAATATCTATGTGAATAAGTAAATGGCATTATATGATTTTATCTTTTCCATATTATGCTTAATTTTATGTTTAAAACGCTTTTGTTTTAGTATTATACATTTCCTTAAATGTTTATGCTTATTTATGAAAGTTTCCTCTATATTGTTATCCTTACTGAGCATCTAAGCTCACCCCCTTTCTATGTTTTATTTTTCCCAGGATGCAAAGAAGAATATTATGAAAGACCTGCAGGGATAGTCTATGGAATCTCAGTGTTGTCTATGGAAACAATGTTGTTGTAGTTTTCCATTTTAGGATGTAATGTAAACGTTATGAATGTATCTAGTACTTACAAGGATACTAAACTAATTAGTCATTCGAGACCTGATCTTTTGTGATCATGACAATGATACGTAATAATGCACCGAATCTGGGCTTCTGGGGTCAGGTCGTTACATTGTACCTATGGTCTTTGATATTGAACACCATAGACCTCACTTCATAGCAATTGGTGTGTATTGATAGATACAAATCAAAGTCATTTTCACCCTGTCTAATATCAATATCGGAAAGCTATTAGTGTCTCTAGGATTCACATTTCATAGAAACATTTATTAGAATATTTATTAACTAAACTAAGACAACACTTTGAGGGGAATATCTCACCTCAATGATATTGGGAGGTGGGGAGGGATCTTTACATAATGGTTATTCTTGAGTTGTTTCTTCTCTTTACATCCCACATAACTATTGCATGAAAATCAGTCTACATATGAAGTTTTTCTTCATGTGTAGCTAATATATCTTTCATCTCTACAATTACTTTATATTCATCTTCCTGTTATTTTGTTTCTAAAAATATGGTTGATGTGTCACCCCAATACTCGCACCTCTATTGCAATCATATTGTTTTGACCACATCAAGGCCACCGAGAGTAGGTGTTCATCCGTTACATGCGTTAATGATTCATGCGAATATATTGGATAAAAAATAGAGGAAAATAAATAATAATCATTATCTAATAGTGATTTAAAGAAAAAATTATTATTATTACATACATACACATGTTTCCAACACATTAGTGTGTTTTTATCTATTAGTATCCCGTATTTTTTACACATTCCTCCTTCCATAGAACATGGAATGGGATGGATGTGGCATTGGACTTGGATTCATCAATTTTTATATAAATTCAAGAACATAATTAGTATTTTGTTTAATGTAACAAAAATGAATTATGGTATATTTAAAATAAATAGCAATTTTTTTCAACTGAAGCATGAACCATCCTTTCATCATGGTAGGGGTTTTTTGGTTTTAATGCACGTTATTTATTTTCATCACTCAATTGTTGTTTCATAAATAAAATTTTCTCAATCAAAGTGATAAATACATGTATTTTGAAATAATTTATTACCATAAAAAATTTACCTTCAAAATATATCTCCAAAAATTGGTCAATAAACACATCCTATGCTTCTTGGGTAATCATGTGTGCATATATAAGAAGTGAATGGGGGGTTTTTTCCCTTCAGTATCATTAAGATTATATATCATTATAATTATGTGGAAGCCTCTATTAATCCTTCCAAAACACATTTATACATATTTACTATGGGAGTCATTTACTATAAATGCACTATACAAGAGAAGATAATGAGTAAATCAATGTTTTATTATTTTATTTTTTATTAAAATAAAGAAAGAATATCATAATGTTACCATAATATCTTCCCACATCAATTCCATAAGAGTATGAAAAATCTGGTTCTACAAATCTACATCAATCGATATCTGTTACCGTGTGATGAGTCCAATTAAACTACAAAACATGGCCAAGTTGGGGTTAATATACTAGCCTTTCACATTCAATCTGACCTCAAATTTGATGCCTTTTATTTTCAACTTAATGGTTCCTGCTAACTTCTTCAAACTATAGTGCTCCATTTTTATTTTCATAATTTTCCCATCATCACCAACTGTTTCATGAATTCAACATCATCAATATGTTTTTTCTTCTGGATCGATAGCATCAGCATGTGAAGAACGTTTTTATTCCTATGAATTTGGACAAATATAAGGTTCAGAAACATGTTGTTCCTTGGGATTTGGAGCACTGTTACAGGCTAAAGATCATTGTTCCTCATCACTAAGAGCTACAACAGATTTATATATCAGTTATTCCTCAATATTGGGAGAACCTAGACATAAAGAATTCATTTATTGGTTAGAGTGAGTAACATAAGAGGGGATTTAATTGAGTTCCCAATAAAAATTTCTATAAAGTTTTATGTAAAAATAAAATCTACATAGTAAAACAAACATTCCAATTAATAAAAATAGATGATCGATATAAGATATGTATTTTTAAAAGATTATTCAAGAGTGATTATGTCTCGGTTAAAATAATGTATAGAATTATATTAGCTTTTAAAATCAATTTACATAGACAAAAAAATATATAAAATCTAGTTAAGATTAATTATCAAAGTAATAGTTCTGTATATATATTTAAAACAATCAAGGTTCTAATAATAAAACAAAAAACAATATCACAATGGAATAAAGAATAGGCTCTGTCTCAAGATGAGTCTTAATACCATTCACTTGGAAGTCACCTGCTTCCTAGAGGCTTATAATAATAATAATAATAATAATAATAATAATAATAATATTTCACAACTCGTATCGGGTAAATAGATAACAACTACAGGTTATCCCAGCTAACGATCCTCTTTCATAGTTATATGTGGGAAGTAAAGATAACACAGTCCACAAAATGTCCGCTTCCACAAAAAATGTGGGAAACCATATGTAAAGTAAGGATAACAATTATTCTCTAGTTAGGTGCATGAGAAAATGTGTGTTTCATAATAGAGTAACAACATGATTCTCAGAATTAAAGAAACAAACATCAAGGGAAATAATGAAAATATAGATGCTTAGTCTGGTATGCTTAGAATGTTCAATGTACCTAGATCAGCATTGGTGAGGATTTCAAGTATGGTTTTTGAAGGTTGTAGTAAAATAGAAGATCATAGGAATTTTAAAAAATGTTATACTTGATCTCTGTCAGTGTCTTAATCAATATCTGTAATGGATTATGTGGTTTTGTGTTGTTGATCTTCACAGAACAAGAATTATGAAGCTTATTTGTGTTCATATATTAAATAACAATACTTTTTTAGGTTTTTCAGTCATTAATCATGGTATATGTCATATAAATGTTGTGTACATGATTTACAAAGAGATATGCCTCCTTCACATATATATACCATCATCATTTTGAGGGTATCCACAATCCCCATATTAGATTTGACTATTTCATTAAGACTTGGTCAAATTATCCTTTAAAATAAATAGTTGTTGATCCATTCACATTAATGTACTCAAAGAGAAATGGTATTAAGAAGATGGAGGGGACTAAACATCTGACAGTATCTCATACTAGTGGTACCACAAGCTGATGGTCAATCAGAGACTAGTGATGACTCAGAGTCAGACATTAACAATCCTGATGGGTAGCTCATCCTAGCAGTAGCTCCTCTAGTAGTGAAAATCCTAGCAGTGACAATCCTGGTAGTGACAAGCCTGATGGTAGGTTATTCTAGAATTATCTCCTATCTCGGGGTAGCAAGTCCTGACGTTGAATCAATATAACACTTAGATAAATTATTATAAAACTATGTTATCATATAAAATTCTACCATAAAACATTTACATCATTAGTACTAAAATAATCATGGTTTTTTATCTTTAAAATAAGAGAGTGTCAAACACACTACACGCAAGGTGGTTCCAATATTCTCCACCTTTTTTATGATTACAAAACATAGAATTTTATAAGATATGTAATAAATAAGTAAACAAAGATAATCATAGATGTATTTATGTTAAAATGAAATCTTCTAATCTTTTCATAAGATATATGTGTGATATAAAATGAAATGCCCATTTTTCTCCCACTTTGAGATTATCAAAAAAAAGAATTATAAAATGAAAAGAAAAATGAAATTAAAAGAACCAAGATATTGCATTTAAATATTAGGAAAAAAGGTATGAAGTATAAAAATATAAAATTAAATAGTACAATGACACAATCCCTATCAACATACTACATCCAGTCAAATTCAATTTTTACCGTGTGGTGGTAGATCAACTTCATCTTTCCCTTTACCCTTATTTTTCTCCTGAGGGAAAACATTAATAGTGAAACTTGGTGCATAATTTTTAATTAAAGGTATTTTTGTGGAAGGAGGAAGTGGATCATGAATAAAAATTGGCCTTAGGTGTCTGATTGCATCAACTGGTAGTAAAATCAAAGGCAAAAATAGTTTAGGTAGAAGACCATCTGACTGAGTAATCATTAGAGGTCTATATCTAACCGGCTTTGTGGTTGTGGTTAAAAGAACTATTGTCATTGGAATTTTCTATATTGTAATAAAATATTTACTATGGACATGTAATAAGTGTTTTTTAAGATTTATAAAATCAATAATTATATTACCAACCCTTTCCATAGCACCGAAGAAATACTTTTTCTGTTCCATAAATATTTGCAAAACTAGTGTGACAACCATTAGTTGACCACTAATTCTTTGAAATCGCATGTAACTAGTGTAAAACTCAAGTTCTCTTCCAAAAATTTAAAATTATCACACATCTCATAATTTTTATAGATCCTGGAAAAATAATAATTTATAAATTTCTTGAGGATGTATTTATCAGTATAGAGATCAATGAAATATTCCCTTATCATCTTATATACATTTTCTCCATTATGGTATACCTGCCATATTTTTTCTTTAGGAGTGGTCACATATCCCAAAGCATTAATGAGATCCTCTTTGATAATATTACTGAGTAGATCACCATAAATTTGTATTGAATCTAGTGGGGGTAGAGATGATGTAGGGACAAAAACAGTCATTCTTTCCAAATACTGAAAGATAGAATTCAAACATTCTGAGAAGGAAGATGTAATCCCCTCTACAGAGGATTTCCACCATTCTACATATTTTGAAAATCATATATTTTCCACTTTCTTATCTTGAATGTGAAATCTAACTCTTGGTTGAAAATGTGAGATAACCAACTCAACCAAGTATTAAGTGTTGTGTTCACTGATTCTAGATACAAGTGGTGGTTGATAGATCAAGACATTTTAAAAATCTAAAACAAAATTCTTTCTCAAAGATTACAAATAAATATTCACATTTCAATAAAAAAATCGAAATCATCTTTTTTCACAAAAATAGAATGTATAAAAAATTGAGAAGAAGGATGGTCAATTTTCTCATGAGGTACTCCAGTCATAGTTGATATATCAGTCTCCATGGGAGTAAAATGTTATTACTCCCCATATTGGTCAATTTTATCAACTAAGGATCCTTCTCCTCTGACCATATTTTCATTATCATCATTTTAATCACTGTAATCAATGAAAAACGTTTAAAAAACAAAGATACTTTTCCCATTTTTCAAAATAACTTAAGTCATGTCTTTTATATATAGGAAGTGGTGACTCTATGGGAACTAAAGAAGTTTAACCAATTTCAGGTAATGAAGGGGAAGGTTCTGTATGAGTTCTCATTGTGTTATCTACTAAATCTAAGTGAGCCATTTGTTTTGAAATGTCAACAAGATTGTGATTCTTATCCACCTCACTAGAATATTTTATATCTTTTCTAGTAATTGGATCTAACTCATCCATATAAATATCATTAGAATGATTCTCATCTCTGATGGTACATGAGACCACTATTCACGAAGTGGGAGTCTAAACCATCTCATGATCATGAAAATCATGATAATCTCTATGATCATAACCATATTCGTCATTTTGATTATCTCCATGATCTGATCCATTATCATTATTTCCATCATCATGGTCCTCCTCATCTTTACTATCATTTCCATCTAATTTCTCACGATCCAGATCATCTGCTTCCTTAGAATAATTTTCATCACTGCCATTTCCATTACCATTCCAGTCACCTTATGATTTTGAGAAACATAAATTAAGATGTTCTTCCTTAGATTATTCTATTTATTCATCAACATTTTCAACTAAAAGCGATTCACTGGTGGGCATATAACTTGTTGGACTGACATATCCAAAGGAAACAGGAGGAGGAGATTAAGGAATCTCTGAATAACTCCCCACACCTAATGAAAAAATTTCTTCTTCTTCTAATTATTTCTCATCTTTTTCACGATCACAATCAACATCATCATAATATTAAACTAACTCATCAGGATCAAGACCAAGATCCACCATGTCCTTAGGTCTAGATGTACAATCAATAGGGTTGAATTTGTCATATAATTTGACATTATTTCTAACTCATCATTTCATCCAAGGATTCCATATCACTTTAACCCTTTTTCATATTTTATTTGATAATAAAAATCCACAATACTTATACACAACTTATTATTCATATTTAAAAATACCCTTACAATCTAAGATAAAACATATCATCTTAGGATTTATTATAGAGTTTGGTCTTGAACTCTTCTTACACATCTCATACATTTGGATCTTAAAAAATATGTGTAGATTGATCATTTTCCCTTGTTTAATAATAAATAGGAAGTAAAGATACTGATATCATGAGGTATTGAAATATACCTTTATAAGATACAATACATTCTAGACAAACTAAAAGAACAGATTACATACACAATCGAGTTCAGAATCTGTAGGTCTCCTAAGGGTACCAACTCCTTTCAATAATAGGAGAGCCTCGTCATATTTGAACATTTCACGGTCACTTGGAATAATTACATGAACTACTCAAATACCCCATTATTAGGTACTTTTAAGAATTTTCTATTCCTTTGAAGAGAAATAAATATGTTCTCCGTCAATGAGACTTCTTACCACATCCACTTCCTTTATGAAAACAAACTCATCATTCTAATAGAAATCATATACTAACCTCGGGTAATAAACATGTTGATTTGATGTGAACTAGTTTATCCATTTCTATTCTTCTATAACTTTCAATAAAAGCATATTACTATGTGGAATCCATTGTGCATTGATTTCCTTTTCTACTTCAATAAACCATTTTTTCATATGCGGGTTCTATGAAACAATATGCAAACACCCGGAAGATACTTTTTGTTTCTTATATTACCTCATATATTCCATATTCTACTCTACTACTCACATTAGATGGTCCATTAAGATTAGTTGACACCATATGTAGAATAAGGGAGAAGGGAAATATGATTGTTCTTAGAGGAATGAAAAGGTTCGAGAGTTGAAAGGTTAAAGGGATAGTGAATAGATTCAATTTAGAACGAGAGATTTATCATTCAGGGATTCCAAACAATAAATAATAATAATTTTAAAACAATAAAAATTTAATTATAAAAAGAATTGGAATGGTAAAAAACAAGGTAAAAAAAATGAATGGTGACTAGTTCAACAGTGACTCATCAACGGTGACCCGTCACTGGTGATTCATCAATAGTGACTCATCAATAGTGACCGATCAATGGTGACTCATCAATAGTGACTCATTAATGGTGGATCATCAATAGTGACTCATCAATGGTGGCTCATAAATGGTGAATAATAAATGGTAGCTTGTCAATGGTGACCGAGTCATCCAAAATATATCATTGGTAATTCATGTTTGATGTAATGTAATCTCTCAAAATTCAATGTCTTTGGGAAGATATCCGCAGGAAAATGTTTAGTCCCAATAAATTCTAAATTTATTTCACCTTTTTGATAACAATCTCTCAAAAAAGTGATCTCTTACAATAATGTCTTTGTTCTAGAATATGATATTGTATTTTTGAAAAAATTGACCACACTTGTCTTATCATAATTTATAGGAACATGTGTAAATAGGTATCCACATTCTATTAAAGTATGTTTCATCCACAATATTTGTGGACAACAACTGCCTATAACTATGTATTCATATTCAGTAGTGGGTAGTGCAATATAATTTTGTTTCTTACCACACCATGATACTAGAGATTTTCTAAATAAATAAAGTGTTCCAGATGTGAATTTTTATCTAACTTACAACTACCAAAATCAGTATCTGAATAACTTACTAAATCAAATGAATGTACTCTTAGATAGAACAATACTTAATTGGTTTTATATTTGAGGTATTTAATGATTATTTCTATGGTTTTTAGCCGTGAATCTTTAGAATTTTTTTGAAAGAGAGAACACATACACACACGAAACATAATATTATGCTGACTAGTAGTTATGTAAAATATATTTCCAATCAGATCTCTATAACTAGTTTGATCTACAAATTTTATATATTCATCAAGATCTATTTTACTTGTGGTACTCATGGTAGTATCACTACTTTCAGTGCTACCTAAGATAAAACATTTTAAAAGATATTTAGTATATTTACATTGATTTAGGATAATTCTTTCTTTATTTTTAAAAATATGAAATCCAAGAAAGAATTTGAGATCACCCATTAAACTCATTTGAAATTACTTTTTGCATTTGTTTTGATAAATGTGTACATAATAAATCATTAGTGGATCCCAAAATAATATTATTAACATATATTTGTACTATTAAAACATCTTTTTAAATTATTTTTATAAAAAGAGCAGGATCTTTAATAACTTTTGAAAAACATTTTGAAACAATAAAAGGATAAATCTTATCATACCAATATCTTGAGGTTCATTTTAAAACATATAAATCTTTTGTTAGTTTTAAAAAATTATTTGGAAAATTTTTATTTAGAAATCTAGTGGGTTGTGGAAAAAAACATCCTCAATTATAAAACCATTTAAGAATGAAGTTTTAACATCCATTTCATATAATTTGGAATCCATATGTACTGCATAGGAAAAAAGTATCCTAATGGATTCAAGTCTAGATATAGGTGAAAAAGATTCATCCTAATCAATACCTTCTTCTTGATTATAACCTTTTGTAACTAATCTCACCTTGTTCTTAACTATTGTTCCTGATTCATTAACCTTGTTTTGAAACACCCACTTAGTACAAATAGTTAAGGTCTCTCTAGGTCTGTTAATAAGTTCTCAAACATTGTTTCTCTTATATTTATTAGGTTATTCATGCATAGATATTACCCTAATTTCATCATTGATGGCATCATTAATGTTCATAGGTTCAATTTGTCGTAAGAAGGATTTGTGTTCAATTTTATTCATAATAGAGGATCTAGTTTTCATAGAATTATCTAGGTTTCCTATTATAGTATCTAAAGGGTGGTTTCTATGAGTCCTAATGTCTCATTGTAAAGAGGAGTTTTATGCCTCATGATCTTCTTTAGATTCGGGTTCTAGTAGTTTACTGGGTGAACTTTCTTCTTGTTTATCAAAACTATCTGAATGTTTAGAATTAATATTTAGACTTGATTGATCATCCTCACGATTATCTATGATAGTTTTTGGTTCATTGGGGTCAGAATCATCGAATTTAATATGAATAGATTTTTCCATTGTTTTGGTTCTCTTATTAAACACTCAATAAGATCTGATGAAACTTGAATATCCAAGTAAAATTCCAGTACTGGAAATACGATCAATACCAACAGTTTTGGGAAAAATGTTGGTATAGTTCACTTATATGGACCTATACCAATGTTTTGGCCAAACCCGTTGGTATAGGTCACTAATTTGGACATATACCAATGGTTTTGGACAAACCGTTGGTATAGGGGGGACCTATACCGATGTTTTGTGGAAAACTGTTGGTATAGGTCACTTATATGGACCTATGCCAACGATTTTGGCCAACCCGTGGGTATAGGTCCGTAATAGAGACCCTATTCCAAGGGTTTGTCCCAAACCATTGGTATAGGTCCCAAAATCAAATAATCTATACCAACAGTTCTCAAAACCGTTGGTATAGGTCAATACCAATGGTCTTGAGAATTGTTGGTATAGTTACATGTTTTGTTTATGGGATATTTATACAAAGAACATTAAATAAATTAAAATTTTAAATATTTATGATAATAAATATATATATTTATGAAATTATGTTCACAAAAGTCATGTTAGGTTAGTGGTTAGGTTGTTCAATCATAAACTAGAGGTATTCGGATCATAACCAAACGAATGCTTCTTTTTTGAATTACATATACCAATGGTTTTATGGAACTGTTGGTATAGATTTTTCATATTACTTATTCCAACAGTTTTGAAAACCATTGGTATAGGTCTATACCAACGGTTTTCCCAAAACTGTTGGTATAGACTTATCCCCACGGCATACTTGGCAACAGTTCTCCAAACTGTTGGTATAAGATATGCCAATGGTTTGGAGGCTTATGCCAACGGTTTCAAACAATTAGTATAGGGTATTTTTCTAGTAGTGTTCCTTCATCACTCTAGGAAGAATTTTTTTCTAGATTATCCTTTGTATTTAGAATAAAGGTTTTTCAACCAAAAAATATAATGTAATTAAAATTTGGATTTCTATTATTCCAAAACACATATGGTGTTATTTTTGAGAGAGGTCTAATTAATACTCCATTTATAGTATAATAGGATGTGTTAATAGAATCTTTCCAAAAGTAGATAAGTCATTCATAATAATTTAGCATAGTTCGATAAATATATTGAAGGGTTCTATTACTTCTTTCTACCACACCTTTTTGTATTGGTTTCCTTGGAGAATAAAAATTATGATTATAATGATTTTGTGAAAAAAGGACTCAATGTGTTGATTTTAAAATTCTCTACCATGATCACTTATTAAGGCCTTAATTGTTAGTCCAGTAATAATTTCTACAAATTTGGTATAATTAATAAATTAATAACATGATTCACTATTTTGATCAAGATAAAATAACCATATATATCCAGAGAATTCATCTACAATCCCATATGCATTATTTTTTCCATTTAAACTAGAAACTCTAGATGGTCCAAATAAATCCATATGAAATAACTCTAGAGGTTGAGAGGTTGAAATTTCATTATTAGATTTAAAATAAATCTTCTGATGTTTCCCTATTTGGTAGGGATCACAAACTCCATCTTTTGAGAAATCAAGCTTTATTTGATCTCTAACTAATCCTTTCCCAGTAAGATTTCTAAGTGAATGAATATTGCAATGTCCTAGTCTCCTATGACAAATCCAAGAATCTTTGTGAAACGCACCTAAGAAAGAAATATTTTTATAAGATAAATAATTTAATTTAATTGAATAAATATTATCATTAATTAAATAAGTAAAAATTAAAACATGTTTATCATCAGAAACATAACAGACATTATTTTAAAATTTTATAAAAAATCTGTCATCACATAATTGTGAAATTCTAAGAAGATTATATTTTTATCCATATACATATAACACATTAGAAATTAATTTGGAATTAGAATCATGGATTTGGCCAAGGCTGAAGATTTTCCCTTCAGCATTATCACCAAAATTGACATGGACACTATCAACATTAAATAAATTCTTGAACTTTGAATACTCACCAGGAATATTTTTGGAACATCCACTGTCTATATACCATAGGCTTTTCCTAGAGGTTTTAAAATTGGTTTCCTATAAAAACAAATTTTATACTAAAATTGATTTTTGTACCCAAATCTTCTTAGGTCTAGTTGTGTTAGTAATAAGAGATATGGAACCCATAATTTACTAATGGGTTTCTTATAAATAGGTTTTAATATCATAGAAATTAATACTTTATTTGGTCTAGCTAAGTAGGCATTGTAAGTATATGTATTTTCTGAATTGGTATTAGATGTAAATATGGTTTTTGTAATTTTTCTTTATCCTTATTGATAACCTATGCCAATTTTATATTCGGGAGAAACATTCTTTCCCAAGATTTGAGTTAAAGATTTCTTACTATTAGTGAACCTTTTTATGTCTTTATTTAACTACTCATTTGAAAATTTTAATTCAGTTTTTTCAATCAATAATTGACCATTTTTAAATTTTTCAATAGCAAGGTTGGCTTTAATATTCACTGTTGAAGAATTTTGTTTCTTAAGTGACCTATATTTATCTTTATACTCTTGATGGGTATCTTCTAGAAAGTTACAGAGGTCGTACGGATCTTTATTGGTCATTAGTTCCTCAATATCATCATTTTTTTATTTTTAAAAATGTTTGAAATTATAGTAGGAATAGTCGGAGGTATATTTTCTACTTCCAACATGCTTTCTATAAAGCACATGTTTTCCCTATCCAACTTATCTTATTGATTACTGTATGAATCACTCAAGATATTTTTGAAGGCACTCCATGTTTCTTTCAGATATTTTTTGAATATCATATCATTATCCTCATACTTATTTTTTATATAACAATTTTGGATAGTCGGATTTAATGTGTCTTTACCTCTTACATTCAAAGAAGGTGTATTGATTTTGAGAATCATATTTTTTCCAATCCATTTTTTACTTTTCCAGATTTTCATACTTCCCTATGAAATTATATTTATTTTTTCCTATTGAATTTCTAGATTCTTATATCCATATGGTCCATCTCTTTATCATTGTCATCATAATATTCTTCTTTAGTGGGGTTTTTATTTTGTACCTTTTATCTTTGTTTAAAGGTATTAGTATTGAAGGCTAATGATTTTATTTTTTGGTTCATATTCATTAATCAACTTGTTGACTTTAATATCTTCATTATACCTCATTAGATTTTCTATAAATTCATTGACTAGTAGTTTAATCACATCACAATAATCTCTAATTAACAAAGATGTTCCTCTCTATCATTATGGTAAGGATCTAAGTTGTGTCATCACTTGATCATTATTTTTCACTTGTTTCCTAAGTGAATGCAAATTATTCCCTATTTAATTAAACTTCAGATACATATTCGAAATAGGTTCATCATATTTTATTTTAAAATTCTCATACATGATTGTATATGCGTTTAGCCTTATTTCTTTGACATTTGATATCCCTTCAAGTGAAACAGTAATGGTATCCCATATTTCAAAAGGTGATTTGAATGTAGATATTATATTAAATTAATCATTACCCAAGAAAAAAAAATCATTCATTGATTTCGAACTATTATTTTAAGTATTTTATGTAGCATCACTCCAAGTAATTCTAACAGTTTGTGGTATTTCATGTTGATCTTAAATTATAGTCAAAATGTCAAAACCCATACATTCTAATTGTATTTTCATTTTGATTTTCAATTGAGCATAATTTGTACCATTAAAATAAAGAGTTCTATGGGTATCATATCCTTCTTGTCTATTATAGAAAAAAAACTGAAAATTTGGAATTTACAGAAATTTGTGAACTTTAGAATACAACTAAAATCACAATTGAAAAGTTAATTTGAAGAATCATTTGATACCAAATATTGTTCAGAGTGAGTAACTCAATAGGCACTGCAATAAAACTGGGCAAGGCCAGTGTTAGCCTTTATCAGTGTTAACTAAAAAACACTGATAAATGGGGGTACTTTAATTAGCGCTAAATATAATATATGTTTTTTAAATATAATTTTTAATATATTTTAGATAAGTATAAATATACAGTTACATTTAATATATAATATATTTAGTGAAAATGGATTAAAAAATAATTAAAAAATAATTTTAATATATATTTTTCTAATTATTATGGTGTAATAGTCATTTAATAACAATTTTAAGACTAAAAAAATATAAAATTTAAAAAAGATCCAAAATATGTTGAAAACGCAACTCAAACTTCAAATGGTCATAAATTTTGATCCGGTTGTCCGTTTGAGCTCTACAACATATCAAATCGAATCCTGCGATGAGCTATATGTGCTATCAATTGAGGTAAAGCCTTTGTCACATTTTTCAATGCCAAAAAAGGCCCAGAAGGCCTCCAAAACTGAGTTTTTAGTCGGGATACCCCGATTTTTTAACATTTTGTGGATTTTAAACCTCATTTAAGGGGGTATTATTGGCTTTCTTTTGGTGGGGACTAAATTTATTCCAAGGTATTACATTCATATTGATATTATATATTTTAAATTTTATCGTTTTTATAATACACAGCTATTTATAATCAAATATATAACAATATATACTTATTTTTTATATATTCACACATAAAAATTTAATTATAAATATAAATAATAAAATATATTTATATATATAATATATTAGCTTTATCTAAATATTAACTAATATCCATTTTATTTGAAATACAAATATATGAATATTTATATACCTATATATTAATCTAACAAAATATATATATATTAAGATAACTACATATATATATTCATATAACTATAAATATATATATATTAATATCACAATAAATATAAATATTAATATAACTATATATATATATTAATATAACTATATATATATATTAATATAAATATATATTACTATACGAATAAATATAAATATATATATATATATAGATATCATGAATTGGAAAACAAATCAAAATAGAGGAGTGGTAAGGGCTTAGGCGCGCAGGAGGGAGGTCTCGAGTTCAAAACCCAGTGGAGGTAGGGGCGCGCGTATGGGGCTGGATTTGGGGGGCTAGCGTTGATAAAGGGTAGAGGGGGTGTGTGTGGGCACTGGAGGGTCTGGAAAAGCACTGTTAAAAGGGGGGCACAAGCGCTATAAAAGACCCCCTGATTGGCATGATTTTTTTTAAATTTTTTAAATTTTTTTAATTTTTTTTAATTTTTTTTACTTTTATCAGTGCTAAAAAAAGTGCTGATAAAAGGGGTCTTTATTAGCGCATTTTAGAGCACTGATAAAGGGTAACCCCTATCTTCACCCGCTTTAACAGCGCTTTTCTAGTGTTGTTAAAGGGCATTTTTAGCGCTGATAAAAGGCGTATTTGTAGTAGTGAGGGTAGTGAATTGAACACCCAATAAAAATTTCTGTAAATGATTAAGTTAAAATAAAATCTCATTAATGTTTTAAAAAATAAAATTAATCCAAATCTCATATCGATATAAGATCTATCATTTTAAATGATTTCTCAAAGAGTGATTATATCTTAGTTAAAATAATGTTTATAATTACCATGTCATTTTAAATCAATTAAACTAAAAAATATAAACACTTTTCAATATTAATTATCAAAGTAATAGTTTTTTATAGATTAAAAATAGTATAAGTTGTGATAATAAAACAAAATACAACAACAAAGTGGAATAAACTAGTGGTTCGGTCTCAGGATAAGACATAATCCCATCCACTTTGAAATCACATGATTCCAAGAATATAATAATAATAATAATAATACACATCCTAGATTGGGAAAACAATAAAAAACTATAGGTTTTCTAGGAAAAAGAGTCACTACCATAGTTATATGTAGGAATTATAGATATCACATTGCACACAAGAACCTCTACCACAAGCACCATGGAAAATAAATGTAATGGAAGGAAAGAATGACAATTATACTCTAGTTAGGTTTAGGATATAGTCTGTGTTTAATAATAGAGTAATAATACACTGCTCAAAAGGAATGCAATAAATATCAAGAGAAATAAAGAAAATAAAGACACTCAGTCTAGTAGGCTCAAAATGGTCGAAGTCCATAGTATTCAATGGTACCAAGGACTGGTAGTACCTCAGGATGATAGTTACTTTGGGTCTAGCGATGACTCCAAGTCTGATGGTAACAAGCCTCGCAATAACTCATCCTAGCGGTAGCTCTTGTGGTAGTAAAAATCCTAGAGGTGAAAAGCCTAGCAGTGACAACACTAATTGTAGCTCATCCTTAGTGGTGAATCCTATTTGGTGGTGACTCTCCTCAGCCGTAGCTCCTGGATGACTGTACCAGGTCCTGGCGGTGACTCCCTATTAACAGTGACATGCCATATCACATAGCTGAATTATCATAAAAACAATCTTATCAAATAAAATTCTATCAGAAAACATGTATGTCATTAGTAATAAAATAATCAAGGTTTCTGACTAGTAAAATAAGAGAGTGTAAAACACACTTTACATAAGGAGGTTCCAACATCATTATTTATAAAAGTGGTATAATATTTAATTTAGCTTATATAAATGTAGAGGTAAATAGATAATAACATGGTGCAACATAATTTATATTTCAAATAAAATATAACCTAATTATTGAACTCTATCTATTTAAAGGATGAAGGGATTTTACCCATCTATCGAGTATCCAAATCCATTCATTATGGTATCCTGTAAGACATAAAACGTCATCTACATTGGGACCACTACAAAAGTATTAAGACATACAAATATAATGTCTATCCTTAGTTGAATTTTCATCTAACCCTTCAGTGGTTTTTTTCGAAAACAGAAAAATTGACCACTTTTGGTTTGTGGGATCTACAACATAAAATATTTATACTACCTGTAATTCCATTACTAATGATTTGTCACTGTTCCATTATTTACTAAAATACACTTTGAAAAATTCCAATTTGTCTATTTTAACATCACCAATGTTATCAACCCACTTTAAATGAAAAATCATCACTTGGAATGTGGTATAATCCAACTCCCATATTTTTTTGATTATTCCAAAGTATGTCATGTTCACATAAATTTTATTTCTATCCTTAGTACCAGAAACATGCATCACTTTATCCACAAGTGTAACTCCACTATTTTTCATGGAACTAACTTCAATCTTGTTCATTTTTATAGAATGTATAACCATTAATTATATAACCATTTTATGATAATACATACGCACTTGGTCCTCTGGGTAGACATCAGAATTTTTCTGAAATTGAATCCAAATTTTCATCTGAATCACAAAAAATATGTTCTTGAAATCATCATATAAAATATTTATTATATATATATGGTATCCATATTTCATCCCTTAATGTATTCAAATGCCTAATAATTTCTTTATGGGTTTCAACATATGTTCCAACCCCCAAACTATTATGAAAAACATAAAGCTGGGATTGCTCCTAAAATGTAATATTGATTGTGACAACATCTCTTCCAAAAATTCATTCACCCGTAAGCCACCCAGTGTGATGAGATTTTGGTATACCAATGCTTTTAAAACCAAAAACTAGTTATTATATAATTAAATTACTTCCTAAACAATATATTTATCTATAATACAGTCCTCATTTTGAATTCGACTTTTGAAATACCCTTTAAAAATATTTATATAGCGTTAAATGGGGTACATCCATATATAGTGTATATGAACATATAATCAAATATCTCTCTCCAATTGAACCATAATGTAAATAATTATATCAAATAATTCTAGTAAGAATAATATTTCCAATTCATATAATATAATGGAAATTTCCTTTTCTATAGTAGAAAAGTTCACCAGTTCTATAACTTTTCTTCATGTAGATTTGAAATAGAAACATAGATTGGTTAATATTTGACTGTTATTCATGGAAAAATTTTAATTTAATGCTAGAATATTTATATCTTTCATAAAAACAAGTCAATCATGTGATTTCAGACCCTTTAACTTTAAATTGGTCATTAACAAGATATTCTTGATATTCAATGAATACCCCTCTCAAACATTTACATCATTCGAGATGTTGAAAAACTAATACCTCTCCTACATGGAAAGAGTATATGCAACTGGAGGAAGAAAAGTTTTCTTTTCACCCATAACTATCCCCAATGATTCTTGTATTTTCATTTCATCCATGTCCATCCTTGTCTTAATTCTATCTTTTTTTATCAAGTGTATTTTGTAACAAGATGATGACACTATCACATAAATTTTTTTCAACATACATAACATCAAGAAAATTTCTAACATAAAAACAATTCCAATATGGTAATTAAAAAAGTCGATATCTTTTTCCAACATGTTTTCATAAGTTTTTAAAAAAATGTTTTACCAAAATCAATGTCCACACATTTCACTTTGTCAAACATTTGATTACCTATTAGTGGAGATGATATTTTACATTCTAATGAACTATCATCGAATGATGTTTTCAAAGATTAGTATTTATGCCATCATGGTAGAAATATACAATGTCCTAGAAACACAATATTTGATGAATGTTTCAACCTAATTGACTATGTACCTTGTTCAAAAATGGGAAACCCTTGAGTTCCTTTAATGATATATCCTGAAATATTTCTATAATAAACTCATTATTAAATATTTATTTCTATAATCATCATACAATATAACACATAAATCCCACAATAATTTCAAATCCTCAATTAGTGGATCCAAATAACTATCTATATCATTACTTAGTAGTTTTGGTCCTGATATAACTATATATAACATGGTGTGTTTTTGTTTCATGCATATCCATGGTCGAAAGATATAATTTTCCAACATAACTGACCAAGTACTTTGATTTCTTCATTGAAAAACAAAACGGTTCACTCCGTCTATAGATAACTCAAGATGAAGGTTTCTCATCTCATTTCAATGTCAAGATACTTATGATTAATTTTATTCTATTAAAGAGAGTTTTCGGGTGATGAAGTTTCCCATCTGTATTTCTTGTATCAGCATGTCATGATAATTTTTGTGTAGGGTCCTCACTTCTATTTAGTTTCTGAAACCATAGAATGATTTGAAAGTACCTTATAAATTTTGTAGGACCTGATTCAGCTTTCTTTTATCGAAAATAACCACACATTGGGAATTCTTTATGTTATTTTTAGTCCTTGAGAAATAGAATATAGTCACTTGTGTAGGGTTGTATTCTCTCATAGATCATACCCATCGAACGTAGAATTTGTTTAGCATTAGATGTTTGGCTAGGGAGTTATTTATCTTATGAGAGAATATAATTCAAGATATCAAGTAGTTTAGTAAAACTATTCTCACTCCATTCATCCCCTTCATTCAAATTATACAACTTCAGCGTGGTTGACAATGATTTATATTTAGAGTAACCATCATACAATAACATCTTCTAAAGACACTTTAACTTGTAAAACAATTTTGTACAATCATGAAGTTCATCTTCAAAATTCACTTTCATTTCCTTAATACGATCTTCATCATCATTCACACATGTAATCACATCCTCAATACAGTCTTCTTTATTGTCCACACATACAATTGTATCTGATGATCCATAAAATTTAGTGTTATACAAGTCACTAGAAACATTATCTTTTCCCCTTGTCTACTAAAAAATTTATAACATCAATCAATTTCATGACAAATCAAGTATTCTTCCTACTCTTTCAGACTAATTAGTCTTGAATAACAATAACATAAACATAGATAATGGATTTGAGAAGGGTCATATACATGATCTTCTACAAACATGATGAACTCTTCTACCCCATATTCATGCTATTTTTTCATAAAATTTTCATCCATAAATTCTCTATTCGTGTGCATCTTATTTTAATTGGTAATATTAATATTTAACAAAATAGATACACCAAATATGTTCAATTGAAGATGGATCTCATGAATTTCTTGATATAAAATGGAAATATTGAAAAATCGATTTATCTTCCAATGTGATCAAAAACAAAAACTTATTGAAGGAAATTTATAAATATAATAGAGTTGTTTTCAATTATAAAAATTATTTTTCAATACATATTTTTAAGGATCAAAACCATTTTTGTATGATTATAAATGAAGTAGAAAATTGCATTCACATTATAAAAACCAATGAAATATAGATATAAAATTTATTAATGGAAATAAAAAAATAAAAGTTATATTATTTGAAAACCATATTCATAATATAAAATATGGCCATTGAATATAATAATGGATTCATAAATACAAAAACCATTTATTATATTTTTTTAAATATTTTCAACACTAACATTGAATCTATGAATGCATAAAAGTATTATACTATTGATATATTGAAAAGGCTTACATGTATAAAAGTATAAATTAAAAATGTATATATTCTTATATTATTTTATAAAATTATATATAATTTATAAAATAATATAAATTTTAAAGAAATTTACATAATTTGTAAACACATATAAATTAATAAAACTATAAAAAGTATATATATGTTATAAAAGTATACATAATCTAAAGAAGTATATAGTTTTAAAATTTTATAAAAGAATAAATTTATTATATATATAAGTAATATTTATGAATGTATAAAAGTATAAAATTATTCAATTTTAGTCCATTCTTGAAATGATCTATCTTGATTTTACGGTTAATAGAAATACTCTAGGTGTACCTTGTGAGTCTCATCCACATTAAAACAATTTTAATCTAAGGTACAATGACCATCCAACAACATAGATATCCTCATGAGATAAACCAACTGGCTCATAACAATGTAAAATTTATCCCATAACAGTTACTTGAGAAATTATGGAATCCAATGGAGAAAATGAGTTAGGAGGTTTCATAACTAATATTTTAATTATAAAGAATTAAAACTAGTAAAGAACCAAATCCCACTTAGGAAATCCCTTCCATAACTGTAACAGGAGAATCCAGTTACATGAAAACCCCCATTATTCTTGGTTATGCCTTCTTAGAAACAAATAAATTAGTCATATGATTAAGAAATAGAAATATAAAAACCTTTGAAAATATAGTCCTCGATCTCTACATCTACAATCCAATCACTAAAATTAGTGATGATCATAAAGAGTTTCATGAAGTGAATTGTTTCCAATTTGTATAAAGTGGCCTTGGGGAATATGAAGGAATTATTAAAGGATGTTTAGCTCAAGAAGAAATTGATTTAATTTATTCACATTAGAGAAATTTTTCTTCTTGGAATGAATCTCTTGAAAATAACACCGTTGATTATATTTTGGGATCACTAATCACTAAAGACTTGAGTGAAATCATGAATATATAATCTATATCCATTCCTAACAGTGAACCAAAAATTTTAGATTTTGAGACATTAGTTCTAAAATAACCAATAAAGCCTAATTCCAACTCTCAATCTATCTATTGTTATTTAAAACATTAAATATTTCATATAGTAAAATTACTCTTAATTAGCCAAATAAATTATTTGAAATAATAATAATCATATTAAAAATTATAAATATATAAAAGTATAAATTATAGAAATAAATTTTATAATAGTAAAAAAATGATTGATAATTTGAAAAAAGTGTACAGGTTTAAAAGTATAAATTACAAATATATATATATATATATATCAGTATATAAAATTATATAAATATATAAAGTTATAAATTTATATATAATTTATAAAATAATATATATTTTGAAGAAATCTGCATTATTTAAAACCTCCTTTCATAATAGAAATTATGGTTATGGAATATAACAGTGGTTTCCACATAGTTTATGAAACTGTTCTTTCTAACTATATGACCCATAGAAATCTAATAATTTTAAACATTGAGCATAACAAAATACCAAAATATAATATAACTTATAATTATTTGAAACACTATAAAATTTGTAACTATAGTAACAACAAATGTAACGAAATCACTACCATAACACTTTCCTCGCCAAGAAATCCACTTCTAAAGGATTGGAGATGAAAAATCACATTAAAACAGTAATACCCTGAGAAAAAGTGAGTGTTATGGGTGACTATAATATATAATAAAAATGGAGACCATTAATTAAACCATTCCTTAAGACTAAAAAATAGAATTATCATAAAAAATCCATCATCTCTAAGATAAATTAAATAAATTAACAAGGGACATAAGGCCTCACAAATGTTGATACCTATTAGGGTCTCCCCACAATTTATACATAATCTGAAAGGGTGGGTCAAAAACATGCACACACTATGTCATTAAAAGAAACAACACCATGAAATAAAAACTTACCTAAAATACCAAAAACCACAAAATTATTCTATGAAACACATTAACCATACCAGAAAATAACAACAAAACATAGAAAATCTCATCATCTATCATTAAAACAAAATAGAAACAACTAGCTATCAATGCATGGATCTCATGGTCTCAAATTGTCAACCCACAAAGACAATATCTAGATGGAATAAGTGATTAAAGAGGAGAATATATAATCTCATACCTTAGAGTGGCTAGGAGCGATGATGGGAGGGTAGCAAGCGACGATGGTAGGGAGCGATGCTGGAAGGGAGCGACAACAGTGGGGATAGAAGGTAAAAGGGAGTGATGGCAGTAGGGTAGGGAGCGATGCCAATATCTATACAGATTCAAAAAATCTTGAAGGTGAAAAAGAAGGAGACTTCGATAGGGTTATTTTTTCTACATGGGGAAGAATTTTATCAGCATGTTCAAAAAATCATTTAAAAAGAGGTATTTTATCAGCTCAAAAATAGAAAGAGTTTATAATAAAAATCTTTATCTACACCTTTTTAGTGTTGAAAAAGATACCCCTTTATCAGCCTTAAAAAAGAGTTGATAAAACAAGTCTTTATCAGTGCTATAATTATAGCACTGATTAATAATACTATTATCAGCAATAAAATAAGTGCTGAGAAATCTCTAATGTTAGTAATTTATTTATATTATTATATATATTTATA
Organism: Viscum album; assembly: GCA_963277665.1. Taxonomy (NCBI): domain Eukaryota; kingdom Viridiplantae; phylum Streptophyta; class Magnoliopsida; order Santalales; family Viscaceae; genus Viscum; species Viscum album. The sequence continues at coordinate 2,118,699,103 of OY728143.1, read as the reverse complement.
AAATTATATATATAATAAATATATTGATAAATATTTACATATATTTATATATTTATTTATATTTATAAATTTATAAATAAATTTTTATTTATTTATAATTATAAAATTATAATAAATATATTAATTATATTTATAATTATATGTGTAAATAAATATAGATGTATTTAAATAATTATTATATTATAACAAATATAATTATTATATTTATTTATAAAATTAAAATTTTAATAAATATATTTATTATAATTTTATAATTATTTAAATAATTATTTTTTTATTTATATTTATAATTATAATTAAATATATATTTAAATTAATAATATTAAAATTATCATTAATATATTTACTATATTTATAAATATATATAATCAATATATTAATTATATTTATTAATTATATTTATTTATAAAATTATAAATCTAATAAATACAATTATTATAATTTTATACCTATTTAAATAAACATATTAATTATGTATATTTAAAAATTATAAATATAATAAATATATATATTATAATTTTATAATTATTTAATTAAACATATAATTATTTATAATTATAAATATAAATATTTGAATATATTTATAAATATATTTATATAATTATATATATATATATATAATTTTAAATATAATAATTATATTTATTAAGTTTTTTTAATTATTTAAATATATATATTAATAATTATATGTAAAAATAAATATATTTATAAATACTTGTATATAATTATATATAGTTTTATATGTGTTTTTATTTATTAATATATAGTATATATTATATTAGGTGTTTGGGGGTACAATTACCTTAAACACGGACACAATAGACTCACAATCTTGAAATGTAGGTCATAGACCCCTCCCTACCCCCAACAGATAACCCAACCAACAAGCCATTTTATTACAAAATATTTTTTGGCCTCAAAACCGCGTGGGCATAAATCCCATTACAGTTTCGGCCCATGGCCAATTATGTGAATAGTAACCTAGCTACTACAGTACCCACTACAGTACCAACACTGCTACAGTACTTTCTATAATACCTGATGCTGTTATAGTTCCATTATAATACCCTCCACTTCTACAGTGTCAGCCACCACTATAGTTTCCTCAGTGAATAGTTCCATCACTGCTTTAGTACGCTACAATACTACTACAGTACCTGTTCCCAATGGGAAAAGTGTCTCTAGTAAACAGTTCCACCACTTTATAATAAATGTATTAATTATAATTTTATAATTTTTTTATCTATTGTAATTTTATAAGTATTTATTGGGGCATAATATGTTGATGGGTATAATAAGAATGAATCAAATACTTAGTAAAGTATAGATAAAAAATGTATAAATTAACATCATGATGAATACATAACATACTCATGTATCACCATAATATATGTAATCTTCACATTTAGCTACCATTAATCAAGTCCATAAATAATCTTATGATCCTATAGCGTTAATTATACTCATGCATCAATATATGAACATAAAAAACAACAACCATGTCCATGAATATCATCATTATCTCATGAGAGATATATATATATATACACCAAATTCTTTAAAGAAATACATTTGTTTATTTCTACTTATTATTATAAACAAATATATTTTAAATGTATTTATATATAATTATAGATATATAATTATAGACAAATAATTATAGACATATAACAATAAATATAATAAATTTATTTATTATTTAAAAAGTTTATTATAATTTGATAATTATTTGAATATATATTTATTAAATTATAATCTTATAAATACTTTTTTTAAACATTATATATATATATATATATTAATTATTAATATATATATATATATATCATATTTATATTAATTATAAACATGTGTTTTTAAAATAATGTATACAAATAAACATTATTTTTAAATATAAATATAATAATTATATATATATTAATAATATTTTTTAAAAAACAATAATCAGGGCTAATAATAGCACTGATAAATCACTCCTTTATTAGCACTAAAAAAACACTGATAATGGATACACCTTTATCATCTCGTGTCGATAGGGCTGAGAAAGGTGAGGATTTTATCAATGCTTTTTGCATAGTGCTGATAAAAGCCAGTGCTTTCCTTTACCGGATCTATGGTAGTTATCGTTCCTCTATGTTTTAGAGTGGAACCCTCCTTTGAAAATAGTGCATGTGTCCTCTAGCATCAGAGAGTGGAACCCTCATGTTGGCATGGGGCATAGATCCCCTAACTACCTATCAGGTGGAGCCCTCCTGCTGGGACAGTGCATGGGTCTTCCATATTTCATAATGAAATATTCTATCTGGGTTGGGCATGGGTCCTCAATATACTATTAGAGTGGAACCCACCTATTGTAATAGGGTATGGATCCTCTATCTATTTAATGATCGGAACCCTCCTATTATACAAGGAAATGTGTTCTCTACCTAGAGATTGTAGACCCTCGACCGCGAAGCATAATGATTAGGTGTGGTTTGATTTGGATTTTTCTATTGGGAAGACACATGAGATGATAGGCATCCTTTTTGGACTTTTGGAACTATTGGTGACTCTTTTCTTGGGTTGGGATGTGATATAGAGATCCCATTTCTATCTTATTTGGGATTTATGTTTCTGAGAATATATATATATATATGTATCCATACCTTTTCATTGGGTTACTCTCCTACCATAAGATGTGAAGATGCATGGGGTATGCAATGTGCATTTCATGTTTAGCTTCTCGTGGTTGGATGCGGTTACTCTCCAGCAAATGGATGAAAATACTTGACTTGTAGTCCATCTACACATCGTATTGAGATCCTTCTACTTGAATAGGGTTACTCTTTCTCTTTCTTTGGGTACAGTTGTATCATGTATACTATCTAATTTATATTCCTATAATATCTCTTACTTATCCCCCTTTTAGATTTCATTTTATCCCACTTGGTATGTATATACTCACCCCTAGATTGGATTTTCTCACACATGTCATGTCTTATGAAGACTATGGACATTTCTGTGGTGACATCAGAGGAGTTTATGGATACTAGGTGTTGTGGACCGCGTATGGTGGTCGTAGCATGGAGATCAGGTGCAAGGATATCTGAGTATTTTACCTTCTAGTTTTTTCATGTTGGGACACCTTTCAGGTTGGTTTTATAATTTTCCCCTTTTATTTCCAGTTTTCACTACCGTACTCTTGTACAACCTATAGGTTTTTCATTCTTGGATTATATTCTAGATGTTTGATGTTTTTATTATTATTCCACTACAAATCATCATTGAGATAGTTTGGTGTGTACGTATAGGTACATGGGGAAAGGACTCCCATTTATATTATTACTTTTAGTACTTATCACCACCCTTGGCCTATGGAGGAGGGTTGGGGTTTTTTTGGAATGAGCTCCAGTTTGGGTTGGTTCATGGCAATACATATTCATCTTTTTCAAGCATGGTTGGATATGCCACTCCTCTAATATTAGTAGTTTGATCCCTCAACTTTGCATTCTTTTTTTCTGTATCTTTACATTGAATATCAACTTGTATAATAGTATTTAACTCTTCTAAATCTTCAATATTAAAAACATCCTCAAATTCTGGTATTTTTTTAATACAATGAGAACTTACCCAAAAATAATAGTATCCTTTATTCAATAAAAATGATTTTAACAAATTCTAAATGAATATTTTTTATAATAGTCATTTAAAAAAAGAAACTCATAAGGAACATTGTTTCACCATATCAAATCAGTAGTAATAACCCCCATATTATAAATCCCAACAACCAAATAATATTTCTCAAAATATTTAAGCATGATGATATAATTCTTGGATGAAATCACACCCATGCATTTTCTCTATCTTGTAGCTAGTTTCCATTATAAATAAATGATACCATTCTCGATCTCCTAAGAATTGATAGTGGAGTCACACTCAATCAAAAAAATGAGATATCCTTGTTGCATTTCAATATCCACCGCATTGATAACACTGTGAATTTTAGAATCATAGGGTGTAGTGATACCACAAGGTCCATAAAAGAAACCCACTGCAGCACCATAGTAATTTCTAAAAATTGTACCATAACCAGATGGACATGAATTTCTTCATGATGTACCTTCTGCGTTGAATTTAATCCATCTCAAAAAATGATGTATCCAAATGAATTAAATGGTCCCATAAGGCGGGTGATAGTTACCTTTAATTCCAAAATGATTAAGTATAGAAAAATCATGAATTGAGTTATCAAAATATCCATTTTCCTTCATTTTAATATTTAACATCAATGATAACATGATCCAATGTTGAATATACAATGAAGATAGAACCCCCAAGAATCACATTATTCTAACTATTCTAAATAATATGAATAACCTTCAAAATGGGCATAAGAAAGTGGTTTCACATCTGTTGTGAAAGAGACATAGAAATATAAACAATTATATGATCTCTAATTCTACCAAAAACGCATTATCTTTGACATCATAATTTTTTATCACCAGTTGAATGTTGGAAATTACTTGTTAACTACCAACTATCAGACAGAGTTATATACTTCAAAATTTAATCAGTTCTCATTTGGTTTCTAATAATGACCTTCCCAAAATGAAAGGACTTCTCACTTCCTCTATTTACTGTATTAATAAATACCTGGGAAAGTAGAGTTTTTACAATTTATTGATGATATCTTCAACTACCTATTTGGGGTATTGTATAGTTTAATCTTCTAGCAAGAGTGAAACTTTGGGGCTTTTCATCTTATCTAAACCCAAGCTATTTAATGTGTTTCATGAATTGGTGTTTATGATAGAACCTAAATAACTTAATTATAGACCAATTTTATTACAAAAAATATTAATTAGAATTTAAAATTTTCCTAGGTCCACTTATTTTTTATATATTTCCTTTGATACAATAGTCAAGCCCTCATGTGTGAGTTCTATGTTTCCAATTTTGGCCAACTTACATTTTTATGTCACTATCTCTTATATAAATTAATTTTATTTTAGACTATTAGTGACAACATTGGAAAATATATATTAATATGCAATATTTTAAAATTTTCAATGAATTTACCTTTTTTGAATCAATTTTACTGTCAGGTAGCCATTATGTGGATGTTTGCCTCATCTTGTACTGTAGTGGTTCCTCCATTTCATCTTCATCAACTATTATTCAACATTTTATAGATCCTATTGTTTTTATTCTTATACCTTACTTGGTTTAGGATCATCTAGTGTTATTATAACTTCTAAGAGTGATGGATTTCAAATATTTGTGGGGATTCACTTTATCTTGTCCTATTAACACTCCTATCATTCCCTCTTGTGTTTCTCAATGATTTTCCCTACTTGATAATCTAAATTTAGTAATACAGTCTTTTAGTTCATTAATTATTCCTTTATATCTTTGATTTGACCCCCTAGGTCTTTCTATTGAGAAGTGATTTTTTTATGGAATCCTCAATAGTTTTCATGGATGAAGCCATCATCTCTTATAGTTTGTGGGCTCAGCTTTACAATGATGGTCCTTCCTGCACTTTTTTGTTTGAATCCCTTTTTCATTTGTTGGTACCCATAAGCATGTGGTTGTTTTATCCCTCACTTTTGAAATTGATATTTTCTATTATAATCAACATATTTATCATATTCAATGTCTATACCATGGGGGTATTAAAAATCCATCATTTCATCCAGCTTTCTTATCATGGTTTCTATTTGGGAAACCATCCAGATATTGTTGTTGACCATGTGGACACCTCTTATATGTGTTAATTCATATTTTCATTGGAATCTATTTCTATTTATCCCATAAATAATTCAATAGATTAACTTCAATAATATTTTCATTAGTGAACCACCAACTTCATCATATAAATTAGCATGATTACCTACACATGACCCTTATAAAAGTTTTGGATTAGTATCCATGTTTAATGTGATGATGTGGTCATTTTCTAATTAAGAATTTAATGTGACCCCATGTAATTTATAAAGATTAATAATCATATTTATTTAAATTAATAATGTTTTCCAAAATATCCATAGGCAAAGAGAGATGAAATAATTGGATAACAAAGTGCATTTCCAACTCATATAATATACATATTGAATGTGATAATAGGCTTCCTATCCAATAGTGAACTCTCTATCATAAATAAAATTCAAATAATATATGTATTTAAATGTTTCATAACATTTCTGAAAATTATAAAGTGTTTCAAATCTTGAGGAAAGTACCCAAATATATTTTCAGATCCTCATGGGGAAGTCCAAATAAATGTATTGTGTTGGATATCATCTTACTAATCATTGGCATGATATAAAAGTTCATAGTTGCTACTAGAAGTATAAATATTCTTTATTGCATGCTAATCTTTCATGGTCTATCATAGTCTTATAGTTTTCATAATACAAGATCTATTTGTTGCACAACACTAATTACTTGATTTAGATCTACACCATCCATGGTCACAACTCTGTTTTTCATAGGATTTGTTCGGATTCAGTATTTAACTCAAGAACCTATATGTATTTATATCTAGGTGTAATGGTTGTTCATAAAAAACTAAACACTTAAAACCCACATAACTAACACACCTTGTGTAAATAAATAAATTCAAATGAAGAAAAAAAATTAAAACCTAAAAATTAATTTTCAACTATCCCCCGCAAAAGAGTGACATAAAATTTTCCACTGATAAGAAATCATTAGTTTTCTATAGGGGTAACTAAATTTAATTTTTTATATTAAACCGAAAAATAAATTTACTAACTAATTAATTTTAGAAAGTGTTAATTTGGACATAAACCCACATAGATGGTGAAAATAATTTTTAGGAATTAAAAAAATTGAATTATTTTTGAAGAATGTAGTAAATTAAATAAAATAAGATATGGTTTTGGTTATATTTTGTAAAATAAGATAAAATATAGATATGCATGATGGGGTTTTGGATTTCAGTTGAAAATCACGTCATGGATTTCTTGATTTTTTATTTTAGGTGAAAATAGGTTTATAAATTAATTTAATTATTCAATATTGTTCTCATATTCCAGACAATGGAGACCCAATGGTCATGGTAGCCACTCAATAAAAAATACCTTATTTCTCATGATTTGGTAGTTTTGGTTTTTAATGAAGTAAGTTTATCTTGATACCAGTTTTTAAACCAAATTAATCTTTATGCGATAATGGTCATGCCCATTTTTGGGTAATCAATTAAACAATTAAAATTTACTTTTCATATTCATACATTAATGTACATGATTTTAGGAAAATAATGATATTTGAATTAAAATCAAATATTTCAGAAACCTAAACACAATAATGATATAGAAATTGAAATCCCAACACATTCCCTTAATACTAGAACACCCAATACATTGCAAGAGTTACACTATTATTCTTGTAATGAGGTTCAAAGAGAAAAGGATAGAGAAAAAAACAAATCATAAATAAAAGTATATAAGATGAATTGGTTTAGGACATTGTAGTGCAACACCTCTCTCCATGCTTTGGGCTCTAGACCGATTATTGTAGCAACAACACGATCCTCTATTTATAGATCTCCAAAGTGATCAGGTTTGATTTAATTCTTCTATAAAAACAATCATAAATTTTGTTGGGTAATTATTGGTGATAAATGGTGTCCATGGTTCAAAAATAATAAACCTCCATTGAATTCACCATCTAACTATAATTATTTGGGAAATTATGCACACTTTCACAACATGAATTTCCAGTCTCACCTTAAAACTTGTGGTCATATCCCAAAATTTGTTTTTCATGTGGTTCATTAATATGTTGAATTTACTCAATTTTTATATCATAAATAGGACATTCAAGATTTTAATTCTGTATTTAAAATAGAAAAATATTTGTTTTATCCTTTTATTCAGTTTTGAGCTCTCAAAGCATCCATGTAACCTCTTACATCATATAAATCCTTATTTTTTTGGAAATCATGATCAACCTTGATTCTCTTATTTATTATCAAGAAAATATTTCATCCTATCATATGTAAATTAATTAATTAATATTAATCTAGATTATCAATTAAATTATAATGATAAATGTATTTTAGTACCAAAAATTGTATTCATGAAATGTAAGTATCAATATTCATCTAAAATGAAGTAATATTTATGTATATATTTTTTTGGGTACCCTAAATTGTGAATAGTGCTAAGAATAGTTAATTTTAGATATTATTATTAGATAAATTCATTGAAAACATGGGGGAATATTTATGTGAATAGGATAACAACATGATGTTTTGGTAAAGAAGAGAATATGTTGTTTTCTAATAAATTACATCCCTTAATGAATACTGGTGATTATATGTGGTAGTGTAACATATATACCTTAGGGTAAAAATTATTAAAGTGGTGGAGTGGGTATTAAATCAATTATAATTGGTTCATGATTAGTGGTACTAATACTACAAACCTAGATAGACACTCATGGGGGTTATTTTTTGGTTAATATTCATTTTATTGTTGAACCATAATAAATAATTTGAAAAGATAATAGCTATGAATGGACTTGGTTAAATCATAAGGTTTTATAGATTGAAATAAGGTGTTATGATTTCAAAATTATATAAATTTTTTCTTAGGATTATATAATTTCTAACTATTATTATTATTTCTCACACTATGCTTTTTGGTTTTAATCTATGGTTGGAACCATGAGGAATCATGTTGATTAGGAATGTGGTGGATGGTGTAGTGATTTCCCATATGAAAAACCAAATGAAATGGGAGATGTAAATTGAAATATTATGACTATTTTTTAATATATATATATAAATATACGATTAAAAATATAAACACATGTGAGTTTTCGAATGAACCAAATAAGAGAAAATTGGAGTTTCATGAAGATCCTGGATAAAATAAGATTCAGCTTCTTAGATGTCGTGAATGTTGGAAGAAGAACCTATGGAAATGACTTAAAGGGATGATAAGGTGTTTTATGTGTGGAACATAAGGGATTAAAAAAAATAATTATTAATGAAAAAAGAAGGGTTAAAAAGATGTAAATAAATTACATAGTATTTGTAGATCAATAACTTGTGTGTTGGGTGCTAGACCGTTATTGGAGTCAATAAAAAAATCCAAGAGATAACTCCCAGACAAAGGAATGAATTGTCAAAGAAATAAAATTAATACCTTCCTATATTACTTTATTTCATCCTTTAAATTATTTTCTTACAAAAATACCATCTTAATAAGGCTTAAGGTGTAATCCAAAGGAGATCTCTCAAAAAAGATTCAATAATCTTACCCGACTCAATCAAAGTTTATTTCTTCTTGTAATTACTATAATTATATTATATCCTTCAAAAAAAATTAATAAAGTATAATAAATATAATGATATGTTTTTATGATTAAGGAAGAACTTTTCTACACATATTTTCTATCAAAATGGAAATGAAAGCATTGCTCATCTGTATGTGTGGACTACCATATCTACGTAATGATATGATTTATTTTGAATAACTACTTCCCATTGATGGTTATAATGATGTATTTACTGAATTTATATGATATTTATGAAATTAATATGTATTTATATATGTGAATTATTATTTTCCCTTTTTTCATACCATTCATGAAAAAGTGTGAACATCACTCTTTCATACGTATGGACTACCGTCTCCACGAAGTGATGTAATTAATTTTTCTTCCCCACTTTATATGAATGGTAATAAATATGACTATAATAAATATATATTATATTTATATCATGACTAATATACTAGAGATGATGGAACCATGATCAATGTGTATGGACTATAACATACAAAATGAGACGTTCATGGAGAAAGAAATTGTTAACACTCAGAAATGAAGATTTTAAAAAAGAATTATTGATAAATAGTGTTAAAATGTTATAAGTGGAAAATATATGATATTATAAGTATTTAAAAGGATCTATTATAGAAATATAATAAATCTAAATTTATTATTAATGATTATTACAAATCTTAAGAATCATGTCGGACATAAGGTAATCATTCTTCATCTCCATATTGCTTTATTGAGATGTGTTTAATGTTATGCACTAATTAGTGTTTTTGATGACTATATAATGTAACTTTAGAATTTTATATAATTTATCCTTTTTATTTAATGTTCATTAAAGTAAAAATTCATGTTTTATTTCCCAATAGATATTTATTTGAAAGTCACCAAAGTGGTAATAGTTTATCATCTCAAATTGTCATCTTTGGGACATATGCTATGTTAAAACCCAGTATTATTTTATGTGGTGTATCTACTAACCAATTGATATTTTTTATCATTCATATTCTCATGTTAATAGAATTAAAATTTTCGTTTGATTTCATTTATTTCATGGGACTTACAACTCAAAAGTTAACAGAGCTATAAGGTGTTTATGTTATAATCTCAATTTGTACTGGGATTGTTTTGCATAAATATTATTATGAAGAAATTATATAATCCATCTCTCAAAAGTACAATTAATTTTCCTCTAATAAATTTATTTATGTAAATAAAAAACTTTCCTTTAATTTTCCAACCTAAATACTCAATGGTATGAAAAAATGTTTTTAAAGAAAACAATTTTTGTTTTCTATTCAGTCTGGAAAATTTTCTTCCTTGTCTATATTTAATTTCAAATATTCATAGGAATGTTTTTAATATTATATAAATATCTATTAAAATCATTTTACCCATGTTTTTGTTTCTATATAATGGTTTAAAAGTAATCATCTTTTCATTTTCCAAATAAGTTAATTTTTTACCAATGTTCTGAATGATATATTTGTTTTAATATACACTACATGAATGAATTTTTCACCATCATGACTATGATTTAAATTGATGATTCATTTAAAATAATTCATGTTTATTTATAAATAATTTTCTTTCTTAATATTTTTTAATTTTTTAGATTTTATATAATTGATTTCAAAATGAGAATGGTACTTCCTCAAGAAATGCTCCATTGATATTTTAAATGTATTTTCATCTACCAAAACATCCATTGGTGTTAGTTATGATTCTATGTGGATATAATCCCCCGATTTTATATTTATTCAATGTCTAGATGGTTTATGATTATGGTGAATATTTATTTATGAGACCTTTTTATTTTTAAAGGGTTTACCTATGATGAAATGATAAATGGTTTCATATTATTGTGCCATACATATGAATATATCTTGGTTATGTGATGGGTGGGACCATTATGGACCTTTAATAACTTGTTTAGGGATTAATGGTTTAGAGATAAAAGGGTATATTAGAGTTTATTGTAAGCCCAAAATAGGGTATAAGGGAGATTTTTACAAGCCTTAAAGAAAGTACACTTGAGATTATCCCAAGCGCGAATCATATATACGGGTGGTTATCCCAAGCCTATGATGAGATGAATATCTTGGTGGGTTGCCTTGACATATGTTTTATATAATTAGGATTATACCAAAAAAATTATGAGACTATTTATGACATGTTTTCATGCTTATTATATGACCACATGGATCATGATCATTGATTTTTTATATGATTAATGTCTTATTAATTAACAATGCCTTATGTCATGATTGTGATCTAAGAATTATTGGGTATGATTTTCAAACCTTAATACCATGTTCTTATACAATTATGTTCATGTTGTTATTAAATATAATAATTGATTAATATATTCCATTTTTACTATTATTGATCATATAATGTCACCCTCCCTTATGTTTCCTTTCCCTGTGTTACAAAGAAAAGTTTGAATTGGGGAAAAATTAAGAAGTTTACTATGTGAGAATAACATTGTAGGAGATGATGAATATTATTCATGAAATAATATGATTTTGTATTTATTATTCAATCACCCTAATATTTTCCAGTTCTTGGGATAGGATCATAATGAAATGTGTTGAATATTCATCTAAAATGAAGTAATATTTATTTATGTGTCTTTTTTGTTTCCTTAAACATGTTAGATATGAAAAATTACATAAAAATATTACAAAAATAAAATGATCATTATACTAAATACTATAATATTCAAAACTAACATCTCACCAACTCATATTATCATCACTTACTTGAGATATTTGAGTTACAATTATTATATATCCAAGTATGTCTCTGCATTAATAAAAAATAATCACATTACTCAATAAAAAAGATTCTTTGAAATCCTTTAAATATTTAATAATTTCCTAAGGAATTTATCTTTTATTAATATCCACACTTCATGTTTTTTCCTCTGAAATTGAATGTTATGAACTCTTAACTAAAAATATATAGATCGAGACTCTCACTAAATATTCTCTAACCTTTAATTCATGTCATTGTTTTTAAATTTTCAAGAACAAAACTTCATTACCATATAACCTGGAGAAAAACCAATAAAATGAACACTAAAAGATGAGGAAGTTATTTAGCGCTAATATTCATCATCTTTTCTTCTGATTTAACAAATAGATTCAACACACTGATTTTACCCTAGCATTGTTTATTTTAATCCTCTTCTTTCCTTTTTATCCTCATTCTACAACACCTATATAGTTATAACTATTCCAAATTGTCTTATTAGAAATAATTATTCTTCCTTGGGTGGTTTAGTTCTCTCATTTCTTACATTACCTTTTTATAGGTTCTTCTTTCCCTCTCTTTCAACTTACAACTTTATTCTAGAGATTTCTACTCATCTCATTCTACCAATTCTGTGAAATGTTTTATTATTTTGAGTGACTAACTTTTATAACAATAACAATGAACTTTTTATGGGGTATTATAATATTTTAATAAATGGATATATTATACTAAATGCATCAAAGACAAAACCAAACCCCTAATTATCCTCATATCATCTTTATTAGCTGCTTTGTTTTTCTCAACTCAAAAGAGTAATAATAAATACCTTTTTTTATTTTATCTTATATATTTGAAAGATAATTCTTCTTAAGTTGTACCCATAACTAGATTAATATTCCTCAAAATATTCAGATAATATATCTATTTAAATATTCATTTTTAGCTATATGAAATACAACATCATCATCTTTTGTTGGGAAACATTTTATCTTAGAAGAACTCTCATTTTTTGAATAGTTTCAAATGTAAGCACAACATTTATCACCATTGTATTTGCCCTTATCCAACTTTATTTTTCATAAATAATTATTTATTTATGATATTTTATCCACTGACGTATAGCTCGAGCATCAAATGATGTTAAATCATCATTTTCTTGAAAATATATAAAAATAGTTCTACTCATTTAATCTCTTTGAAATTCAATTTTACTTAGATCTTATTCTCCAAGATTTAAGCTCGTATTCTTTTTCTTGCTTCAATAATGTAGTAATGTTTTCTATGTTAATAATACGAAATAACTACAAAAGCATAATCCTATCTTAATTTCATCTTCAGATTCATAAATCTTGAAATTATGTTCGTTTGCTAATGAATTTTTAAAAAAAAATTCATATATGTCTAACGTCATACCCAACTGAAAATTCTTATGCGAGACAACATCAAAATTATGACATGGATAATAAAAAATATAATATAAAAAAATTCTTAAAAAATATATATTTTGGTTTCTCACAGTCATATATGCGCATCTAAAATCTAACAACCCATGAAATGTCTTATGGACTATAAAAATATCATGCAAGACATCAAAACGTATTATGCATAGAACAAAGTTGAACAAATTTTAGGGTGAAACTATTACATGGTCAAAAATTCATATGCCAAATAATGAAAATTTATACATAAATTATAGAAAAGTATTATCCCCCACTCAAAATTTAAACGTTTCAGACATAGTTATGTGCTCGTTAGGTAAAGCCTTATACACCTAGATATTTCCATTCATTCAGATCTAACTTAACAATTCAATATTTATTTAATTAATCTCAAAACAACTTTTAATCTTCTTGGAACTTCGAAAATCACTTCCCATTTCATTAAAAAATAATTCAAGAAAAATATTCATTGGTTTAATAATTCTTCTAGTTCAATACTCTTTGGATGGATACTCTACATATTTTGGATAGATTTTATTTTTATAAGGACATATCTTCAATCTCATAATCTACTAGCTACACCTTATACTTCTTCAGAGTATTTTAGATAACCCTCACCACTTTAGTACATGTATTTTTCTTGAATATGATAATCTAATGTAATGGGTTGGTCACAAAGTAACCAATTCCTACATGTTTATTTTCTAGCTTTAAACAACTACTTCATTACATGTTCAATAGATTTAATGGATTAGTCACTAAGAATATAACACCTCTAAGTTTCTCTTACATTATAAAATCAATAATCTATTTCATGTTCAATTTAATACACTTAATTATTCTTTAGAACACATTTATATTCAATTATATTTACAAATATTTGATAAAAAAATAACTTCAGCTGTATACATCCAAAAATAACTTTGATATCCCATTTGATTTTTTTTCAATACGAAATTTTCTTGAAAATTCAATATATCATTCCTCCACTTAATTGACATTAAATGAAAATTAGGGGAAACATTCAAACACATATTTCCAATATAAAAATTCTCTTATCAAATTTATCTCAATGAATCATATACTCACATTTATTGGTACTTTAACTTCCATGTTCATCATGAATTATATGATAGATGGATGGAATCCCATATTCTTTGGAAAGTTCTATAAATTTACTAATTGAAAGTATACCTTGGATAAACCATTGTAGAAAATATGTGTTGACAATTTAGAAAAACATTTATCCAATAATATATCCACAATGTGATAACTACATTGGAAGAAAGTTTTTAAGTGATTTTAAACAGATTTACATTTGATTTTCAAGAATCCAAACTCTTGTGAAGACACATATTAAAACATTTCATGTAAATGTTTGTTTTTCTCTTGAATTGTTTAGATAATCACTCCCCCTTGTTAACCATACCCACAATGAATTAAAATAATAATGGAAAATTTAAAATTGTACCTCATCTTTTTTTCAATAGGATATCCAAAATTCCATTTTCAAATAGAATTAATAAATCTTTTTCACCTTCACACTTTTGAGATATTATCCCTAATCGATTCTCTTTATTCTTATTCATCTTCAATTCTTGGCACTAAAACACAACTAAAATAATATAAGAATATGGTGTACATCTATAATAACCCAAATGTTAGATTCATGGATGAGAATTATCTATAAAAATAGATACTCATATCTCTAATGTTATAGTTTCTAAACTCATTCACACTTCCATCCTTCTTGATTTTAAAGGTCTGTTCAGCATTAAGAAGCATGATTTTTTATAATATTTTCATATTTATCAATAACTATAATTGGATTCTGGACATTATTAAATATATAAACTTGATTAATTTCATCTTACTCAATCTTACTATCCTCATCCAACTGGTCAAAAGATGTGGCCAATCATTCTTTAGTCAAATGCTCATCCTTCCTTATGTGTGTGGAGTCTCTCTTTGTTGCATCAATCTTAGAGCCTTAAACAACATTTTATTTTATTTTTTTCTCATTTTTCATGGAAATAAATTAATAAATCTGAAAACCACATATTATAAAAAGTTTTTCAATCCCTACATTATTTATAACCATTTAGATACCCTTTTTGGGAGGATTCTTAAATCCTTCAAAAGGGATGTCCTTCAGCATTACAATTCAGTTATCTATTTCATGGATTGATTATTGTTTTATTTATTCCATTTGGATCCATTTTACTTCAACATTCATGTCCATATTTTAATGGATCTTGATGTGGAATATCCTTTCACAGTAGAGTCATTTAATATTTATTATTTTTATACCATGTCCATCTTTCTTCAATGCCTTATTGGGAGTATCGTTCTCAATAACTTTGTTCATTGATTTATCTCCCAAGGAAAAAATTCTTTTCACCTATATCTTTCCATATTGTTATGTAATTTTCATATAATCAGTACATGTGTTATAATGATATATTAGATACTATAAATCCTTATATAAATTGATAGATTAATTTTTAAACTCCTAGAATATTTTTAATTATTTAAATTTATTCTTCGAGAATAGATTCCTTCCATTCTGAGAAATCTTCTTTAAACGAGTGGGTCTTCTCTTTCTTCAATACCTATTATACCCTATGTAAAGGTTTCTAACACTTTTACACTATAAAATATGATTATAATAATAAATATCTATATTCTCAAACCACCAATATTACTTATATATAAGAATTAATATTTTTTTTTTAAGAATATATCTGTCTAGATTTCTATATTTCATGTCTTGCAATTGTTTTGGATGGAGACCCAAATTATGGGGCCCATTTGTTGGTTTATTTTCTCAGATATTACAATATTCACCTTATATTATGTTGTTAACATCATAACATATTTCCCTTCCATATTTGTGTAATTAAAGACATTAAATCTATACATTTTTTAGTAATATATTTAGTACACACTTATTTTTAGGATTGTAGGATACCTTCTTCCATGAGTATAAGGTTGATACATCTCTAGTGGATCATAAGATCTATTTAACACTTACATGAGACATAATTTATTTAAAACTATTGTTGAGATTTATCAGTTTTAATACTTCTCTTCTAACCTAATTGTAAAGACCCATACTGTGTAGCTTCGTTATTTTACAATTTTACTTCTACAAATTGACACTTTAAGATGTGAGTGTACTTATCAACATAAAAATATTTTCTTATCTATTTTTTAAGTACTAATATTGATCCTCGTGTATTTATCTTGTCCCAAAACAATACTTTTATGCTCTTTCACCCTTTTTTATTTATCTTCAACCTGGGTAGACTTGATCTTAATAGAGAATTTATGGAATTTCTATAACACATGGATCACTACATTAATAATATTCTGAAATAAATTTTTTTCACAAACCACTCTCTTTTACACCTTTTCAATAAAATAAATTCTTTTTTTATAGTGTGAAATGG
This sequence comes from Viscum album, assembly GCA_963277665.1. Taxonomy (NCBI): domain Eukaryota; kingdom Viridiplantae; phylum Streptophyta; class Magnoliopsida; order Santalales; family Viscaceae; genus Viscum; species Viscum album. The sequence goes on along the minus strand of OY728143.1, from coordinate 2,118,682,158 downwards.
ATTCTTCCTTTTCACTAACAAGTTTTATGAGAGTGTTAAACTTTATTAGGTTCTTTTCCAATGTGTCTTCCATAGAGTTATCTTCTAACTCTAGTCGTGACTTCTCAATATTTATTCCCTTAATGAATGTAAATATAAATTTAACAACTTAAATTATGGAATTATACACAAAATACTTAACCATGATATAGTTTTCTTTAGAGGATTCCATGAAACCATTATCATAACTATAATTTGAATAACTAAAGGACTTCTGATAAATAGATTCAAAAAGACACACATCACCTTAAACATGTATATCTAGTGGTCGACCCCCCTTTTCATTGATACATTGATTTTATTTTTTCTATATTTCTTATTATTTTTAGAGTATTTGAAGATACTTATAGGAATCCAAACGAAACGGCCTCTAAGCGGTGTCTCCCCCTACCTCCTCCATGTTAGGGTTTCCCCTTAGTTCTCTTATCCTTCCCTCCTCTAGATCGTCGATTGTCTTGGTGTCGTCACTCAGATCTCGGTATGGAGTTAGAGTGGTCTGCTGATGTTTCAGGTTCGTGGTCTTTGGCGTGGTTCAGATATCGGCACGGCAGGTTCTGGTGGTCTGGATCTCAGAGTCAGCTTCCAGCGGGTTTCGATTTGGCGTTAGCACAATGATGCTTTCCAGCTTCGGGGTCTCGGCTTGGCTTCAGTGCGCATCAGCAGGCGATGTCTTCTGGAATCTGGATATGGTATTGACTTCCTTCGGCTTTGGGTGTGACCTCGTGTGGCTCGACTGCTGCCCCGACGCATTTTTGGAGGAGGGGAGGTTTGTTTGCACTTTGGTTGTTTTTAATTCTAGTGAACTGTTGGTGTTCTTACTGTGGTGTCGACGTCAGAGGGTCCCTCTTCTTTTCGTTTGTTCCTTCTTCCTCCTATAGTTCTACCGAATTGGAAGACAGTGTGGGTTCTTCTGTGGCTTGGTCTTGTTCAACTCCATCCCAGAGTGGCGTTGTCTGTTCATACCGGCTCAGTTCTCCTCAACAGAGGTGCTTCATGGATGTGGTGTTGGATCTTCCAGTCTTGGGTGATAAATATTTGGCTTCATACTCCGTGGGTTTTCCTCCTGTTTGGGTTGGTGAGGATGTGTTTGAAGGGTGATGTGGTCGAGATGAGGCCCTTCTTCTTTCGATTCCAAAGGTGATTGTTGAGGGAGAGTTCTACTTTTCTCTACCCATTAGTTTGCTTTTTGGATATAATAGCGATTTTTCTTGCTGGTGAAATTTTATGTGTGTGGTGGAACTGTTTTGTTTGATCTTGGAGGTGGGAATTCAGTGTAATTGGACTCGATCACTTGGAAGTGGACTGGAGGAGGTTTCAGAAGTAGTTTTTCATCATTGCAGTGATTTTAGGATTTTGGTTGTTTGAGAGGGTATGTCGTCAGACATCGGATAGGGCTTGTGCTTTGACATAGGATACTTGCTTTCCAACATGCATTGCAACTTTGGAGTGCTTAAACATCTTTTATGCTGGACAGGGGCTACTCTGGGTTTCAGTTTGGTTCTCACTTTTTTTCCCTTCATGTGAAATTGTCTTTTGTCCATGATGTCCTTTGGGTTCTCCCCCTTCTTCCCTTAGAAGGGGGTTTTATCATTAATAGAAATATTTAAAGGCCTTTGGGCCATTGTATGTATTAAGATACTTATAAATTAGGCTTAATAATGAAGTAAACTTGATTGTCCATCAGAATAACTTCCAACTCAAATACACCGTTCATGAAATCTTATAAAAAAATGAAAAAATGTCTATTTTAAAATAGAGATAAATACATTTTCTCTAATTTTAGTTATGATAGAAAAATATATTCAATCATAGGGAACCTAGTATTGGATACCAATTTATATTGCCATGGGTTCTTGAAAACACACCAATGATTTGGGGAATCAGGTTTTATAAATTTATATAACAAAAAAATCAATTCTCCTTTTGATATGTAATCCCCCTTTGGTTTTTAAACTCTATTACCTATGATAATGTAAATGTAATTCTTGGGATAAAATCTAGAATGAACCTATATGAAATGAAAATACTTAAAGTAAAGTTTGAAATGGTTTTTCTTTAATGTTTGGATCCAATGTGGAAATCCAACCCCCTATCACGTTCAACTCCTACTGTGACATGTATTCTACATTAATAATCTTATTATCAAATATAGTTAGTTGTAAAATGATTATCTTGAAATATATATTATCATATTAATAAAGGAAAGTGATCACCATATTAAACTGTATAAATTATTTAACTAGTTTACCTGCGTTAATGGATCATTATATTTTATCCTAAAGTATTTAAATTGGAAACACATCAAATTTTCTATTAGAACTTTCTTATCCAATTTTAAGTAGATAAACAGTCTATCAAGGGATTTATTTTCGAACAAAACAAATCAATCAGCTTCTTTAATAAAATAGAGTCTTCATCGACCTTTAGTTATTACCCAACCTCTATTCATTTCCTACCTTTTAGGTTTCTCTTTTAAAATTTAATTTCGGTAACTATGAGATCAAAACTTCTAGTTCTCAACTATCAATTAATAATATCATACTTTAATTTCATTTTATCCTTCTAGATTAATCAAGAATACAACCCTAAATAATTTTATAAGGAATGTAAGATAGACACCGAAATCTTAGGTCAACCTTGAATCACTATTTTGTGACTATATTATTCTTCTTTTATTATTAAATTTGACCCACTGATTATGGTTAATCAATGAACATCTTCTTCACATTCCCTTTTTCTACATCTAATTCAAAACCAGATTTGTTGTAAATATTTAAAATAATCTTGTCAATCCACATATTCTTCATCAAAAGGTCTGGTTCACTTGGTTCCTCATTTTTCTTCTTTTAGAGTTTCTTATTTCTTTCTGAGATGACTCATAACATTATTTTAGAGAGTTCTACTCACACAACTCTCAATTTTCTCTAATTTTTAATTCTTTCAAGAGTCTCACTTTTAGTACAGAGGTTGCATACTTTCATTTAGTTTTCACATGTTTTGATAAATATAAATACATTTGTAAATATTTTTAATACAAATCCAAATCCCCATTCTATCCTCATATTCCTTTTTTAACTATATCCTTTTTACAAACTAAATAGAATATTACCAAAATACCATTATGTTTGTTTTATCTCACATATTAAAAAAACTATACTATATTATTCTTCAATAATAACCACTTTACCTTCTTCAAAATAAACTCACTATAAATCCAATTAAACATTCTTTTAAATATGTATGAGACACATAGAAACATCATACATGGAGAAACTCATTTCAGCTTCGTAGCACTTTTACTTTTATAATACCTTCTAATCTAAACATTACATTTATTACTGTAATCATAGCATTTATTCATCTTCATTATTCTTAAATCATAATATATTTTGGATATCCTATCCACTAATGTACATCACAATCATTGATTGATTGTATATTTTCATTTGAGTATAAACTATACAAAAAAAAAATAACTCATTTAATCTCTCATGATTTCCATTTTACATTAATATTATTATATAGGTTTTGTGATGATATTATTAGTCTTAGATCATGTAAATAGAAATATTTGTGATGTTTAGGACATGAAATAATAGTGAAATCATCATCTCATTTCAATTTATTCTTTATATCCTAAATATGAAAGGTTTTTTGTTTTATATTGAATTCTGAAAAATTATCCAAAGTCTAACATTGTATGAAATTCATAAGTCATCCATGGCACTATAGAAAAAAAATTGTGGATTAAATAAAAGTACTATGTAAGAACACACCTATAAATATTCATGCCTAGGATCTTAAATGTAATGAACATGTAAACTATGTCTTATGGTGAAGAAAAAGACTTGCGAGCTGGATAAATATCACAAACAACGTAAAACAGTATCACACATAGATCAAATCTATTGGAGTTATAGGGAGAAAGTATTGCACGGGCACAAATCCATAAAATATCTTAGGAAAATATGTATGTGAGACTTAGAAAGGAATAATTCACTTCTCAAAAGTCTTTTTTTTTTGAAAAAGTCATATACTATTTTGGTAAAGTCATATGATCTTGTACTTTTCCATTTTTCAACTCCTGCTAAATATTTCCATATTTCTTCACTTAACATCTAAACCACTTCCAATATTCTAGAGCCTTCTCAAATCACATAATCCTTTATCAAAACAACATCTCCATGATTATTCTTCATAGATTCCATTATTATTCAATTTCATCACTACATAGATAGATAAAATATATATTTAGGCTAGATTTTCTTTTTTTAAGAACATATCTTTAGTCTTTTCATTTGATAACTCAGCCTTACACTTCTTTGAAATATGGTATACAACACTGACCACTACGATACCATTATTTCCCATAATGACTGGTTTTGTAATCATTTGATTTTATTAGTTGGTCACAAAGTTAGAAGCTCCTCCTTTTTATTTTCTAGTATAAAACTAGAACTACTTTTCATGTTCAATGTATATAATGGGATACTCACTAAGCATCCAAGTCTTCTATGTTTATATTCCAGTATAAAAACACTAATCATTTTCATGTTCTATTTAATCCACCCAATTATTATTTATCACTTCTTAACTTTCCTTTATATTGGAAACCAATTAAAAAAATATAACTTCAACTTAACAAATTTAAATGGAACTTTGATACTAAAACTAATTGAAAAAGAAGAAAAATTATCCACATTAATATTGGGTTTTGGAAAAATCTATTTCATATCCACCCATATGTGCATTTATTTCCATTTATCATTATCTTTATTATATTTTTTTTTATAATTTCCCAAGAGGGTTCAAGTTACTAAATAAAAAATTCATACCGTAATTTATACATTCTACAAATAAACTAAAATAATTAAAAGGTTAATTAGATATGAAGATGATACTTGTATTCCTCTCTAATAACAACATTTTTATAGTTTAGAACGCTTCCATTTCACATTCTTATGCCAGTGGAGTCACTTTTTATTTATTTTTATTTGGATATTAAAAAGATTCAGTTCACTAAATTTCCTCTCATGTCACACATGTTTTTTGGATTTTAGAGTGTCTCGTGAGTTATAAAAACAATGGGAATGGCCTCTAGTTGACTCCAATGGACCCTATAGCGATCTTGATCTTTCTGGATAATTATGAATGGCCTAGGATGAGGATGAGTGTGAGTTGTTTTGGTCTCTTGGGTTGTGGGGACTGTGGTTTAAGGCTCATACAAGTGAGGGTAGGGATTATCACTTGGGAAAATTCATGTAATGTATTTTTGACATTAAAATGTAATTTTATGGAGTGGAATGATTTATTTTTTTGTTAAAAATATATTTAATTAGTGTTCTTAGTTATTATAAGGCATTTTCATTAGTGGGATGGATTTTATAATGCAGTTTGTGTGCCCCTTGGTGGTTTTAGTTATTTTATGACCTATTGGTAGGTTGATAAGTCTGATATAGTCAGTAGTCCTTTGATTCCTTGGGAATTTAAAGTACTTGGTTTTCCTTGTTTATTATTAGGTAGTGATAGTTTTTTGAAGTTTAAGGAGTGAAAACCCATTGGAATTTTTATGAGTGTGGTATATGAAACGTTTCAAAAGTTACTTGGTTTTTAGTAACACCTTGATGTAAGAGGGACTGATAATGAAAGTTATTTTTTGACCTTTATTCTAGGGTAAAAAATTAATGGGTTGTTACATATTATGGTATTCAAATGTAATTAGTGATTTAGAATCCCCTATATATTTCACTTGCACTATGAAAAAATCAATACCCACATACCAGAAGTGTAGCTCCTCATACACTCTATATAGTTGAAAATTAGGGAGGGTCAATGTATAAAGTGAGGAAGGTATTCCCACTTTAGTATAAATGTCCATAAACATAACAAAAGTAAAAAATTAAATGGTCTTCACATAACTAAATGTAGATTGAAGGAGTACATCATAACTAAAATTCATAATAACAGTGACATCAAACATATTATAATGAAGTGATTAGCAATAATTTTAGACAATAATAATGATATAAACAATATCTCCCATAGGTTGATTGTATGATAGAAAATGAAAAGCAGTAGGCACCAAGAAGTGGTCCTGAGTCTATAATTGGTGCCAGATCCAAAATATCACAAAGATACATAGTTCATCTATAAACTATAGGGCCCTTTACCTTACCTAGATCATGAACCATAAAGTCTTCTTGAATACTAGGTCTCTTGAGTAGGGTATGGGTACATATCTGTATCCCACCACCAATAGTGTCCCTAAATACATCCAATATAATCAGGTAGATGTATAGTGTGATATTATCATAAGTAAAGATAAAATATCATTGAACATAATAAAAAAAATATGATATAATCAATGGTGATACATAGATATACAGTAAGAAAAATACCTATAGTGACCGGTTTTAGGGTATCTTTAAACATTTCATATAATCATAAAGTAGGAATCACGCAAATAAGTATCTATCAAATGACATTACATCCCAACATAACGTAATGATCAACACATGGGAAATTCATTAAAATAAAAAATCTAAAGTATAGGGCATATAATGTATGTGATATCATCTTCATTAAAACCTTAGATCAACATCCTAATAACATAGTCATTACCATGGGTATAACACCCCTTTCATGGTATATACAATTAGATATAAAACTTGATCACATTATTAATAGAGGGAATAAATTCCCAAGACAAAGGAATAATCTTAAGAAGGAAGAGTGTCTTTGGTCCCTTACCACATCAAATATGAGTGTTCATCACATCCCACCATTATTATTCTTAAATGGGAATCATATCCCATTACATGGAAGTGTCTCTTAATGGGTATTTCATCCCACTTCCTTGTGTAGTAGTGGATATTTGGGCATAACATACCATCCCCATCATCATTGGGGTAACTTGGGAATTTGATCACAATGTCGGTGGAATAACATCGTAGATATGAACAAACAACAAAAAGGGCATTACATACATCTTTATTACCTATATTAAATAAGTCAAAAACATTTCCCAATAAAAATATTCACTAACACAAGGACATTTCTTCCCTATATTTTACCAAATCATGGTATAAAAACAACTCAATCACATAATACAAGCATTTTATTCAAAATTCATCATATCATCCAACTCACATCAAGAACAATCTAGGTGAATCCCAACTCACTAAAGAAAAGTTTACAACACTAATAAAGGCATCATATACATCAATATGTTTATGATGAGGGGAGTTCACTGTTATGAGGAGATATTATAGTTAAATTTATAGAATTTAGTCTATTTAATGATTCCCTAGGTCACACAGTGAATGTGGATTTTCAAAAACATAGAAAGGAATAAACATACTTCTATGCATAATACTATTAAATATATTGTAAAATGTTATTCAAGTGTTACATAGGGTTTTTTAATTTATTTTTGGAAGATGATTAAAAGTCATTTTATGACACAGTTGGTGGTGTTGTGATCTGGATAAAACAATGTACCTGTTTTATAGTGGATGGATTCACAGAGAGGATTGTGTTATGATAGAAATTCATGAGTTATAGGTTTCGTGCTTGTTTGGTGGTAATGTCATGTAATTCAAATTTGGATCATGATGTGTAAATATTAGTTGTTCAAAAATATAAGAGTTCCTATTTCTGTAATAATATTTTAGGATTTATTAAGATACTTCAAGAGGTTCATAATGGTTTATCTATTACCATTTCAATGGGAAGAATTGTTCACACCATAAAGGGTAATGTAATTCCATGAAGGTGTATGGATAGATTTTTAAGGCTCCACTAGTTATAAGGAATACATACCATGAATATGGAATTACACCAAGATGACTTGATATATAGGATTACTGATTCTAGAGTATAGGGGATGATACTAAGAACAAGTAGGTCACTCCATGGAATCTGATTGAAAAAAGAAAAGAATCAATGTTTACAGTAGAAATATGTTTTTCTGATGAAAGGTAAGAAATTTAGAAGAGATATTATACATGATTTAAATTGTTATGTCACACCAGAGAGTTATAGTGGTACAAATGTATAGTTTTGAAGAAATAAATAGATAAAACCGAGATATTAAAAGTCTTGTTTTAAATATTTTGAGTTGGTATAATTCAATATTTATATTTCATATCTTTTGGATGAAATTTAAAGAATTAAACTAGATAAATCAAATTGGATTTAAATAGATTATTTTGATTAATTTTCCAACTTATTTATGATGTATTAATAATATTTCTTGAGCAAAACTCAATGATAATTAAATGATATGATAGATTTATTTATCTTTAAAAATAATAATAAAAAGGATTATAATAGATTAGAGACTTAATAGATAGAATACAAAGAGAAAAAGATTGGAGAAACTAAGGAAGGAAATTCTAGGCTACTACTGTAATATTGGAAAGGAGATCTCATATGTATTCTTATTAGTGGTTCATAGACATCACTAGTGGATTAATGTGGACCTGAGTTGATAAACCAGTGTTGTGTAAACATTATTTTTTTATGAAGATCGATTCAATAACACTTGTGTAGATAGTGAGTTATTCATGCTTGTGGGAATAGTTATTTCATTATTTTTATGAGTGTTGTAAACCAGGTGAGTAATTAAGGATACTCATAATTGTAAACAACAAGAAGTTCAGTTAGTGTTTCAGGTGCTCAAAAATTAACCATTACACGATCCTTTGATTATCCTATTTTTGTTGAACCAAGTAAATATTGATCATATCTATCTTTTAATTACTTTATTGGTTCTTATTGATTATGTTGGAGAGGATTGTTATAGATAACAATAGAAAAATATGATTCGCAAAGGGAAATTTTCAAATGATCGATATAACTTTATTCATCCCCCATATATTTGTATATTTACCATTCTTGTGATAGATAAGTTGTATTAGATATAAATGATATTGGTGGATTATTCTCTCTCAGAAGTGTCGAAAATTATTATAAAATATAAGGTGATTCCAAACATTGATTGGAAAAATATTCAATTTTAGAATAATAAAATAAAAAAACATCAAATAATTTGGAATGGATTTGTATGTGATTGAAATTCAAGGGATTTTGGATACCATAGAGAGCGTATAATTATCAATGAAAGGCTAAAGGGAACTTAACATAGACCCCAAAGGATTCGATGCTATGGGAGAATATTTTTCCAATTCTATATAAATGAAATTTATGTTATGTAAATCCTCACACTCTATGTGGAAAATATTGATAAACATCAAAAAAGGTGATACCAAAGCATGTGAAGGAAAACTACAGGTACAATGGAATAAGTTCAAGGATCTGATTATGCACTTGAATATATCCATCGATATATTTTTTGATTGGTTGAACATTTTATTTATGATATGTGTAGACTATGAGAAATCCTCGACGATATAAAAATAGTGAAGTGGATTAAATTAAGAATACCATAATGTTTCAACATGAAATTTTTTGTGCTTAAAGATAAGAATCCAAAGGAGTCTATGTTGGGTATTCTATACATTTCACCCATTTTGTAAGAGATAGAGAATAATGGAATTATTCCTTGACAAATATAAATTTTCATGAAGTGTCATTCAAAGAGATGAATAAATATTGATTGAAAGATGGTCCCCAACATAAGTAAATTCCTGAGGTAATGTATTCCCTTTCCTGAGACCTCAAATAAGAAGAACAATTTAATATACAACTTCTATTTTCCTAATTTTGATGTTAGAATGTTAATAATATCACAAAAGTTATAATTTTTTTGGATAATGAAAAATATGAATAACCATAAAGATTTCATAAAGGATGTGAAAGTAAAGAGGGATTCATAGAAAAAAATTCCAGAATAATAACTAACTTACTTAAGAAGAAGTCAACTTAAGAGAAAATGAAGTGGATGAAGTTGAATACTACAAAGACCTTGGTGAATAATTTCTTATGGTTATCATAGATAAATTAAAACTAGAGGGTAATGATGATGAATGAACTTAAGTTATGGGAATATTTGACCTTGATGGTGAACTTGAGGATTTGCTTGAAGATATAAATTTTAGGACCTCTAAATAATAAATTGGTATATAATTCCAAATTGTACATATAGTAGTACTAGAAACAAATAATATAATTTAAATTCCAAGACTAAACAACTAAAATCTAGGAGGCATAAAAATTTAAAAAAAAGAAGTTGATATTATGATCTAAATTGAATATTTCACCTAAATCATTGATCACATAACCAATTATATGAAATATAATTTCAATAGGATAAATAAGATTAAATTCATTTTTGTTATTATACTATGGAAGAAAAATTATCAATAAAATTTTAAAACTCCCAACATAATATGATAATGTTAGGTTGAATGGGTTTTGGAAAAATATGAGGAGGTTTACATGGAATTAATAGAGAAGGAGGATACTTGTTCATGAGTGAAAAATATAAATGATAAGGGTAAATATATTGAGCAGAAGATTCATAAGAAATAATTAGTAGTGGTTTATATGAAACCAGAATCACTGAAACTCTAAAATAATGTTTATTTTGGTTATTCCCCAATGACTCAAGACACCAGAAATGAAGTAGTTAAGAAATACAATAATACTCTGTGAATATCATATTATTTTTATTGATGGATGGTCTATAAAATATATTTATGTTCCAGATAAAAATTATTTTTTGTTAATAAGATAAATAATATATTATAAGAACTTCCTATAATCAATATGTTATTAACCACTATTTTTTTCAAAGTTAGAGACATGAATATATTAATTTTTAAACAATATTATAATGTGTGTTACCTATAGATACCTTGAGAAGGAAATATCATCTCCTATAATCTTAATTAAGTGGTATGGAAACACATAAATAGTTTAATGATTTTTAATATGAGGTAGATCTAATGATGTTTTAGGTTGAAGAATCTCATTCCCTATAAAATGAATAATAGTAATGAACATGGATCAAGAATGGAAGATTTGGATAGGATAGTTTTCAGGAAATATCTTTGAAATTAACGGATGAATCTAGAGAATAGATTATGGAAATTTTTTAGACATCCCAAGATATAGGAAACTCAATTCTTTTCAAGATAATCAAATAATAGAAAGAAGGTGTCATTGATTTTGGAAATAGTAAAGCTTCAAAAATAATTATCTATAGGAAACCCCAAATTAGAGGAAAAGAATTTATGTTCATAGATATCATGTTGGTTGAAGTCCTTGGCCACAATTTAGTAATTATAATTCAATTTCAGGACTTGGGTATGGGGTAAATTTCAACAAGAATACATGCATCATTAAGAGAGGATATGGTTTGACTATGATAAAATAGAAACACCTGAAGGGTAATCTCTATTACATTATAAGAATAGAAGAAATGTTTTTTCTCTATAAGGAATATTATAATAGTCTATTTTATAACAGGCTTATATACTAGATCCAGAAGTAAATTGAAGACTTAATAATGAATTAATTTTCATGCGAAATATATAAGATTTCACATGGTCAAACTCATACATTGGATATTTTCAAAAATGGAAAATCTTATTGAATACTTATAAGCGGAATGAAAAAATGTCAATAAAGTAACTTGATTTAGTGTATTTAAATCTTTGTGGACTGATATCACACAAATCCATAGATGTTAAATTTTGTTATAATGTATTATTCAATTATTACAATAATATGGCATGGATGATGGTTATCTCTCGCAAGTTTGATGCGTTCAAATGTACTATACATTATCAAATATTGGAAAATAAGATGAAATGGTAGAAACCTTAAAAAACATTAACCAATAATTGTATATAATTCACTAATAAATGGGTAGATTAATTTCATTATAATAAAGGATAAGACAACATGTGTTTGTTATAAGGACTCATCAAATAATATAGAGTCATTGAGAGGAGAAACCAGATTATTAAAAACAAAGATTATATAATTATAATTAAAAAATATTTACTTGAAAAATATAAGAAGGAAATATTTATTAAATCAATTTATATTTCCAATTGTCCTTTTTTTATATCCAAATGAAGATAATATACCTTATGATATATTTTATGTGAATAACCCAACCCAGAAGTATTTTTATTTTTTTGAGGTAAATGCTTTGTTCTCAATAAGAAGTATTGAATGTATGATGATTAAGGGGAGAAATGAATTTTTCCTGGATACTTTTCAAAATTAAATAAATATAAATCATACATAAAATGTATTGGGAATATTTTTTAAAGTTACAAATGATACACCAAAATTATTGGGAAAATTATTGAGATTTAATATGTAATAATTGAAAAAAAAGTGTGAAAAATTACAATCCATCAAGTAATTTTTAGGAAAAATATATGATAAACTATCAGATAAAAATGCTTGTAAATTGATAATATTGGGAGATCACATAGTTTTTTAGAACAATAAAAATAAGAAATCACTTTTGAAGAAATAATTTCTTGATTAGTAAATGAAATGAATTCATAGAGCATAACTACAATTACTAAAAACATAATTGATGATCAGATAGATCTGATAAAAACACAATTAATTAAGACCATATAAAGAACATATTTATTATCTCAAGTGTATCCTAAGTCATTTAAATAGGATGAAAAATATGTAAATTGTATCAAATAGAGACATTAAGAGCTCGACCAAACTGAGGATAATGAGAGATGGAAAGTTATTTTAAGGTTGAAAAATACCCTTGAATCAAAACCAACTAGGTGTGATGAAAGAACTCAATAAAAATATTAAAATGTCTCTAGAAAAAAAATAAAGGATAATGTGCAAGGTATATACCTAAATAAAAGTTATTAAAATCGATGAGGCATTTTACCTCATATTCTAGTTGGATATTATCTAACTTTTCTAAACAATTTCATTACAAATGGGTGTTATGGTGTAACAAATGGTTGTAAAATTACCATTACTCAATCCTTGAGGTGTATGTATAAATCAAACAACTTCATTGATTTATTATGAATAACTGTGAGAGAAATTTTCATTTTTAGAATAAGTATATGTATGGACTAAAGTATGAACTGAGAGCTTGGAACTCTATACTTAATCAATAATTTAAAAAGCTTATATACTAATGATTTGGGTTTGATCAAAACCTCTATATAAAGAAAAATAATATAAAAGAATATTGGTGTTCATTTTCATAGATAAAATAATTTTTGGATTTTTTTATTATGTATAATTCCAATTATTTTTAGAATATATGGGGTGTGAATTCAAGATGTCCGTGATTTTTGAGTTAAACTTTTAATTGCTTTATAGGTAATATGAGAACTGTATGGCTCATTTATTTCTTGGTAAAAATATTCCAATGTGGTATTCAAAAGATTTAGAGTATATGAATCTAGTAAAATGACAATATTAATGGATTTCTAATTGAAACTATCTAGAGATAATAACGTAATGAAGGTAAATGTGAGGGAATATTTGAAAATTATGGGAAACCTATTATAATTAATAGAAAAAAAGACATAAAATGTGTTTTTCTTATACCAAGATTCACTTTATATTTTTTTCCAATGATATACATATGCTCACAATGAATATAGTTCTTTAATGAAATAGTAATACAATGGATTTTGGGCTATTCTATCACCATATAAAGAATATGTAGTAATTGGGAAACATTAATGTGGATTGGGAAGGATGATCTGATGGTTATATGTTTTCATCAGGTAGTGCTTTCCCCCTTATATATTTTTTTATTTCTTGGATAATAAAGAGGAAATATTTCATCTCACTTGGAACTATGGGGTTTGATTACATTGTGGCTACTCAAGTATGCACTCACCTACATGTTTTTAAGAAACAACTTTGGGATGTTGAAGTATATGTGAAATATTTTATTTTAATTATATGTGACCACTTGAGTGCTAATTATATAAGAAAACAAATATCTTCCATCATTCATGAACAAAGAACATTGATATAAACTATCATTTCATCAAAGATAAGTTTGAAAGAGGGATATTATAATTCTAGTATGTGTCAACACAATATCTAATTATGAACATTATTATAAAGTAACTACCCAAAGATGAGTTCGACTATGTATTGGTTGGATCTTGGAGTCTAACCAATCCCTTATAACTATATGGTTTGGTAAAGGTACTCTTACTCTATTTGGGAATTATTTTTTATGATAGATGGTAGAAAATATCTTTTAATAAATTTTTAGGAATTTAAATAACTATTGTGGACTTTTAGATAAGTGATATTTGGGTATGATGATAAGTGGGGGGAGATTTGTTCAATGTCTACTACATAAGATAATTTTTCAATTTTTTAATATGAAATTGGCTAGGAGTTTTTTTTCTATTGAAAACAAGGTAGAGATATTAAACTGGTATTTTAAGATGGGAGAGTATTAAACTATTTAATTAGGTTGTGTATATTTGTGAAGTATCTAAAGAGAATGAACACTAATGAAGGGTTTTTGTATGGAAAATTTCCTTTAACTCTCATTTTTAATGGATATATTTGATAATATCATCTTATAGTTGATTTGTGAAGAATATTTGATGCACTATCTAAAGGTGTATTGTCATACTACATGGAACATGTGATTTATGAATTTTTCAAATAGGAATGTGGTAAATATTATTTAGTGCATTGAAAGGACTCTCAACAAACCCAAATGGAATATTATTATTATAAATACATGGAAGGATTTTTGTGATTTTTTTACAATAGTGTGTGATGTGACTTTTAAGGGATCTTCGAAGATAATGGGAAATCTTATAGGAGTTTTAAATTGAGATACTATAGTTATTTCGACTGAACAGGAGTCATTCCATGAATTTAAAAGTCACACCAAGAACATATATTTTCAAGAAATTACAAAGGTATGAAATACGTTGTATGTGTAAGAGTATTTAATATATTACAAAACTTACATCAAGTGTTTTATAATGTTTTTTACTTTGTCAATGGAAGAAGAATAATAGTTAATTCCTGACGCATTTGGTCATGCCATAACCTAGATATAGTAGAGGAGAGATTTTCTGGAGGATGGATTTGTGAAAAGTCTTACACCGTGGTAGGAGGCCATGGGTTTTTGGCTTCATGCTTGATTGTTTTTTGTACAATGGATGATATTATTCACTGTGAAGATTAAATACACATTATTGAAAAAGTAATATTTTGTAATTTCATGAGATTCATTGAGAATTTTATATGATTATTTTTGAGGTATTTATGGTATTATCCTTTGATATTTCAAAGATAATAATTATGTTCTCCATGAAGTTTTTGGTCATTTCATGATGATGTTTGGGTAGATTACAAAGTATCATCTATAAAAAAGAAGTTTATATGGAAAATAGGTGATCACATCATGAGGACTTGATATACATGAATTAATGATTCTGAGTATAGGTGAACTTGTAGTGAAGTATTTTTAATTATCATGGTGTGTAGGTTATAAAATAATACCAAATTCATAGAAACTTCATGTTTTTAATGATATGATCTAAGGAATTCATATGAAATATTTTACACAATGTAATAGGTTCTGTCATTTTATGGAGTTGTAGAGGTATGGACGTACAGTTCAGAAGAATGAAATTGATTACACCATGAAAGTGATAGTCACTCTTTCATATTTATATTTCCTAACTTTTGGGATGGAAATCATGGTATTAAATTGTTGACATTAACTATGTTTTGAAAATAGTTTTTATATTAGTATTCTATATTTACTAAATATGGATTAATGATCAATCTAGTGGTAAATATGTTGATTCTCAACAGATGTGAAAGATATAATTCCCTTAAAAATCATAAATATGGATCATTGTAGATCAATGAGTTAATAGAGATAATTAAAATAGTATTAGTGGGAGAATAAAGAAGAAATGAATTCTAAGAAACTATTAGAAATTAAGGAAATACTTATAAGAGGTATTCTGGTTAGATGTTCGTGGAATTCATCAACTGATGAATTTGGAACCCAATGGATTCATGAATCTTATTTAAACTCACCTATTGTTCATAAATATAAAAACACATAGATATAGTGAGCTACTTGACTGTGCGGGAGTGAAAAGTTATTTTCTAATATGAGGATAATAAAACAAGTGGGTCTGTTAGGACTCATTGAATTATAACCAAAAATTAGTGCACATTGTGTTTCATGTGAACGATACATCATTGTTTCATTCTTAGTTCATTGTATAAGTTTGTTTGAACCAATTAATAAATATCTTATTCCCCAAATTTAATTTCATTATCGCGTCATATTGATTATATGGGAGAGGGTTATTCCTATTTATGAAGTAAAAAGATCCTTAGTGATGGATCACTAGTAAAATATTAGCATACCCTGATTTAACCAACACACATAGGGTATTTACCAGTCTATGGACAAACAAGCACTAACCCCATATGTAATTATAATGAAGAAAAAAGGTATCAGGAAAATATTTAATATATATTTGGGTCAAATCATCAATAACACACCACATACCAAGTAAAACACTAATGTAAATGAGTATAAAGCATTCAATAAATGGTTATCAGGATATTATATGACACAAAAGAGCTCTATTTTGGTTTCAAGCATATAGTTAAATATACACGGGTTCAATACCATGCACATAACAAATCATGGAATCAAGAAATAATGTTCAAAAGGTATTTTGTGGCCTTATTTATCCCTATGTATCTCTTATAGTTCATATAAAAATATTTGACATTAATTTACGCTCGGTCTCACATGAGTGGTGAGGATATATATCAAATGTATCATGTAATAATCAAAAACCAAAATAATTAGTTAGGAACCGCCTACCGAGGACAAGAAAGGTTTTTCTCATCAACGATCATTGACTAATTTTACCATAAGAGGATAAAATCATAGAACATAGAAAAAACACCAATTTAAGGAATACAAATGTATGTGTGGTGAAAAAGTGATGAAAACATGGAATATAAAAAAATGGGGGTGATGGCCTTACTTGTAGCACTCCTCTATGAAGGATGATTATCTGATATGAACCTAAATAATGACGAACATGACTTATAATAGGGGGAATATAAGAGGGTTAAGAGGGAGGGGAACACACAATATCCTGGTGGTAAATGGTGGAAAATACCCATTTTAAACAACTCTTAATTAATTAAAAATAAATTAATTAAAATGAAAAAACTCTCAGGTTTCCCATTAAAATTATGTGGCTTCCCACTGGGGTTTTAGTTGGAAATCTACTCATGAGAATATATCTCCACCACAAGACTATTTCCTAAAAAAGTAGTCTAGAACAACTCCATCCCCTATTATAGCTAAAAATGTTAAAAATACAAATGTTTTAGTATTATAAGGATTGAGATAAAACCTCATAAATTTTATGGGTTGCAACCTCCCCACCAAAGGATATCTCATAACCATGTGTGCCATCGAGAATCATTAAGCCCCAATAGAACATTGGTTTGCGAATTATGACCACATATTAAAATTCATCTCCCACATCTCCTCCTAGTTATGTATGTTGTTCCAAAGAATATATACCAGTTTAACCTTATATATATGAACAGTCTTCTCAATATAATCCACTATAATAAATAGTCTCTCCTCAAATAATGCATATGGGATCTAACTCAACATCCATGATTTCTGTCACATGAGATGGATCATGTTGATATCTTCTATGCTGAGATACTTTAAAAAAATATTTTATAACATAATATCTATGTACAATAACTAACTAATATTATTCTATAATAATTCTCACAATATCCTTAAATGAGCCCCAAATTCCTACGCACTAGATTTGTCTATCTCTGAATATGATGACTTCCAAACCAAGGCCATACTCAAAGAAATACATGACATCTCACCTAGAACATGATAGGATGGAATCACCAATAATAAAACTATATATTATTATACTATTTTTTATTTTACCACATCCTAATTATCTAAATATTCTATGACATATCATTCATGAAACATGACCCAATAACCACTAAATCCCCATCCATTGACCAACACAGGGTTGGTTGACATAACCTTCCATACATGGCCTCAAAAGGAAACATTTGAATTAATATATGATAATAATATTTAAAGTATTATTCAGCTTATATGGTTTTAATATCCCATTAACTATTAAAATATGTGAAACATGTTGTTATTAGGTGATCTAGAATCTATAGGGAACACATAGATTGCCAATCAGTCGAAGAATGGTAGGTGATTCTCAAGTTCCATTATATATATAAAACCTTATAAATACCATTATATAAGAACGAGATATATCAATAATGTCATTATGAAATGAAACTCTAAGTCACACTGTAAAGATGCACAATCTTATGGACATATAGGCTACTAAACTCATTGATTGAGAATGTATCCCAAATAGTTATGAAATGTCTGACCTTAGTCAACAAGTCCATAATAACCCATAATTCATCACTTTCATGGGGTGTCATAAAACCCCCATCATGAAATCAATGGTCACATGATCTAACTTCCACTAGATAATGGGTAGTGAATGGAGAAGACATACAAGCCATTGCCCCTGAATTTTACCCACTAACAAGTAAAGAATCGTGATATAAATCCCACAATGTATTTCTTCATTCTAAGAGACCAATACTACCTTTGAATACCATGGAAAATCTTGAAAATACTTGGGTGAATAACCAATCTTGATATATGTAAATCATATATCATGTCCCCATGCATGATTATAAGGACCAAAACCTGATCTCATAGGTAAATAAACTTTTCAGAATAAAATGACCAATCATGTGGAGGCTCCCCACAAAATATATTTCCCCTAATCCCTAGGAAATATAAGTTAGGTAACCTTCTCTCCTTCACCATAAAAATGAGTGATCATGAAATACTAAAAACATCATGGTCACACTTCTATGATTCTTCTAAATATCAAGGAGAAATCTCGTGAAGAGGCTCATCATCTTCCTCACACTATTATCCTCATGCACTACTAGCATCTGATTATTCCTACATAGTCCATCAGGAACAATTTTTCCTTTCATTAGGTTTATTCTATATCAAAATCAAATTAAAAATTAACTAAACCCACCTACACCATAGAAGGTTCACCTTACGTGGTGAAAAAACTACCTTAGGTTTTATTTTCAAAATAAATGATTAAATAATCCCTTGGAAAATAGAAAC
Organism: Viscum album; assembly: GCA_963277665.1. Classification (NCBI taxonomy): domain Eukaryota; kingdom Viridiplantae; phylum Streptophyta; class Magnoliopsida; order Santalales; family Viscaceae; genus Viscum; species Viscum album. The sequence goes on along the minus strand of OY728143.1, from coordinate 2,118,662,939 downwards.
ACCAACATCTCAACACATTCACTACCACCTCCAACTTCAGATAATTAGTTACATAATATTGACCATGTCACGTATACTTCCTAGAACCAATGGAAAAAACATTCCTATACTGTGTTAACATGCCTTCTAGACCATCCCCTAATGCATCAAAATAAAAGGTGAAATCCTAACCCAGCTCTGGTAAGGTCAAAACAGTTATAAATTCCATTAATTATATTAACTATAGGAATTCATCTATCACATGAATCAAACCAAAAAAAATTCACTTTATTCTTCTTCTTCAGGGTCTTCATTCATGATACTAGTTGGGAGAATTCCTAAATTAAAATCATGTAATAACATACCGATCTCTAGAAGCTATGAATCTCAAAGAATTTATGACGCCACACTAAAAAATCCACGAACATTACATTCTTAGGGCCCACTAACAAGAATAATTTTAATATGATCTGTTAAATGAAGTGATCCTTAATAATCCATAACTAGAACTTATAAATTATGGAAACAAATCAGTACCCACTCAGTGTACTAAGAATGATCTTTATATGTAGATTAAGGTCCCCTAATGACTGGGAGTGTACTGAAATATCTTGGATGAAGGGAACCAAAAAATGAATCTTAAAATGGATGAAATACACAATTATTCATGGCCATAAACAATGTGGGATTATTCTTTATTATAAATAGAATCACAGATTAATCATATTGATAATTATTTCTCCTAAAAGAAGTAAGACGAATATCTAAAACCACAAATGCATCCAATTATATACCAACCTCAATTCAATCTTAAAGAAATATTTTCTACCCTAAACAAGTTAATAAAATCTTCAATACAAGGAATGGGATACCATTTCTTGATAATCACTTGGTTTAACCTTTGGTAAACCACTCATATTCTAAAAATGTATTCCCCTTCTTGGTGAAAACAAATATCACTCTATTATATTTTCTTGGGGGAATAAAACCTTTAACCTGGAGATATTTTAATAGATTCTTTATCTCTCAAAGAGTTACATGATCTATCTTGTAAAAGTAATTGATATAAACTCTATATATGAAATCAACTAAATCATAATCTTGTCCTCTATATCAAGTTTAAAACCCTAGAATTCCCTATGTTAGACATCTTGGAACTAGTTAATAATAACATTAAATATCGTATGACACATATCCCCATCATACATAACCATAACGGGTCACTGAGCTAAAAATATACTCAATTTCTAATATTCAGGTCCCGAACTGCTTGCCTATAAGTCCCATTCCCCTGTAAGGGAATCAAAATCACATGTAGTATATGTGAGAGATACCCACTTGTGATAGAATTCGGTGTGTTATAAATACCAAGTAAACTAATAATTACCTATGATCACATAAAATTTTCCCATCTATAACATGATGAAATCACATAGGTGATAAAATCCACTAATCACAATGGTAAACTCAAAATAACAATGAATACTCTCACATCAAACACTAAGGGTGTACCAATAAACACCACTCCATATAGTGGTAATTAACAAATCACTAGTATATTGAGTATAGATAAATGACTTTGATTCAATCATATCAAATAAATCAGATGCTAACAAAAATTTCACTAAGATCTTACCACAAACAATCGATGGCCCCATCTAAGGTACAATGGGTGTTCGCTTGAAATCCTGAAGTTGGAATGACCATAATCCTCTAACATTACTTCTAGGTCATTCAATACCTTAAGGATAACAAATATACAACAACTATTAAACCTAATAACTACAACGACCCCTAGTATTTGGCCATCTAGAATAACTCTAACTACTGCCACTTGGTATATCACATATTTCAACTACTAATCCCTAAGTGAAGCCATTATCCTAACCACTAGCTTACTGAGAGGAAATTTTCTATAAAAATTAAAAATTCACTATTCTCCCATATGCATGAAACTCCACTATAGGTCATCAGAAAAATGTTAAATTATTCCCTATCTCACCCCATTGATAACATGCAACCAGAGAACTACCGCACCGCGTAGAAGAAGATTGATGACCCTAACTAGCATTCCCAACATCAATCAAATGAGAATCCCTAAAAAACTCTTAATTATACCTAAAGTTGAAATACCATACTCATCATAAGAAATATGAATCTCTTAACTTCTATAATTTGCTATATTTTTCGATCTAATGTGAGAAAAATTCATGGCCTCTAAAATAATATAATACCAAAGATATTCACCTGAGAATAAATCAAATTTATCGGTTCATCCACATAATTGAAATTTCTGGTGGTATTATCACTTTTTAATTAATTATGAAAACAATGAAACTCAGTTAATAAAATGTTCTAGGTCATGAAAATATCTCATTAGTTTCAATATAAGGAAACAATTTATAGCCATTCCAACTAGGGGGTAGTGTAAAGTTGAATGAAACACCACCTACCCTGCTCAAATTTTGATAAGATTTAATGAACATATAGGGTACCTTTATTCCATTAGTATATCTCTTTAAATTGTATCCTAGTGAGACCTTAAAACCTCCATTGACTCCTCTTTGATCTCCAAAGGAATTTTTCTTCATTTTTAAGGAATTTTGACATATCTATGTGGTACTCAAATACTCATGGATAACTTTAAACTTATATAAAATTAACCCATGATTCTATGCCCCCATAAGACATGTATCACTAATCTTTATCCAAAAAATTAGTGATCTACATGGTCACATATAGAGACTCAAAAAGTTCCTTGTTGATTGTGGAGTAGTTTCTATTGTTATATACAAACTCAACAAATGGTTGGTGATTTTCCCAATGCTTTTCAAAGTAATTCCCAAAAGTCTATATAATATCCTTAATTAATTGAAAGTTTCTCTCAGTCTAGTTTTCTAATTAATGATTGAAAATTTTATAAAAACACAACTTAGTTTGGAAATCCTCTTGTAAACCACTCTATAACTGGGATGTGAATTGAGAATATTTGTCAGAAATTACCATTATGGGAACCCTTTGAAACATTTTAGTCTCGTCTATATGAATGAATCTTAAGATATCCACAAAAATCATCTACCAAATGAGAAGGATGTGATTTGACTTGGTTATTCAGTTGATAATCACTCAGAAAACATCAGAACCCTTCATAAAATGTGTAATTCTAGTTACAAAGTCTATCGATACACTTTCCAACATATACTTTGGATACTCAAGGGGTTGACTTGAATCGGGTGTAATCTGGTGCCTAGTATTTACCTAGTTATTAGTGTGAAACTATAAAATGAACTTTAGAACATTATTTTCATTCTTGGAGAAAAATATTGATGGATAGGTTCCTGATTTATCTTTTATAAACTAGGATACTCAACAAAAATGGATATTTAAAAAAATTATTACCCCATAATATATCCAAATTGGAACTACTAACTATATTTATAAGAGAATGATTTGATACCCACCTTTATATATTCAATCATGTTTAAAATTTTAGAATATTTAGTTATTAAAAACATTCAATTGAAATCCCCAATCATGACCTCCCTCACTCGATGAAGAAGTTTGGGTGGCCACAACTATCAATCAAAGGTAACCAAAATCTATTTATTTCACCAAGACCAACTTCATCAAGGCTAACTCCTTAATCACTTCCTACTCCATCCATGTGAATAATTTCCTTATAATAAAATCATTTCCCTTTCTTAGAGAATATTCATTCTCAAGGTCATATTATTGTATGAAATATATTTATCACCACAAAACCAAGTAGATGTTTCACTATGAAAAAATATACTTGAGACACTTATGATATATATATAATCCATAAATTTCTCACCAATAAGTGATTACATCTAGTAATTAAAGATAAACACTACCACAACGAGTTTCAAATTACGGGTCATGTATTTCTAGTCATGATGTGTGAGCTAACCAGAACCATAAGTAATGATTAACTTCCTTTATATTAGAACACATCCAATTTTAGGTCTATAATCATTGAAAAGTACCATGTACTCAATTATCCCCCCCCCCCCAAATAATTGAATATTATCACTCAATATATTTTTATTTAGATCCCTGAATTCTCTATAAGATCACTCAAACCATATTAAATGTTGACCAAATCAGGCAAGGATGGTCATTGGAGCATCAATCATAAATTTGTAATACATGAATATCTAGTAATAACCCACTAACAAAAGGATGTTTCATTACTCAAACACACTTTTGGAAAGATCTTAATCCAACCTATAATTTATCTTCCTAGGTTTAACTTAAACCTCACCCTTCAAGATAAAATACCCTAAGTAATAGACCTCATAAATAAAAAACATACACTTAGATACTTTACCAAAGAATAGGTTCTCAGGAATTGAGTCTTCGATAATCCTCAAATGAATAGAATTGTATTCTATTATCTATGAATAAATAACATTTTCATCGATGAGGATTGATATAAACAGCTCTAATAAATACTAGAAAATTCAATTCATCAGCCTCATGAACGCAATAGGGATTTTCCAAACATTGAAAAAAATGAATAGGAACGCGTAATCTCTATACTAGCACATAAACACTATATTTGGGATATCCACCACATAACCCCAACGATGATGATATTAAGTCTAGATTCACATATTTAAAAATTAATCCACTCCCTTCATGTAGTTAAAAATTCATTGATCCTCAAAAGAGGGTATTTTTTAAAATCACCAGGTTGAAGTAGTGACAGTAAATAACAATTATCATATTCACATTAACTGACTTAACAAAAAAATGGAGCTTTCAAGAGTTACAAACTATGAAAGATGAGACATTTCCCAAAAATTTCCACTAGATACACATTTAACTCCTTATGTGGAAACCCAATACAAACACATATATATTCTACATCCTTTTTATAATTAAATATTACATATCACAGTTAATCTTATAATCACATAACCCAATGATTTAGTATATTTAAAGATTTATGGCATAAAACTCTCATTTCACATTATTTCCTTCATATGTCCTATAAATAGATGTTTATAAAACATTATTCTATTCATATTAATGTATATAATCTCCTAGGGATATCAGAAACAAAAGAAGAACTAGGATAGAATTATTAGTGAGGGAAAATGTATCAATGATTCATAATGGGTTAGATCATAAGCTTGTGAGATAACATGATAATGGTTAAACTATCTTACTAAAATGATCATTAAATTTGGAAGAGATAGTTATAAGAAATTATAGATCATCATAGATCACGGTATGAGATCATAATTTCATAAAAGAATCACCATATAATCATAAATAATTTTTTATGGAATGGAAACCTAACATTTGAGTGTGTTTTATACATAAGAATATGAAATCACAATATTATGAACATAGATAAATATAATAATTTTGATTCAGAAAGTTCTAAATGAAGCTAAAAAAATAACATGTACATGTAAAAGGTTGCGAACATAGCTAAACATCAGTTATGTCCATAAACAATGTCGTGAACAAAGACAAATAAAAATCATTTCCTTGAACAATTCACTCAGATCATGATATATTAAACTTTAACTAATGAATTTTAGGGTTATATGGGACCCCATCCATCATGTAATGATAAAATACAGTTAAATATTCCTAAAAAACATAAGATAATTCATAATTATTTTATAGACAAATTAACTCAAGTAAAAGAAATAGGTTTCATGAAAATTACCTTAAATTAAGATCACAAATTATCTAGAGAAAGAATAGAGGTAGTATTATAAGAGAATAAAGCCCATTAAATCCTGAAAATTGTTAATTTATATTGAGATAGTGTGAAACTACTTTTAATTAAATGAATTAAAATGAACACCCTTATGACTTTTGAACCCCCCCCCCCCCACACACACGCACACAGAAGAAATAACCTAATAAAGATCTTGTAAAACAATGTGTATAAAGTGAGTTAAGGTATAATATGTCATAGTGGTAATATATAAATAATATAAGTTAGAATAGGTTCATAATAGTAAATGTGTCTTTGTAAAACAAAAATGATATGAAAACCCATTTACTTAAGTATTAACATTATTGGTTCTTATTTGTAACCTCATCCTTCTTTGATATCCTCCTTCAAGTTCACCTAAATCATTCTTAGAATGGTCTTATAGTAAAACTGAAAGCGAGAGGACAAAGAAAAAAGGTTTGGGGAGAGGTTTTATCTGAGTTTGGTAGAGCTGGGAAGGATTAGGTCTGAAGAGAACTTGGGTTGTGAAGGTGTCCTTTTATAAGGGGGAACGATGGTATTTTTGTAATAATAATTTCTTAATATAAAATGGGAAGTCATATTCATGGAAAGTTGATTGAAAATGGAAAAAACTAAAAATGGTTTGGGGGATGAATATAAAACCTCTATATAACCATTTAGAGATAGTATTTTTTTGACATTTTAAGGCTTTAACCACTAATCTAATACTTTTACCAATATTTTAGACTTTACCCGGGTGAGTAACTTTTACCATGGAAACTTATTATTTTGAAAAATAATGTAATAGATCTTATTAACTAATTTTGACATGATAATTAAAAATTTTAAAAACATTTGGAAATATTAAATTTCCAAAGGTGGTAAATATTAATTTTAATAACAATTCCCTTAATATAATACAGAGATTTTTTATAAAACAAATTAGCATAAAAATTAATTTTCACTAAAATCCGGTATAATACTAATTTCCAGTATATATATTAGATTATTAACCAAAAAAAATAATATTCTTGTGGATTTAAAGAAATCCAGTAATGAATGGATCATTGTAAATAATTAATTATAATAAAAGGCCCAAAAATAATTTTTTATTTGATAAAATATAACATAGGTACCAAAAAGTAAATCATATATTTATAAATTCAATAGTTTATTTTTAAATGAATTATTTTACTCCCTAAATTATTTTTTAGTTTTTAATAATATTAAATATATTTTTATTAAATTTTTATATTATAAGTATTTATAAAAACAATAGTTTCATTATTCACAAAAAAATCATTTTTTAGAAAAAACCCAAAAAAATACCCTAAGATAATTTATAAATAATTAATCCAAAAATAAAGTTAATTTTATCAAAGTAAAATTATAAAAATGATTAAAATTTTATTTAATATAGAACACATAACATGGAGAAACAGTTTTTAAAAGAAATATTTCTTATTATAAAATGAACATTATCATTTCATTCGTATAAAAGTGAATATTGATAATTTCATATAATAATTATTACATGTTTATATTCTCAAAAATTATACTTAATAAACCTAAACTCCTTTATACAATATTTAACAGTAAGATGATCAATGGTGGAAATCATCGTTAGTGATTTATCTAGCATGGATCTTTTAGTGATTTCGGTGAGCTTGAACTTCTCATGTATGTGATTTTGCTCAAGTTATACATGTTAAAGTTTATAATGGTCTTTGTATAGGTAAACCAATAATTGTTTAAACTTATTTCCAATATTTTAAAAATGATCCTCATATGTAAGATTTAAAATATTCAATATCATAACTATAGATCTCATAATGTGGTCACTTATATTTTGTACATATTAATTCAATGTAAATATAATAATGATCATATTTAATACTTATAAATTGTAAGTGGTTTTGTATTAGTTTGGTATGGAATATAAAACAACATTTTCAAAAAAAAATAAATTTATAGTAAAATAATGGGTTGTAATGTTATACTCCCTTAAAAATAATTTCATCCTTAAAATTCCATTACTTAGATAAAAACAAGTGAGGGTAATTTTATCTCATTACATTTATCCACAAAACTTTAACTAGGTGGGTGGTCTAGTTCCACATAAATTTATATCTAAATTCTATGATCTCCCCTTTTTCATCCTCAGAAGAGATATCAAGTACCAATTATACATCTTCTGAGTTTATTATATGTGATTGACCTAGAATGTACTTCCTCAAAAGTGATTCATGGAACACATCTTGTATTTTTCAGATATGTGGATGAAGTTTTAAGTGACAAGATATATCCCCGAAGCTATCAAGAATCCTTAAGAGAACATTGTACATAGTTTAATAACCTGGGACTTTAAAATTTATATTTTACTTAATATCTAATGTGTTTTATATATTTTTTTACAAAAAATACTGAACCAAAATGAATCATTGAATGTTATGCGACTGTTAAAATTAAATAATTCAATTCGTGGGTACATTTATAGGTATAAAAATAATTAAATATGTGTATAAATAAAAAATAAATGTCTTTTATTATAATAATTCATTTACAAAATTCAATTAGTATAACTAAATTACAAATATAATCATTTTTTAATTATAAATATATTTTCTTAAAAATAGATTTTAATGCACTATGAATTTTATTATATTATGGTCAAATAATTTATTGAATGAAGAGTATGGATAATATAAAATAAAATAAATTAATATCTATCCAATTGTTTTTACTCGATATGTAAAAAAAATTCTTTAAAAATACACATTTCTTAAAATTGTTTTTATATGCAATGCATGCTTATATAAAAGTTTATTTTTATAAATTTGTAAATTTATTTATATAAAATAATTTGAATATTTTTAATCATAATTATCAAGTTAGTTATAAGGTTAATTTAAATTTTAATCAAAAAATAAGTTATAAAGATAAATATAAGTTACCATGGTAAAACAGTTATTTTTCAAAGAATGATACTTTTATAAATATTATTTATATTTTAATTAAATAGAAAATTTTTAAAATAAATAATCTAAAATCATTTTTAAGAAAATATAAAAATTAATTTAACAATTAATTATATCTTAATCGACGTTAAATAATATTGAGAACACTTTTTGATTGAAACGAATTTCTTCTACAATTTGTTTCAACACATTATATGTTTTAATTTAAAAAATAATTATCATATATTCAGAAATTAATTATATTAAATGGAGTTCAAAATAGGATTCATCATGTCTAAATTTTCTTATAATGGTTACATTATATTATTAGTAATAAAATAATTACTATAGTTTATTTTTAATCAATATTAATAAGTGTTAAAATGAATAATACAATGTGACTCATACTTTACTAAATCAATCTGAAATAAAGAATTTATAGACTAAATTGTTTTTTAATTAAATTCATATCTATATTTATTATCATGATTTCACCACCTAACACACTTAACTCTCATGCAATTCTATTTTTACCCCTTATCTAATACTTTTTTCAGAAAATTAATCCTTAGTTTTCACTTGTAATAGAATCTCAATTAAACACACCACTTATTATAATTTCCCATGAAACCCTTCCAAATTTACTTCTTATGATTCCCCTATTCACTTTTGGAAGACTCTATCCTTAATAAAGTTTCTCAATCCCTTCATTTATAAAGGATACTTCAAGATGAAATATAAATCCTCAACTTAAGAATTATTTACCCTTTAACTCCATTTCCTTATCTTTCTCATAAACCCTCCTCCAACCCCATTATAACCAGTTTTGTATAATTACATTACTATAAATAACATATTTAAATTTTTTCATGTTTATTTTATACCCATTATCTAATCCCCTGATATATAATTAAAAAAATGAAAGTGATGTTCATGCATGTGTCTAGACTACCCTATCCATGAATAAAATGTTTCGTTTTTCATCAATGGAATTAAATGATATTTATATAAATGGGTTTTGTGAATATAAATTTTATTTAATTATTTATTTTTATTCTATAAATATATATTTTATATTTTATAAGTAATATTTTCATTAAGAGATCTTTGAAAACCTAAACACCTAAAACAAACATACCAAGTGGAAAAGCGATTTATTTATTAGTGAAAACATATATTTCATTTACCTTATTCTTATAAATCCTAAAAAATTGATTAAAATATTAATAAAATTTAAATAATTTCATTATAATGTTTTATAATTAAATTTTAATTGAAGAATCTCTTCCATATCTACACTCACACATAGATTACTACATGTTCTTATTGTGTTCGGTTAACCACCTACGTGAAAAATGTTGTAAATTTATACGAGGGGTAGATTTGGAAACTTAATATTAGATACTAATATGTAAATAATTTTTTTTTGTATTAAAAGTAATAAAAAAATTTAACTCGTTAATTACTACAGCATTGTTAATTCTTTACAAATTTACAAAACAAGTTTGTCACCAACTAAATATTCATGAATAATATATAAAATACTTATGAAATGAAATTAAAGAATTATAAATAATTATAAAAAAACAATTAAAGTTCTATTTATGATCTAGGAAGTAATTTTTTACAGATAGAATGATTAACAACTCCATTATTTATAAAACAAGTTAAAAATGATCAAGATTACTCCCACATGATATTGAAGATAGATAATAACTAACTAATATATATATATACACACATAGAATAATTATAAATTAATTTTTTAAAGGGATCTATATTTTAATTTTTTGTCAAATAGGTGATTGTGATGTGTGTTTTATGCAGGAGATTCAAGTATTTTAGTGGAATTAGAGAATTAATTTAAAAGCGTCTTTATCTCAAATTTAATTCCTTGAGGTATATTTCCCATTATACTCCAACATATATTGGATATGGTGGGATTACTAACTATTGATTTTAATTTTTCATATTCATGAAAATCATGGGGTTCAAAGATACATATTATTTTTTTACTCAAATGGCCATCGATTAAAAAGATAACAAAATTGATTGTGATTTTGTAATTAAAATCCATTCATAGAGTTATAATTCCTCTTCCTGAAATTTTTTCTTCCATCTTTTCTTTATTCTACACAAATAGGTTATTTAAAATTAATACCACTTCCCCTTTGGGAATTATTACCTTTTAATTTAATTGTGTATCCTTTATATAAAACTTACTCAAAAACGTATATCATTGTTTAGATTAATTCTCATCCAATTTAATGATGTTTTCCCTACTTTTCAATACTTTCCTTCCAAAAAATGTTCTAATTTAAATTTGAAAACCCAATTATGTATGTTAATTTCATATTTCCTTGTATCCAATTTAAAATAAGTTTAGTTTTGTGCTCTTTTTATGTATTGGGATTTCAATAAATATATTTTAAAATAATAAAATAGTTCGCATTCTATAATCATTATTTTTATCTTTCACTCTATATTTCCTTGTGATACTGTTTAAAAATCTATTTTTAAAATATTTTTTAAATTAAAATTTTTCAATAATTTTATTAACTTTTTAAAGTGAACTGTAACTTTATATTTTATTGGAAAGTTAAAAATGTTTTATAAAATATATTTTGATGTTTTCTTCCTTATGGCCATATTTGTTTTCTTCTTTTTCTATAAAACATTATCTCATTGACTTTATGGTTTATGAAATGTGTTATTACTCTCCAGGTTTTATAAATAATTAATTTAAAATTTTCAAGGATATTTCTTACATACATTTAAATTTTGTAAATGCTCCTAAAGAATTATATTTCCTATCTATTTCTATAGAAAATATTTATTCCCATGATATTATCTCATTATTCTATTCATATTCTTTATCTCTATAGTTTATGTTTATCATATCAATTATCATGCAACACATTTATATCTGGGTTTAATTATGATTTTATGGAATTACATTTGATTTCATTATTTGGAACATGTAATCTTAAACATATTAAGGGTGTGATCTAATAGATATTGAATGAATTATAAAAGGAATTAATCTCTATAGATTATATTTTTATGATACCTTGGAAATATTCTTTAGTAATTTTTTATGATCTATTAGTGATAGACATTGTAATATAAAGGGTTCTCATTCATAGTACTCAAATGAATTACATAAATAATTAGAATCTAGAAATTAAATTTTTATGATACTTTGGAAATATGAATCGATAATTCTTTATAATTCAATGGTGAATAACCTTGGTAATATTATTTTATATTACCTTAGTATTCCGCTTTGGTGTTGTACTTATGAATATCTCAGGATTATATTATAGCCACATTTCCAAGTTATTATTTTTGTAATTATGATCATATTTCACCAAATTAACTTATATTAATGTTCTTATATTCATACCTTTTATTATTCCCCAAGTCTTACACATGATATGTTCTGATTTCATTTTTTATCCCTTGTTGATCCATGAATATCACCCCTTTATTATGTTTTCACTTCTCTGAGCTATAAAGAAAAATCCATATCAAGGATATATCTAGAAGGGTATTGTTTGGGGATGATTTTTTAGACATATTAAATACTTGTTATAGATTTAGAAATAAATTATATAGTTGGAAAATTACGATTTGATGAATAAGTTTGGGGTTTTGTTAGTTAATATTTTGTCCTAATTATCAAAGACTATAAACCTAAAAGGTCTCGGGAATTTATGTGATGTAATATATTCTTTGAGTTATGAAATATATATTTTCATCTTCATAGGGAGTTACAGTTAGTATCATAGAAAGGTGTAGATAAATTTATAGGTTAGAATGTTAGTTGAGTATAATTTACTTGTTTTTAAGTTAATTTTGATCATAATTTAAAAGGTATAGATAACACTTTAGGTTTTTTTCGGTAATACTAAAACATTTATGGATTGGGATATGAAAAAAATTTAAAACCCTTGGGATAAGTGTAAGGAATGAGTATAAGTATAGGATAACATCCAAAGGTTTTGGAAATTTTTTTTTTGTTCTCCTAGAAATTACATCCACATCTAGATACAAGAAAGAGGATATGGTTGTGGTATATATTCACCTAGGGTTAATCACACTGAAAAACACGGGTTCAATATCTATTCAGTCTTCACACTGTTGAATGATGATTGGGCCTATGACTACACACATATCTATATACTCACAGTAGATATTATTTGGTTAATAACATTATTTTTACAATATATTATGATGTACTAATTCTGATAAGGAATTGAGTGATGTAATTTGATGAACCTAAACCTAAATAATCCTAGATTGAACCAGGAGTGATTTAGGTTGAAATGAAATCCAATGTAATAATTTTTACGAATATGATTTTTTTATAATTATATTACAAAAATTATTTTATAGTGTTCATCACTCATGTTAAATAATTTTGGTTTTAGTAATGACTGAAGCCAAAAGGAATCACTTTAACGATGGGTACCGCATAAAATATGTATATTTTATCTATAAGTAACCAAACAGAGATAATAACTAAAGTGAGAAATATTATTATTATACCAAAACAACTATCAAGAATTATGATTAACAACATGAACATAGTTAAATTCCCAATAAAACCACCCAAGGAGAGATGTATAGGGTCTCATGGAATTTTAAGTGAATGAGATGATGAAGGAAATAATATTCAATTTTCTTCATGTCAAAAATGAGGGAAGAGGAAATAATTTGAATGGAATAAGTGAATAGGGAGATGTTTTATGTGTGGGAAAAAGAGTGAATAGAGTAAAAATTTTCTTAGTATAAAAAATTATTTTATAAAATGAATAAAAAACATGTTTTCCTTGGTCATACCTTAGATATTAATGTATAAACCTCATTAGAAAATATATCCTCAGTTATTCCTATATTTTAGAAGCCCTTAACTAATTTTGTTAATGATTAAAAATTATTATTTTTAGGATCAAATTTATTTATGGTGGGATAATGTAACACCTTGATATTTTAAAATATAATTTCACTTTTAAAATATATTGTTTTAAATAGATTTCTTAAACCTTAACACCAAAACAAAATGAATCAAGGAATGTTGTTTCATAATTAAAATTTAGTAGATTAATTGGAAGGTAAATATTAAGCTAAATAAATCATTTGAAATATGTATAAATAAAAATAAATATCTTTTATAATGTTCATGCAATAATAAAATAAAACTATTATAGTTAAATAACAAATAAAATTATTTTATGAAAAAAAATATATTTTTTCTTAAAAAAATCCTTTTAATGCATAAGGAATTTCATTTTTATTATGGTAAAATAATGGGTTAAATAGAAATTAGTGTATGTAAATACACTAAAATAATTTTATTTCTATATAATAGTTATTACAGGGAAAGTAATAAATTTATTCAATGCTTAGAATATACATGTTTCTTAAAATTATTTATGTCTTTTGTATAGTTATATTAGAATTTGTTTTTATTACTATTAGAAATTGAATCATATAAAATGATTTGAAAATTTTAAATAATAATTTTCCAATATTGAAATGGGTTTAATTTCATTTTTAGTAATAAAATTAAGATACAAATATAGATATTTCTTCCCATTACAAAATAATTATTTTTCGCATAATGATACTTTTATAAATATTACAGATTTTTAAATAAAATGGATATATTTTAAAATAAACACTATAATATGGTGTTAAAACATATATTCCAATAAATTAATACTCGTTTATTTGGTAATCAATGTTATATAATATTGATAACACATAACAGTTAAAATGTCACTTTTCTACTAAAACAATTTTTCAAAACATTATATGTTTTAAATTAAAAGTTAATTTTAGCTTATTTATAAATTTAATTATATTTAATGGGGTAAAAATTATTATTAATAATTTTAAAATTTAGTTAGATGTTTTACCTTATATTTTTATTAATAAAATAATTTCCCCTGTAAAATTCTAATCGAGTTTAATAAGTGTTAAAATGGGTATTCTAATATGCCTCAAATTTTAATAAGTCGGTTTGATGCATTGACCTCATATATTACCTTTTTCATGTTTTAAATGAATACCTCATTATTATATATAATATTTCCCCACCTAACTCACTAAACTATCATGAAATTCCCTTCGAAAGTCTTTCATAACAATCTTTTCCAAAGAAATTTCCCAATTTTCACCTATAAATAGAACACAATTAAACTCATTTCAAGACCCCCCAATATTTTTAAATTACCATGAAACATACCCAATATAATTATTATATATCCCTTCGACCCTTTTGGTAGACTCTACCCAAATAAAATTACATCAATTCCTTCATTTCCAAAGAATACTTCAAGAAAAGATCTAAATTCTCATCATAATTATTACTTACCCTTAGCTTCCTTTATTTATCATTATCACCCACCCTTATCCAAACCCATTATAAAAATAGGTATATAATGAAATAAATATGAATAATATAATGAAATTTTCTTATTATAATGTCATAACTACTATCTATTCCCCACCTATACAATCGAAAAAATTAAAAATTTTGTTCATGCCTGTGTGCAGACTACCGCCTCCATGAAAAACACATTTCTTTTTTCATCATAACCTTTCAAGGATAGTTCTAAAAAATGTTTTTTATGAAAATTTATGTTATTGTTTTCAAAATTTATATTCTGGAAATATAAATTAGTCATTTTATAATTAATATTAGATATAAACAATCATTTTAAAGTAACCTCTGAAAACAAATATACCAAGAGAAAAGGTGACTTATTTATACATGAAAACTTATTTATCATTTATATTATTCTTATAAATCCTAAAAATTATGTTTTTTAAATTTAATAACATCTAAATAATTTCATTTTAACTTTTTTATAATGACATTATAACATAATAATGTCTTCTGTATCCATTATAACAAATAGATTACAACATATCCACGTTGGGACAGTTTAGCCACCTACATGAAAAACAAATTCAATCAAGGATAGATTTTGAGACTTAATATTATATAGAAATTGGTAAATAATGATTTTAATTTGGTTATGTAATGGAAATATAACCATTTAACACATTAATTAATACAATATCATCTATTTTTTTATAAATTAACAAGACAAGATCATTGCCAACTTAATCATCATGAATATTAACTAAAACACTTATTAATTGAAATTGAGACATTATAAATAATGATCTAGGAATGATGAAATTTAGGATAAGAAAGCATCAAAAATTCTATTATGAAACTAGTTTAAAATTATCAAGATTAATCATACACAATATTGAATATATATAATAAATAACTAATATAAAAAATAAATAAATTATAAATGAAGTTTCTAAAATGTTTTAGATTTGAAAAATTTTATAAACTAGATGAATATTAATGTTATTTTTGTTATATGAGAGATTTTAGTGTTTTAGTGAAATTCATGAGTTAAGGTAAGGGGTTCTTTGTCTCATATTTAATTCCTTATGATATATTTCTTATTATTCACCGTTAAATTTCTGATATGATGATATTATTGACTAATAAATTTATATTTATATTTTCAAAAAATTCATGGATTTTGAAGATCCATATCATATTATTTTTTCAAATATATATCGATTCAATAGATACCAATTTTGATAGTGTTTTTGTTAACTCAACTCCCTTTATTGAGTTTTAATTCGTCTTCTTGAACTTTTTTATGATACACTTGGTTTCTTCCACCATAAGATGTCATTTAAAGGTATTTTTTCTTTCTCTTTGGGGATAATTCATTTTTAATTCATTTTTTTTACCTTCATAAAATTATTTACAAAAATTATATCATTGTTAAGAATGATGCTCATCCACTTTAATAACAGTTTCCCATCCTTTTCCATATTTTCCTTCACACAAATATTGTCTATATTTGAAACCCAATTTTTTGTTATCTCAGGTGACCATTATATTTACATTATCCTATTCTTGAAAAGGATAATATATTACTCTTTTTATGATGTGTTATTTAAAAAAAATACATTTTAAAACAATGGAAGTGCCCAGGAGGAGTTTCACCACTGAAAAGGGGGTGAATCCGGGGTGATTTTTTATAATTTTTCTTCAGTTTTAAAATAACTTCACATAGCCTGCTAGGATTTGATCCAATATTATTATAACTCAACCTTTCCCAATATTAGTTGAAAATAAATTTAATGGGAACATCATAATTTTACAAGGTTCGACCTTAAAATGAGCCTACTTCTTACTATGGTTGGTTGGAATCCTCTATTGCAGATTCTATACTATAATCACAATTGGATAAAATTTTCAAGTATTCACTTTAATAGAGTATAACTATTCTTTCTAATGACTCACTAGAACAAACATTTCACACTTTCATATTATAAAAATGATTACACAATAACACATGAAAGACCACTTCTTAATTTTAAAAGGTTATGCAATAATTGATGAACTTTTTTTTGAGACCATAGGATATAATAATATTATATGCTCGCAATCTTATAATTTACAATGAATAGATTATTCCAATAAGATTATTTCTATACACATCACAATAATGTGCTACTCAAAATTGTATTCCAAATTATCTTTATTTTTTTGAAATAATTATGGAATGACTTGTGTTTATTTTTTCCAATAGTCTATACAAATATACACTACTTCATGAACATATGTCTTCATTTAGATATACTCTATTATACTATCTACAATTAATTTTCATTGTTTCACGAGAAACATCACATCTATTTTTTCGATAAACAATCTTCAGAATATTTCTGTATTGAATTTCTGCGATACTGCACTTTATTCTATGTTTTTCAAAATATTTCTCACGTCTCTATAACTTTCTTCAATCAAGATGTAGTTTGATATTTTTAATAAAATTTTCACTAGTTATTTTTTGAGGTTATCACATATAATACAATCATCATGTTTTTTAGTTTTAAATGGTTATTTAGAGTTCATACGGATGCATGGATACACCTCATACATGAACTACTATATGAAAAAACTATTTTTCTCCTCACATATTATTCTCATTATTATCATATAACATAAAATATGTAATACAAACACTACTTCATACACTCTAAAATGATACATACTGCTTGTACACTTCATTTACATTCACTTGGAACTAAATTTATCTATAAATCATACATCATCTCTGAAACATTTCATCTTCAAAATGATGTTTGCAAACAACCATACAAATGAGCTCAACCATTAACCATACTTCATATATGAACCACTATTGTGACCTAAAACCGTGTACTACCTAGAAACCTTCAAAGAATCATTTTGAGATTCATGGAAACCTGAAATGGATTGCACCACGAAACACTATCTTTAAAAGAGTTTTTTAAGAACTTCTACCGCGAACTAAACCTATCTGGAAACCATATTCATCACAAACCACTATTTGTAATGGATCTCTATCCACGAACCATAGTCTATAAAGCTTTAACACAAACTGTTGTCTAAAAGGCCTCACCACAAACCATATCATCTACAAACTTCATGTCATTTTTGGATGATCATGAGATATTTAATCACAATAATGGTTTCATGCATACCTAAACTCATTCACATTCTTATGTAAAATATTTTAGTAACTCTATAATTACTTGTTTTCAAGACACTCATCTGTCATAGAATCACCATTGAAAATCATTTTATGCTATGTAGAAATATTCATTATAGTAATTTTAAATTCCAGAGAGTAAAATAAGATCTTGTATGGTAGTATTTTTTGGGGGAGTTAAGTTTGAAAAATCCTAATTTGAGAGGTTCTAATCCACCAAGGAAATGCTTGAAGGGGGAAAAAGTTATCTTCCATAAGATCAGATGGCTCGGATTTGAATGAAGATATCTGATTGGAGAACTTACATGTTGTTCATGTTTTTAAGGGACAGATGAAAAGATCCCACATACATTCATCCCACACTAAAACTATAGAATAATTTTCGACTAATTTATAAGAAAAGTAATTTTTGGTGTCAGTCAGATATCAGGTCCCCTTACTGTCATGTCTCCCCGCAGGATGGCACTACCTCTACTCTTTTGTCGGCCACATTTCCCTACTCATGGGTGACTGCTGGTGCTTGCTTCGCATTCCCTATATAGGGGATTTATCCCTTGGGGGCTATACATAACCCCAAATATCATGCCTTCTATCTTAGGGGGGACTTCCCATAGGGGTTGACACTAGGGTCCTCATCAATTTAGTTGAGGTCTAGCCTATAGAGTGGCTTGTTGGTTCTGGATTATTTTTTAAATTGAGGGAATCATAGATGTACTTACATAATTTCTAAGTAAAATGTAATTAAAAACCATCATAAATAAAAACTCAAGACACTATAAATTCCAAATTCCACTACCTGAAAATCATATACACTTGGTTTTAAAAATGTTTCCTCAGTTGTCTTAAACTTTAGAGAACAATATAATAAATCATCACAATTGAAATTCGAATAATAAATGTCCAATAATGGAATACAAATCCATTTCAAGAAGAACTATCCAAGAATAACATCCAATGAAATAATATAGATCCCTAAAAAATTCTCTAGGCATCACCACTTCATCAACATATTGGCACACTATGACAACAAATTCAACACTGAGGTTCAAAAATCTTCCACTTTGTATTTTTTTGTATGTATGTAATATCCATTCACATATATCCTCATATATATCTTAATAAAATTCAATATGTGTGTTTATCTACTCCCCTTTAATGAAAATAAAATTCAAAGGGTAAGTGGGGGTCTTCTTAACTCATCAATTTTCTTAAAAACCTCGTCTCTTATAATCTTAAAAAACTAATATCATATTATATTTGGAAAAGAGACTTTAGTTCATCACATTTAACTCTATGTGGGATAACCCTTTATTGAAAATAAGAGATGTATAACTAAGTGTGATTTATTATTTTTTCAAACATTCAGGCATGTGAAATTAAGCTCAGTTTGTATTAAAGGAAATAATTTCTCCTGACCACACTTGAAAACAACATTAGAGAGTTGAGGTGTATAAGAAGGATTGTCTATTTTCTTATAATTTTCATAATCCAAGTACTCCCTTTATATAAGTACTATCTGGAATGATATAGGAGTGTTTTTACTTATTCAATCCTCATTAATTCTCCCCCTAAGGAGATGCATCCATATTCATCAACATGGAATTAAGTCAAATTCATGATTAACAAAATGTATCTTTCGATTCCCTGCTTTTCTAGTAAAATTCACATAAAAAAATATGTAATAAAAAGGTAAAATTGGAAAGACTTAAAGTAAGATAATAAGGCTAAACGTGATGTTTTAACCTCTAGTCAACAAGCCTCCCTTTTGGAATTGCTTTGGTGAAAATATCTGAAACCCGATCTTTAGTGGAGATGTGTTCACACTTGATATCTCCATGTTCCACCTTTACTTCGAAAAAATGATCCCTGATATCAATATGTTTGGATCTTGAATTTTGTACCAAATTTTTAGATAATTCAATAACACCTTGATTATCATATGGAATTTTTTTCATGGTCTCTGTGCCTCAATCTTCAAATATTACAATTGTACTTGCATCAAAATCATTTGTGTACATTCACATATACCTAAAAAACATTAGTCGTGATTAGAGTTACTGAATTATACTTATTACTTTACTAACTAACACGACCTTCTCCCAAA
Source organism: Viscum album (assembly GCA_963277665.1). NCBI lineage: Eukaryota > Viridiplantae > Streptophyta > Magnoliopsida > Santalales > Viscaceae > Viscum > Viscum album. The sequence continues at coordinate 2,118,642,590 of OY728143.1, read as the reverse complement.
AAGAAGGTTCCACCTGAAGTTGATCTCCTATCATAATAGTCCCTTGCACAATCGTGATCTGTAAACCCCACTAGTTTCAAATTTTCATTGTATCTACATAAAACTCCCTAGTTCAGTGTTCCTATCACATATCTCATAATTATTTTATCTCAAAATAAGTGATAATATTTTGGATCACTATGAAATATAGTACTTATAATCACCGCATAAGTTATATTCTACCTTGATATTGTGAGATAAAGATGAATACCAATGATTAAGCTGAATTCTTTCTGATTCACATTGTTTTCGACTTCATCCATGCATACTTTAACTCAAAATGAAATGGTTGTTGAAAAATAATTTTCATATTCCATTGCATTTTTTCATAAATTCTAATTCATATTTTTCTTGTGATAGAAATATGTAATTTTTCTTCTTCTCAACTTGGAATCACATAAAATATGTTATATTTCCAGCATGAAAATCTCAAAATTTCTTTTCATTTTCTTAGAAAATTCATCGCATATATCTTTCTTGTCACTATAAAATATTATTTCATCCACATATAAAATTACTATGAAAAATACTTTGGAAATATATCTCATAAAAATTTGATTATAAACATTATCTTTGAAAAACATCATATTCCTTAGACAACCATATAACTTGGAATAACAGGCTCCAGGGGATTGTTTCATACAATTTAATGATTTTCTCAACCTACATACATTTCATCCATCATTGTCTAAAATAAACCCATTTGGTTGTTAAATATAAACTTCTTCATCAATATCAGCATTTAGAAATGAAGACTTCACATCCATTTGATAAACTTCATAATGTTTTTATATTGTAACTACCAAGAAAATTCTAATGGTTTCTAGTCTTTCCACGGGTGAAAATATTTCTTCAAATTCAATTCCTTACATTTTATAATAACATTTTCACGCGATCCTCACATTGTTTCTTGATACTTCAACTTTCTCATTTAGATTATTTCGGAAACCCCACTTAGTACGAATAATATTTTAATTTTTAGGTTTTTATAAAAGATCTCAATTTCATTTCTTCTCAATTTTATAAAGATCCTCATTCATATCTTGTATCTAATCCTCAGGCCCTATCGCTTCTGCTGGTTTATGATGTTCATCTTGATAAATAACTATTGTTTGATCTTCAATTCTTAGTGGTGTTCTTTTTTGAATGGGAGCCTCTTGATTTACAATGATATTTTCAATCTCAAACTGTTTTTTCAATTTTTTGTACTACTTTATCTTATACTCAAAAGATTTATCTTCATGAGTGGTATATTCAGAATCAATATTAGTATTGTTTCACTCTTTCTCACCAACTTTAAAATTTAATTGTTTCATTATCATAATGATTTCTACTAAATCTTATGGATATTCATTAACTTTGATATCTGATTTAATATTTTTTTAACAATTATTACATCACTAGAGTCATCTACATTTTTCATCCATCTATATCAACATCTATAGCCTTTATCATCAGATAGGTATCCCATGGACACATCTTCCTATACTCTTTCTTCAAATTTTCCCAATTAATGTTCTTGATTTTTATAATACATGGTATATAAAAAATTATAAAGTATTTAATAGTTGGATTTTTATTCTACCATAATTTATATATTTTCTTTTGATTTTCTGGTTTCAGTATCATCTTTTCTATATATATATGGATGTACATATAGATTCTCTCTAGAAATAATTTGAGGTGTTGTGTTCTGCTAACAATGTTCTACCCATATCAACTATTCTTCTATTTGTTTATTTTAGTTACCCTATTTGTTGTAGAGTTTATGGGGTGTTGTACTGATGCTTGATTTCATATTTAGAAAGATAACTTTCAAAAGCATCATAAGTAATCTCCTTTCCATTATCTGATTTCAGGAGTAAAAAAACTTATTGGACAATTAAATGATAATTTATCACTTTTCGTCATGTTCGATACTTGAACATAATTTATTTTTGGACCTTAATTGTTAAGGAAAAAATGTTTATTTTAAGATTCAAAATGTTCTAAATTAACATGCTTCTTGGAACCCATATTTTCAAAAGATTTTAATGGGTTTTCTTTGATAACAAAATCCTTGATAAAATATTATCTTATATTTTCTTGTTTTTTGTTCTTCAAGAAAAGTATACTCAGTCTTCAAGTATTGTTTTTCATTAAGATAGATTTTCTTCAAGGTCCTTATCGACCTTTTCCATTTCTTCCACATTCAATTTGTGACTTTTGATTTATTAAATGTATAGGATTTATTTATTTTCACACTCTTCTTGTTCCTTAGTTAACTTTTCTTTTTCATTTAATGACACCCTTTTCTCCATCATGAGTTTTTTATCTCAAGATAACCGTTTAATTCATCTTCCCACATGTGCTCTACCTTTGTCTATCCACATTCATCAAATTCACTTTTTGAAGTTTCAAAGACCTTTCCAACAAGGGGAATGAAGTTATTTTTATCTTTTTGTTGGATTTATATAGTGGAGTTAGATTCAAATTCATTTCTTACTAAACTTTTACTATTAAACAATATTGATTCCATCAAATCTGGTAGTTCCATTTGATCTCTTCCCACATATCTTTGCTATGGTTTCTCAATATCTGTATCAGGTTCCACATACATATATGCAGGAAAATTTACAAAAAAATTACAATTTCATTATAGTTTTAGCATCATAGAGGTAATTTACTTTTACCCCTAAATTTTCCCTTCTTGAATTTTTTAATACCAGATTAATGATTTGGTTGAAGTATTCATCTTAATTTTCATTATAAAATTCACTTAATTATGATATTTCATCATCTTTAATTTTTTACTTTCACATGGCTTTAAAGGTCATATCATATTTGATCTTCTTCTTGAATACTAGGATCTTTCACATTTTATATAGAGTGAGTATGTTATGTAAATAATCAAGAGTAAGATTATTTCTATCTTCCAAAGATAATAATTTCATATGAAACCTTTCAAGAAAATTTTTCATTAATATTTTTGATAATAACTGAATCTACTAGCTTTTCACAAAAAAAACCCTTAATATTAATGAAAATTTCATTAACTCTCATGAAATAGTCATCAATATTTTCATCTTCATCCATCGTGATATCTCCAAATTTTCTTCTACAAATCATTAATTTGGAAACCTTAACATTCATGTTTCCTTAAAAACTACTTTTTGGTTTATCCCATGTTTCTTTGGAATTTTTTATTCCCATAAACTTTTTGTATACGTTTCATAACAGAGAAATCAAAATTTCATTCTTATCATTTCCATCAGATCACATTTTTTTCTCAGTGAAATTCATAATAGCTTCATCATAAATATGCGGGAATCCAATAGTAACTCCATCTTTAACTATATGTCCAAGAGATGGATGATAGGGAAACATCATATTCTTCAAACTGTGATAGTTCTTTCCATCAAAAGTAGGAACACCCCTAAAAAATAGAATTCAGATTATCCATCTCAAATACTAAGTAGATGATGAAAAATGGAACGTAGCTCCCTGATTCCAATTGATGTTCCCAATAAGAGTTTCACCAATGATGGGGGAGGGGTTGAATCAATGGTGATTTTTTACAATTTTTCTTTATTTTTAAATCATCCGTTATTGGAATGCTAGGATCTGTTCCACAATTATTATAAATCAAATCCTCCTAAATAAGTAGAAAATAAATGATATAGGAACACAATATTTTTACAAGGTTCGACCATAAAATGCGCCTACACCTTGATTTGATTGTTTAGACTCCCCGATCATTGATTCTCTACTATAATCACAAGAGGTTACACTGTATATGTTTTCAATAGCATATAGTCAAACTAAGATTTTCAGATTCCCACTGGAATAACAGTTGCACACAACCTTTTTACAAAAATGATTATTCAAAAACATAGAAAATACCACTTTTTAATATCACTACTGGAAAAATACCCTATACCAACGGTTTGGAACCATTGGTATAGGCCTCCAAACCATTGGTATAGGTTATACCAACGGTTTGGAGGACCGTTGCCAAGTAAGCCGTGAAAATAGGTCTATACCTACAGTTTTGAAAACCGTTGGTATAAGTAATATGAAAATCTATACCAACGGTTCTCAAAACCGTTGGTATATGTATTTCAAAAAAAAATCGGTGGGATTTGATCCGAGGACCTCTAGTTTATAATTGAATGACTTAACCACTAACCTAACATGACTTTTGTGAACATAATTTCATAAATATATATATGTATTGTCATAAGTATTTTAAATTTTGATTTATATAATGTTCTCAGTAAGAAGAGACGATAGAAAATTGAAGGACCTATACGAACGGTTGTTAAAACTGTTGGTATAGTTATATAACAACGGTTTTGAGAACCGTTTGTATAAGTCCTTTGATTTTAGGACTTATACCAATGGTTTTGGCCAAACTGTTGGTATAGGGTCTCCATAATGGACCTATACCAACGGTTTTGGAAAAAACCATTGGTATAGGTCCTCTATAATGGACCTATACCAATGGTTTGTCCAAAACCGTTGGTATAGGTCCATATAAGTGACCTATACCAACGGTATTGGCCAAACCGTTAGTATAGGCCCAAATGAATGAACTATACCAACGGTTTGTCCAAAACCATTGGTAAAAGTCATATTTCTAGTAGTGTATTGACTTATTCTCTAAAAAATGAAAATATTTCTTTTGATCCTTCAAGATAGAGAAAAATATTATATACTCACAATATGAAGAATTACATTGAATAGATTTTTCCTCAAATATCCTATCTCTTAGATTCTTAATTATGTGATGCTAAAAATATTTTTCCATGTTATCTTCATTTTCATGAAATAATTATGGAATATCATGTATTTATTTTGGACAACTATCAATAAAAATATACATCGCTTCACTAATAGATATATGAATTTAGATATACTCTTGTGTCATATCTACAATTAATTTTTATTGTTTCACAAGAAAAAACTCAAAACTGTGAGTGATAAATAATATGAAGATGATTTTCTACATTGAATTCAACACTACTGCACATTTAATTGTGATTCTCAAAATATTTCTCACGTCTCTACTACTTTCTTCAATCGATAGGTAACCTAATATTATAAAAAATGCATCAACCAATTATTTTGTGCAGTTATAAAATGATAATAATACCATAACGATTTTCAATTTAAAGTGGGTTTTAGAGTTCATAAGGATGTATGGATACACCACATCTGAGAACTACTGTATGCAAAAAACTCTTCCTCTCTTCATAGAATATTCACATAATTCTCGCATAGCATAACATACTAAATACATACACTACTACAGGCACTCTCAAAGTGTGCATACTATAAAGACACTTCAATTACATTCACCATGAACAAAATCTTTTTACAAAGTAAACATCATCTGTAAATCAATTCATCTATTAAGAACTTGTTTCTAAAGTACCATAGAAATGAGCTCAACTATGAAACATAATTCAACCATAAATTATTATCATAAAGTATTACTATTTATTTCCTAGTAACCCTCTAGGAATCATCATGAGTTTCATGGAAACACATAATGACTTATAGCATAAACCATTATTTGTGAAGGAGTTTCATCAAGAACTTCAAACATGAACTGAACCGGTCAGCAAACCGTCTTCATCATGAACCACTTTCTGTAAAGGAACCAAATCCATGAACCATAGTCTGTGAAGCTTCATCATGAACTATTTTCTACAAGGCTTCACCACGAACCATCTCATCCACAAAATACATGTCGTTTTTGGATGATCATGGTATGTGTTATTATTGTGGATCATTCCAACATTTCTTGACTCTTTCACCTACTTCTCTGAACTATTTAAACAACTTGATCATTTATTATTCATGAGTCACTCATCCTACATAAAATCACTATCGCAAATAATTTTTTTCTTTGTAGAAAATTTCCTTAGATAATTTTTAAACTCATGATATTAAAAGAAGATAATTTATGGTAGTATATTTCATGTGAGTTTGGTCTTCAAAACCATTATTCATGATGTGCTAGTACATAAAGGAAAATCTCGCAGGATGAAGAAGAGACCACCCATGTGATTAGATGAATCAAATTTAAATTGAGAATTCCAGTCAAACAACTCCCTTTTTGGGGATTTTTAAGGTATGGATGAATATAACCAACATACTTTCATCCCAAATTGAAACTAAAGATTGATTTTTCTGTACATTAAAAAACAAATTTGTGTCTGGGGTCAGCCAAAAATCTTGACCCCCCTTCCATTGGGCCACACCACATGATATCAGCACCTCTACTCTTTCATGGGCCTCCTATCCCATCCCATGTGTGCCTATGGGAGTGTTCTCCATGGGCCCTATACACTTGTAACAACCAATGTTTTTTGAAAAGGTTTAATTACAAGGGAATTAAAATTTTTGATTTTGGTAAATGTATTTTTTATTGAACAGAGCTTCCAAACATAATTATGAGAGCTGGAAATATTTCATGTGTTGTTTTTAGACTTGGTTAAAGTCCTGAAGGGTTCCTCGGGTACTATGTCGGCTTTGGGGAGTGGAGAATCCCAAAAAATCTGAAACTGATGGATCTAAAAGAAGATCATGGTTTTCCTAAAACTGTACATCCCTCTAGGAGGAACCTTATGGGGAAATCTATGTGAAGTATTAGGCAACACGGTTTGTCTAAATCTATGTGAGTGTATTTTCATAGCTATACAAGGTTTAGCAAGTTAGAAGATGTGGTCCGAACAGGATTCCCATAGATTCCCAAATTGTGTAACCATCCTACATGCTCAGTGTCAAATAAGATGTATACTTGAACTATTCATAACACGATCGGTGAAGGGTTGGGGAAAACTATGTTGGACAACCGTGTGGGGTAGGTTTTCTAACCAAAAAGGGAGGTATTGTTGGTGCATCATTTGGAAAACCATGCTGCTAAACTGTACGACCCAATATTGATGGATATTTTTCCAAAATACCCTTAGTGAGTTTTAAACAATTTTTTTTTCTTTCTTCTCCTCTAGGGTGCACATCTTCTCCTCCCCCATGGGTTTATCCCCACATACCTAACCAATAGATCATGCTACATCTATCATCCATACAGTGAAGAAAACATCATCAATCTCTATGGATCTGTATCGGTAATATCTTGAATCCACTTTATCCCTATCTAAGATTCTCTTTAGATCTATTGTGCTATTTTTGCGTGAGGTCATTTTCCCTATTTTTTTAGAAAATGATGGTTTCATCTATTTCATCAAAAATATACTAAATCAACCCTTCAAATAGGTTGAGTAAAGCTTCATAACCATGAGGTAGGTGGTGGGTATGTATTGTCTCATCAATATTGTATAAATTATGATGATTTTGATGTTCAAAAAGTGAACTATTTGTTTTCTAATAAATAAATTTAATGTGAGTGTTACAGGAATTTATATTCTATTTAAAGGAATTTAGTTTTATTGGAATGATTCAAGAAACACCGTTTTAGTCCCTCCATTATGCTAAGAAACTAAATGTTTTCATATGGTATCAACCCTCTGTTATGCTAAAGAGTTTGTGTTTAGATCTTCAACATTACAATCAGAAAACTAACATGTGTATGGATCAACAACCCTGTAATGGAGTCTAGATTTAATATTTGAAACCCAAAGTTTGAAAAAGTTGAACAAATGGTAAATCAATGGTACATTTGTGATTTTATACTTTCAAGGATAAACATGTGGATCATCATCCTTATGCTACATTGTTCCCTACACTATGAAAAGAAACCCTACATTATGAAAAGGAACCCTACGCTAAGCAATGGAACCCTAAGCTACGCAAAAGAACCCTATGCTAAGCACTAGAACCCTAAGCTACGCAAAGGAACCCTACGCTACGTAGCTCAACCCTAGGTTGTGTTCTTAATAAAAAAAGTGCTTCATGTAGCATTTTCTATATGATATTACTGTAATGGTCAAGTCAGAAATAAATACTAATTCAATAATAATTTTTATTTTTTAAAAGAATTGTGTTCATCAGAGAAAATATATCTTAATTTTAAATTATGTTACAAATATCCTAGTTAATTTAAATTTGAATTTATGCGTTCAATCAAGATATTATTTTGAATTTGGAATATTGAAGAAAGTCCTTCTGTTTTATATATTCCTTCAGAATATCTCTTATAGGACTACATTTTTTAGATATACATGTTCTATCTTGTTGTACTGTATGTTTTTGAAAGCTCTATTTTATTGATACTTTTAAATTGAAGATCAATGTGCAACTTGGATCGCTTCAGTGTTGATATCTCTTATTATTATTATTTATGAAGGAGAAATCAATCGACTATCAATTATGTTCTGCTAAAATTGTGAATTTTAACCTCTTTAAACAAATCAATCCCTTTTGTTTTATTTGAGTATCAACTACTCATACTAATTTATGGTGGAGTATATGCTTCTCGATATAATTTGTGGATAGTTTTTTATCTGTTGTAGAACCAAAAGGATTTGTAATTAGTCTTGTAAATGTTTCAACTACCTTCTCTTAGTTGTGGACTCTTGGTCTTGTGATAAGAGAACCATTCTAGTGAAATTTTCCAAGATTTTTGAGAGAGTGATTGGTATAGTATACTAGGGGATATTTTTCCCCAAAACACTATAAAACTCTATGTTCTTTATTTTTGATTATATTCCTCATATTTTCATACAAAATAATAACATTGCGTATTCACATACAATATAGTGGGTATAAAATCATGTATTTTGGAAGAATTTGAAAAGAAAAAATCCCCCCCTCTTGTGTATTGCATTGTATATTCTTACCTAATAATTAGTATCATAAGAGAGATTTGGGATAATTATATAGAAACCTAAAATGTATAAGGTCGATACAAAGATGGCAGTGGCTGATCTAAGAGAAGGAATGTCAATGGTTTGACCTCCATACATCAATGGTGAAATTATGGGTTTTGGAAATCAAGGATGAATATCTATCTTAAAAATCTTGGATTTAGAGTTTACTCCAAGATATTTACCCCATATAATATTCTTTAGAAATCTAAAATAAGGGATGCTAGAACAAAATCTGAATATGACAAGAATTCAAAATCTATGAATTCTATTATTTTTGGTCTTGGACCTGATGAGTTTAATCATGAATCACACTGTCCAACTACACATGAGATGTGGAAATATACTGCAGTTTCCTATGAATAAATAGCTAATGTAAGACATATTAGGTATGCAACAACAAAGGTTATGTTTGACACATTTAAAATTCTCGATGGAGAAAGAATTACTCAAATTAATGGAAGGCTTATAGAAATTATCAACAATATTATAGACTTAGGAGAACACATCAAACAATATGATCAATATTTAAAATAACTAAGAGTAATACCTTTTAAATGGAATGTCATATCTGTTTCTATTAAAAATCATCACTAGTCAAAGATCTGACAATGAAAGAAATATTTTTTATATTGATGATATATGAAGTGGGAATTCAAGATGAAGCTTTAGATCAAAAGATCATATTTAAGAAAGAAAATACTTCATTGAAAGTAACATCTTAGAATCATATCATAAGATCAATGAAAAAAGTTAAATAATAGAAAAATTCAGATTCCTCGGATTCTGAGATGGAACTAGCTCAACTAACCAAAAAGATCATCAAGTTATATAAGAATAAAAGAGGATCCAGGGAATCTTTTAGGAAGTATAATAAAGAATCAAGAGAAGTTCATTGCTAAAATTGAATGATATTGGGTCATATGAGACCAGACTATCCTCAAATGAAATATGAAATAAAGAGGATGGAAAAGATATAACATAAAAAATAATGATTATGAGCATAAGGGAAAATGAGAATTGAAAGATACATGGAGTGTATCTGAAGACTCTAACAGTCTTTCAATGTCTGATTCATATAAATATTAATCAAATCTAAAGGTCAAAATGTGCTTCATATCCAATTAAGAAGATGAAAAGGAATAAACAAATTATTCTTCAGACTCGGATACTAGTAGTTTCTCAAATGACAAACTAGTTGCCTACATTTTAATTTTAGATGAAAAATATGATTCTATGATAATGAATCAAAAGTATTTAAAAAATATTCGTAATGATTTTTTAGGATAAATATTTACATTGCTTAAACAACTTCAAAAGTGGATGGAAAAATTCAACTCATCTATAATAAATTGTGTTGATCATGAAAAAAAGGATCAAATCTTTACAAGATGAAATATAAACTTATAGTAGTTCTTCTCTTTTTTTACTAAAGGTGAAAATATCTTAAATAAAATTGTTGGAAAGAATGTTACCAAAAGGTAATGGTATGGAATAATAAGAAAGGGTGAGAAATCAAAATTGCACAAAAAAATTTTTTTGGCCCAATACTTAAAATATAACATGTTGTCATTTTGGAACAAAAGGTCATATCACTAATAACTATTATTTGAAAAATCCTCAAATAAGTTTTACTAAAAGATTTTTTATTTATAATATTTTGGTTGACGAAAATTATATAAGTAAAGTATATCTAGATTCCCAGATCATTTCTCACTAACACTATTGTAACCATAAAAATATGGCAACCAAAAAAAAATTGTTTAATTACATTTTTAGGTAATAGGCCCTAGAAAAAATATATTATATGATATATGGACTGTGGTTGTTCCATGAATATGAGTGTAGATTCATCGAATTTTTATACACTAATACAAAATGGATGGATGTCTTGTCACTTTTGGGTGAAAATGCAAAAATAAAAATAATTCAATTTGGAACTGTTGAAAATCCAAAAATAATATCAATCAAAAAATTACGATACGTGCAAGGATTAAACAAAATTTTGAAAAGTTCTTCTTGACTTTTTTATTATGGTTTTTATATTTATTTTTCTAAAAATTCATGATTTTTGTTTAAAGATAAGCGTCTTATGTTTAGTTTACCTAGAACATACAATGTTTATACATTGGATATAAATTCCTTATATAAACAGAATGTGAATTGTTTAACTACTAACACAAATGAATCATGGACTTTCTATATAAGACTCAGACACTGTAATATTTATGCATTAAATAAATTGTCTAAGATATAGTTTGTTCTTGATATTCCTAGTCTTATGTTTGGTAACGATAGATTCTGTGATGCATACCATATTGGAAACCAGCATAAATCATCATTTAAATCTATTAAAAAATTGCTACATCTAAAACTTTAGAAATTATACATATTGATTTATTTGGACCATAAAGAATAGAAATTTTGTCTTGAAAATAATATGTTTAATTTTTTTTTGATGATTATTATAGATTTACTTGGGTTTATTTTCTAAAACTCGAAAGTGAAATTTTCACTATTTTTGATTGTTTTTTGTAAAATTGTTCAAAATGAAAAACTTTTTTTTAATATTTTCATTAATAATTGATCATGGTAGAGAATTTGAGAATCAATAATTTAATTTTTTTTCTCCCCAAAATTCATATTAAACACACCTTCTCATCACCAAGAACACCTCAAAAATGGAATTGTGGGAACGAGAAATAGAACTATTCAAGAAATGGAAAAGACTATGCAAAATGAATACAATCTACATACTAATTTTTGGGAAGAATCTATTAGAATAGCCTACTATATCATAAATAGAGTTTTAATTAGGCCAATTTTTAAAAATACACCTTTTGAAATTTGGAATAATAGAAAACCAAAATTAAATTAATATAATGTTTTTGAATGCAAGGTGTATATCTTGAATACTAAGGAAAACCTGGGTATGTTTGATCCAAAAGGTGATGAAGAAATATTTTTTGGATATTCTGCTACCTATAAATCTTATATAGTGTTCAATAAAAAGTCAAGGATTATTGATGAATCAGTTCATGTGAAGTTTGATAAAACTAACCCTATCATTAAAGAGAAAAATTAAACTTATGAATTCACTGCCTCTTTCAATAACATGAGACTTAAACCCCTTAAAATGACTTCAAAAATGATATTGAAAAAATTAATTATGGTTCATAAGAACATGATACTGAAGAACCTTGAAGTGTCTTTCCTAGATAATATAGAACGTTAAAGAACCATACTTTATAAACAGTAATAAGAGAAATAAACACGGGAAATAGAACAAGAAAAAATATAGGAAACCAAGAATAATTCTAAACCTTTATATCTTAGTTAGAACCTAAGACTATTGAATATGTTGTAGAAGCTGAGAGTTGGTTATTATCCATGAAAGTAGAGAGAACCAGTTCAAAATAAATGATGTTTGTGAACTAATAGATAGTCCAACCAATTATGCAATTATAGTAACCAAGTGGGTATTTATAAATAAATAGGATGATAAAGGGATCATAACCCTAAATAAAGCCAAATTAGTTTTTAAAGGATGTAATAAAAAATAAGGTATATATAATGATGAAACCTTTTCCCCTTTAGCTATATTGGTATCCATTAGAATTATTTTATCTTATGCATCACAAATGAATTTTAAATTTTATCATATGGATGTTAAATATGCATTTTGAATGGTTATTTAATAGATAATGTTTATGTTGAAAAACTCACTCATTGGGAAAATCCACAAAAACTGAATATTGTTTTTAAACTTACCAAAGCTCTATATGGCCTTAAACAAGCACCTAGAACTTGGTATGAAAGATCAAGTTCTTTTCTTTTGAAAAATGATTTTTCTATTGGATTGAAAAATCCGACAATTTTCAAGAAAACCATTTGTTCTAATTTATTATTTTTAAAAATTTGTGTTGATGATGTTATTTTTTTTCTCAACTAATAAAAATATTTTTTAGGAATTATCAAATTTAATGCAAAGAGAATTTTAAATGAGTATTATGGAAGAACTAAATTTATTTTTAAGATTTCAAATTCATAAAAAATATTATAGAAATGTGTTAAATCAAATTATGTAGATTATTGATTTATTAAAGAAGTTTGGTCCTAAGAAAAACAGCACATATAAAACTCCTTTGTGAACCAATATAAAACATGATTTGTATGAAACTGAAAAACCAACTAACAATAAGTTATATAGAGGTATAATTGGTAGTTTGTTATATCTTATTACAAATAGACCAGACATTATGTTTCTATATGTATTTATAATATATTTCAGTCAAATCCAAAAGAGTTCCATCTTACTATTGTCAAAAACATTATATATTTAAAAGGAACTATTTTTCAATCTCTTATTTAGCCTAAAACATTGAATTTTAATCTAATTTCATATTTATATGTTGACTTTGGAGGTTGTGGAATATATAGAAAAACGTACCGTTGAACCTGTCACTTTTTTGGAAAATATTTAGTTTCATGGTCTGTTAAGAAAAAATACTCAGTTGTCCTATCAACTACTGAGGTAGAATATGTGTCTATTGGTAGTTGCTGTGCACAAATATTGGGGATAAAAAACACTCTACTGAACTTTATATTAAACTTTAATTGTATTCCTATTTTTTCTTATAATACTAGTTCTATTAATATGTCTAAAAATCTTATAAGTCAATTTGTGTCTAAGAAAAATGATATAAGACATCATTTTCCATGATATAATGTTCTAAAAAGGATATATCTTAAGAATTTATTAATACCACATATCAATTTGTTGATATTTTTACTAAACCACCTCCAAGTACTAGTTTTGATTTTATTAAGTGGGAATTAAGAATATTTGAGTTTAAGTAATTGCTTATTAATGTATTTCCAGTTCTATGTTTTTATTTTAGAAATCTTTATTTAATAAATCTTTATTTTATTTTGTTTTAATTTATTTTCAAAAGTATTTGATTTCAATTTTATATTATTGGTCTCTTCAAAATTAAAAATTAATAAGTACATTCTTAATCAGCATGAGAAAATTGTTTTCCTTCTCCTGATATCTCCTCTACTACACATTATTTCAGCTTAAAAAGTACCTCTCTCTTTTGATTTCCATCTATTTCATTTCAATTTTATATTATTTGTCTTTTAAAAATTAAAAATTAATGTGTACTTTATTAATCATCATGAGAAAACTATTCTCTTTCTCCTGATATCTCCTCCACTACACGTTATTTTAGCTTACAAAGTACCGCTCTATTTTGATTTCTATCTACCGAAAACCATAAACTATCAATCCCTTCATTCCATAAACCTTCAGTGGTGGAAACAATTATGAATATCCATGGATTCTAAGTTGGATAACAATTTCTATGCTTCTAGAAAATCTCGTGAGGTGTTTCCAGAAAAGGTAATAGATTTGGCTATCTAGATTCTTCAAATTCATCACTTATGGAAACAATGTGTTTTCAAGGTATGGTTTATGCATTTGGTGAAGATAACATGTCAATGTTTTATGACATAGAAGTTAAATAATTATATAAAAAATATTCTTTCAATCATGGTTTTGAATAAGATACTATTTTCTCTACCATTAATAATAAGGAATTTTCGTTATCCTCAATGGAAATGATAGATATTTTCTATTATCCACATGAGGGGGAGTTTAAATTCAATTTAAGACATATCTATAATGGAATTCATAAGTTTGAGAACATTATGTTTTCATTTTTTGAAAAAAAATTCCAAGAAAGTGTTTAGGAAAGAACTTTCTCCTGAATGACACATGATGATGACATTTGTTCAATCATGGATCTTTCATAGGACCACTGATCTTGAGAAGTTCCTTTATCTAGAAATGTATATAATGTTTCTACTTTTGAACAGTGTTAAGTTTAATTTTATCCAGTTTATGATTAGATATATAAACCATTTTTTCATGAAGATCAAAAAATTAGATATTATCCTGATGGTAGGATTCATTCATTCTTTATATAAAGAAAATAAAATACTTTGAATATGTTTTTGGGGAAAAAAATTCACCACATAAATATATTAAATTATGGAATAGTTAATAAGCTCAGTTTTGTTTGGAGAAACTCATGAAACAGTTTGATGCCAGTTGGTGCAGAGCAACAACAAAAATTGTTAGCAGCTACTCAGGGGGAGAAAAGGGTTATCCCTTTAGTTGGATAAATTATTTAGAGGCCTGATGATGATGACACTTTAAGGAAATAGGAATCACCTTCTTAGAAAATAAGAAGAGTTTCTGTTAATTTTCTACAAGTTGGTGTTGAATCCCCTTTTGGAGATGTGGATGTCCCTCCACTTGGGGAGAAAAGAGAAGATGGAGGTGATGCTCAAGTTAATGATAAACTTGATCAGGGGGAAAAACGTCAAGAACATCAAAGGGAATATATCCCTGACCATAGTAATCAAGATTTTTCAGATTCTAATGTTTTGGGAGGATCTGATTTGGGAAACAGACCAGAAGAATATAGCAAACCTAGCCTGAATTTAATTGAAGTTGATCAAGGAGAAGATAATTATCCTAAATCTTTATATTCAGAGGCTAATTCACAAGTTATTATGATACTGTTTTTGGAGGCTCAAAATTCATCTATAAGAGAATATTTAGAAGATGAGAAGAACATTTTTGAATAATACAAGGTTTCTTTAGTATTGAGGACAATGTTTGAAGCTCAGAAGCTTAATTTAAAATAATTCAAAGAAAATATCATATCCGTTGGAGATCTTAAGGAGATTGTGGCCAAGATTATAAGATATGTTTTTGTTAAATGTTGATTATGTCAAGAAGACAGAGTTTTATTAATTTAATTTGATGACTGGGAGATAGATGAAATCTCTCTGAGTAAGAAATAATGCATTTACTTCTTCTCAAGAAACACTGGATGAATGTTTTAGGAAGTTTTAAGAAATTACCAATGTACTAGATGATTTTAATGATAGGCTACACATTATTCAGAGTGATAGAACTCATTTAAATTTTCTATTTGAAAATCAAAATCATCTGGTGATTCAACTAACTTTGAATGGATCTTGGTTGGAACTAGTGATTAAGGAATTTAAAGGCAAGTTGACCTCTTTCATTCTGATAGAAGAAGTTTTGAATGCATTTGTAAAGGTCAATTTGGAAGAAAGTTCGGAGGTTGGAAATGATTCATGGAATATACTTCATCACTGGATATAAGTCTTCAACAACCATTTCCAGATCCTATTGTTGAAGCTGATTGATCTTAGCAGTGTTGTTCATGCCCTTCCACATCCATAAAAACCCTATGTCCCTGTTGAAACAGAACTCTAGCCATTCATTTAGAAGACCCTTATTTTTTAAATTCAGTTTATTCATATTTATATTTATTGATTTTTATTTCTATTTTACTTCAATACTTCACTACCAATCATATATTTATTTCCTATTCTATAATTCATAACTATTCAATTATAATTTTGTGCTACACTAACTATGGATTCTTTCATTTATTCTTTTAAAAAACCGTTTTGATATAAAAAGGGGGATAATATTTATGTTTTTTGGAATGGAAACTATCTTTGTTGGAGATAGAGATAATATTTTCAACTAGAATGTTTTCTTTTGAAAAATTTTATTTATCAAAATAATTCTTCAAAATCCAAATTTCTAAAAAAGTTCAATATCTACCTTTCTATTTTACAGACCCAATATTTTCTTAAATTTTTGTTTAGGATTATTTTTGTTTTTTTTTATCATTAAAAATGGGGAGATTTTTGGGCATGTATTGTCTCAAAAATACACTATAAATTATGATGATTTTGATGTTCACAAATTTACATCATTATTTTCTAATAAATTTTTGTTAAGTGAGTTTTATGGAATTTAAATTTTATTTAAAGAAATTTATTGTTGCATCAATGATTTTGGAAACACTACTTCCATCCCTATATTGCACTGATAAGCTAAATTTTTGTGTATGGTATCAAAACTACATTATGGTAAATATTGTTTTTTTGGATATTAATCTATATGTTCAGAAATATTACACGCATATGGATCAATAACCCATCGTTGGAGTCTAGATTTATAGTTTTCAACCCTATCTTTGAAAAGGTTGAATGTATGTATAATCAATGCAACATTAGGGATTTTATGCTGATAAGAATAAATGTATGGATCATCATACGTATTTTACTTTGTTCCCTATGCTACACAAAGGAACCCTACACTATGCAAAGGAACCTTATGCTATGCAAAGGAATCATACACTATGCAAAATAACCATACACTACTTATCTCAACCCTATGTTGTGATCTCAATGAAAAAGTTCTCTGTGCCTCATTTTCAATTTGAGATAACTACAGCAATCAAGTCATAAATAAAGACTAATTGAAGGATCATTTTGATTGTTTCAAAGAATCGTATTTATCAAATAAACTATATCTTATTTCTAGTGGAATTTATGACTCTAATGGTTAATTTACATTTTAATTTTCGCAGTCGATCAGGATATAGTTATGGATCTAGAATACTAAAGAAATTCTTCTTGGTCTATATATTCCTTCAAAATATATCTTTATGAGTGTAAGATAATTGATTCCCATATACATCTAATTTAATGAAAATATTTTTACAGTTCTATAGAAAAAAACAACATTGTTAAAGGACTACATTTTGGAGATATACATGTCTTATCTTGTTTTACTATAAGTTTTTTCCAACTCTATTTTGTTGATTTTATTAAATTGAAGATCTATTTGGATCCTATATTGAGTCAGTCTCATTCTCTCTTGAAGACTATTATCTCTGAAGAAGAATATTTATCTATTTTCAATTGTGTGTTTCTTTAATTCTGAAGTTTAACATGCTTCAACAAATCAATCTCTTTTGATTTATATGAGTATCAGCTGCTCATACATATTTATGGTGGAGTATCAGCTACTCGATCTAAGTTGTGGATAATCAGTTCTCTGTTATTGAACCAAAAGGCTTTGTACTTAGTCTTGAAAAAGTTTCAACTGTCTACAGTCAGTTGAGGATTATTGATCTTGTGATAAGAGGACTATTCTAGTGAAATTTACTAAGCTCTCTAAGAGAGTGATTCGTAGAGTGGACTAGAGGATCTTTGTGCCCCGAACCACTATAAAAATCTTTGTCCATTATTTCTAATTATCCACGACATATTTTCATAAATTTGAATAACACTACTTATTTTCATAAATTATAGTGGATATTAAATGTCAAAATGGAGGAAGAATTTGAAAAATACACAATTCACCCCCCTCTTGTGTATTAATTTCTATATTTTCCCCTAATAATAAGTGACCTGTGTATTTTTTCCCATGTTTTCATTGGTTTATAATGTTTTTCAATGTTCAATGTTCCAACCTTTTTGGTCCATCACTATAAAATGAGATCTTAATTTCATACTTGTTATGATAACCTTGATATACACTCAGTGATCATTGATAGGTAAATAGAAAACGTCAAACCAGATCATGGACACCACTTGTGTAGGATGACGTTGTTTTCCCTTAATAATTAATTAATTAAAAGACCTGAATGACACTTAAGAATTCTGTTTGGATTGTATATTGATTTGAATTGTTTATATAAATGTTGATTAAAACCAATTGATTATAGAACTTCCATAGTTCCATGATGGGATTTATAATTTATATACCTTGTTGGAATCTTTATAAATGATTCTTTTGAGGAATTGATTTATAAATCGTGAATTGGATGCTTAATTTTGAAAAATAAATTGTTTTGAAAATGCCATGTTTTATAATAAAACCCATCAGATGAGGAGCATTGACTTCAAAAAGAAAAATTGTTTATTAGTGAATTGTATCTTTCTTATCCTTATGGAATTTGTGATTTATTTTTACCCTATGTTATTGTTAGATATATGGAATTTTTAGGACATGGCCTCTAATTATGTTTTTAAAGGTCTTTCCCCATTTTATAGATAGATGTTCATTAAACCATTTTACCTTCTAAGTCCATGGCTCGACCCACTTCTATTTAAAATGACTAATGAACCAAACACCTTGTAATTGCTTGTCTTTCTTTATAAATGGAATTTCTAATGTAGTTAATTTCCCTATAGACCATGAACCTTTTTAAATGACTCCTTTTATCCTTGTAAAATTATTTCCCATGAGTAATAGACTAAATGAAATCTATTAAATGGTAAGGAATGTAATTGGTGCTTTTCCTAAATTGAATGAATTATATATTTTAAATTCTGTGAATTTTGATGGGTGGAAGGCCACACTAATCATGTCATGCTTAGTACATGCTATAATTAAGATGTCATTCCCTTCTTTATATTAGGATTATGTATTACCTTAAGAGTTAATTACTTGTTATTATTTTTATATGATTGCAACTAATACATAGGTTTTGGAGATTCTAAAGTTTTTATTTAGAATAGAGGTATCGTGCTCCCTTACATCGAGTGTTGATCATGATGTCTCACAGTACTAACACTATACGGATTGTGGGCATGATACACTGCATCTATTGAGAGTGTTGAAATGATTTATCACTCACTATATTTAAAGTTTTTACTTGACTACACAATATTTCTTGAGCTTATAGGCTCGTTTAGATAGGTTATGGATGCATGAGTCACACCCCAGTCCATCCAACAACTCATATTCCAGGCATATGGCCATTAGCATCGGCATGAACATGGTCCATATAGGTGGAAAAAATATATAACTATATATATATTATTTCTATATATATAGATTATGATCATACATTCTTCTGTCTATGAGTTGAAGTTGTTAGATTCGGGCAAGAGTCCAATTGGAACTTGATCTGATCAGTTTTTATTTTTTCAGCACTTCTTATTATTTTTTTCACCTGCAAACTACTTTACTTTATATTCCTAGAGTGGTTCTAGCTATAGACACAATTGGTGGTTTCCTACTGGGATTTTATCTCACACCCTTCACGAGTTGCCATTGCACTGGGGTAATTGAGCAGATCTAATGTTCAATGGACCATGGACTATTGATTGTGTTGTAATTATTATATCAAGGAGTTAGTATAATAGGATTAACATGGATCATAAGATGCTTTTGGATATCACCCATGGGTATTTTCTTTTCTTTTATTTAATCTTATATAGCATTGTATCTTTTATCAATATTATTTCCAATGTTTTAGTTATGTATCATCATCTAGACATGCATGCATTGTTGTACATTGGAATTGTCCATATTTTATATTTAGTTTGTATTATTCTTCTGTGTCTCTATCTTTCATATTTTTCTATTTATGATATTTTATGTAATTTATAATATCATATACCACTGTGCTACTCTAATCATGAGGGTATTTTCTCCCCAATATCACCTCATTAGACCCTTGATTCTAGTCAACATCCTTTGACGTATGGGGAGGCACGCTTAAGGCCACGTGAAAAACCAATCTGGCTATCAGTTTAGTGGATAGTTAGGTCATGATGTAACAATATGGTATCAGAGTATTTCTTTTTCATTTGTCATAATATTTGGTGTATGTTGGTAGGAGACTAGGAATATTTTGGTACATGGTAAATATTTGTGTCTGGGAGTGATCAACCCACCAACCGGGAAAAGTCCAAGTTTCCAGGGCTGCGATCATTCTTCATGTTGTTCGATATTAATATTGATTTTTATTTTACCTTGATTTAAGGGTGTACTTTCCACTACTTATTGAATTATGACATTTATAGTATTTTCCCTTTTCCTTGTATGGTAAGGAATTTTCATTACATACATCATTATAGTCAGATTGAAATTTTCATGTCATGCATAATCCATCCATGTAGTTGCATTTATAGACTTCTTGTAGATTTTTATTTTGTACCGTGAGTGTAGGTCATTCCTTATATTTACTAGCATTCCTTTTATATTCCATTTAGGTATTTTAATAACATGATCAGATTTGTACCTATTAGGTAATTCTTTAGAATTTCTGTTTATATAATATGCATGGGTGATTTATTTAGAATGTTAATCTACTTCCATGATTAAGTGATTATATTTCATGCAAATTTGTTTATTTTTCATGTCTTTTCCATGTAACATAGTTTTTTGATAATTATCAAGTTTCACTATATTTACAGCCTATGGTAGAAATTCTGGTCTTGTTGTTAATCAATAATCGATTGCAGGCTATGGATATATTGGTTTCCAGTAAATGGTATCCAGTTTTCAGTTGTAAGGTGTATGGGCACATTATAATTGGGAAAAGGTAACCCGTGTATTCAAATTACCTTATGAGATTTTTATTTATATACTTTGCGACCATTTTTAAATTGAAAAAAAATGTTCAAATGTTAAAAATGAATTGGTTTTGATTAAATGGGATCAATTCTGCAATCTATAAAGTGTAGGGGAACTTTATAAATTGAAGGTTGTATCCCATATAATAAAACTATTATCTAAAATCTATTATGTGTTTAGAAATGGATATAAATTTAAATGTTTTTAAATTTTTATTTTAAATTAATTGGATTCTTTAGTAGGGCTTGTACCACTATTTCTTATTCATAATGCCCGGTATGGATAAATTATCAAATGCACTACTAGACTCAAGTAGGTCAATTAGGGCATTCATTTTATGATATAACCCTCTATGGGTGTTTTGAAATTTTAATAATTAATAAACAATTACTGGGTTTCATTCCAATGAACCCATGTTGGATTAACATCACCCTATAAGGCCCCCTAATCAGTTAGTAAGTGTTTTTGTTTTATAATTTCTACTTGATGCTCTAGTTTAAATATTTTAAATGATTAAATATTTAATGTAAAAAATTTATTGACTTAAAATGGAACCTTATGCGGTATCCTTATTTTAAACCCTCATATAAAGTTAATTTAAGCTATATCTTTGATTTTCCTTAGAACTAACATGTGAACTTTTTTCATAGACCTATATCCTTTTTAGAAATAGCTTAAATGATATGTGAAGGGCCTAGTGGAAACTTTCTAGTGTAACCAAGTTATAAGGTCAATGCATCCTCTTCCATAAGGGGCTAGAACAAGGTAGTTATCCCCCTTAGACATTAAATTCATTTCTAAATGTTGATATATTTATGGAGTATGGTACCATTCTGGTGTTTTTGTCCCTAGTTGGACTCTTACCTTATAAATGACACCCTTGTCCGGATGGGTTGTCATTATATCCTTAACCCTAGTTACGTTTTTGAGCTTCAATTAATACTTGGTTTCATCAATTTAGACACCCCTAGGGAATGTTCATCCATTTCATAGGTCATGTGACCCTATTTTCTTCCTCTGTGATGGATGAATTAGTATATTGTCAGAGAGGTTAATGGAGATAAAGGGAAATAAATCTTTGGGATAAATATCTTGTACAGACCACATGGTACTTGGATGTGTGGGGAGGGTAGCATATAAACAGTATTGAGGATGTTTCATATTTCTTATGAAACAATGTGGTTTTGCACATTCATATATGTAGAACTTGATGAGTTGTTAAGTGAATTAATGAATCGATTGAGTTCGGTGGAATCATTAAGCCATGTATTGTTGAGTATGTTCTTAGGTTATCTTTATATTAGAGTTCCATGGGTGTTGAAGGAGTCAAGTTCGTCCCAATCCTCGATATGGAATTCCAGGAGGATTGGGTGTTTTGACATGCTAGTCAAGTTGGTTTTGGCTCTCATTTTAGATGAAATAGCATTTGTAATCATGACTCCATATGTGTCACGCAGAATGTTAAGGTGAATCTACCTTATCCTACTTATGAGTGGCTGGTCTATCTCTACTTTTGAATACTAGGACACTCATAAGGTGGGGATTGTTGTGTCAGGGATAATGAATATGTTCCCTTCCATGTATATGGAACACAACCAAAGTGGGCCATCAGAAATGGTCAATATTTCTTGAATTCCCTTGAGGCTTGAAAGTTTGGAATTGTGTCAGTAATTTCTCATCATCATGATATTGATGTGGTTGTCTATGTATGAAACCCTCAAGAAACACCATTGGAATTGAATGGAATTTTGTGGGTAAGCTTGAGTGATCATGAGATGCCTTAGATGGTAAAATCTTGTGATCAAGTAATAGTGGTGTGTCGAAAGGTGAAGTCGATCTTCTTCAAAGAAGTCAACTAGTAAAGGTTCGACTATATTTCCTTCCAGTAATTGGGTTTGATTGTTTGGAAACCTTACTGGGAACTTTTTCCTTATATGAAATGGGTTCCTTGCGTCTTCTTGGTAAACTTTGGGTCCTCTTAGTGTAATATTTCTTAGTGAAAATCATGTCCCATATCATAACATTATCATTGATGCACTATGAGATAATAGGTTATATGTCGAGATAAAGATTTAATTTCACTTCTATTTAAATAAACAGTTTTTCTTTGTGTTTCATTTTTCATGCATGGTTTTTCTCATGTCATGGATAGTCCTTAGTGATACTAGGGTTCCCATATAGAAATTCCTTGGGAAGACTCTTGGACACTAGCCAATTTCTTTTACTTGACCACAAGATGGATGTTTCTCTAGGCTTAGTCAATGATAAGATGAGAAAATCATGACCTTGTAATGAAGTATCAATTGTAAACTTGGAGTATATACTACCTTGGGTAAGATTCTTGGACTCCATTTTGATGAATGTGAGGTTCTCCTAGACTTGTTTTCAGGATCAAAGGTGATGTTCTAAGGGTGACGATTCTGTTGGGATGGATCTAGGTTACACACTTGTTCATGTTGAGGCAAGACATTTTAAGTTCTTAGAAGTTGGTTTGATTTGGTAACATCACCAGAAGTCAGTTACGTGATTCGATGAACATCCACATAGTAAAATATAGATTTCTTTGAAGAAAATGTTGCAGTTTTGTTGTGAGAATTTTTCCATATAACTGAGAGTTTTTAGAATAGTCTTACTGATTGGTTCAACTTGATGTCCTTGATCAAGGATTATAGTTGGTGAAGAACCATTTAAGTAATGTTGTTGGGTGGAGATGAGTGTATTGTGTGTCAGCTGGGTATTTTTCTAAAAATCCAACTTGACCTATCTTAATGAATACGGCGAGGAATAAACCATTTGACCAATTTATATTCATAATGGGAGTGCCATTAAAACTCATAGAGTGTTATTTGTAGTTAATTATGATGGTGGAGGTATTGTGAGTCTAAATTGGTCTATTTTTATGTAATGATCTATAGTGGAAGAACCATTATCCAGATGATTAATGATATGGCGATGTGATCATGTATCTAGTCAAGCAGGCTTGGATTAGCACTATTTTGGTGTTTCAATCAAAAATAAGGGTTGTCTTGGGTCTTCACAGCTTAAGTTTCTCATTATTAAGTAAATCTCATAGATGCGTTGGAAATTTGGAAACATAATGTATCCATTAGAACATGAATTCACAAACACTTTTAGGTTAAGGGATGTTTTCTTTATTCTCAAAGTTTTCTCATGTATGAGAAGTTTTAAGGTGGGGAGGTTGTAACGACCTGTTGTTGACGCAAAAAGTTGGGAAGAAGAGGAACAAGAGGGAAGACCCTAAGGGTGCCCTGTAAAGACCTTTCACAGAGCTCCATGGCCCCGCACCCACCGTGGAGCAAGGAGGCGGGATGCTCCAGGAACAGATTTGATGTTCGCGAGACCACCCCAGATCAAGGAGGCGGGATGCTCCATGAAGAGATTTGTCGTTCGCGAGCCCTCCATAAAGAAAGGATGTGGGATGCTCCACAAACGGATTTGACTTTCATGAGACAGCCGTAGAGCAAGGAGACGGGATGCTCTGTAGAAGGATTTGACATTCGTGAGCCTGCCGTGGAGCAACGATGCAGGATGCTCCGCGAACGGATATGAGGTTCGTGAGCTTGCCGCCGGGAAAGGATGCGAGATGCTCCACAAACGGACATGACATTAGTGAGCCTGCCGTAGAGCATCCCCTGTCTTCACACCGAGCGTGCTCCACTTCTCGGTGCCTCTTGATTATAAATATGGGCTCCCCTCAAGACCAAAGGACAGATCATCTGACCTTTCCCCTTGTAAGGTCTCAAATTGTGAAGCACTTCTTGCTCTGTGAACCATGAGCTTCTCAAGGTACTTTTTCATTGATAAGTGCCCACCCCTTTCCTTTAATTCAACCTCTCTTCCGAGAGGGATGCCTTTTGTGAAGCCAACGAGCCTTCACGATGAAAAGGGATCCTTATAGGGACTCGGGTCGTCATGAAGCATTTATTATTCACGAAACATCCTCCATGCACACACGACCCACATGCTAAGGTAGGGTCACTGTGCTTTGTGAATCACATTGATTCACAACACCTTGCTTCACGAGGTACCCTTGCTTCATGAGGCATTACTTCATGAATGCCTTTCCAATTTGCGAAGCTCCTCCTATATTCACCTCTACCCTATGCATAGGCTAGGCCACTTTTCATCACGAAGCATACCCCTTCATGAAGTCCCTTCTCTACATGGAGCACCATATCTCTACAAGTCTTCCACCTATGAACTCATTTCCCCTACGGCTCCTTTTTCTAGTGAAACCCTCCAAGTTTACACAAAATTAACTTCAAATTCCCTTGGGTGGTGCTTCACATTTCATTGCCTCGCCACATGATTCTTCGCATAGGCACGCTAACGGCTATTGCTTCTTCGCATTTCCACACTAATGTGGACCCCCAATGGGATCATCTCTCGACACACCCCATTTATGGCACTACAGATGCCTTCCATCCCTCAAGGGTAGGCGGGTATCAGTTATGTAAGTCCTAAGGGTGTGGAGAAAACCCACCTCGTCCGAGCTGTAGGATGTTAAAGTTCCAAGCACCATCATCCTAATCACATGACATTAAACTGTGTCCACACCCCGGGTGTCGGACGTGTGGTTCCCCCACCTTGGACATTATGCACCCCCACTAGTCTCCATGGAAGTGAGATCATTCCTCACATGGAATGAGATCCTCTTTATCAGAGCAGCATCTATCCTTGTGGAAAGAGAAACCACCTAGGTGTAAGCCCCTATATTTTCTGGTAGGAGATATCACCCATGCTCCTCCTATCTTCCTGGGTACCAATTCCCTCTCCCGCTGGGCTTTGCCACCATCTGTGCCTCCATCCTAGAGTAAGTCCCAATATCCATCACCTCGGGCTACTAACCATGCGTAAGCCCCTGTTTCCACTTTGGGCCGCTAGCCACGTGTAAGCCCCCATTCTACTTCCCACAGACGCACCTTTCGCAATGTGATCGTCAGGTCTTTGTTGCCTCTTGTTTCTCACACCAAGCATTACTCGCATGGGCTTAGAGTAATCATCGACTATGACATCCCCTCCGGCCAGCCTAGACTGTAAGCCCCACACAACCCACCTAAACTATGAGGTCTTTGATCTTTTCCATGACAAGGTACGTAGGAAGCCTTCCTAAGGTTCAAGCCCAGCACTAATTGGTCACTACAACCTCCTTCATGTCGATTCACCAAACCCAACCTGAACTACGAGGTCTTTGATCTTTGCCAAGGTAAGGTATGTAGGAATCCAACCTGAGGTTCAAGCCCACTATCCATAGTTCACTCCAACCCTCTTCACATATGTTCACCAACTTCATCACCTGAACTACGAGGTCTTTGATCTTGGCCAAGGCAAGGTACGTAGGAAGCCTCCATGAGGTTCAATCCCACCACTCATTGGTCGCTTCGACCCCCTTCACGTCGGTTTTCCAAACCCAGCCTAAACTACATGGACTTTGACCCTTGCCAAGGCAAGGTACATAGGAAGCCTCCTTGAGGTTCAAGCCCACCACCCATTGGTTGTGACCCCTTTCACGTCAGTTCCCACTCCCACTGAACTACGTGGGCTTTGATCCTTGTCTCGTAGACAGGGTATGTAGGATGCCTTTATGAGGTTCAACCCCATCCAGTGGTAAGACATTGTGACATCGTCCAATAATAAGCCATTGCGACCCCATCCAGCGGTAAGCTATTTTCAACCCCATCCAGCGTTAAGTCGTTGTCAGGTGAAAAATGAGCACTTTGATTCCCTACCACAGGGATACATAGGAGGTCTCTTCAAGACTCAAGACCAACATCACTATTGTCCTCGCGTAGACTCCATATCATTCTCGACCCACTTCACTTAACCAACCATCATCCATTTTGGTTCTTACCCGGGCCGCCACATCCCGGTGGGATCATGCCACCCCATTCCCTATTCACTTTAACAACAATTGGGCAGTTTTCCATGCATTAGACCCAACATCAGTGTTCCATCCGGGGGTTGGACTCACCGGATCCACTCTAGCCAGTGCTTTGATTAGTCTGATCCATCTCCACTAGACGTTAAACCTGTAACATAGCCTGTGTTAAACATAGAAATCTTAGGAAAACCTCAGATACATGCCTATAGAATAAAATTCCCCGTGTCTGACGTGGGATGCCTCGGGATTCTGAATCCTCGATAATCCCTAGAACAAGTGTAAGAAACCCAGACGTGCCAGTTTTCTATCATCTAGACATTCCAGTGATATCCAGCGTGACTACTCTCCCAAACGAAGATTGTTGTCCTGACCGAAACCCTTGGAATGTCCTAACAGAAGCAGTGTAATTAACTAGTGTCCATGAGGATATGGCACTGGGAAGAGTTTCATGAACAGCATCTTAATCTATAATGGATACCCAGATTAGGTGATGAGTTTGGAAGAGGAATCCACATAAGGAAGAATTGACATCCCATTATCCCACTTCGATCAAGGAGAAAACGTCACTGAAAAAGGAATGGATGACACCCGCCATTGGAAAGCAGGAATGTCAGGCAGCAAACAACATCGACGTCCTCGCATAGACGAATGTGCATTCCCTATAAAAAGCATCGGAAATAGAAATGGTGAACCCGACATGAATCTCTTCTCTTCAATCCGCAGATTAGTATCATTCGAGACATCAGTGGATTAGCATGTCACTGGATCCAGCTATCCGGTCCCGGGTCCCGCCAAGCAAATAGCGGGCCTGGCATGAAACTCACCAAAAGTTGGGGCAGTCGAAATGCTGGACATCCTGATCTGTGACATTGTCAGTGTGGATCTATGTTACTGATCATGGAAGATGGAATGGCACTGGGGCACTGGTAATCTATTCCCTTTTCCTTCAACACTGATGAGTTAATCTCCCTGCTTTCATGAACCGAGCTGTTGCACCCGGAACTCGATCACCACCTGCCCACCGACGTAGGAGTAGGGGCAGTACCCGCGCAGTAGTCTCATGTGGTTTCGCCTCTTCTATGACGGTCTCAACCACCACAACCACTAGGCGCCTCCTCCCCATCTCTCCCTCAAAGTTCATCCAATGAAGGGTGATCAATGGCCTTATACGCTGGTAAAAGGAGGAGGGTATTATCCCGGCTTGGGATATGGACCTCCTGGATTTAGAGGCATCTGCGCCTCAATGTCAACACAGTCCCCAAGGGTCGTGCAGGGATCCACTAATACCCACTCCAACATATAACCATTTCGGGAGCCACTCCCCATAACGTCTCAATGACCCCCTGCCCTACGCCGACGAGGTAGGGGATATCTGGGTCATCCCAGCCAGGATCCAATTCCAGGGGCTGCAGAATGGGCTCCCACAAGGCCACGTCAGTGCTACAACCCAATCTTACTAGCTGAGGAGTAGGTAAGTCATGTACATATGCCACTGGATCCGGTTCGTCTAACCCGATGCCATCATTGAGCGCAAGACGAAGAGGACATCCACCAAGGGGTGTCAACATCAGTGGCTACTATGGCCTGAGCCACCGCTAATGCATATCACCAACTCCCTGTGTAGGCTGAGTAGGAAAATTCATATGCCCGCCCTAGATCAAGGACCCAATTTCCCCTTGGGCAGGCTGCGTTGACTCTCTTGGTCACTGGCACATGCGGTGGCCACCACAGACTAACCCGCAATGATTCCACCCTGTACGGAGGTCCTCCCCGTACTGATACCACGGAGAACGCGGGCCTTCCCCGCTTCCAAGATCGACATGGAGGTTCACCCCGTTCCACCTTCCATCCAAATGAGGGTCCACCCTACGACGGTGATGCTCAGTAAAAAAGTCTCTCTCGTTCCAACTACACAGGATATGGAGTCATTCCTCCCACCACAGATTTTTGGTATGGGGATGTTGCACATCCGGTCACTCTCCAACATGGGGGCCCTCCCCGTGTCCTCATAGCAGCTAGTAAAGGTCCTCCACACCCTTGAAATCAGAGGAGTGAGGGCCAGCTTCACTTCAAAAGTGACCAGCATAGAGGTCCTAACAGTGTCCATCTCAACCAGTATGGGGACCCTCCTCATACTGATATCACCAGGGGAAACAAGCATGGAGGTCTCCCCCCCCCCCATGCTCCTACCGGTTCTAGTGGCAGCCTTATCCTCTCTAGTACTACCCATGGAGGTCCTCCCCATGTTCCCTTTGATATTTTTCCTGGTGCTCCTTGCACCCTGGCTTACTCAGGAGGAATCCTTCTCCGCCCTAGTACTAGTATGGCCAAAGGACCTCCTCATGCCAGAAATATGCCCTATCCCAAAGAGCCAACTAGGGGAAGGAAGGCGGTTCATCACTGCCCTAAGAAGAATTATGCAAAGGTCTAGAGAAGGATAAAACCAGTTTGCTTCTCAGATTCCAAAGCTGAATAAGACCCAACAATGGAACCCTCACCTAAGTCATCGATGTCAATGTTAGGGGATGTAATGAGGGGAATCAGCCTCGTTCTCTCAGAATGTGAGGTCCAATGGATCCATGCCTCCCTCTGTATGTACATCCAGGAGGATAAAAACCAGGAATCTCCCCAGGGACCGACCACGTAGTTTCCACCATCATCACTAGAAGTACCCTCTACCTCGACAAGAGACAATGGAGTGTTGTTTTGGGGAGCAATGCCCAAAGTTCCATGGTGTAGTCTACCATAAACCATTGATGGTGTGCCAGAAACCATGGTCCCCATACCATTTTACCGCAACGTAGCAGCCATGTCACTACACTCTCTAGAGGACAGCCCGAGATTCGACGGCTTGTCAGCCCGTTCTCCGTATTCTCCACCGGCCAGCCTGCCCTCCCAGTGGTCTTCCTCAGTACCATTTCCAGTTTCTCAGCCACCCCCTGTTGACGAATGGGGAAATCATGGGCCAAACCCTGAATCCTAACCAAGGAGCTTATGTAATATCCTTGCAGCCTACCACTTCCCTAAGATGTTCTGGCCGGTTGCAGTGCCAAATTTCAGTGCGCCAGAATCCCATACCTAAGAGTAGTTTGAGTGTTTTCGTCAAACCCTCTAGGCAATGCACTTCCACCTTCGTTACTATAGAGTGTCTTATTCAAAGGCCCAAGCGCATTTCGAGGACATTGGTGAGCAATGTCGTCTAATCAACCTAGCTGCACTCTCTATGGCCCAGCACCCTGAGTCACCAGGCCACTGTAAGTCCCTCCTACAGAAATTCATTTTGAGTTTCAAGGTTCTTCACAAGGTTATCAAGGAGTCTTCCCCCCACATGCAAATCTGTGGCTGGGGGTATTATACCGCCCTCCTCTTCAGTCCTATCTGACGGCTGCCCGACTCGCTAGGCAATATTGAGGAATTTCCCCCATGAATGGTCATGGTCAACATGGCCGACATATTGAACAAGGAGAATGAGTTGGAGCTTCTTGATGGGGACTTACACCCCGAGGGGATTCCACCACTAATTGATCCATCGAGAAGAGTTACTCGCCAGTAGATAAATCTACTAAGTCTCCCTGCGCCAACCGAGGAGTTTGTTCTCAGCTGAATTTTTTGTAATGGTAAAGAGAACCTCGGAGCCACCAAACACTCCGACCTATCTACCTCAATGAAAAATATGGAGGAGGACCCTGAAAAGGCAGTGTTGCGCCAACAACATGGCGAACAGAAAAATTTGGTCGATGTCCTCCTGGCTGAACGCGTTGAAGAACAACATCCAGATTATGGGTATCTATGACTAGTACAACAAGGGTAGGAAACAATTCCCCTCGGTGAGCTGCCTCTAGGTGACCCTGACCTCCTGCCCCCACAGATAGGGTTGAAGCCAGAGCTTACTGCAAGAGGGTGCATTATGTCATTCCAAACCCTCTGGAACGGTGTGAAAATCCAAGGGACCCGGCTCAGGTACCCCCAGCTGCCCTGAGGGTCATGCCACCAGCCGCTCCAAGAGACTCTTGGCCCATATACCATGTTTAAGAACCCTCCAACACACTCATCATCAAGGATCCCCGTCAAGACAGGGAACCCTGCCCAGATGATTCAATGGTGACTCTCATCACCCACCTCAAGGCGTTGGAAACGTGACAGGTGGCGCTCCTACCTGATGGCAAGCCATATCCCGCATGGGAGGATGATAAGCCAAAACCTCCAGGTTTTTAGAATCCCATATTTTCCCCCTTCAATGGGATAAGGGACCTGTCATATCATCTGGACCACTTTACTTCAAGGTGTGGCCCCATGTTGGGAACTATGGCGTAGTAGGAGACTGCCAAGCTCCGATGTTTCGTGCAGACATTGGAGGGGATTGTGTTTGTCTAGTACAGCTAGCTCCCCATCAGATCAATAACTAGCTAGGAGGACCTCCATAGGAATTTCCTCTACCAGTTCAGTTCCACCACGCGAAAGATGAGTATCGCGGACCTCTTCAAGTGCAAGCAGAGGCCTGATCAGCGTGTCGCTGACTTTGTCGCCTGGTGGAAAGGACACACATATTTCCTTGACATGCCAGTGACTTAAGAGAAATTGATGAAAACTTGTGTAGGGAACTTCAAGACGGAACTGGTTCCCTCTCTGATCACCTAGAACTATACTGGGGGATTTCGAGACTTCTCTGATAAGGCCCAGCGCCTAGAACATAACCTACAACAGGCCAGCCAGTCATGTCTGTTGCCTCCTTTAATTCCCACGAGGAGGGCTATTAGAACTGATCCCACCATGGTGGCCCAAATAGAGGCTCTGAGACAACTGGAATTATTACTAGTGGAGCTGCCTCCACAACCTTGCAGAGGCCCACCACCATAGGTGCAGCTTTCATCCCAACAGCGGCCACCTCAAAATCGGCAGGCGCCCCCGTGTAATTCTCTGCCACTGCCAAGGCGGGACAATCGGGCCCCACCTTTTTTACAGGCTCCTTTATCCCCCCATCAAAATCAAGATCCATGGGACCCCTTTCTGGATAGAAGAAACTGGACATAATCATTCAACAAGAATCAGGTTCCCTGGTATTTTTGAAGTGCCTTGGAACAGGGGACTTTATGTTTTCCTAAGTGAAGAAATCCAAAAGAGGTGCACCTCACTAATCATCCCAACTACTGCCCTTATCATTAGATACTTGGGCACACCCACAAGAATTTATTTGTGTTCAAAGACTGGCTTCAAGACCAGGTCAATAGAAACATAGTTAGGTTGGGTCTGGCCCCTGCACAAGTGGCATGTGTCTTCGTATGGCCAGATAGCAACAGTGACAATAAAGGTGAGTGGCAGCAGGTTTCTAATTGTGGGTCCCATAATTATGAAGACTAGATGGCTCAAAAAATGGTCTCCCATGCCCATGTTATCACTTGTGCACACTTGAATCGGTCGAAGCCTTCATAATCCATAGCTACTACTTCTGCATCGTCGTCTCAATCATCCCCTTCCCATAAGAGTAAGCATCAGTGGTGCAAGGGAAAGCAACACACCCTGCCAAAACCATTGTCATCCCGTACTCTCAACAACTTCATACCCCCGGAGATGGGGATTCCTCCCAGAATCTGCCCAGTACTGGATGACTCTTTGAGTGAAAGTCAAGGGAACACTTTGGTTAACATCATGGAGCTGGTAAACCCCTTCAGAACTCTCAACAATGGGGAGCACCAGGAGGATCACCCCAAATTCCCCATCTGACAGCAACATCGACAGAGCCGCGACCATATGGGTCATTGAGGCACATCAGTTGGCACGTCCAACCAAGATGTTCACACTACTAAGACCAGACAGTAGGCCTAGTGCAGAGCTCAACACGCGCAGCCTCCTTATCTAGTGTCATCAGACCCGCCTCCACTGTCGTTTGTGCTATTGGACAAAGAAGAGCCACTTAGTCAATGCTGTGATCAGCCATGATCCACCCTGGACAGGTCCCAGTCAACTATCCCCAGTATGGCAGATACCCTGCATGATTCAAATAGTGAGTAGAGGGACATTCCCAGCAATGGTTAGCCATTGGTCCAACTGGAAGGGGCCACCGTACCTCCTGTCATAGGGCGACCTCCTATAAGAAGAAGATCATGCTTGGCATGGAAGTACGATTTTCTTAAGAATATTTCAAGTATTCTAACAAGTATTTCCATCCTTGAGGCCCTCATCCTATCATCAGATATGTGTGAGGCCCTCTATGAGGCTTTAAGAAGCCCCCTCTAGTTTGAGATGGAAGTAGCAGCCACATAAGCCTTTCATGATGAAGCAGTCGAGAATGCTAAATGTCGGGTCATCATCTCGTTCTCTGGAGAAGATAAAGGTTCTCCCATACAAGGTCACATTCGCCCACTGTATGTAACCGGCCAATTTAATGCCATGGAGGTTCATTGTTGTCTTGTTGACACGCGCTCCAGGATTAACCTTACCCTGAAACGAACCCTGCAGAAGCTGGGATTATCTGAACATGACTTGACTCCCTCTGACCTAAAAATACAAGGATACGATAGGACATATCAGACCCCAGTTGGAAATATCTATTTGAAGACCCAGTTCAGGGGCCTAGTTGCATGTACTGAGTTTATGGTTGTCTCCCAAGACACCGCATAAAATGCATTGATGGGAAGACCATGGCTCCACTTGCAAGTTGTGGTTCCCTCATCGTATCACAAGTGCCTCAAGTACTCCCTCAATGGGAGAGTGGGCATGCTCCAAGGTGATGCATGTCATATTTCCTCTAATAAAGCCTGCTACCTAGATGCTGACTATTACAATAGAAGGGACTAGAAGATTCAGGCCAGTGAGGTTGAACCCGTTTCGATTGCAACTGACCACTGGGCAGGTCTGGATGACGCTTACGTCTTCCCGATCCATCGATTGGAGGCCACGACCCCCGATATGGGGAAATGTTTTCTTATCACTAGTACAAGGGGGAAGTATATTCTCAAGTCCAAGTGAATTCGGGATATCACTTCGTATTCTTATACGAATCAAGCCTCAGTGATCCCTGAGCCCCCTACTCCCATAAGGTATTGAGATGTCCACCCCATTGAAACAACAATAGGTTATACTTGCCAGTTTTGCCAGGTTGGAATCAACCAGCTCAATACAACTTGCCATTATTGCTTTGATATCACCAAGCATGGCCCCTTGGGATTAATACTAGATGGGATTGGATCAACAACCTTCATTGTTATGGTTTTGACAATGCATGAATCTCTTGACATACTGTCCCCGACCGCTCAGGCTGGTACCAGCCTCGCACAAGCGGTTATTGACCCATAGGAATCTCCTCCCACTAGGGATTCCCCCTATATAAGTGAATAAAAGGATTTAAAGGATTATCCCCCTACCTTTGACGAGGGCGTCTCTTCCACGGTTGATGAATTGGTATAGGTGAACCTCGGTAGCGAGGCAGACCCGAGACCCACATTGATTAGGATCGACATGCCTCCTGAGGAGCAGTAGAAGTACGTAGACTTCCTAAAACAACATCATGATGTGTTATCCTAGATTTATGATGATATTCTAGGACTATATCCTTAGGCATCATTACACTGCCTTGGTCTCCTAGAAAATCATTGTGGGTTCAAGAAGCATCCCAAAAAGATGCACCCTTCTCACGGTGTCATGGTAGAGGCGGAAGTTGATAAGATCATCGGATATAATTTAACTAAAGAAGTCCAATACCCCAAATGGCTAGCCAACATTATGCCAGTCAAGAAGAAGAATGGATAGATTAGAGTCTACATCGACTTCCGGGATCTCAACCATCTCCGTTCGAAAGATGATTTTCCCCTTCCTGTGACGGAGTTCTTGACTGACGCTATAGCTGGATTACAAGCCCTCTCCTTCATGGATGGTTACTCCGGATACAACTAGATCTGAATGTCCCCAAGGATGAAAAATACATAGCTTTCAGGGTTCCATAGAGTACTTTATGTTACCAAGTTATTCCCTTCAGCCTAAAGAATGCTGGTTCCACCTATTAGCAGGATATGCATCCCCTATTCATGCTGATCCTTAGAACATTGGTGGAATGCTATGTGGACAATATGGTGGTCAAATCT
Source organism: Viscum album (assembly GCA_963277665.1). Lineage (NCBI taxonomy): Eukaryota > Viridiplantae > Streptophyta > Magnoliopsida > Santalales > Viscaceae > Viscum > Viscum album. Next base: position 2,118,607,484 of record OY728143.1, on the reverse strand, counting down.
TGACATCATCAAGACCATATCAAAGACCTTGAGAAAGTGTTTATCTTCCTCCATTCTCACCATTTGAAGACGATCCCATTGAAATGTGCCTTTGGGTCACCTCCAGAAAATTTCTTGGATTTGTTGTCAGATATAGGGGCATCAAGATTAACCTAGAGAAGATCAAATCCATCATCCAGAAGCCCCCCCCCAAAAAAAATTCAGAAGCTTTGAGGTTTTCACGGCCACTTATCCTACATACGTAGAATCATTGTGAATCGGGAAGGAAACTGTAATCCCTTTTCTCGGCTCATGAAAAAAGGCACCACTTACAAATGGGATGAAGAGTGTGATACCGCATTCAAGGAAATCATGAAGTATCTGCTCTAGCCTCCGTTATGAATGCCAACTATCTCTAGAAAACCACTAGTCCTTTATGTGACTACCTTGGAATGATCTCTTGGCACCCTTCTCACCCAGAAGAATAAAGAGGGGACATAGAACAACCTTTACTACCTCAACCACATGCTCCTCGACATAGATACCAGATACTCCCCCATCAAAATGAGTAGCCTTGCGCTAGTATTCATAGTACACAAATTGTGACATTACATATAACACCATGAGGTACAAATTGTGTCCCGAGTAGACCCACTGAAGTACATCCTGAACTGCCCCATGTTGACAGGTTGTCTAGCTCGGTGGGTAGTGATTCTCCAGCAATTCAAAACCAAGTTTGTCCCTCAAAAGGCTATTAAGGGGAAAACATTGGCAGACTTCCTTGCTTCCCATCCGGCTCCTACTGACCAGCCTTTTGATCATGATTTCACCGATGAGGTGATCCTCTTGGTAGACCAAGCCATGTCATGATGGCAGATGCACTTCTATGGTGCTTCCCAAAGCCCCAATGGTAGGAGGCTTAATGATCCCAGACTCAACAGAGTAGGTCTGTGTATCATCTTTATTACCCCAGAGCAATCCATTCAGCCATACTCATTCCTATTTTTAGAAGGCTAAACCAATAATGATGTAGAGTATCAATCTCTCATCACTGGCCTTCAGCTATCTCTCGAGATTGATATGCCCCATTTTCATGTGAAAGGGGATTTAGAACTTGTCATCAAGCAGATCAACGGTGACTACATCGTTAGAAAGCTAGAGCTCGTACCATTGTTGGAGTGAACTCTCTATCTAATGGCCTAGTTACCGTCTTGGCCGGAAGTCACTCATGTCCCTCGATCACAGAATGATCGAGTTGATGCCCTGGCTGGCCTGGCTGCATCACTAGCACAACCCGAGCAGGATGATCTGATTATCCATGTGGCACATCAGAGAGTCATTGCTCCTGTCACCCCAAATGACGACGACATACTGTAGGTGATCCATATTACCACCGGAGCCTCCACGTCAGGACCCCCAGATGCGGTGGTTGAAGTGACTCATGACTGGAGAGCCCCCTTTGTTGAGTATCTCCAAAATGGTTACATCCCGGCTAAACGGGCCAAGCACGAGTGAATCTGACGCCATGCATTGCAGTTCACCCTCTAGGATGGCCATGGCCATGAGCAGATCCTCTAAAAGTGTGGGTATGATGGGGTTATCCTCTGTTACATTAAAGGATTCGAGATTTCTCATGTCATGCAAGAGGTTCACACTGGTTCCTACGGGGCCCATCAGACTGGGCCAAAGCTATCTCACCAGATCTAGTGATTAGGGTACTTCTGGCCCTCCATGATCCATGATAGCATCGAGTTCACCAAGAGATTCCATACATTCTAAATTTATTCTAAATTCATGCATCGATCGCTAGATCCTCCCCACTCCACCAAGTACTCTTGGCCATTTGTGGTGTGGGAACTTGATGTCATGGGACCATATTCACCAGTGACAGCTCTCTAGTGTAGATTCATCCTTACAGCTGCAGATTTCTTCTCCAAGTGGGAAGAGGCAGTTCCACTCGAGGTTTTCAACGAAAACCTCTCCAACATTCTACAAAAAAATGGTTGGTCAGAATAAGAAGAGTTGGCAGAACAATATCCCCAACGCCCTCTAGGCTTATCGGACGATGACTTTTAATTCCACCCAGGTGACCATCCTGCCCATCGAGATTCAGTTTACTTCATTACGAACAGTGGTCTACAACCATCAGGCACACGATAAGGTAGTTGAAATATGCCAGGTTGAGTTGGAATCACTCAAAAAAAATAGTCTTCATGACCTACACAACCTGGAAAGACACCAGAACAAGATGGCTAGAGCTTTCCACAAGAAGTTTCATCGACGCTCCTTCTTGCAACGTGACTTGGTATTGACTCTCCGGACACTAATGATACCTAGCAGTAAACCACCAAAGTTAGAGGGAAAATTGGAAGGACCTTTCATAATTCACAGGGTTTACCCCAATGGTGCATACTCACTAGTGACCATGGATGGTGAGCATATAACTCCTCCAACCAATGAAAAATTTCTCAAGAAATACTTTTCTTAAGCCAACTAGTCCTACATGACCCTAAACTTTTGGGTCGTGCATGACCCTAAACTACTTCATCTCACACGACGTTAAATTGTTCATTATCCCGCATGACGTTAAACTATTCATTATCCCACACGATGTTAAACTATATGTATCTTCTAGAACAATGTATGGCTTGATTCCCATCCTCATGGGATACGTAGGAACGGTCAGACGCTTATCCCTAAGTCCAACCCCAAGACTCTTCTCTTCAGCTATTCCCCCTAGGTATAGTTCTCTCAGAGGGTCCTTGCATGGTATAGTGTATGCTTATTTATCCCGACTATTGTCATGCTTACGGCAGTCACACCATGTTCCCCTTCCCGTTCTTCTATCCTCCCACATCCTCACCACACGACGTTAAACTAGATGGCCTTCAAGAACTATGTATGGCATGATTCCCATCTTCATGGGATAAGTAGGAACGCCCAGACATTTTGTCTATAGGTCTAGCCCCAAACTCTAGAATCTCACCTCGATACAAGATATATGGTGTGGTGCAGGCTTTTTCCTCAATTCATGTTGAGTTCATCATAACCCCACCATGTGTTCCACTCCCCGGAGACTACCACCTCTTTCATAGTCCTTCTTGACGTTGAATTGCACAGGCATACTTATGCTTCACTCACGATTCTTGTTTGGAACTCCATCATATTTTATGTCCAAAAAGGCCCCCTGAATGGCATGGATGCTCAGCCCAATGGATATCCTACCAATATAGGCCAATGTCCCTAAGTATTTAAAACAACAAATTGACACGAGCCCCATGTTGCGAATATGGTCAGCGGGAGACGCTCATTTGTTGTTCCCAATCCAGGTCACACGATATGGATGTTGTGTTTTGAATATGGTCAAAAAATATCTGTTGTCATTATCACCACTATCATAGGTCCCAAATATTGAGTGTAGTGGCTTGTTCTGCCATGCAATATCATCAATTCATGGTCCCCCTCGGGTGATGCCAGCTATCTGACCCTTATGTAATGGGGAGAGCCTTATCCTACTCCTTGTTTCCCACACTGAGAATTTCTCATGTGGGATTAGGAGCTATGATGAGGCAATGCCCGCATGAGAGGCCATATGGCTACAGTTGGTCTAGGCACCCAGCCTAAGGTCATTCGACCCCTTCGACCCCCTAGCCCGAGTTCTCATTTAGGATTGTGTGGTATGCTATAGAGTCACGCCCTCATTTGAGTTAGCGAATTTTGCCATGCCACACATATCCCATTAAGGCATCCATCCCTTCATTTATGGTACATCCCACATGTATAGGCCCAGACAAGCTTCATGAGTCCCATCATTTGGGCTTCCTTCACCTTCCATATCCAAAAGGGCCCCCAAATTACATGGATTCTCATCCCAAGGGATCTCCAAATTTTACAGCCTAGCGCCCTCGAGGATTGAGAGTGACAAGTTGGTATAAGTCCCATGTTGCAAATATGGTCAACGGTCGATGCTCAATTTCTTTCCCCAAACTCTGATCACACAAGGGTGGATACTCTGTTATGAAGTTGGTCAACAGATGTCCTCTATCATCATTTCCATTTTGTGGTCTTCCATAGGCATGATTATTCACCCCCTCTATCCCACACATATGACATTAAACTATAAATATACGGTCTGAGCTCTATTACCCTAAACTAAGATCACCTTCATCCCCACTGTAAGATGTTAAACTGCAAGTTGGACATGATTTCTGTCCATGGCCCAACCTCAGGCCCCACAGCCTTTCTGGGCACCTTTCCCATGTTATCACTTAGGGTGGTACGCTGTGGTGGGGGATTGTGTCCTCATTCACGTCTGGGTACTTGTCATTCCATACACATCCCTTGTTGAGATACCTTTCCCCTATCCTCATCCTTACCGCATGATGTTAAACTGCACAGAACCCCAAGAACTACGTGTGGCTTGATTCCCATCCACATGGGATACGTAGGACTGCCCGAACGTTTAAACTTTGGGTCCAACCCATCTCTTAGAATCCTCCCTATCATTTTATCCCCCTTAGCCCACTCTCATCTAGAGGATAGGAATATAGTGTGGTGTGGGGACACGCCCCAATTCACATTAGTTTTATAATGACCACACCGCATGCCTCTCTCTCCTAAGCAACCTTCGCTCCCCTTCCCTGATTTCATCTCTTTGAGTCGGAAACCCTTAAGTTGGGTTCCTTGTCCATCTCTGGTGATTCATCAATTAGCCCATGAGTACTCTAGTCTAGAACTTGGAGTGTCGGATTCTACGTGGACATGCTTTCACCCATTTTTCAGGCTTCGTGTTCCTCTTCCTTTGGGCTTCCATTACATTTCACACCTAAAGGGATCCCCAAATGGCATGGATGGTAGGTCTAAGGGATCTCCTATAATTATGGGCCAACGTCCTCAAGGGTTTCAGACAACAAATCTATACAAGTCTCATAGTTCGAATATGGTCAGCAGTCTATGCTCATTTGTTGTTCCCATTTTAGGACACACGATATGGATACTGTGTTTCGAACACAGTCAATAGTTATCCTTCATCGTCATATCAAACACTTCAAGCCTTGAATTTTGGTTACAAGATTCACTGTATTTTCCACCCCATCATGTCCAAATGGAATTTCGACACTCCTGGCACTATACCTCAGTGCACATTTGCATGTTAGGAGGAAAAACACCACGGTAAAGGCATCATTCGGGGCTCCTCACTAAATTCCCTTTTGCGTGAATTCTGGGTATTGCACAAACTTCTTCTGCCCTTGTTTCCCACACCGATATTGACTCATGTGGGCTTAGGGATTGGGTTGAGGTCCGCACTTACTTGGAAGGATTCCTCTTCTTCTTGGTCCAAGCAATAAGACCTTAAACTAAGATCTCTTTTAGAACTATGTATGGCTTGATTCCCATCCTCATGGGATATGTAGGAACACTCGAGAATCTCGTATTTGGGTCCAGCTCAAGTTCCACCAATTTACTTCTTATGTTATGTATTTGGGGGTCTGAATCTTATAGTATCGCGTGGTGTGGCGCATGTGGGACAATGCCCTAATTCTCGTTGGTTTTTCAATAGCTGTATCATGTACGCCCTTTTCTAGGAGTTATCCCCCTATCCTTCCTATCCCACATGACATTAAAATGTATGTTTTCCCACACGACGTTAAAAGGAACCTTCAAGAACTACATGGGGCTTGATTCCCATCCTCATGAGATACGTAGGAACACCCGGACATCTCGTCTTCAGGACCATCTCAACAGGGGGCTAGCCTCTCTTATCCCATATCCTTTAACCTTTTCAATCCCCTTGGTGCAGGGTTGCCTCCTTGAAATCACGCACAGTATGATGTGGACCTCATCCTTATTCACGTCGGGTATTCTTCATCACACTGTGCACATTCTTTCTGTAACCTCATCTCTCCCATATATGTCTGAGTAATATGACTTTAAACTATGATGCCTAGTCCTACATGTTGTTAAACTATTATGTCTATACCACACGACGTTAAAATGCATGGTTGGTCCCCTCACATGACCCTAAACTATGACATTACCATCCTGGCCGCATGACAGAAAACATCACTGCACCGTGATATCCTCACTCGAGGGGGCATCATGTTTGGTTTCAGTCACACACCATACCATTTTTCAATGCTGGCATATGGATTGATTTATGTGTTATACATGGATTTTATATCCTAGGTCCATCACATTAAAAATACACATTCATCCTAAAGGACAAACAAGATCTATCAAATACCACTTCTTCCAGTACAAGGGACAGATCTACACGACCTTATTATCTCTGTCACTAGTATCCTACCATGCCATCCCAGAACTACATACAACTTGATACCCATCCACATGGGAAACGTAGGACCGCCCATGCACTTTGCTTCGAGTCCAGCAAAACCTTTGTTTTCATTGGGTTTTATAGCTACCACACCACGTACTCCTCTTTCGGGATCTCCCCTTTCACAGATCATCATACCGTGTGACGTTAAACTACATGGGCTCATATGTCCTTGATGCATGACATTAAACTGCAGTTCTAACCTATATAATTTCAGGATTCCCCATGATAATCATGGAATGCATCAGCTTCCTCATTATAAGAGTTTTCCCCTACCAGTATTGGTCTCTGACAATGCTGTGTACAAGAACTACGTGTGGCTGGATCCTCATTCTCATGAGATATGTAGAGACACCCAAGTGTTATGCCTTGGGTCCTGCCCCAGGGATCATAAGACCCATTACCCCTCTTGTTTCGGTCCCCTGGACTGAACTCTTTTGAGGAACCATTAAATTTAACCTCTACCCTGAACAAGATTACGATGCCCCATGACAACATCGGGACGTGAAATCTTCCTCACCAGAGAGGTCCTTTCTTGAAGTAATAATGATCCATGATCAGACCAATGATCCCACCTAATGTGTTTCTACCACGGTGGCGTAATATCAAGGGAATTGGGTTCTATTCGAACGAACCATCACGCCACTATTCACGCATTGCGTGCCCCTTATTCAGACCCTCGTCCTCTTTCATGTCTAAAAAAGGACCCCCTAACAGTATGGATGCTCGGCCTATTTCTCGCCTTCTATTTTGGGATAACATTCTGGAAGACCAATGGTTGACATTCTATGTTAGGACTAGTGATTCAAACATCGTCAGCGGTCGGCCCTTGTTTGTTATTCCTGTTTCAGGATAATGCAATATGGATACTGTGTTTCAAACAAGGTCAGCTGTTATCCTTTACTATCACGCCACCCCCAGAGTGTTCTGAATCTGGGGTATCATGATTCACACTTTTCACTACCTTATGCTCGAATTTATTTCCAACACCTCGATGTTACCCTGCTCGTGCATTGGAGAAAATTGGGGAAATTCCAATTCGATTGTTCTGAGGTCTTCCTCCTCTATTCAAGCCTCTCCTCTTTTCTCCCAAGAATTCAGATCAGCAATTCAAACCATGGGATACCCGACACCTGGTTTCCACTCCCACATTTTAATGGAGTAATAAGGGGGTCATCCCTTTTTTCTCACATCGGGCCTGACCCATGTGAGCTTAGGGAATGATCGATGGATGCTCCATGAATGTCGCAGGAATGAAATAATCCAACACAAATAATGGAAATCATGCATACAATTGGCATTAAATATCCAACTGTGAAAGTATGTTCATAGGTTACATGTATTACAACACCCTAGGATCGACCCCTCCCATGGATGGGTTGACCCCATAAAAATATCATTGTAGATCCACCACCCTCAAGCTTGTGGCGTTTAGGATTTGTTACCACCTGTTCATCTCCCACTCCTCCTCAATAGCAATGGGGCACAACTTGTCAGCCACAATCTGGGACCTCTCTACATCAATCTGGATGATGGTCATTTATTTGGAGGCTCACTTCATTCAGTCTTCAACCTCTTCTAGTGGGGACTTCAATCGTAATATTTTCTCAGATTGTGCGATGAGGGAGGTTGAGTGCTCGTCTGCCCAATTCTGCAGTCGCTGGACCTCATTTTCTATATCTAGGAGTCTCTTGATGTTCACTTTATTCCTCCACTGCAAGCCCACACCAAGGCTACATTCATACTCCCAAATCTTCTCGTCCATAAGATCTAGGATGATCAAATGGGGACACTGGGCAACCACTCCCCCAGCACATAGTTCTTGTAGTTGTGAGTGAAGTCTATGCATTTCCTCCAGCCATAGTGCTTGGGGGGTGTCATCGATGAAGCGCTTGATCAGCTTCCATGATTGGCGATGGACTGTCTTGTTATCCTCTTCATAAGAGGTTGTTTCGTCCTAGTCATCATGATTGGAAGGCTCATATGTGGAGGACACCCCCAAGAACTCGTCAGTAGAGTTCGCTTCTTGTGTTTAATCGGGCATGGTGGGACTCGAGTTGTCTCGTTGATCCTTATCATCAGACCCCACTTCAATAATATTAGGCTCAACCCCGCTGACATCCCCACCACTGATCGGGAGCACCGCAGCTCGGTCGGTCTGGATATCCACCTCCACAATCACCAGCAATCCCCTAGGAAAGGCACTACCAGGAGTACCAAACGACCTCGCTAAAAAAACCCACGCCATCTGGAGAACTATGCATACCAAAGGGGGCATGAACATCAGTTAACATGGTCAAGGGGTGATATTCATGAATTTGGTAAGAGACTTGCATATATCGAATTTCCAGTCTCATTCTTGGGTTGATGACGTTGGGACCCCAAGGCATGGCCTTCCATATATTGTCGGAAGGTATGAAAACTCTAGAACCACCTCAGGTGTCCTAGCCCCGCCAGACGTACTAATCTCCATAGTGGTGGGCGTGGATTCTGAAGGCCTCACATCTACACCCATTGAGGGATGAGAACGAGTTATGTCTACAAGGTCCTCCTGCACAGTTCTAATGTTAATAAGTAGTCCATAATGACATGGAATCATACCCTAAGGAAGGGGTTTGGGATTTTACCTCGAGGGCCTCAGCGAAGTCTTCAGGATCCGAGTCTTGATTGCTGACTTAGTCCTCATCCAATGAGCTACCTCTAAAGGCCCCGTCCCCCCCAAGAGGACTCATCCGATTCTTCCAGAAGAGGTAATCGCTCTCTAAGTTCAGTAGCCAACAACTACGGAGGGATTGTACGATCCAGCAGCACCTTGACACAGTCTGCCATTAGGCGAGGGGCACCCCGGGAATGTACAATGTCCTAAATCTCTTCCAGGTATTACTCCACCTCCACTCAAGACACCACAATGCCATCACTAATAGGTCCTATCCCCAAAAAATTCATCCTTAGAAGGTTCAAGTGTTTCCACATCTTAGATGCACCGAGGAATTGCCAGTTGACATCCCAGGTGTCTGAGGCCTCCGGAAAGACCACATTCTTCGGCATGACTATATGACACAAACGCATCCCCAGAGCCTGGGTGGATATCCTACAAAATCCTCTCGGTGGCCTCCCCTATGGATAACCCTATTCTTCTAGGACCACTGGGTTCGCTACCGCTGCTGGATCTACTTCCATTGTTGCCCCCTCAATCGGAGCGGGCCTCGCCGCCACAGCAACCCCGCCACCACAAGATGCCCTTGTCGACTTCTGGACCCATACCCGAGGTTGGGAAGGCTCACCATCACCGACCCAAATGGTTGGCTACTTCAGAATCTCCCCCATGTAGGCCACCTCCCAGCTTTGGGCATACTCCTTTACCAACCCAAAAACAACAGTGGGTCAAGGAAGCTCTTTTTGCATATTCCCATCTTCCTTTGTGAACATGAGCCACATATGCCTCATCACACATAGGTGTTCCGTGTGGTACACACCTAGATAGACCTGTGGGGTCAGTAGCTGCTGACACCAAAATTGCCTGGTGAATTGGTGTGGGGTGTATGGCTCGCAAAGGGGCTCACAGTCCACCATGGCCACTAGTACTCCACCTTTAAAGGATATGATATAAGACCTATTCTCTTCCTTTCCTTAGCCTTCATTGGTAAAATCACATGCTGGAAACGAAAACGGTTGAAAGTAGAATTCGTCCACCTTCCATACCCGGTTCAGTACCAATGGTATTGTTAGCTTGGCTGAAAAACTTCCCGCAGCATTCAGGATTGATGGGCGGAAGTTCGACCCTTGAGGTGAGATGGGGTTCAGGTATTCATAAACCCCCCCTAACATGTGCCGTTATCCACTCATATAAGATGTGTAATTGCCCACATATCCTCTACAACCTTTTCCCCTTACTGAGGTGCCACAACATCTTGTATAGTTTTCTGAGCATCGGGATCCTGAGGTTGACTCGCCCTCCTGTTGCTAGCATGGACACCATAAAGAATGTTCTTAGTCGCAAGCCCATGTTTGTATCCCTCGCCGGTAGGATCCAAGCATAGATGAGAGCCCCTATGAATGCCGCCAGCCTAACTATCGGCTGCTACACGATGATGACACTAAATCCCCTAGTTTTCTACTGATTTTCCTCTAAGATCCGCCAATATGTGTTCTCCTTGCCCCATTGAGACCCCTTCAGGAAAGTCCAAGGCCTCACCAGAAACTATGTATCTTTTGGAAAATTCAGAAACTGCTTGAACCACCACATGAAATGGACATCCCTCACTACTTCCTTTTCATCTCTGGGCACCAGCCTCATCAACGCCATTGCCAACGGTGGCATCTGATCTGGATCCTACCATGCACCCATAACGGGGAGGAATTCATTTTACACCACCCACAGTATCGAGACCCATGAGATCTGGTGCACATCCAACAAGTTGACACCAACCTCCCCATTGTCCAAGTGGAAGGTATTGGTCCTCAATGACCATCTTCTCAATAATTCCAGTATTTTCTGCTTCAGTTGGTAAATGTGGAATTGGGAGGCCCAAGATGCCTCATACAGACCCACTCTTCTCAGATCTGCCCTAAACTCCTCACATGAGGAACCTACCTAGTATTCCCCATCCTAGTCATCAGTGAAGTTTCCACCCTGGCATAGGTCCCATTTTTCAAACCATCCCTTCCTTAGGTTCCTCAAGGCTACCTTAAAAATTGTTTGGTACAGAGGGGGGGATGTCTCCAACTACAATGCCTTCCCATCCACGTTTTCAGGTGGTTTAATAGGCAGTCATCATTCATGGGCGTAAATTCTTCTCAAGCATGGCCATCACCCGCCTGAACCATTGGTGCTGACACAGTGTACTCCTGAACCAGAAAGATGGCTCATCTCTACTTGCTTCAGGAATGAAGACGTCATCCCTCATCCCAAATCCGAACAAAGGTGGCCTCTTGCACAACGGATAGTTCCTCTGGATCTTCGATAATATCTCCACCAAATAACCATAGTCAAAATGGCTCCGTATTAAATCCCCTAGGACCAACCTATTCGCCATCTCCTCCCTTCGGGTAGAGCCCACAAGGAACCCCCCCTGGAATCCTCTCGCTAAGCCATTCAGTTTTGATTTTGGGTGATTTTTGGGTTTGATTCGCGAAGCTCATCCGCAGAGATCGTTCGTGGAGCACGTTCGCGAATATTTTTCATGGAACCCTGCCCCGGCCTGCCAATTCCCATACCCAAAGCGCTCTGATGCAAATTCAAAGTCTCGCTATGTGTCGTGAAGTAGAAGACCCGATTTGTGGAGATCAATCATGGAGTATGCGGGAACTTCACGAATCAAGAGCGCTAAAAGCGAAATTCATGGAGGAAAGAAAGGACAAAAGAGAGGTCAGCTTCCCTATTTATAGACGATGACCTTCGGAGCTTTGTTGCACATCCATAGTGCGCCCAGATTTGTGGCGCACATAGCCTACACTTCGCATGTCCGCTTCGCGAGACCTCTTCACGAAACTGCTTCACGTACGGCTGATGGATTTGGTCAATTGACCTTCAGACATCAACCCTTAATTTCTCCTCAGCTCCAAGTCTGAGGGGGGGAATTTGTTGATGCCAAAATTTGGGAAGAATAGAAACAAGAGGGAAGGCCCCGGGGTTGCCCAACAAAGCCGATTCACAGAGCTCCATGGCCCGGTTCCCACCACGGAGTAAGGAGGTAGGATGATCCATGAATGGATTTGACGTTTGCAAGTCCTCCACAGATAAAGGATGTGGGATGCTACACTAACGAATTTGATGTTCATGATCCTACAGTGGATCAAGGAGGTGGGATGCTCTGTGAACGGATTTGACGTTCTCGAGCCCGCCGCGGAGTAAGGAGGCAGGATGCTCCGTGAAGGAATTTGATTTTCATGAGCCTGCTGCGGAGCAAGGAGGTGGGATGCTCCGTGAATGGATTTGATGTTCACGAGCCCACCAAGGAGCAAGGAGGAGGGATGCTCCATGAACAGATTTGATGTTCGTGAGCCTGCTACGGAGCAACCCCCGTCTTCACACCGAGCGTGCTCTGCTTTGTGGTACCTCTTGCCTATAAATACGGGATTCCCTTGAGCCCAAAGAACGGATCATCTGACAATTCCCCTTCTAAGTTCTCAAATTGCGAAGCACTATTTTCTCTCTGAACCATGAGCTTTTCAAGGTACGTTTTCATTGTAAAGTTCCCACCCCTTTGCTTTAATTCAACCCCTCTTCCGAGAGGGATTCCTTTCATGAATCCCACAGTCCTTCGTGAAGGAAGGGGATCCCCCCAGGGACTCGGGTCCTCGCGAACCATTTATGCTTCCCAAAACACCCTCTATACGCAGGCGACCCACATGATAAGGTAGGGTCACTGTGCTTCGTGAAGAACATTGCTTCAAAACACCTTTATTCGTGAGGTACCCTTGATTCGCAAGGAATTACTTCACGAATACCTTTCCAATTCGTGAAGATCCACCTATATTCACCTATTCCCTATGCCTAGGCTAGGCCACTTTGGTTCACGAAGCATACCCCTTCATGAATCCCCTTCACTACATGGAGCACCAGATCTCTATAAGGATTCTACCTACAAACTACATTTCCATGCAACTCCTTTTTCTGTGCAACCCTACAAGTTTACACGAAGTAACTTCAAAGTCCCTTGGGTGGTGCATCACATTGTGTTTCCTTTCCTCAGGCTTCTTCGCATAGGCACACTAATAGCTATTGCTTCTTCGCATAACCACACTAACATGGACCCTCGATGGGATCATCTCTCGACACCCCCCATTTACAGCATTTTCGATGCCTTCCTTCCCTCAATTGTCGGGGGTATTGGTTATGTATGTCCTAGGGGTGCAGATCAAACCCACCTCGTTCGACCTGCAGGATGTTAAACTGTCAAGCACCATCATCCTCAGCAGACGATGTTAAACTATGTCCATGCCCCGTGCGTCGGACATGGGGTTCCCCCACCTTGTACATTCTGCATGCCCACTGGCCTCCATGGGAGTGAGATCATTCCTCACATGCAATGAGATCCTCTTTATCAAAGCAGTGTCTATCTGTGGGTAAAGGGAAACCACCTAGGTTTAAGCCCCTATCTTTTCTTGCAGGAGATAACACCCCTACTCCTCCTCTCTTCCAGGGTGCCAAGTCCTTCTCCCACTAGGATTTATCACCATCCGGGCCTCCATCCTAGATTAAGTCCAAATATCATTCACCTCGGGAAGCTAACCACACGTAAGCCTCTGTTTCCTCTTTGGGCCACTAAACACCTATAATCCCCCATTCCACTTTCCACGGACGTACCTTTCGCGACATGATAGCCAGGTCTTTGCTGCCTCTTGTTTCTCACACCGAGCATGACTCAAGTGGTCTTAGAGTAAGCGTCGACCATGAAATCCTCTTTGGGTAGCATAGAGTGTAATCCCCACACAACCCACAAGAATTATGAGGAATTTGATCTTTGCCAAGGAAATGTACATAGGAAGCCTCCTTGAGGTTCAAGCCCACCACTCATCGGTTGCTCCGACCCCCTTTACGTCGGTTCGCCAAACCCAACCTAAACTATGAGGTCTTTGATCTTTTCCAAGGAAAGGTACATTAGAATCCTACCTAATGCTCAAGCCCACCATCCTTTGGTCACTCCGAACCTCTTCACATCGGTTCACCAACCTCGTCACCTGAACTACGAGGTCTTTGATCTTTTCCAAGGTAAGGCACGTAAGAAGCCTCCCTGAGGTTCAATCCCACCACTCATTGGTCGCTCTGACACCCTTCACTTCGGTTCACCAAACCCAACCTAAGCTACATGGACTTTGATCCTTGCTAAGGCAATGTATGTAGGAAGCCTCCTTGTGGTTCCATCCCACAACCCAATGGTTTCGACCCCCTCCACATTGGTTCCCACTCCCACTGAACTACATCGGATTTGATCCTTTTCTTCTAGATAGGGTACGTAGGAAGTCTCTATGAGGTTCAACCCCATCTAGTGGTAGGTTGTTGTGACCTCATCCTGTAGTAAGACGTTGTGACCCCATCCAGTGGTAAGCCATTGTCAACCCCATCCAATGTTAATCCGTTGTTAGGTGAACTAAGGGGAATTTACGTAGGTGGTCTCTTAGAGACTCTATCCCAACATCACTATTGTTCTTGAGTCAAATACATCTCATTCTAAACCCACTTCACTTAACCTTCCATCACCCATTTTGGTTCTTACCCAGGGCGCCACATCCCGGTGGGATCATGCCACCCCATTCACCATTCACTTTAACAAAAATTGGGTAGCTAACCATGCATTAGACTTAACATCGTTGTTCCCTCTAGGGTTGCACTCACTTGATCCACTCTATTCAGTGTTCTGATGAGTCTGATCAATCTCCTCTAGACACTAATCCTGCGACATACCCTATGATTAACATAGGAAGCTGAGGAAAACCTCAGATACATTCCTATGGAATAAAATTCCCTGCATCCAATGTGGGATGAATCGGGATTTCACCCCATTTAGAAGCAATATAATAAGGGGAAGAAACCCAGACATGCTAGTGTTCCAACATCTAGACATGCCAGTGATGTCCACCATGACTACTACCCCGACCGAAGGTTTCTGCCCTGACCATACCCCTTGGAATGTTCCGACCGAAGCAGTGTAATTAACTGGTGTCCATGAAGATATGGAACTGGGAAGAGTTTCACAAACAACGTCTTAATCTATAATGGAGACCCGAATTAGGTGACGAGTTCTGAGGATGGATCCATGGGAGGAAGAACTGACATCCCATCATCTCGTTTCGATCAAGGAGCAAACGTCCATGAAGAACGAATAGATGTCACCCACCTTTGGAAAGAGGGAATGTGAGCAAACAAATAGCATCACTGCCCCCACACAAATGGACATGCGCATCCCGAAAAAAGCTTCAGAGACTCCTATGTTTTGAGCCAAGGTAGAATTCCCAGGGAAATTTGAATTTTTTTGTTTGGTGGATGGCTTGTTCTTTGAACCATGATATGAAACATTATTCTGAGAGTTAGAACACTTCAATGTATTTTTTTATGGACTTAGTTAAAGGCCCAAAGGGTTCTTCATGTCATCTGTCAACTTTTAGGATTATCATACCCCAATAACTATGAAATGGGAAGGCTAGAAAATATGCACAATTTTTCTAAAATTGTGCATCCCTATAGTAGAAATCGCATGGGGAACTTTATGTGAAGTAGGAGGTCACACGGTTTGTTTAAAACTATTTGAGTGTATCCGTATGACCATGAAAAGTTCTGTGGGTAATAAAATTTGGTATTTATAGGCTATGCATGGTTTTTCAAACCTTGTGCCTAGCTCGCATGCATAGCGCCAAATATGTAGTACACTTGAACTATTCATCGCACGGTAAGAGAAATATTAGGGAAAGTTGTTCGAGAAAACCATGTGTGGTAGGGTTTCTATGTAGAAGGAGCTTCACAGTTGGCACATAGTTTGTCAAACGATGCATCCAAATAGTACAACCCAGTTTTTATTGTGAATTTACCAAAGTACCCATAATATGTTTTAAAAAATTCTTCTTTCTACTCCTCTAGCATGTGCAGCTCCCCCTCTTCTATAGGTCTCTCCTTGCCACCATAACATAGGTATAAAGTTGCCTCCTTCGTACATATTCTAAATCTAACCCCATTAGTCTCCATGGATCGATATTGATAAGCTCTCAAATACTCTTTCTTCCTTTATAAGTTTGTCTTTTGATCAACTATGTTATTTTAATGTAGCCTCGTTTGCCTTATTTTTAGAAAAAATGGTTATTTCATTGATTTATTCCAAAACCATAATAAATCAAGACTTGGGACACGATGAGTAGAGAATCTTAAACAAGAGGTATGCGATCTATTTCTTTTACCCTTGTTTTCATTGGTTTATAAGGTTTTCCATTATGTTGTGCTTCGGCCTATGTCATTCACCACTCTAAAATGTGTTCTCCATTTCTAAATTTTTATGTGCACCATAATATACTCCCTTAGATCACCATTATGTAAATGGTGGATGTAAACCATGATCATGGACACCACTTGAGTGTGGTTGTTTAATTTTTCATTAATAAATTATTAATTAAAAACTAAGAATGAATATTAAGTGTTAGTTTTGGGTTGCAAATTTATTTTCTTTTTTTATATAAATATTTATTGAACCCAATTGATTATAGCACTTCTTCAGTACCATGTTGGAAAAAATGAATAGTTATAAACAATTTCATGTTTTATAATAAAAACCCTTGGATGAGGTGTGTTTTCATTTAAACTAAAAAGAGATGATTGGTGAATTTCATCTTCCATAGACATACGCAATTTCTGTTTTCTATGAACCTATTTTATTTTTAGATATATATCATGTTTAGGACATGGAATATAATGATGTTATTATAGAGATTTTCCCTTTTTTCTTGATATACGTTCATTGAACCATTGCTCCTTCTATGTTCATGGCCTGTCACACTTCTATTTAAAACGATTAATGAAAAAAGAACTTTTTAACTACTTGTCTTGCTTTATAAATGGGATTTACAAGTTAGTTAATTTTCCTACATACCATGAACATTTTTAAGTGACTCTTTTAAGCCTTGTAAAAATATGTTTCATCAGTAATGGACTAAATGAAATGTATTAAATGGTAAGGCATGTGCATTTTGGTTTCCCTACCTTGGATAAATTAAATGTTTTAAATAAAATGAATTGTAAAGGGTGGAAAGGCCACACCAATCCTTTAATGATTAGTTAATGTTTAATTAATATGTTATTCCCTTTTTTATATTGGTTTTATGGAATACCTTAAGAGGTAATTCCTTGTTATTATTATTATTTGATTATTCCTTATACATAGGTTGTGGAGGATGGTAATGGTTCTGTTGAGCATGGGGGCATCATGCTTCATTACATTGGGTTTTGAGCAATACTTCTCACACCAGTGATACTATGTGGATGGTGTGAATGGTGCACCATATCCCTTGTAAGTGTTGACATGACTGTTCACTAACTATATTTTGAGTGTTGACATGATGTCACACTCACCGTCTCAAGTAACGAACATAAAATCTCCCACAAATTATGATATATAGGGAATTTACCATTTTACATGATCTTATAGGCCCAATTAGACTAGTTATGGATGCCCAATTTATTCCTCAGTCTATCCAACAACTAGTATTTCAGGTATATGGCCATTATGTCCGTATGTACTTGGTCCATATTGGTGAATCTAATATATAATTATACTATATATATATATATATATTACTATTGGATTTGATTCCCTAGAACCAACATATTTTGTACTTTATGATAACTTATTTTAATGGTTTTGAATATTAAAAATTTATTATCATATCATGACTTCTCTTCTATGTAGGATTGTTTGTGATAATATGATAAGAGTAAATGTCATGCTAAAAATTCATAGATGATCCCTGCTATGATGAGATCCTAGTAGTTATATCAAAATATTTCTGAATATATGTTCTATAGACAAATGATATCATTTGAGGGACACAAATGATATAGGCTACCATGGGCGGAAACTCATGGGACTTTGAGGCACCTTTTCATGGTGTACACCCTTAGTGATATCTAGTATGATATTATGGGAACTAGACCCAACAATAGGAAATCCACATTTATAAGTGTCATTGGATGTTCCTATGTTCAGATGTGGGTATTGGTGCTTAAAATTTAATATTATTATTAGTGGATATTATAAGTTTCACACTTATATGTATTAACGAAAATCATGACGATAGATGTTCACAGCGAGGTAGGATATGTTGGTTGTGTCATGAGTAATATTTCATTAATGAATAATGAGAGAAAGGATTTTAACTTTTGTTCTTTAATGGAAGATAATATCTCGGGATCTTTAATGGAAATTATATAGCCTAAATAAATAAATATCCATGGTGATCAATATGCATGTTCTATTTCTGGAACGTCAATGAAAGAAATATTGAGTATATTAGTTGAAGGAACTAGCATGCAACCTGCTCAATTAGAGATATTTTGGTAAAGGGGTTATATTACATGGTAAATGTTCGTATAAGGTGATTGGTCATTGTGGAATTAACTTATTTCTTTATGGTTTCCTTGGCGTGTTGCTAGACACCAATCTTGGTCTTTTGGTAGGTTTGCTGAATGCTACTGAGAAAGGGGCCTAGAGGATCACATGCTAGGGGAATCCAGTATCTCAGTTAACTAATTTTTTATTTAACAAATTGAATAAATATTATTCATGGATATGGTTTAATAATTATCCATGTATGCATGATCACATTTGTTCTGTCACTAGTTATTCGAGAGAATATATTGGGAGAGAAATAATTAGTAAATATTAAGCAGGATTGGCGGACCGATTTTAATGGTTCGGTGAGAAATAATAATATTGAATATTATTTTATTAAACAATATTTAATTATAACTTGAAATTTAAGTGCATTTTAGAAAATCTCAATGTTGTTGTTATTATTTGACATGGGGGTTTTTCTAGGATTAATGAAATAATTAAAGGAACTTGTGCAAATTATTTATTATTTCCCTAGTGAAATAAATTCCTAGTTATATTTTTCTCTTATTAGCCAAGGCTGAGCTAAGAGACACCAATTGTGTTGTGCACAATATTTTAGAGAAAATATCTCCATCCTAGAGAGTTCCTTCATCCCTAAGAATGCTCTCAAGAATGAGAGGGATCCTCCTCCACCGGATCATGTAGAATGCTTTAGAAGTGTTTCTTAAGGTTATCAAAAAAGGACAGCACAAGTGCAATGATATTTCATGCTAGCACCTAGAGACTCCTTTGGTGAAGTCCAGTGATTCATGGAACACATGTGTATCACCACTAGAGGAGATCTACCCTTGATCTCTATGACACAACGAAGGTGCACTACAGATCTGTGGGTGGATGGAACAATAAAGAAATAATAAACCTTGGATGTAATTATTATTTAAATAAATTAATTTTGAAAAATATATGTTGATCCTCCCTCTTGGTTTTGGGTTTCTATTCCTTTAAATTATTTATTTCATTCAATTTTTACGGATCATGATTTTCATCATCAAATAGATCCCAAATTGTTCGTTTAATATGGTAAAAATTAAATTTGGGAACCAACCATTTTGTGCTTCTGCTACACCCAGAACCTACAAGTGGTATCATAGGGTGTATATTATTGTTTATAATTGTTTAATTATCATTGGTCATTTGCGAATTTATAATTTATATTTTCAATTCATGTTTAATTATTCCATTTTAATCTAAATGAAGAGATATATTTCATTCTATATAGTTTCTCACAGATCTAATAGAAATGATTTATTTTATGATTAAAATTATGTCAAGGATATCATCCATAGGATCCAAGTATTTTGGCCAGGTAGCACAAAAGTACATGATGTGTAATTGGAATTACAAACTTTGTAGTTGTGTTCAAAAAATCAGGTGTAGTTTAGTAATTACTCTAACTATGTGCATTAATGAAATGTGGTGTATTTAATTCATACATTGCGTGTTGAATGGGATAGAATGGAACATGGTTAGAAATATTACACACCATGTGGCTAATGGGACACGGTGTATAGTACCTTTTGGGTCAGAGTCGGTTCGTGTATATCATACATGACTTAGCCGACCAGTGACTGTGTAATGTGGTGTCAACACGACATGTGGCCCACTGGACATGTCATGTACTTCAATAATTCTAAAGGACGCCTCACACGCTAAGTCCCTAGATGCGTACTTCAGATACATGGTGAAGAATGTACACACCGTGTAGATCAAATCTACAAAATGTGTACTTTTATGAATTATGTAGATTTAAAATTTAATATATTATATACCCCTTGAGACATGTACTTGCATGCGGGCATAAAGCTAGGACACACCATGTGATAGGCTTTGTTTTTTAAATATATTGTCTGTGTGTGTGTGTTTTATTATCATTTGCATTATATTCAAGATTTTCACATCATGTATGAGTTATATTATAGTTATTATTCTATGGGCATGATATATGTCACAAATAATAATTTTTATACTAGTATAATACTTTTTGGGTAGTTTTGGATAGGTATTCACCAAGTTACCTCCAATGTAAAAGTTATGAACATAGTTAATTTTAAATGAATTTATTAATTTGTTTAAAATTACAATGGATGATAATATCAAAGAAATTCATAAAAGGTTTAAGATAAAAGGATTTATTAATTAAAGATAATAATTAATCCATCCAGGTGATATTTATATTAAATAATAATGATTAAATAATTGAATTCTAGTTTTCTTAATTGTGTAATTCGTTGCACACATGTGGATGATCATGAGATAGATTAGAAATTTATATGTGATTGGTTTGCTTTTAATTTATTATTAAATTAAATTGTTGGCATGAATGCCTTCTCTCTTCCTTAATATATAGGTATTTTGTGCCCATGGTTTCATTTTTATAAACCCCCTTTTACCCCTCACCTATGTGTGAGTAAAAACATATGTAATAGATGCATCTCCCAAGCTAGTGAAGGTAGTTAAAGCTAGGAGCTGAGGCGAAACCAATCCATGGAGATAAAATGGTGGAGAGGAGGAAAGTTACAAAAATGAACCTAATTGGTTCAAAGTATTTCTCCCCTATTTCAGTGGTTAGTTTATCAACCACTAGATAAACTAACCCTTAGAAAAAGCTCATGATTATACACTTTATTGTATTTCTATCAGTCACATGGTTATTTGTTATTGATGTTTTTTTGCGATCACATAATTAATTAATTAACAAGAATGAAATACGAAACTAAAATAAATTGTTTTATGCATAAATATTAACTAAAAATATGGTTAATCACTTAAGTAATCCCACTTAATATTAACAGGCATGTGATAAAAATAATAAATTAAAATTTATTAATAAAGGATAAATCTCACAATAAAATATTAAGCCGGTATATCCTTCCATTACTTCAGTTTGAATCAAACCATAGTTCAAAGTTCTTGACCAGACAAAGTTGGGGTGCTTTCAATTATTGGGGAATTCTAATTTGAGGTTTTGGATTGACTTATTTGGTCAAAATCAAGGGTTGATTTCCAAAGTAGTACTTAGTGTAACTGAGAGGAAATGGTTGAAGAAATCTAAATTAATGATTTTAGGATTAGGGAATCCACTCAATGGATCAAGAAACTATGAGTTAATGTAGTTGGCATTTGGAATGTCTACATAAAAACATACGAGTATCTTGACCAGCCTAGTTGTGGTAATGGGAATGGAATATGGATCTTGGCCACTAGAATATCCATGAAACAGGATATTTTGAAGCCAGTGGTGAGGGATATTGGGTTTCGATAAAATAGTGGGAGACTAATAAATAAAATATTGATTTATATGTCAAACTTTTATCAGATAAAGTACTGAAATAATGTTCATATTTTTATAGAAACAACTTCAAAAATGACATCAAACATACCATTTCGATCTATAATTCAGAAGAAAAGCCTTCTAATTTCAACTACTTTCTAGGAGTGGAAAATGCACCTACGGGTCATACTTCACCATAAAAAGAAACTGTATGTGATGTAAGAACCTTTACTAGTTTCTCTTGTAAATGAGGCGAGTGATGAAGAGCTTTCTCTCTATGAGAAACATCTGAATGTTGTTAAATATGTTTATTACTTCATACTATCATCTATTTCCAATTATCTCTTGAAGAAACATGTAGAAATGGGTGCATATAGCATGATGTCTCACCTTCCTGATCTCTATCATGATATTGTCAGACAAGAGAGGTATGAGTTCTCCAATGCTTTGTTCACGACTATTATTGGATAGTCTCCACCACCTGGGCCTCATATTGTCAAGTTTATCAGCTATGTTGAGCATCTATACATATTTGGGATTAAATTATCAGATGATTTGGGTACAGATCTCATACTTTCATCACTACACATGGCCTTCTCTAGTTTTATTGTGAATTATAAAATGAGCAATAATGATAAGATTCTATTGGAAATTCTGACATGGATTCTATAAGAGGATTAGGAAATGGCGTGTTTCAAACCCATAGTCCTTATGGAGAATAGGAAGATGAAAGATAAGGAAAAGGGGAATAATAATTATACATAGTCTAAAACCCCCGAGTATAGTTTGACCATGAAAAAGAACAACCATAGGTAGGGAAAGAAAAAGGAGGCAGTATGTTTTAGATGTGGCAAGTCAGGCCACTAGAAGAGGAACCGCACCTAGATGCATGGGGAACTGAAAGGTGAGTTTGTTATTGAGTGAAATATTTCCCTTTATACCCATTGGGTATTAGATATAGACTATGATTATCACATATATATTCAAATGCATAAACTAAGTAGATTTCATAATATTACCAGAGGAGAGGTGGATCTATGAGCTTCCAATGGTGCGAGGTTGGCTGCTCAGGACATTGGTGACTGCCACCATTATTTTCCAATCAAAATGATTTTGGAATTTCATGATTCTTATTATGTACCTACTATTACCAAAAAAATAATTTTTGTATCATGTTTTTATATAGATGGGTTAATTTTCATGTTTGGAAATATATTTTTTTCTATTATAAAGAATACATATGTTATGGAATGACACGTTTATATAATGGTAGTTATTTATTAAATTACGAAAACCAATTATTATAAATTGATAATGAATCTTGTTCACATGACTCATATAACACCTAGTTGCGGAATCACCATTTTGGTCATGTAAATGAGAAGCGTTTGACAAAGCTCTGTAATGATGGTTATTTAGTCACTTTTGAGATACAAAACATGGTATATTTCACACTTGTTTAAAAGGTAAAATGACCAAACCACTATTTAGTGGATTGGGTGAAAGGTCCATAGAGTTTCTAGTACTGTTACGCACTAATTTGTGTAGACCATTTCTATTAGAAGATAGAGGTGGATATTCTTCCTTCATAACTTTTACTAATGACTTGAGTAGATATGTCTATGTTTACTTGTTAAGGTATAAGTCCAAGTCCTTTAATAAATTCAAGGAATTCAAGAATGAATTAGAGAATCATATTGGTAAGAAGATAAATAAGTTTCGATCAGATCGAGGTAGAGAATATCTTTAGCAAGAGTTTATTAGATTTTTATAGGGGTTTTAGATTCTGTCTCAACTCAATCCACCATATAAAACATAGTGGAATGGTGTTGGTGAAAGGAAGAACTATACCTTATTGGACATGTTAAGGTCAGTGATGAGTCCTGAAGATATTCCATTATCATTTTACGGATATGCATTACAAACTGAGGCAAACACATTAAAAAAAGTACCAACTAATGAGAAAATGAAATTCCCTTCCATATATAGAGTGTAAAGAAACCCATTTTATTGCATACATGTTTATAGGTATGAGAGGTATTTATTAAGGATTTATGAGGAAACAAACTAGAACCTCAGGGCATGAAGTGTTCTTTATAGGGTATTTCAAGGAAACAATAGGATACTAACTATACCACCCCTCAAACTATAAAGTGACTCTTGAAACACAAGTATTTTGTAGAAGTGTAAGAGTGGTAATGGAACCAGAGATATACGGTTTTCTTGTCACCAAGGATGGTGACTCATTATTTTTGAAAAATGATGAAACTCTCTCCTACATGGAGGAAATAGATATCTCATAAGATAAAAATTGATAGAAGATATGAATTCTAAGATGAATCCCATGTATCAAAACCAAGTTTGGGTTCTATTTGATGCGTGAGTTGATGAAAATCATGTTGGGTCTAAAGGGGTATTCATGAAAAAACTAGACATGGAAGGTAAAGTAAGTACCTATAAAGCAAGGCTAGTGGTTAAAGGGTTTAAATAAAATCAAGTAATTGACTACAATGAATTATTTTCTATAACTTCCATGTTTAAATCCATCATAATAATATTTTCCATAGCATATTACCTTGAGTATGAGATTTGGAAGATAGATTTCAATGCTTTATTCCTTAATGGGATCCTTCAAGAATATATCTGTATGACATAACCAGAAGGGTTTGTGACACCAGGTGATGCCAAAAGTATTTTTAAGTTACAGAGATCCATTTATGGAATGAATCAAGCATCTAGGTCATGAAACATTCGACATGATGAATCCATTATAGAATTAGGTATGATTATAAAAAATTTGAGCTGTGTATTTACAAAATGTTTTGTGGGAATACGACTATTATCCTAGTAGTATATGATGATGAAATATTACTTATTGGAAACAATATACCAATCTTAAAATCTGTTAAGGACAGTTTGAACAAGTGCTTCTCCATGAAGGACTTAGGAGAAGCAGCCAGCATTCTAGGGAACAAGATCATTCATGATAGATCCAAGATTCTTCTTGGACTCAGCCAAAGTACATATATTGACCAAATACTAAATAGATTTATTATGAAGCAATCCAATATAGGATTGTTTCCAGTGTAACATAGTTTATATCTTTCTATGAAAATGTGTACCCAGACACAATAGGAGAAATATAGAATGATAAAGACCCCATGCCCTTCGATGATATGGTCAATAATGTATGCCATGTTATGTACTATACTTGATGTTGTCTATGCATTGAACATCATTGGAAGATATTGAGTAAATCCAAGAGAACCACACTGGACTGTGGTTAAGACAATACTTAAGTGTCTGAGTACAACTAAGGATATGTTCTTGGTGTATAGAGGATACTAGGATCTTTTCACTAGAGGGTTTGCTGATGCTAGATTTCAAACAGATTATAATGATCTAAAGTCACAATCAAGATATGTTTTCTATCCCAATGGAGGAGTTGTACACTCAAAGTGTTCAAAGTAGTCAGTTTTAGCTGATTCTATTGAAGATTCCAATTATACAGAGGCTTATGATTCCACCAAGGAATATTTATGGATTAAAAAAAATTTCTCGGTGATTGATGTGGTACATAAATGTAAAGACTCTATCACATTATATTGTGATAACACTACAGTATTGGCTCTGGCAAAAGATCCAAGGTCACATCAACGGAAAAACCACATACTTTGTAAGTATCAAATTTTGAAGGATTTTTATGAATGGGGTGAAGTTACAATGAGCAGAGTATCCAAATTAGAGAACTTTTTGAACCCATTGACAAAAGGCCTATCTCAGTAGAAGCATGAGTATCATGTGAGAGCAAGAGGACTGAAGGTCATTAGCAGTTGGATCTAGTGTAAGTTGGAGTCTGTTGGAGTTGGTTCCCTAGAACAAAATTCTATTGTACTTTATGGTAACTTATATTCATGGTTTATAATATTAATAAATTCCTTATCACATTTGGATTGTTCTTCTACATAACATTTGATGTGATCACATCCTATGAGTAACTATCACGCTAAAAGGTCACAACAGATCCCTACTATGATGAGAAACAGGAAGTTCTATGACACTATTCATGAATATATGTTCTATAGATGGGTGATATCATTTGAGGGACAAAAATGATATAGGATATCCAGGGTGGAGACTCATAGGACATTGAGGTACCTTCTCATGTTTTACGCCCTTGGTGATATCTAGAAGGATATTATGAGAATGAGACCTGACATTAGGAAATCCACATTTTTAAGTGTCATTGGATGTTCCTATCTGAAGATGTATGTATTGGTCCTTAGAGTTTAATAGTTTTATTAATTGATATAATGAGTTGCGCACTTATATGTATTTAATAAAACCACGATGACAGCTATTCGTGGTGAGGTTGGATATGTTGGGAGATCCATGATTAATATTGCATTAATGAATAATATGAAAAATTATTTATACCTTATTTTCGTTAGTGGAAGATAATATCTCAGTCCATTTGATGGAAATGATATAGTCTAAATAAATCCATGTCCATTGTGATTAATAGGCAAGTACTATTTCCAGAAAGTCAGAGGAAAAGATATCGAGCATGTAGGCTGATAGAATAGGCATACAACCAACTTGATTAGAGATATTGTGATAAAGGGATTATATTACAATGTAATCATCCTTATTAGGTGACATGTTGTTGTGGCATTAACTTCTTTCACTATGGGTGTCTTGGAATGTTTTTAGATGTTAACCTTGGACTTTTGGTAGGTTCACCTAATGCCACCGAGAAAGGAGCCTAGAGGGTCACACACTATGTGTATCCAGTATCTTAGTTAAATAATTTTTTATTTAACAAGTTGAATAAATATTATTTCAGGTAGTGGCTTATTAATTACTCATGTATGCCTGATCAAATTCATTCCATCACTGGTTATTCGAGAGAATATATTGTGAGCATAATAATTAATAAATTTTAAGGAGGATTGCAAAAAACCATGTTTAATGGTCCAGTGATAAATAATAATATTTAATATTATTTGATTAATTAATATTTATTTATAACATAAAATTTAAGAGCATGTTAAGAACTAATAATGTTTTGGTTATTATTTCACATAGGGGTTTTTCTAGGATTAATTAAATAATTAAAGGCACTTGGGAAGATTATTTATTATTACTATAGTGAAATAAATTCCTATTTAGATTATTCTCTTATTATCCAAGGGCAAGATAAGCGACGCCAATTGTGTTGTGCACAAAATTTTGGATAAAACCTATCAAGAATGGGGAGTTAGTTATTATCCATTAAAGCTCACAATAATGGGAGTGATCCTCCTCCACTAGATCAAGGATAATGATTTGGATGTGGTTCTCATGGTGAACAAAGGAGGAAATCACAAGATAAAGGATCTTTCGTAATGGTACCCATAGACCCCTTTGGTGACATCCAAATATTCATTGAACATGTGTGGATCACTGCTAGAGGATATCTACCCTTAATCTATACAACACAATGAAGGTTCACTATATATCTATAGTCAGACGCATCAACGAAGAAAGAATAAACCTTATAGTTAATTATTATTTAATTAAATTAATTATAAAAAATATAAGTTGATCACATCTCTTGGATCTGGGTTTCTATTCCCTTATCTTAATTCCTTTATTCAATTTCGTGGATTACAACATTCATCATTGCATATATCCCATTTTTCATTAAATATGGTGAGAATTAAAGTTGGGTATCATCCTTTCATTTCTTATGTTATGCCCAGAACCTAAAATTACTACATATATATAGTTTATGATAATACATTCATACATTTGTGAGTCGAAGTTGGTAGAGTCATCCACATGTCCTATTAGAACCTGATCTGATCGATTTTTATTTATTCACCAATGCTTATTATTCTGTTTACCTACACACTAATTTACTTTACATTCATGGATAGGTTTTAACTATATTCACCATTGGTGGTAGCCTACTATGATTTTACCTCACACCCTTCTCGGGCCTCCATTACACAGGGGTACCCAATCAGATGTCAGGTTTTCAAGACCATGGACGAGTCGTACAAGGGGAGAACCAGAGGGGGGTTTCCCAGGTGTAACGTTTGAGAACCAGAGGGAGTGATATGTTGGTGAACCGAAGGGGTTGGTGGGCCTCATGTGAACTGGGCACGCGTGTGGAGAACCAGAGGGGGTATCACGGTTGTGACATTGGAGAACCAGAGTTGGGTTAGACAGTGGTAAACTAGAGGGATGGTGGGACTCGTGTGAACCAGAGGGGAGGGACCCCTGAACTATAGGTGGACCACATATAAATGGAGAGGGATGCTTGAACTGGAGGGAGTGGGGTGGGGGTGGAACATTAGTATTTTAATATATATATATATATATATATATATATATATTAGAAGCATTACTATGAACTGCCTATAATATGATTCATTTAGAGGGGTTAAACCCCCTCTAAATATATATTAAAATAGAGGCAGTTCTTAGGGCCACCTCTATTATGTCTCATGCAACTCAACTAGTGGAGGTTGGAAGCCGCTACTAGTTTGATAAATATTTTTGAGGCAGTTAAAACAGCCTCTAAATTGAGTTTATATAATGAAATTAGAGGGGGTTTTAACCACCTCTAAATGAACGCCTACTAAATTTTACACTACTTTACCAGCAGTTCCTCAAAACCACCTCTAACAAGAGTAGGCGGATACCTTATCAGTGGTTCCTCATAACTGCTGCTAATGTGTTTAGGAGGGGTTATAACCCCTTATGAACTAAATAATGACCCCTTCTAATCGGGTACTTTTTTTTGTAGTGTGTATCCTTAGGTGGGTCTTCCCATAGGGGTAGACCCTTCAGTCCCCCGAAATGCGGTTGAGGGACCACCCATAGTGTGGCTTGTTAGTGCCAGATTATTCTTTTAAAAAAGGTACACCAAAATGTACTTATATAATTTCTAAGTGAAAAGATTAAAAAACATATCAAATAAAAACTCAATCCACTCTCAATTACCAATTCTTTTAACTTCAAATATTATTCACTTTGTGTAAACAATGTGTCCTTGCTAACAAATTTCTTAGACAATGAATATCATCACAATCAATCCTCATAATTCCAATATGAAGAAGAACTACCCATGCATTACATCCAATTCCATTTTAAGAAAAAATTTCCAAGAATGAAATCTAATGCAATAAGATGGATCCATAACATTTCTTCTGGCATCACCACTTCATCCACATATTGACACACTATGACAACAACTACAACACTAAGGTTCAACAATTGAAAAATTGTTTCCTTTCATAATCATTTGTTCTATCTTCCACTCCATATTTCATTGCGATACTCATTAATCATCCATTATAAAAGGTTTTTTAGGTAAAAGTTTTCAAAATTTTCACTTCATGTTATTAAAAATAACTTATAGTATTGAAATGTAAATTAAACATTTTACAATAATGTTAAAAATGTTTTGTAAATCTCTTTTTAAGTTTTATTTGGTGAAAAAAATTAATTCTACTATTTTTCAATTTTTTTAAACATACTATCTAGACCTACATGGTTTCTAAAAGAAATTCTTACTCTCCATGTTTTATAAATAATTTTTTTCAAATATTCAAGGATATTTTTATTTATAAATAAATTTTATTAATGATCCTGAAAAATGGAATTTTAATTCTTTTTCCACAATATCTATTTATTCCTAATATATTATCATATGATTTAATCCACCATATTTCTCAAGATTTCCTATTATTATGTATTGATTTTTCATGTAACCCATTTTCTTCTTGGGTTAATTATTATTTTATGGAATAAAGTATGATTTTATTATGTGGACCACATAATGTTAAACAGATGAAGGGTGTGCTCTAATAACACTCTAATTCATTGGTTAAAGAAATAATCACTAGATAATAAATGTTTATGATACTATTAAAAAATGACTGGGTATTAATTTATGATTCCTTGGTGAACAACATTGGAAATATGAAGGTTGTTCCTTGAAAACACTTCAATGCATTTGGTAAATAATTAGTCTCTATAGATAACATATTTATAAAATATTTACATAATGACTTTGTAATGTTTTATGACTCAATGGTGAATAGAATTGGTAATATTATTTTATGAATCCTTAGTGATGAACATTGGTCATATGATTATGAATGTCTCATTTTTAGGTTTTAGCCACATTTTCAAGCAATAATTCAGGTAATTATTAGTTTTTATAACTCATGTACTTATCTTCATGTTCTTAGGTTCATATTGTTACATTATAGTGAAATAATTACCCTTTATATTTTGTAATTTCATTTTTTACCCCTTACTGATAATTTTAGTTCATCCATTTATTATGTTTTCATTTCCATAGGTTGTGAAGAAGACCAGTACATATGATATGTATAGAAGAGTATCATGTGTGGAGGATTTTTGGGTGATGTTGAAGACCTTTCATAGATTAAGTTGTATATTATATAGTTTAAAAAAGACCATTGGTTGAAAAAGACATGGTTTTAGTTAGTTAATGTTTTTTCACAATTCTCAAAAACTCTAAAACTAATAGCTTATTGAAATTTATGTAATGAAATATTTACTTTAGGTTATGTAATTGTGATAATAAATTATGTGTGTAATCTTACCTTGGGTTGAGCTTCCCCTTCTTCCTAAATAAAATGACCCACTTCTGGTGATACATCTAGAGGAACCCCTTAAAATAAACTCTAAACTCTAAATTTCCTCCAAGATTACCAACATAGATCTTATATGGGTTTTTTTATTTTATATATCACTAAATGGTTTCAAAATTCCCTATATGTTTGGTATAAGAAAAAGTCAAAACCATTCCCTCTCTCTAACTTCATCCTAACCAGTCAATGGTTTCTATATCATTCTATATAGTGCCTCATTTGGTACAAATGAGATTATATAGTGGAAACAAATATCAATGAAAAATCTACAAGTGGAATACTTTTATCCTAAATTCATTTTAATTTCATTAAGAATTATCATAGAATATTCTTCAGTGTTTGAATGGTCCTTTCAGATTGACCATCAGTTTAATGGTTATAGATCATTCAAAAGTTTAGTTATATATACAATACTTTTGGTATAATCATATATTATTTCAATGTAAACCCTGGATATCAATTGGAAAAAATTTAAGGTGGAACTCCTTGTTGTCTTACTACAATCTTTATGTATCTTGAGTGAGAAATCCTCTTGGATAACAATGAAGTGTGCTATATTTTTGAGTCGATCCACCAATACCTAGATGGCATTATTCCTTTTAGTATTCTTAGTGAATATAATGATAAAATCAATGTTTATGTATTAAAACATCCATATTTATATACAAAATGGTTACATAATCCCCTTATAGTTTATACATTCATACTTTTCTTATTTATATACCATGCATCGAGATACATAATCTGGAATCTCCCTCTTTATTTACCACTATATGTGTTATTTAAAATATTTATACATGTTTTTTCTTCATGGATGAATATAGAAGGATGAATTATGTGCCTCATAAAAAATTTTCTTCTTTAATTGTTGTTCTTATGTGAAAAATACCTAACTTATAAACCTTATAATTCCATCTTTATCAATGTTGAACTCAAAAATATTTTCTACCTTTTTAATAGTGACTTATCACTATTATGGGATTCTTTAATTTTGAAATAGATGGATGTTTGAGAATTAATTGGGTAAAGGTATGTCTTCAATAAATACTTAAGGATTTCTATATCCAATTTCTAAATATATATAAATACTGGGTCACTTTAAACACCCATCGGGAATAAGGTAACATAATTCTTTCTACTAAGATCATCCACCACATTGTTTAACTTTCCTAGAGGGTAATTTATTGAGAAGTAATAATGCTTAATCAATTATATCCCTCTCATTTGAAGCATGTTCAACTGATTCTATTTGAATATATACTTTAAACCCTTATAATTGGTATATCTATCTCACTTTTCACCATAGATAAAATATCACTACATTTTAAATTCATGGATAATTGCTCGCAACTCTAAATCATGAGTTATGTAATTTTTCTCTCAGATATTTAATTGAAAAAAGGTATAAGAAATTACCTTATCATTTTTCTATAAATATTAATCACAATAAATTATTTTAATAATTATTTTATATTTCAAACACTTTTAAACAATATCATAATGTAAGCATAATTGTAATGATCATTCTCTTCTTAAA
This sequence comes from Viscum album, assembly GCA_963277665.1. Taxonomy (NCBI): domain Eukaryota; kingdom Viridiplantae; phylum Streptophyta; class Magnoliopsida; order Santalales; family Viscaceae; genus Viscum; species Viscum album. The sequence continues at coordinate 2,118,575,587 of OY728143.1, read as the reverse complement.
CTCCTTGAAACTTTCTTCGCATTTTTTATCTAAATTAATTTTACACCATTCTTCATTACCATAGTTAGAATATTTGATAACCCTGAGAAAGTTTTCAAAAATAGTCAATAGTATCCAACAAACCCAAGAAAACTATGAATCTCAATTATAGTTGTCGGTCTAGGCTATTATTCAATAACCTATATCTTTGAAGGATATTAGATATTCCTTTTCTTATGATTATCTTTCCATATAATGATAAAGTATATAAATATAATTCACACTTTCTAAATATGAAATCAATTTTCCCCTTACTCAAGGTATGTAACATAATCCTCAAATAATAATCACTCTCTTCCTTTCAATTGGGGTATACAAGAATATAATTTATAAATATTACCAAAAATCTGTAAAGGCAGTCTATAAATACTATATCCATCATATCCAGGAATATTTTAGTGTAATGTTTATGTTTAAAAGGTAAAAATCAGAATTAATATTTTCCACACCTCATTTAAAATGTTTTCTTAATTATATCCTCATGTTAAAACCTTAATTTATGATATTCAGGTTGAATTTAGTTCTTGAGATGTATCAAGCCCCTATGAGTTGATCAAATAGTTCATCAATACAGGGTAGATCATATTGTTCACTGAGGGGTCCTTTGGGCTAAAAAAAGGTCTTTCAAACCTTGTATTCAAGCCACTTGGTTGTGGGCCTTCAGGCTTTGTAATGGGTCTCCCTATACCCACACTAAAGAGTTATTTTATTTAAATAATAAATTGAAGATTAGGCCCCAACCTTTTAAAAAAAATACATATTCTTGACAAAAAGTACTCGTGCACCCTATAAGGAAGCACTGGGATGTATAAAATAAAAAACCAAATTATCTTGATGTTTCCTCTTAAATTATTCATATTTTGTGGGAACGATTTGATAATTACTCTTCAATATAGGTAAAGAGCCGATTATGTGTTCAATTAAAAACTCTACCACATAAACTATGGGTAACACAGAAGTTTATATGAGAATACATCAATATAATCTCATGAAATAAACATGTCTATAATGCTTAGTTCATTCCCAACAATTTGAGTTATGGTTACACTATTATTGTGTATCATGGCCAATATTATTGAATTTAATTCCATAAAAATTTCATTATCATCCATATATTGATATTAGATAATGGGATGATTTTGGATATAAAATGAGGCTTCCTTATCCCAATCGTTTATATGATTTATATATAAGGAGACCCAATCCATTCCCAATGTCACATTTAATTCCACAAAAGGGTAAATATATAAATTTTTAGGAAGTATCTACCCAAAAACAGTGATATGAGAAGATTTTTATATTTTTGGATTCAATCAACACACCACCATGTGCTTTCACTAATAATCTAGTATCCAATGTTTGAAGTGGTGAATAATAATTCTTATCAAACTTGTATGATAATAAATAATGAGTGGAACTATAATCAAAAAATATATTCATAAGTCCAAAGTAGAGAGTACATGTACCTTCCAGATTTAATTATCAAGATTCACTTTAGTAATTTTGATTACATAGGCTCTTCCTTGTTCCCTTGGTGTAAGAGGTTTCTTCTACCTATTGTCCTCATTAGCCCTTAGATTGCGGAATTGATTTATATAATTCACAAATGTTTTCATTTGAATCATTGAATTGTGGGGGTGTAATATTTTTTAAAATTATTCTCTTTGATTTCATTAATTATTTTCGTAACCCCTCATTGAAAATCATGATCTTGCAGGAAGATACTTCTACACATTAAACAATCTCCTATTCATTTTCAAAAAAAAATCTATATGTTTTAACCAAACAATTTTGAGTGTAAGTGATTGTAATTTAATTCCTATATGATAATTATCATTTGATATTTGTTGAAACTACATTTTTTATTTCTTATCTATAAATAAAAGGAAATTATAAGAGACTCCTATTTCCATTTCGAACTTAAGTGTACATTAAGAAATTTCTATGTATATATAGAAGTCTCTTATAGATAATTCTTTTTGAATACTTTGTTATATGACACTAAAGAACTGATTGGAATCTCTTTCAAATTTAGTTTTAAAACTAGATATGTACCTTAGGAGTATCTTGAATTTTTCATCATAGGTTCCAATGGAATTTTCATCCTTTTATTTCAACTCTAGGAATTATCACTCTATGTTTGTTTAAGGAGTTCAGGAAAAATATTTTGTAAATAATATTTTTCAGAACACCACCCATTCCACAGATTTAAATTTTTCATTTTTTTCTAATGTTCTTAATGAGGTTCCACCATGGTTTGGTCTCACCGTATAAGATATAGATGCATAAAACAACCTTATCATGGTTTGATAATTAGATAATATAAAATATATAATCTGTTTCATTTATCCATTACTCAAACAATAATGGGCTGGAAGACCCACTAAATGAAGATGGAGGATTAAATATGAAGAACTCTATAGTAAGGTTCCCCTTAGTGTTTTCGGGATCTCAATATGGTTTGTGTTATTATTCATTGCTTGATATAGTTGAGTGTGAATTACCACCATTTTTGTACCCTTGTTCCCATCCAATTTGTTTTCTTATGGGGATAGTCACTGAATTTTCCTTCACACACATTAGTAAATAAATTTATCATAGTTACATCGATTTACTAAAACAAAAATAGGTTAACTTGAGTAAGAAATAATAATATCTTAATATATTTAGAGTGAACAACTATATAAATTTGAATAGTTTATCTTATGATTGTCTTTTTCTAATACATATTACCCTTATACTCTAGTAATTTTTTTTACATTTGTTCTAATCAATATCACTTTTGTTTCAACTTATGTTTATTAAACATTGTTTCTCTTATAATTCATAACTTAATCCACAAAAATAATTAAATCCTTCTCTGATACCAACTATGGAAACACAATATAAACATGCATAAAGTTTACATCATATTCATAATTAAACATTATAAATCCCAACTAATCAAAAAATTATAGAACCCAAAGGTTTAGTGTATTTTAAGATGAGATACATAAACATATTGTAGCACATTATTACTTTGAAATATATTATAATCACCTTTGTATAAAACTTCCTTTTACACTTAGTCCTATATATAATTTTCTGGAGTAGTGGAAAACAAATGAACGAGTGAGATCAAACACTCAGTAAGGGAAAACATAACAATGATTCAAAATGGGATAGTTCATAAGAATGTGATATAAAAGTTATCATGGGGAAAATATATAATTAAAAGAACCACATACTTAAAAAAGATAATGACAAGAAATCATAAAACACTATATATCATGGCATGAAATCATAGGATCATAAAAATACCATCATGGAATTATAAAACATATACCATGTATGGGAAAAATAACATTAGATGGTTTCATACACATAGTCATATAAAATCATAACATTTTCAACATATCTAAATGAAATCATGTATATGAAAAATGTTGTAAACATAGATACATAATAACCATGTCAGAACAAAATGATGTGAATATAGATAAATAGTAGTCATGTCCAATCATGCCCACAAAGAAAAACCTTTATCTCATGAGATATAAAACATTAATCATTGAGTTTTAGGGATACAAAATAAACCACTCATAATATAATATTAAACCATACATATTTATACAAAAAAAAACATACGATCATTCATTATTATTTCATATCAAGATTAACCTGTGGAAAAGAAATGGGGTGTAGGAAAATTTCAATAAAACAACATCATAATCCATACAAATAAAGATGTTGGATGGTTTATTCAGAGCTTATCCCCAATATATCATAACAATAATTAAAATATGATGACATATATGAGGAATAGTTTTAAATTAATGAGTGAAAATAAAACCCCATATGACTTTTAAAATCAAAACCCCCTTGAAGGAACGAACATGAGGAGGAACTTAAAATACTCTAAGTAAAAAAGGGATACATGATATAAGATTGGTTCGTGTTTCTAACCTCCTCTTCCTTGGATTTACTCCTTTTGGCCTCTATTTAAGCCTTATTATATTTTTATTTTGGTGAGACTAATACATATAGATTGTGGGAAAGAGTTTTTGGGAGAATGTTCCACCAATTTTGGTCAATCTAGGATATTTTAAGTGTAAGGAAGAGTGGGTTTGTGATAATTTCCTGTTATAGGGGAGAATAGTGGTTTTTGTAATAATAATTTATTAAAATAATGATAGAAGTACCATTTCTAGATAGTGGATCAAAAATAGATAAAAATTGAAAAGTGGTTATATGGAGTTAAAAAAAAGTACCCATACAACCCTTTGGAGATAATAATTAGTGATATTTTATGGTTTTGTTTCCTCTGGAATTGGGGATGACCTCGTTGATTGAATGTTCAAACATTTCAATCGGTTTCTAACGGGTTTGTTCGTAGAACCCGAAACATCCAATGATTCCGTATCCATTTGAACCTACTTTCCAAAGGTAGGCGCTCATTATTTGTGGACTGATGAAGCTTAGGAATTTTCATTGGTCGAAAGGATGGGAGGTCGGAATCATCACACCTTTTTTAGGGGAATTATTGTCTACTCCGGGACTCTCTTTATAGATTTAAGTTATGTTCATGAATACTTATTACATTACCAAGTATAAAATGAGCTTTCCTTCATATCTGACAATCAATGATTAAATATGTAGGAAATTTAGAAAATCATTTATATGTATTCGAGGTTCTTCATCGATAGAGAATCATCTGTATTTGTTATAGATTCTTGGCCAATGGTATCCTTCGACACATTATATAGAAGTCTCTTGGTCATTATGATGACCATGCTGGTTTTAAATCCACTCAGTGGGGCACTTCAAGTTTATTGTCATTCAGAAGGACATGGATTATTTCAGAGATGGGATCGAACCCGCAGATGGGCTACCTACATATCCTTTGTTTAGAAAAGGAATTAGAACCCACGTAGTTCAAGTAAGAGAGTATGATATTTATGATTGATGGCTCAAAGAAGGATGTCATAATTATTTTTACACTCTAAGATCACGTGAGTCATGCTCAGTGTGAGAAACAAGAGGTATTGGTAAAAACTAGACAATTGTGCCACGAAAGATGCAATCATAAGAAATAATGTAGGGATTATGTATGTATGACTGCCCAGATAAATGAATATTAGGATTTACTTTAGGGAATAAATCCAGGAACATGGTCTATAAAGGTATATGTGCTTTATGGATATTTGAATACTCTAAATTGGGGCTTACTCCTGAAAAGGAGGCCCAAATTAGGAGAGGACTTATGATTGGGTTTCACTCCTGAGAATGAATCCCAGATCAAAGGTAAATTAGGACTGGTTAAGAGAAATTAAGACTGGGGCTTAATCCTGAGAAGGAGGACCAGGTTAAGGGACTTTGAGAAATTAATGAGGACTTGGGGCTTACTCCTAAAAAGGAGGCCCAAATTAAGAGAACTTGAACTGGGGATTACTCCTGAAAAGGAGGCCCAATTAATTATTATCTCATCTTAAAGGATGAGGTTGAATGAATGAACTCTCTACCTTTTAGTGACATAAAGATGTGTAAATCACTAAGTTTTGAGAGATATTCCATGGAGTCCCTTTCAGATAAGGAAGTAAAATCAATAAATCATGCTATAAATGGCTTTGAAGAGTGTCTTGAAGACTGAATCATGAATAGGAGAGGTGGAATGGCATAAGAGGGGTAAAAATGGGCAAGAAGGGCACCAAAAAAGGCAGGGGCGCGCAAGTCCTGGAAGGCGCGCAGGTACTGCGTGGGCACGCAAGTCCTGGTCGCGCAGTTATACCTGCACGACACATGGGTACTTGTGCGATTGTTAACCAGTTGGGTAACACTTGGGTGATCCTTGAAAAAAGCCTTTAGAATTCTCTTAAGGTACTTACAGAAGAGAGGTGCGCAAGTTTTGATGAAGATGTAAGGAGGCGCGCAAGTATGTTCATTTCCCTTAGGGGTAAAAACCATAGGCGCGCAAGTGTTAGTTAATTCTAACACTTAGACCTTACTCCTCTTGTTTAGACCTTCCATTCTAGATAAATAATTACCATAGAAGTGTTCGGAAGACCTGAAGAAGAGACTTGGGCGTTCAGAGCTCTGTATCTGAATTCTGGAAAAATTCCTCCTAAAATTGGGGGCCCACAGGGTCTATTTATAGGCTGGAGAAGACCCCGGGTGGTTATCCTTTAGGGCGCGCAAGTCACTTGTGTGATCATTAGGTGGCATGCAAGTATACTTGCATAACAGTGATGGAACTTGCGCGACCATTGTGCATTTGTAGCCTTGTTAATGCCTTTGTCGATTTTTGATGTTTTATTCAAAGGATGAATCAATTTTGGGCTAAGTCATTTCCCTTTCCATTCTTTTATACAATGTGATGAAAAGGAGCATCAACAAAAGTCCCCCCTCAAAGTTGGATCCGAAAGAATAAGGATGTGACTCTGAGGAAAAGAAGAAAACCAAAGGGAAAGAGGTGCGCAGGTGCGAGTCGCACGGGTTCGAGTCACGCAGGGCTGGAGCTCCCTAGATGGAGCACGCTAGCTGTAGGCACGCAGGTGGGCATCCTAGCCTATAAATATGCGGTCATTTTCCGCGCATAGCATCTGACTTCCGGATTTTCGAACTCTCATCGCGCAGGTCCCCCTCGTCGCGCAGGTTGCTCGTTTTCCGCTTTTTCTTCATTGTTGCGCTGTTGTCAAGGTAATAGGACTTGTGTGGTGATACTTGCACACCAAAAACTTACACTGCACATTAACACTTGCGTGACACATCCATACTTGTTCTCCAAGTTTAGACTTGCGCACCATAATGCCTTAGCCATTTTTCTGAATTTCCTTCACATATTTTATGATAAATCAACTTACTTAAGAGTTAATTTATTCAACTTTTGTGCAAAATCAATGGCTCTTAGAACCAGAATAGCTGATGAACTGGCTAGCAAGCAAATTGATGATATGATGAACATCATTGGCCACGGTTATTATACCGTCAAAGATAGCACTCTTCTGTATTTTGAGAAGTATCTGAAGAAATATCATCGCGACTTCCCCTAAAGCACTTATCTGCCTTTATATGGCTATGGTCATCTGCGAGAAGTCACTATTCCAGAAGCAAAGAACTATCTTCCATTTTCGTGGTTTCAGAATTACACCAACTTTGCTTCAGCAAATATCTCACGTGGAGGAGGATTTATAAATGCTGGAATAGTGGAGAAGGCCCAAGTGATGCATCATAGCCCTTGTACGCCAGATTTAAAACCTCATAAGCCCAAGATACAACCACATTGTCATCCTTCAATCTTCCGAAATGCTCAGATGGATCAATCCAAAGGATGGAAGAAAATTTGGGACTTCCGTCCTGGGGGAGGTGTGAAGACAACTTGGATGTGGGCATACTGGGTGCGACAAACCTGTTCAGAGTTTGTCGAGGATCTGAAAGGAGTAGCGATATACGAAGTTGTTTGGTTTGGGAAAACATATGTTTATAGACATGATAACTTCGTGTTGGAGATACTCATCCACTGGAGCACAAAAACTAATTCTTTCCATTTGACTCATGGAGAAATATGTATCAGTCTATGGGATGTCCACAAGATCTCAGGGGCTCTAATTTTGGGTGACATGTATGATGAATTTATTCCTCCCAAGGCGACTTGGAATGATTCAGAGAAGACCCCTGATTTAGCTTGGGAATTATTTAAGATCTTCCACATGATCAAGAGTTCGTAGACCTCGTTAACTCATTCTAGAAAGGATATTCATCTGGAGGAGTGGATGAATATATTTATTATTGAGAAGAAATATAGGGAGCCAAAGGAGAAGGAGCCGAAGGAGAAAGGATCCAAGAAAAATAAATCCAAGGATAAGAGGCCCACCCGTCCTACCACTTTCCCAAAACCTGAGAAGAGGGGTGCTCCTGGCACATTCTGGCCAACTCTAGAAGCAGGAGAGTTTGAGAAATAGGGATATGAGGTGAATCAAAGGATTCTGAAGAAGACTCTTCTGGCGGTCTTCTTGTCTTTATGGCTCGGTGTTTATCTTTTTCCAGTCAGGGATTCGAAGGGAGGCATCGGGCCAGGGACCTTCGTCATTGCGGAAAATTTGGCTGAGGGAAAAATGGTTGCGTTGGATACCCCCATTTTAGAAAATATTAACAAGATTTTACTTCAGGTCTTCATGGGTAAATATCCTTTAAGAATAGTGGGACCATTCCAAGTTTTATGGGGATGGATTGCCACTCACTTCAGGACTTACAATGTACAGAATGGATTAGAAATTCCTAGAAGTTATTTCAGGCCATCAGTGCAGGAATTCTATAGAGTTGCTCCATTATATGTTAATGCCTATGACATGAAAGTGAGGATGAGAATGTTTAAGGAATTCAACTTCTTTCCCTATGGAAATCCTCCAACTGGGCAGTTTGTTGATGATGGAACAACCCACTTGGATTTGAGGGCATACATGCTAGCTTGCAGAGATGGCGCGCTAGTTTCCAGGATTGAGGGAGAAATTATATGTGAGGCCTATGCTCCATATAGATTTGCACATCAATTCAAGTGTCTCCAACAGATTGTTGTATCTCCTCCAGTACATTTCAGGTTAGAGAAACATCCGATGGTTTCTCGGTAACTGTGGCTACTAATGTCAAGGGAGAAGACCGGGGAATTATTTGATCTACCAGTAGAAAAAGCGGCACATAACTTGACCACATATTATGCCAAGCACTGGATAGCATCATACCCTAAAGGAGTGCTGAATCACAAAGTTTATCAGGTGAGGAAAAGGAAGAGGACTATAGAGAAAGAAACCCATCCTCATGAAGGTAATGCTTCCCCACCTGAAGTTGATTCACCAGATTCCTCCTCTAGGACTGATTCACCAGATTCCCATGATGGGGATGATGAGGCACAACAAGTGGAAAAGTGGCCTCGTACCCGATATAATCCTCCGGTTAGAATCAAAAGACCTACTCCATCAACTCCTGGTGAGTTACTTCATTGTGTAAATTTAACCACTACTACTTTATAAAGCAATAAGTCATATTTTCTTATTCTTTATCTGCAGTTGCAGGAGCCAGGAAGAAATTGACGTCAAAGATTGTAGGACCCTCCTCGCAGCCTTCATATCTAAGACCAGAGGCTGTCCAGACATGGAAGATTTTATACTATAGTACTGAGACCGCCTGGCTAGATTTGTGTGAGGGACTACAACGTCTTGGAATAGGGAATCTTCTGGCTTCTACGGATATCCAATACAAGGATAACCCCAATGAAGTGCGGGCTTACATCAGAGATATAGAGATTCTCATATATGCAACTGATGAGTCTGTTCCTATCACCAGGCGGGTCATGGAAATGATTGTTCGTGGCGCTGCTGAGGGTACTGGTGGTTCTGGAGATGAGGAGTGGCATGAGTATGTGGCTCCTGAAGATGTATGTTTTCTTTCGTTATTTGCTTTGCAACTTGATTCCATTCGAATCTTTGTTACTTAAGGAAGTTGTTTTATTTATCTTGCAACTTGAAAATAAAGGAACTACTGAGGTTCCTTCGCCATAGTATAGCCCTAGTGGTACTGACATTGGGGCTACTGGTGATTCTCCTCACGAACCGGGTGAAATATCTACAGGACAGAAAGCCATGAATGAGAAGTTGACAATGGATTTTCATTCTCCAATCCAAGTGACAATAAGGGAGACTTCTGATACTCCCAAAAAACCAAAGAATCAAAGGCAACGAAGGAGGAAGTCCACAACTAAATGCTTCATTAGTAGTAGTAATTCCTTCGAGTAATCATGAGTCTATACTCATGAAAAGGTTACTCATATTTATGGGGATTGCAGGGGATTCTTCAATTTACCCCTGAGAGAAAGGATTGATCCTCCTTCAAGGACCACAGAGGGTGTTGTGGAACAACCAAAAATTCAAGATGACTTGGCTGCTCTTGGAGAAGAGCTAGCATATGTTCCCAGTATCCCTCCTGCTGCTGTTGCAAGAAGAGAAGAACCTATTTCTGGTAAGTTAACAATGCTTCATAAAAATGTTGAACGAAACACCGACTAACTTCCATTATGTGATACTTTAGGTTCAACTCCTACGTTAGAGCTTCTGGCGGCTGTTGCAACTGATGTCGTGATTTTATCCGAAGATGTTGTCCAGGGTCAGGGGCTGCAGGATGTAAGTCATCAAGAAGACACATCAAATACTCCCATTGGTTAGACTAACCAGGATTCTGAAATATCATTGGATGAAATGACAAATTGTGGCATGTCTTTCGAAGAATTTTATGATCATGCTCAGTTTTCGTGTGATTTAGAAGACCTTGGGTGTGAGTGTTGTCCTTCACCTGGTGAATTTTCTTATTATTTACACTTCTAATCATGACTGAAAATAATATGCAGTTCCATCCATAGAAGTTGCTGAACTGCCAATGCCTGAAGAGGGTGTGGACATTGATGTCAACCCTACCATTGTAGAAACATTAGCTCAAGTAGAGATAAACCCAGTAAACCCTCCTAAGACCTAACTTAAAGATCCTGTTGAGACTAGGAAAGATAGGGAGGAGTCTTCTTAGGTTGCTGATCCACTGTCGGGTAAGGGATAACAATATTTGTGATTGTACATAATTTTCAAGACAATCGATTATTTTTTTATCCTTTGAAACTAACCAAATCATTCAATTAATTATGCAGGGCCATCAACTGCAATGGATAGATCTGGAGGTGAGGCCTCAGCCACTGCCCCAACAGGAATTGAAAGTGAAGAAGCACAGGTCAGGGAGGAAGGAGCAGAATAGGGCACTTATTTAAGTGCATTAATCCCAGATTACATGCCCCCCTGTGATGATGATGTTGAATCAGTCCTAGAGGTGCTTAAAGAATTCATATTTTCACAATGCAAGGCATGGAACAACATATGGAAAATCATATATGAGGTGCCTTTAGAAGATCTATCATCGAAGATCCCTCTATTTTCATCCCAGTTTATCATGCTAGGACTTGTCAGTTTTGGATATGAAAAGATCCATGACGCAGTGAAACAGGTCATCTTTAAGAAGGAGTAGGAGCCAAAGTGTCGTGAAGAGCTGGCCAGGGTGAAACTGCCTATTAACATCAGTGAATTTGAGGCTGTTGTATCCCTAGATGAGGCTGACTATGCTTCTAAGTTGAAGGATCTGAAGCACAAGATCAAAGAAAAAGTCGTCCATCAGGTGCAACTCCAGCAACAGTTAGATGTTGTTACTGGGGAACTTGACCAGCTCAATAATTCATTGGAGGGAGTCCAAATGAATGGTATTAAAGCCATTTTAGATGCCAAGAAGGCACTCCATCAAGCTGAGAAGAGTGAAGCTGGTCGAGTGCACGAGCTTTAATTAGCTGCTGATGAAGCTCGGGATGTTGTACATCAAGTGAAGACTTATATCGACAACCTTTTGAAATGTCCTAAAAAAATAGAGGAGACTCCAATCTGTGGATGTCCTTATAATTTGTGTGCATCAATGGAGAGTACTTTTATATTCAATCATTAATACTTGTATTCTTTCACTACCTGCTTCAAATTTTACCTAAGCCAATCGGCCTAGTAAGCATAGTTTGATTTTTACTTGGATTATTATAAATAACCCTACAAACTTTGAATCTTTTGATTTCTCAATATTACCTAAATCATAAAAAATGTATGTTTAGTGAGCTGGAACTTGACTTTTATTCAGAGTTCCCTTGTCTTTTGTGGGAAGTTTATAGTCATGCATGTCGGACATAAAGAGGCTAATGTTTAAGTTCGAAATAGCTTTGATCGAAAATGTATTAAAATTGACTCAATTCCTTGACAATTTATCTAAAAACATATTACCATACTCAAGTATGAGGGAAAAAATGTAAACTATGAATTAAGAATATTTGAATCTAAGGAATGATATGAAAAAAGATCTAAAAGGCATTTGAAGAAGTAGTTCCCAAGAATTAATTATTTAACAAACCCATTAGGGGGTTGAATTGTGTCGGGCCACCTAAGGGCATTGGATGTATAGTCAAATAATAGTATATTTTGGATGACAAGTCTGTTATGTGGACTGTTTATGCAAGGCTGCCTAAGGGCACGTGCTGCATAATCAGGCAAAATAACCCTCAGAAATTTACCTTTGACTGCTAAAAAACCAGTGAAAGTTTATGGAGATTCAAATTTTCTAAAGTATAGAGTTTGTTGTATGGAAAGAGGTACTCGGATATGGAGAAGATATTTCCAAACATTATTATCGAAGAACTGGATGGATATCACTCCTACGAAGGTCTAACCCAAATATAGGGAAGGAGAATATAAACCATAGGCTTGAATAATTTCAGATCATGAAAAAGGATATGGGACAAATATGTTAAGGATGGCTATTTTTGCGGATCTCTACATATTATCATTAAGACAAATAAGGACAAAAGAGGTTTTCCTCCCAAGAATAAAGTTACCACTATTTAACAAACCCGTTAGGGGGTTGAATTATGCAGGGCCACCTAAGGGCATTGGCTGCATAGTCAAATAATAGTATCTTTTGGCTGACAAGTCTGTTATGTGGCATGTTTATATAAGGCCACCTAAGGGCACATGCTGCATGGCCAAGCAAAAGAATTATCAGAATTTGGACATATTGTGATTAACAGTCAGGAAAAGGGATATGAAGATCTGAAAATATTTAAGGTTAGGATTATAACACATAAAGATGGGTATTGTCCAAATTTATGTAGAAATACACAGATCAATGCTAACCATAATCATGTCGTGGCTGGGTCCTGAATTGAAATACTGGACTTCACTACGTATCCCATAATGATGGGAATAAAGCCATACATAGTTTTTGAACTACAGTTTAACGTCGTGTGGGACAAAAGGATTGGAGATCTTAGTTTAGGGTCATAGAGCTTTGACCATTTTAAGAAATACACAGTGTGTGTTTTCATGGGGACTTTTCAGCTAAGGGACTGAAAGTGGAATTTGTGGGTAGGACCAAAAGACTTGGGGCTGAATTCGAGGGACACTCGAATGTTCCCACATATCCCATAAGGATGGGAATCAAGCGCACGTAGTTCTAGAAATACCCTCTGTACAAATTTGGCTTGTACAAGTGAAGGGTGAAAGGAGACTTTAGTGCAATGATGGTTTGACCCAAAATAACAGATTTGGGCATTGCCATGTATGCATTTAGTCTTTGGAATGAAACATGATTAAAAAATCAACGTAAATAATGATTTCCTCTCACGTGAGGATATCAAAGAATATTATAGTTTATTGTCATACTGTACAAAAGTGTTGTATACATTAACGTCGTATAGCAAGGACGAAAGTGAACCAATTTAAAGATATTGATTCTAGGGGTGGTTTCACGAATCAACATCGTATGAGATGGAGGTGAACTGATGTGAAGAGATCGGTTTTGGGCATGAACCTTGGTAGGTTGCCTACGTACCCATCCAGGAATGCAAGGATCAAAGTCCGCGTAGTTCAATTAAAGAATGAATTAATGATCAAGTTGTTCTTGGGGACTATAGCCTAAAAATGGTGTTGGGACTTACGCATGGTTAGCGGCCCAGAGAGGGTGTTATGGTTGAAGTTCTCTCTAAGCTCACATGAGTCATACTCGGTGCAAGAAACAAGAGGTAGCAACAACCCTAACGATGCACAGTTTAATGTCATGTAGGACATATGAAGGGACTATGCAGTTTTAAGGTCTTGTAGTTAGGACTATTGGTGTTGCACAGTTTAATGTCATATAGCAGGGACAAAGTAGAGTTTAATGTCATGTAGGACACATTAAATGATTTTCTATACAATTTAGCGTTGTGTAGTTAGGACGATCGGGACAATATAGTTTAATGTCATGTTGGACAAAAAGATGGACTATTCAGTTTAATGTCATGCAGTGAGGACAAAAGAGTACACCATTTAACGTTATATTGGACGTATTAGGGACTTTTTCACATTTTAGCATCATGTTGGACGAAAGTGTGAATAGTTTAAGGTCATATGCATGGACCGTTGGTTATGCAGTTTAACGTCTTGATGGACGTAAGGGACTTGAAAATAGTTTAGGGTCATATGTTGGACCATGGATGATGCAGTTTAACGTCTTGCTGGACGTAAGGGACTTTTATACAGTTTAGCGTCATGTAGTTTGGACAGTACAGTTTAACGTCATGTAGGACGATATAGGGACAATACAGTTTAACGTCATGTTGGATGAAAAAAGATGAAAATAGTTTAGGGCCATATGCATGGACCATTGGTTATGCATTTTGTGTTTATACAAAATACATCTTCAGAAATCTGGCATTAGTTGGAGTTGTGATGAGATCTCCGTCCATTGAGATTAATGAATAAGCTCCATTAGAGTAGACCTTATGTATTGAGTAAGGCCCTTCCCATTTTGGATCAAGCTTTGGAGGTTTCTATCCTAGTATCATTGGAGTTCTGAGAAATAATACCAATTCTCCCCGAGTGAATGAACGAAGATGAACTTTTTTTGTTGAAATCTAGTGTTATTCGATTCTGATAGACTTCCAAGTGGTGCAAAGTGCACAATATTTTCTCATCTAACTGTTCCAATTCATTAAATCGCTTTTGAGATTGTTCATCTATAGATGATTGATCACAAATGGCTACTCTGAGCGAGGGTAGTTGAACATCAATGGGCAAGACAGCTTCCGTTCCATACACTAGTGAATATGGAGTTGACCGCGTTGCAGTGCGGGTGGTGGTCTGATAAGCCAATAAAGCATGAAAGATTTTATCAGGACATGACTTCTTATCTTTATCCACCATCTTTTGCAGTATATTTGAATGATTCTTGTTGAAGGATTCTATCTGGCCATTGGTCGCTGCATGATACCAAGATGAATGGTTGGATTTGATGTTGTATTCTTGATACAACTTTTCACCTCGGATGAACAGAAGTTGGTGCCATTGTCCGTCAATATGGTATGAGGGACACCAAATATGGTAATGATGTTAGACTTGATGAAGCTAACAATGCATTTAAAACTGACTTCCTTGAGAGGTATTGCCTCTGCCCATTTGAAAAAGAAGTCTGTAGCAGTAAGAATATACGTAAACTGCTTGGCCGTAGCTGAAGGGTAAGGTCCCACCACATCCATTCCCCATGTGGAAAATGGCCACGAGTATTTAGCTATATGAAGAAACTCTGGAGGTTGATGAATGAAGTTGGCATGTACTTGGCATGAATGACACTTCTTTGTGAAAGCAACACAATCTTGTATCATTGAAGGCCAAAAATATCCAAGCCTTCGAATTTGATCAGACAGTCTATGTCTAGACTGGTGGGCACCATAGACTCCTACATGCACTTATTTCATGATAAAAATTGTCTCTTCACCATCAATGCATATGAAGAGAACTCCATCAAAACCACGTTTGTAGAGAATTTTCTCTAGGTGATTTGGGCTATCATAAAGAGTGAATTTGACCACACGTCTCCGGACTTGTTCTTTCCCAGCTCTATCAGGTGGAAGTGTTCCATCTTGAAGATATTCCCTGATAGGTGTCATCCATCCTGTAGTATGACCATATGGTTCTGGAATAGGACTAATTTCATTGATCTCCTCTGTTCTGATTCGAACATAAGGAGAAATTGCATGACGGTGGGAAATACTGATGGTTGTCTCATCCCGATTTGGATCGTCCAGAGCTGTGTCTATATTATCCAGTGCATCAGCTTGAGCATTTTGTGATCTTGGGACATAAGAAAATGTTGGTTCCTAAGGGAATTCCACCATTAACTCCCTAAAGTAATCATACAAAGGGATTAGTTCTTCTTTTCTGATGGCATAATCCACATTGACTTCTTTGATTACCAGGTCTGAATCACCCTTCACCTTTAAGTGATTCACTTGTGCTTGAAGCGCCAATTCCAATCCTACGATAATAGCTTGGTATTCTGCTTCATTATTGGTACCACCTTCCCATAATAAGAAGTTAAAAGGTAATACTGCCTTTTCTGGAGAAATGAGCACAATTCCTAAGCCAACATTGTTGAATTTAGGATTTTCCATTTTCCTCCCTGTTGGACTTCTGGAAGCACCATCAAAATACATTTCCCATGACAGAGGACTATCCTGAATAGAGAAGACTTCCTCATTAGGGAGTTCAATATCTGAAAATGTGTCTTCCACTAAAGGGTGTTCAGCCAGGAAATTAGCCAGAGCTTGGCCTTTTATTTCCTTTTGAGACACATACTGAATGTTGAATTGCTGCAAAATAACTGCCCACCTTTCCAGACATCATGTAAGCATTGGACGACTAAGGATGAATTTGAGCGGGTTATTGCGAGATACCAATTGGACCTCATGATGTTGCAGGTAGTGTCTCAACTTCTGAACTGCAAAGATTAATGCCAGGCAGCCCTTCTCAATACTTGAATACCGGGTTTCTGCTTCAAGCATAGTCTAACTGAGATAGTAGAGGTTGTTTTCATTCCCAGCATCATTCTTCTGATCAAGAAAGGCACCCAATGATCACTCTAATGCTATCACATAGAGGATAAGTGGCCTTACTTCAATAGGTGGCATAAGTACCGGTGGAATCAAGAGATACTTCTTGAGAATATCAAATGCTTCTTGACATTCTTTAGTCCACTTGTAAGTAACTCCCTTCTTCATTAATTTGGTGAAGGGTAAACTTTTACCTACCAAATTGGCGATAAAACGCCGAATATCGGATAAGTGTCCTTGAAATCCTCTTAATTATTTAAAATTTCGAGGAGGTGACATACCAAGGATTGACTTGGTTTTCTTAGGATCGACTTCAATACCACGATGGCGTACAACAAAGCCGAGAAATTTTCCTGAGGTTACCCTAAAAGAACATTTTAAGGGGTTCATCTTCAAATTATGTTGTCGAAGCTTGCGGAATATTACTTCTAAATCATCTAAGTGATTAGAATGTTGTTTGTATTTGACCACCAAATCGTCCACATAACATTCAACAAACTTTCCTAAAAAGGGTTTGAAGATACGGTGCATGTCACGCTGATAAGTTGCACCTGCATTATTTAAGCCAAAGGGAATTACCTGGTAAAAAAACACACCCTGAGGGGCTCTGAAGTTTGTAGATTCTTCATCTTCCGGAGCCATTTGGATTTGATTATATCTGGAATATCCATCCATAAAGGAAAGTGCTTCATATCCAGTTGTTGCATAAATTAATAGTTCTGTAATCGGAAATGGAAAATCGTCTTTGGGACAATGCCGATTAAGATCTCTGAAATCAATTCAAACTCTAATTTGTCCATTCTTCTTTTTCACTAGGACAATATTAGCCAACCATTTAGGATATTGAACTTCTCTGACGAAGTTATCTTTGATGAGCTTATCCACTTTGGCTTCAATTTTGGAAGCATAGGTTGGGTGTGTTCTTCTCATGGCTTGCTTAAATCCTTGATGCTCTTCTGGTAAACACAAATGATTAGTGGAAACATCAGGATCAATCCATGGAATCTCTGTATAGTTCCAAGCAAATATGTCTCGATTTTGCTTTAAAAAGGAAATATACATCTCTTGTTCTTCAAGAGTAATGGCTTCACTGATTAAAGTGGGACGTGGATCTTCTTTTGTACCGATATTTATTTCTCTGAGTTCATCCATGGTAGTATAGATACCCTATTCAAATGATGGAGGATCATCCCTAAGATCTTCCTCTTCTTCTTCAACATGTGTTATTTCTTCTGTTTCTACTTGCATAGTGGATGATGAAGCAGAATCTCCATGATCAGAGGAGATGTTAAAACTTGAACATCATGAAGAAGAGGCTTCTATTTCCGACCTAATTTATGATGAAGGGTCTTCCTTGGGTAATATAGAGGAGATGGTGGATTGAGAATCAACATCATCGTTCACCTCTGACATTGCTATAACATCTTCTGGCCAGATTGGTGAAGTATAGACTTTCTGAATTTCAGCAGATGAAATGAAGACATCTCCATTTGAGCTTTCATTATTGCCTGGTGGGTTACCAATTTCGCCCATGTTGTCTGGCTCGATTTCCATAATTGATATTATGGATCTTTCCATAAGAGTATTTTGATTTGGGTCTATCCTGTCAATTTGACTAATAGGCAACGCATAATATGTACTCACATGTGCAAATGGATTTACTAGAATCATTTCCATACCATATGGAGCATTAACTTTGGTAAGCTCCTTTGTTGTGGATTTCTCACTTCCCTTCATGTGATAGAATTCCGCCTCAATGTATTGAGAATCACATGTTTTGAACTAGGCCTTATCACTATACAATGTCCCAACTTGACCGTCGAAACAAAATTTGAGACATTGATGGTATGATGAAGGGATAACCACATGTTGATGTAGCCAGGGTCTTCCAAGCAGGATGTTGAAGGATGAGTCTTGATCAACAACCATGACATCTGAATTGGATACAAGATCTCCAAACTGAGTTCTGAGTGTAACTTCGCCAAGTGGTTCTTGTTCATTTTTATCATATCCTTGTAACATCATGGTAGAAGGGGATAAATCAGATTTCGTGAGGCCCAATCGACGAAGTGTACGAATGGGAATGAGGTTGACTCCTGAACCATTATCAATGAATGCCTTTTCGGAAGTCTATGCCATTGACCTTTCCAGATAAATACAAAGGTCTAATATGTCCATGCACAACTTCATATTCATATTCATTAATAAAATATATCAATGCATGGTATTTTGATGGATTATTCTCTACATGGTAGACTTCAGCTGCAGCGATTTCAGTTTCAAACTCCTGAGCACTAGACAAAGCCTCAATGAGTGCCTCCTGAAAATCCTTTGATAAATTCAAGGCATACAAAATTGATAACTTGGACGGTACTTGGTCCAGGTGTTTCAATATATCATACTTTTGATCCAAAGGTCAGCGTTTTCCAACAGGAATATGTGGTTTAGCAGGTGCCTTGGAAGTTCATGTTTTGGAAGTTGATGCATCTTGTATCGGGATAGGAGTTGGTAATACTTCTGGATTTGGATGATTAGACCGGTTAGGTCTATTTAATTTCTGAGAAAAAGAAAGTGGAACCTTCAACCGATCTTCTAGTATAATTGTGCTAGGACTGAGTTTGCTATTGGTGGAAGAACTTTCTTGTTCTTGTTGAGCTTGCTGAAGGGCTCTACCACGAGTTTCTGCCGCATACACAGTTCTAGAAGGAGTAGAATTGGAGTAGTGGCCTCTGAAAGATCCACGTCTTACCCTATATATTGAGCCTTTGGAACTTCCTCTGATTTCTCTGTTTGATACAGGGAACTCGGGCTCATCAAAATTGAAACTGCGACTGGAATATGGATCTGTTAATTGAATCATATTAATAAAACTGAAGATTAATTCTTCGTCTGAGAAAACTCTACCTGATTAGCTTGTTTAGGTTTTGTCGTTTGTTGGGGCAGTGCCCGTGGATTTGAAGTATATGGCATGAAGTCTCCCAGAGTCAAAGAAAACTTAGTCTTTGACACATACTCATCTTTTTCTGATTCTTTTTCTTTCTTTGAATCATGCCGTTTCTTTGAGGACTTTCCCTCTGATGAAGAGGTTTTTTCCGCAACATTCATGGCAGAAGACACAATCGGTTTCTTTAATTGTGTTCGCAAAATAGCATGAGTTTGGTTGATTGTCTTTTTGACCATCCAATCATCATACTTTTGTGCATTTTTTTCTTATGATTTCTTTCCATTCTCCTTCCTCCTTTGGAACTGTAGCAGTAACACATGCTACCTGAGCTGAAGAACCTTTCAGTTTGACTTGTCCTAAGTCGACCATCCTTTGCAGGAGGTCTTTGAAAACAAAACACTCCTGGATGGAATGCCACAACATTTGATGAAAAGGGAAATAATTGGGATGGTCTTTATCTCCTTCCTTGTTTGGCCTCTTAGGCCTTGGCAATTGAACCAAATTATTTTCCAAATCCGAAATGAAGTAACCAGGAACTTGTTCATTTTGGAAATAGTATGTTTTTCTCTTCAGATCCTCAAATTGTTTTCATCTTTGATCTTTTTGATCATCTGGACGAAACGGCCTTTGTTGTTGGCACTCAGGATGTGGAGACCTTCGAGAAGATGAAGGTTTTGAAGTAGAAACAGGTACAGGTGCTTGTTTAAGCATAACTGTAGCAGTTTCTGCTTTACCAATTCTACTTCCTGGAGCTGATGGAATTACACGAGATTTAGCCTTAACCTGTATAAGGGAATCTTCAATCTGCTGAGCTATTAAAGTAAGGTCTCGAAACCCTCTTGTGTATTTCACCGGGATCAACGACGTGCGTAATTAGTCATACATATTTTCCACACAGATTGGAAACAATTCCTCTTGAGGGAGTGCTAAGCTTAGGGATTATGTTAATCCCTTCCCACGAGCAATGAAATATGAGACCCTTTCATTCTTCCTTTTCTTACAGTTTGTAAGATCGAAGACTTTTATCTTTGGAAAAGTTGAGATGAACTGAAGAAGGAATTTTTGGCGAAGATCATCCCATCTGGTAATTGACTGGGATTGCAAGCTTGTATACCATACAAAGGCTGGTCCTTGCAATGTCCGCACGAATCATCTGAGTTTCACTGGTTATTACTATTCCGGAGTTCCCATCATAGGATCGCAACAAGACACATAATGCGTCAAATGCTGTTCAGGATCTCCTGATCCATTGAAAATAGGGAACACAGGGTTTCCAAAACTGGATGGAGGAGAGATTGAATCTACCCATTTAGGGTAAACATTCTTTTCTGGTTGAACCTGCGCACGCTTCCCTTCCATAGTTTCTAACAGAGCTATTAATGAATCAATGGTAGTTATTAACTTTTGAGAAACATCCAGTTGAACTCGGACTTGGGTAGGTGAAATGACTGGAGCTTGGATTGATGTGGTGGTTGGAGCTGCAACTGATGGTAGCACTGCTAACTGTTATTGCACTTGTCCCGTAGGATTAGACCTGTGAGGGTGTACTGATAGAGGAGGATATTCTTGATCCATATTAGTAGCTGAAACAAATTCCCTTGGCTGACAGACTCCAACACGCTTAAGAAGAAGACTACCCTGGAGTAGTTCTTCATTTATCCTCTTTAATTCCTTTATTTCTTCCTCCTATTGTGCAAACCTTTTCTCTAGTGAGAGTGATTGGCCTTCTCCAGAGGAAGGATATGTAACCTAATTCTTTCCCCTCCCTTTGTTGGATCCTTTTCGTAGAGGGGGAAGTGGGTTACTTGAAGTATTACCTAGGTTCTGAGTAATCCTTTGATTTCCTGTACGCACACCTTCTTCATTTGTGTCTGTGCGTACATCTTCTTGAGTAGGAACTTCTTCATCCGAGTCCCCTGAGTGAGCCTCATCTGGTGGATGAACAAAAACTTCATTGATGACATTGATTGATGCATAACGCATTGAATCCCTTTTATCAGCATTTCTGTGATATTGTCGTCTTCCATGTCTTTAATGAGACATTGCCTTTTGTTGATTCGATCCCATGGGAACTTCTTGGCAAACCATAATTTGGAGAGAATATCCTGATAATTTGGCTCTTCGTTCCTCTTGTGGCTTCTTCCCCAATCGAGAAAAGACCGATTTTTTTGAGGAGGGGATTGATGATTTGAAAAGTTCCCCAGTCTGGTGGACTGGGGTTGTTCCTGATGTCTTTGCTCAACTCCTCGAATCCTATTTTTTTATTCTGAGGGTTGGTTTAAAAAAGTCTCCAGTCTGGCAAGCTGGGGTGGCTCTTGACATGCAATTTCTCAGACATTCTTAAAAGCTCTCCTAATCTTGCAGACCTTGGTCCAGAAATTAGCTGGACGCATCAACATGCATCCACTTTTATCACCCGGCTCAAAAGACCGTTGGATGATTTCTAACACTTCTTTCACTTCGTGATGTGCTTACTCCATACGATAGGCCTGTTCAATATTCTCATTCGCTTGATGCAGGAGTAATTCAACAACTTGTTCTCTGTATGCTTTATTTGGAGAGGAACTAGTTGAAGCCTGTTCTTGGGCGTGATTTTGATTACAAACAAATCCCATTGACTTTGGCCGGCCATGGGAAATAACATTTCATGAGACCATTTTCGGTGGGCTTTGCTGACTGGAGATTACAGTGAAATGTAGTGCTCCATGAACACCCCATCCTCTGATATGAATACCAGATGGGGCATTGGAAATTAACTGGCGCAATCTCCTTAGTACAAAAAGGCATGAACGCTGAAGGGATCTCTTCTGCTTTTCCGCCTTCAGATATCGAGAGACTGATAGAGATTCCGAATCAATCTGGCATTGTAACCCTTCTATTATTTTAACATGATTTTTATATTCATCATAAGATAATACTTTCTTCTTCAACTGACAAAGATTTTTCCATATGTTGAGACAAATATCATGAATTCCATCTTCCGTCAACATCTTTGGAAAGTCATACTGAGAGTCATCCAGAGGCCAAAACATGACTGGTCACCTTTTTCCAGTTGTTTTCTCATGTTCATCATTTAGTCTTTATCATTAAATGAAGATTATTCTACCTGATTTGACCAGAGCTGGTGCTTCCTTATTAATTCATCGGATTCTACAAGATTAGTAGATAGATCACTGATTAAACTAGAAGATGCATGAATTAGGGGTGGTTTGGAGAATGTCTTACACCCTGGTCTATCTTCTGATTGAGAAAGTATTTTACCTGCTAGCGATGAAGCATCAGACATGACTGGTTTCACATTTGCAAGTGCCTCAAGATAAGAGGGCTTTCTCGGCACTACATTGTCCACTAGAACATTTTCTGGGCAATGTGAATCACTACTACGGAGAGGACTTTTGCAGGAAATTAATCATCATGGGGATGACCACCATGGTGGGTTACAACAAAAGATGAGATCTCTTGATCCTTGGTCTTCTGACCACACAGAGGGTTCCTGTGGCTATCATCTGAAGATGAAACTTCATGATCGACCAAATTATCATGAAGCAGGCCTTCATGAGGAAGTTTCTGTTGAAGACCATCAGAATTAACGTTCCCACTATTGGGAAATGGGGGAGTAGAATCTTGGATTCCAACAGATAACTGTTTGAGGGCTTCAAGAACTCCAGCATCAAGTAAGGCCTTGTTACAAATTGGCTCTTGATTTCTTGAATGTGCTGGGCGAGTCTTCTTTTTAGACGCCTTCTTACTCAATTTAGCAGGTGTGTGTGCCTGTTTAGGAGAAATGATCAGGTTAGGCTGATTATATCCGCTCAAACCAGGTGTATGTGCCTGACTTGGTTGTCCATATGATATGGGAGAGTACGCCCCACAACCCTGTTGGACTAGAACATATGTGTGTGTCTGTTCCGGAGTGAATTGTTGATGTATCACTCTACTGGTAGGGATAGATTTTCATTTCTTTCCATGTGATGCTGTCGAAGTTGTTATAATATCCTGGCAGGCATCCAGAATATGAGCAGGGATTTACTTCTTCTCTTTCACTATTGATAGAATATGCTTGGTGACTTCAGCTGCCGGAACGGGGATATACAACCATTCCGTGTTTGGAGTAGTTGTATGTGCCTGCTCTTGTCCTCCTTTTCCTGTCAGTGAATCCTGACAGTACTCAAGTGTGGGGGTAGAGAGTTGAGGCTGCCTCTTGTTTGTCACTGGAGCTTTCCGACTGACTTCTCCATGTACTACCAAGCGAGACTGTTGGTTGGCTTGATCAATAATAGTAGGTGTATGTGCCTGCTGATTTCACTTCGTTGAACGTGGTTGACGAGCTCCATCATTTGTAGTCAGAAGAGCCTGCTGACTAGCTGATGATGTATAAACAGGTATATGTTCCTGTCCATAGTACTCCGCTGGAATTGCCTGGCAGGATTGACATGCTGCTGCCAGACGAGTCTACTGGACAGCGGAATTAAAACAGGCAGGTGTGTGTGCCCTCTCGTTTCTTTCCACCAAGTTAGGATGGTGGACTTCTCCGGAGATGGAATAGATGAGAACCTGCTCACTGTTAACCGGATTTCGCCTCTGGCGATTCGTCTTGCCTTCTCGGGTTCGAGGAACCTGAGCCGAACGTCTGGATTCGGTACCTTCATCATGTTGATGGCACACTGCTTCACGAGTCTGGAGGCGATTGTTGGTGGGAGCCCTTGGGAAGGACTCCTGTTTTCTTGAATTAAGGCCCTGCAGGACCTGCTCATTCACATCCCTAGAATAAGGGAGCGAATATTGATTGTGTTTCGGGGATAACGACCCGAAACATTTGGAGACGGTGGTTAGCATCGCCTGCTTCTTGATCACTGGTCGTCGTTGTCCGGACGACCGGTGTGAGTTGTTCACTTAGAGGGCTTGTCGGGCAGCCTCCATAGTTGGGATGGTACCGTGTTGATGGTACTCCTTAACCAGCGCATTTGATACCCAGCATTAAAGACACTGAGTAGGTGATGTCATCCTTAGAGCGGATGACAATCCAGCAAGAGTAGCAGCAGTGGCATTTGTAGCAGTAGTATTCATAGGTGTGAACTTGAGAGCAGCCATTTTGGAAATGCAGAAGATCTTGGAAAAGAGTGCATGTTTGATATAATAGACGTAATGAAGATAAATTCAGCCACTTCATCTTTTGGATGAGCACATATGTTAATGATTGTTTTTGTTGGCCGTCTCATTGAGTTTTAAATAGGGGCCTAACAAATAGGTAAAACATCAATTTAACTTGGTTAAGGATTCACGTAGGGTTCACCATTTTTTGTTTCCTCTGGAATTGGGGATGACCTCGTTGATTGAAGGTTCAAACATTCCATTCGGTTTCTAACGGGTTTGTTCGTAGAACCGGAAACATCCAATGATTCCATATCCATTTAAACCTACTTTCCAAAGGTAGGCACTCATTAGTTGTGGACTGATGAAGCTTATGAATTTGCATTGGTCGATAGGATGGGAGGTCGGACTCATCACACCTTTTTTAGGGGAATTATTGTCTACTACGGGACTCTCTTTATAGATTTAAGTTATGTTCATGAATCCTTATTACATTACCAAGTATAAAATGAGCTTTCCTTCAGATCTGACAATCAATGATTAAATATGTAGGAAATTTAGAGAATCTTTTATATGTATTTGAGGTTCTTCATCGATAGAGAATCATCTATATTTTTTATAGATTCTTGGTCAATGGTATCCTTCGACACATTATATATAAGTCTCTTGGTCATTATGATGACCATGCTGGTTTTAAAGCCACTCAGTGGGGCACTTAAAGTTTATTTTCATTCAGAAGGACATGGATTATTTCAGAGTTGGGATCGAACCCGTAGATTGGCTACCTATGTATCCTTTGTTTAGAAAAGGAATCAGAACCCATGTATTTCAAGTAAGGGAGTATGAGGTTTATGATTGATGGCTCAAATAAGGATGTCATAATTACTTTTACACTCTAATCCCATGTGATTCATGCTCGGTGTGAGAAACAAGAGTTATTGGTAAAAACCAGACAATTGTGCCATGAAAGATTCAATCATAAGAAATAATGTGGGGTTATGTATGCATGACTGCCCAGATAAATGAAGATTAGGATTTACTTTAGGGAAGAAATCCAGGAATAGGGTCCATAAAGGTATATGTGCTTCATGGAGATTTGAATACTCTAACTTGGGGATTACTCCTGAAAAAGAGGCCCAAATTAGGAGAGGACTTATGATTGGGTTTTACTCCTGAGAAGGAATCCCAGATCAAAGGTAAATTAGGACTGTTTAAGAGAAATTAAGACTGGGGATTAATCCTGAGAAGGAGGCCCGGGTTAAGGGACTTTGAGAAATAAATGAGGACTTGGGGGTTACTCCTGAAAAGGAGGCCCAAATTAAGAGAACATGAACTGGGGATTACTCCTAAAAAGGAGGCCCAATTAATGATTCTGTCATCTTAAAGGATGAGGTTGAATGAATGAACTCTCTAACTTTTAGTGACATAAAGATGTTTAAATCACTAAGTTTTGAGAGATATTCCACAGATTCCCTTTCAGATAAGGAAGTCAAATCAAGAAATCATTCCATAAATGGATTTGAATAGTGTCTTGAAGACTGAATCTTGAATAGGAGAGGTGGAATGGCATAAGAGGGGTGAAAATGGGCAAGAAGGGCACCCAAAAAGGCAGGGGCGCGCAAGTCCTGGCAGGCGCGCAGGTACTGCATGGGCGTGCAAGTCCTGGTCGTGCAGGTATACCTGCGTGACACACGGGTACTTGCGCGATTGTTAACTAGTTGGGTAACACTTGGGCGATCCTTGACAAAAGCCTTTAGAATTCTCTTGAGGTACTTCCAGAAGAGATGAACACAAGTTTTGGTGAATAAGTAAGGAGGCGTGCAAGTATGTTCATTTCTCTTAAGGGTAAAACACCTTAGGAGCGCATGTATTAGTGAATTCTAACACTTAGACCTTACTCCTCTTGTTTAGACCTTCCATTCTAGGTAAAGAATTACCTTAGAAGTGTTCAGAAGACCTGAAGAAGAGACTCGGGCGTTCAGAGCTCTGTATCTGAATTCTGGAAAAATTCCTCCTGAAATGGGGGCCCACAGGGTCTATTTAAAGGCTGGAGAAGACCCCGGGCGGTTATCCTTTAGGACGCGCAAGTCACTTGCATGATCATTAAGTGGTGCGCAAGTATACTTTCGTGATAGTGATGGAACTTGCGTGACCATTGTGCATTTGCAGCCTTGTTCATTCCATTGTCGATTTTCGATGTTTTCTTCAAAGGATGAGTCAATTTTGGGCTAAGTCATTTCCCTTTCCATTCTTTTAGACAATGTGATGAAAAGGAGCGTCAACATGTTTTAACCAATGATCCTATACATTAATCTTATTTTATCTTCAACTGTGGTGAATAACTTTGAACATGGTATATTATTTTTATATCTAAAAATTAAAATGACCTTATTACTTAATTTAAATATGATTATTATACTATTCAAAGCCATTTTATAATATTCATTTTTTCGAAGTGTAAAAGGTTTAGTTTTAATAAAGACACACTTAATGCCATAAAAATAGTTACTAAAAAATACCTTATAAGAATAAAAATGTATTTTCAAAGAAATCATTTATAGTACTGATTTTCATGATATTTATTGGTTTACGAATAAAAAATAATATTTTTTTGAAATGAAATTAATCCAAAATATAATGTCTCATTAGGTATAATTAATTAAAAGAAATATACCGGAATTGTTTTTTATTAGGATAAAATATATCATCAAGAGGGGAATTGGGTATCAGTGGTGAACTAAAGGTATTAGCCACATGGGTGGAGAACCATAAGGGGGTATCTCAAGTGTGATGTTGGAGAACTAGAGGGGGTGATAGGTTGGTAAACCGATGGGGATGGTGGCCCTTATGTGAACTTATCGTTCGGATGGAGAAC
Organism: Viscum album; assembly: GCA_963277665.1. Classification (NCBI taxonomy): domain Eukaryota; kingdom Viridiplantae; phylum Streptophyta; class Magnoliopsida; order Santalales; family Viscaceae; genus Viscum; species Viscum album. The sequence continues at coordinate 2,118,548,176 of OY728143.1, read as the reverse complement.
CAGAGGGGGGTATCAATGGTGTAACATTGTAGTACCAGAGGGGGGGTGAGATAGTGGTGAACCTAAGGGGGTGGTGGGCCTCATGTGAACCAGAGGGGAGGGATGCGTGAAATTGAGGTGGACCACATGTGAAAAAGGAGGGATGTGAGAACTGAAGGGAGTGGGGTGGGGGTGTCATAGTTTTATTATTAAAATATATATTTATATTATTTAGAAGCATCACTATGAACCTCCTCTAATATGATTCATTTAGAAGGGTTAAAACCCCCTCTAAATATTGAATAAAATTGATGTGGTTCTTAGGATTTCATCTATTATGTCTCATGAAACTCAACTAGAAGTGGTAGGAAACCTCTGCTAGTTTGATAAATAATTTAGAGGGGGTTAAAACACCCTCTAAATTGAGTTTTTACAATGAAATTATAGGGGGTTTTAACCACCTATAAATGAACCTCTTCTAAATTTTACCCTACTTTACTAGAGGTTCCTCTAAACTTCCTCTAACAAGAGTAGGTGGGAACATTATAATTGGTTCACCTTAACCACTGCTAATGTCTTTAGATGGGGTTATAACCCCTTCTGAACTAAGAAATAACCCCTTCTAATCAGGTAATTTTTTGTAATGTGTAGCCTTAGGTGGGCCTTCCCATAGGGGTATACCCTTAGGTCTCCTGAAATGCGGTTGAGGGACCTCCCACAGTGTGTGTTGTAGGTACCAGAATATTCTTTTTTAAATGGTCCACCTAAATGTACTTATATAATTTCTAAGTAAAAAGATTCAAAAACATATCAAATAAAAACTAAAGCCACTCTCAATTCCCCATTCCTCAACCTTTAAATCTTATTAACTTTGTGTAAACTATCTGTCCTTGATAAAACACGGCTTAGACATTGAAGATCAACACAATAAATCCTCACAATTTCTATATAAAGAAGAAATGCCCATGCATGACATCAAATTCCATTTCAAGAATAGTTTTCAAAGCATGGGATCCAATTAAATAAGATGGATCCATAACAATTATTTAGGAATCACCACTTCATCCACATATTGACACACTATAACAACAAGTGAAACACTAAGGTTCAATATAAGAAAAATATTTTCCTTCCAAAATCATTTGTTCTATCGTTCATTCCACATTTCATTGGGGTACCCATTAAACTTCCACTATATAAGGTTTTTTAAGTAAACGTTTTCAAAATTTTCACTTTATGTTTTTAAAAATAACTTATGGTAATGAAATTTAACATAAACTTTTTACAATAATGTTAAAAATGTTTTATGAATCACTTTTTAAGTTTTATTTAGTGAAAAAAATGATTCTACCATTTTTTATTTTTTTTAAACATAAACTCTAGACCTTCATGGTTTTTAAAAGAAATTATTACTCTCCAAGTTTTATAAATAAACATTTTCAAATAGTCATGGATAATTTTATTTATAAATAAATTTTATTAATGACTCTGAAAAATGGTATTTTCCATATTTTTCAACAACCTCTATTTATTCCTTATATATTATCTTAAGATTTAATCCACCATATTTCTCAATATGGCATATTCTTATGTTTTTTATAGTCATGTAACCCATTTTCTTCTTGGGATAATTATTCTTTTATGGAATTAAGTTTGATTTCTTTATGTGGAACACATAATGTTAAACCGATTAAGGGTGTTCTCTAATAGCACTCTAATGCATTGGTTAAAGAAATAATCACTAGATAAGAAATGTTTATGATACCTTTGAAACATGGCTTGGTATTAATTTCTGATTACTAAGTGAAAAACATTGGCAATATGAAGGGTGTTCCTTGAAAAAACTCCAATGAATTGGGTAAATAATTACTCTCTATAGATGATATATTTATAAAATATTTGCATCATTCCTTTGTAATGTTTTATGATACCTTGGTGAATGGAATTGGTAATATTATTTTATGAAACCTTAGTGATGAAAATTGATCATATGATTATGAATGTCTCATTTCTAGGTTTAGCCACATTTCTATGTTATAATTGAAGAAATTATTAGTTTTAAGGACTCATGTACTTATCTTCTTATTCTTAGGTTCATATTATTACATTATGGCCCATTAATTACCCTTTATGTTTTATAATTTAATTCTTTACCCCTTACTAATAATTTTAGTTCATCCCTTTATTATGTTTTAATTTCCATAGGTTGTGAAGAAAAATAATACATATGATATGTGTAGAAGAGTATCATGTGTGGAGGATTTTTGGGAGATGTTGAAGAACTTTCATAGATTATGTCATACATTATATGGTTTAAAAAATAACTATTGGTTGAAAAATACATGGTTTTAGTTAGTTAATGTTTTTTCTCAATTCGCAAAAACTCTAAAACTAATAGGTTATTGAAATGTTTGTAATTAAATATTTACATTATTTTATGTAATTGTGATAATGAATTATATGTGGAATAATACCTAGGGTTGATCTTCCCCTTCTTCCTTAATAATATAACCCACTTCTTGGGATAAATCTAGAGGGAACCCTTATCATGAACTCCAAACTCTAAATTTCATCAAATATTACCAGCATAGCTCATATATGGGATTTTTTTGCATTTATATATCACTAAATGGTCTCAAAATGATCTATACTTTTGGGAATGATCAAGTCATAACCCTTTCCTCTCTCTAACATCATCATAAATTGTCATTGGTTTCTATATCGTTCTATATAGTGCCTCATTTGGTACAAATGGGATTGTATAGTCAAAAAAATATAAATGAAAACTCTACCAGTGGAATAATTTTTTCCTAAATCCATTTTATGGTGATTAAGAATTATCTTAGAATATCCTACAGTATTTGACTGGTCCTTTTAGATTGACCATCAGTTTTATGGTTATAGATCATTCTTATGTTTAGTTCTATATCCAGTACTTTTTGTATAACCCTATATAATTTTGATGTAAACCTTGGATCCCAATTGGAAAAAATTGAAGGTGGAAGTCCTTGTTGTCTTACCACAACCATTTTGTATCTTCTATGATAAATCCTCTTGGGTAACAATTAACTGTGCTATATTTTTTATTCGATCAACCAATACCTAGATGGCATTATTCATTTTCTAATTTTTAGTGAATCTGATGTTAAAATCAATGGTGATGCATTAAAAAATCCATATTTTTATATAAAATGGTTACATAACCCCCTTATTGTTTTTACAATCATACTTTACTTATTTACATACCAGAAATCGAGATACATAATCTAGAATCTCCCTCTTCATTTACCACTAGATTTGTTGTTTAAAATATTTGTACATCTTTTTTATTCATGGATGAATAGATAAGGATGAATTATGTGCCAAATAAAAATGTTTCATATTTAATTATGGTTATTATGGGTAACATATCTATGTTACAAACCTTATAATTTCATCTTTATCAATGTTAAACTCAAAAATATTTTCTACCATTTTAATAGTGACTTATCACTATTATGAGATTCCTTAATATTGAAATAGATGGTTGGTTGATAATTAATTTGGTAAAGGTAGGTATTCAATAAATAATTAAGGATTTATATATCCATCTTCTAAATATATATAAATATTGGGTCACTTTAAACCCCCATCTGGAATAAGGTAACATAATTCTTTCTACTTAGATAATCCAAAACTTTATTTACCTTTCCTAGAGGGTAATGTATTGAGAAATAATAATTCTGTATCAATTCCAAACCTCTACATTGAAGCATTTCAACTAATTCTATTTGAGTATATACTTTAAGATCATATAATTGGTATATCTATATCAATTTTCACCATAGATAAAATATCACAACATTTTAAATTCACCGATAATTTCTCAAAACTCCAAATAATGAGTTAGTTAATTTATCTCATAGATATGTAATTGAAAAAAGGTATAAGAAATTTCTTTATCATTTTCCATAAGGATTAATCACAAGAAATTATTTGAAGAATAATTATACATTACAAACACTTTTCCACTATAGTATAATGTAAGCATAAGTGTAATGATCATTCTCTTCTTAAACTCCTTGAAACTTTCTTCAAATTTTTTATCTAAATAAACCTTACGCTATTCGTCATTATCATAGTTATTATATTTGATAACCATGAGAAATATCTCAAAAATAATCAATAGTTTCCAACTAACCCAAGAAAACTAAGAATCTCAATTATAGTTGTTGGTCTAGGACATTATTCAATAACCTATATTTTTGAAGGATCTATAGATATTCCTTTTATTATGACTATCTTCCCATATGTTGATTAAGTTTATAAATATAATTCACATTTTTTAAATACGGAATCTATTTTCCCCTTACTCAAGGTATGTAACAAAACAATCAAAAAATATTCATGATCTTGCTTTCTATTGGGGTATACAAGAATATAATTTATAAATTCTACCAAAAATCAGTAAAGTTAGTCTATAAATACTCTATCCATCATATCTATGAAGGGTTTAGTGTAAGTTTTATGTTTGAAATTCATAAATCATAATTAATATTTTCCACACCTCATTCAAAATGTTTTCTTGAGTATATCCTCCCGTTAAAACCTTAATTGATTATATTCAAGTTGAATATAGTTCTTGAGAAGTATTGATCCCATCTGAGTTGATCGAATAGATCATCAATATAGGGTAGATCATAATTTTTCTTGAATATCATCTTTATAATTTTATGATAATCATTGAAAAGATGAATTGATCCACAGTTATTATGGACAAAAAAGGACGGGTGCACCCTATAGTGAAGCACTGGGTTGAATAAAATGAAAATCCAAATTATCTTTATGTTTTATCTTAAATTATTCATACTTTATAAGAATTATTTGATAAATATTATTCAATATAGGTATATAACCTATTACATGTTCAATTAAAAACTCAACCACATAAACTAGGGGGTAACATGACAGTTTATCTGAGAATACATAAACATAATATCATGAAATAAAAATGACTTAAATGTTGAGTTCTTTCCAAACAATTTGAGCTAAGGTTCCACTATTAATTTTTATCATGGACTATATTATTGAATTTACTTTCATAAAAAGTTCATTATCATCCTTATATTTATATTTGATAATGGGATGACATTGGATATAAAATTATACTTCTTTATCCCAATAGTTTATATGATCTATATATAAGGAGAGAAAATCCATGCCTAATATCACATTGAATTCCACCAAGGGAAGAATATCTAGATTTTTAGGAAGTATCAACCCAAAAACCATGATCTGATAAGATTTGTATATTTTTTTATTCAATAAACACACCACCAAATGATTTCACCAATAATCTAGTATCCAATGTTTGAAGTGGTGAATAAATATTCTTATCAAACTTCTATTATAATAAACAATGAGTAGAACTATAATAAATGAATATAATCATATGTTTCAAGTGAAGAGTATATGTACCATACACATTTAATTATCAAGATTCACTTTATTAAGTTTGATTACATCGGCTCTTACTTCTTCCCTTGGTGTAAGAGGTTTCTTCAACCTATTGTCCTTAATAGCCCCTAGATTGGGGAATTGATTTATATAATTCACAAATGTTTTAGTTTGAATCATTGAATTGTGGTTTTTGTAATAGTTTTGGAAGTTATTCTCTTTGATTTCCTTAATTAGCTTCGTCATCCCTCTTTGATAATTGTGATCTTGTAGGAAGATACTTCTACACTTAAAATAATCTCTGTTCTTTTTCAGAAATTTTCCGAATGATTTATCCAAAACAATTTTAGTGTAAGAAATTGGAATTTGATTCTTATATGATAATTATCATTAGATATTTTTTGAAACTCTATTTTTTTTTATCTCTAAATACATTGGAATTATAAGAGACTCCTATTTCCATTTCTACCTTAAGTGTACATCAAGCAATTACTATGTAGCTATAAAAGTCTCTTATAGATAATTCCTTTTGAATACATGGTTATATGACACTAAAGAACTGATTGGAACATCTTTAAAATTTATTATTAATAATAGAGATTTAACTTATGAGTATCTTGAAATTTTCATCATATGTTCCAATGGAATTTTCATACTTTTATTTCAAATCTAATAATTATCACTCAATTTTTGTTTAAGGGGTTCGGGAAAAATATTTTCCGAAGAATATTTTCCTAAACACCACCCATTCCATTGATTTAAAATTTTAGTTTTTTCTAATTTTCTTAATGAGGTTCCACCATGGTTTGGTCTCACCTTATAACAGATAGATGGATAAAACAACCTTATCATGGTCTGATAATTGGATAATGGAAAATATATTATCTATTTAATTTATCCATTGCTCACAAAATAATGGGTTGTAAGACCCATTAAATGAATATGGAGGATAAAATATGAATGACTCTATAGGAATTTTCCACTTCCTTAGTTTTTTTAGAATCTCAATATGGTTCATATTATTATTCATTTCGTGATATAGTTGAGTGTGAATTGCCACAATTATTGTACTCCAGTTCCTACCCCATATGTTTTCTTTTGGGAATAGTCATGACATTGTCCTTCACACACATTAGTAAACAAATTTATCATGGTTACATACATTTTCTAAAACCAAAATATGTTAACTTGAGTAAGAAATAATAATATCTTATGATAATTAGAGTGAACCACTATAAATTTGAATAGTCTATCTTATGATTTTATTTTTCAAATACATCGTACCCTTATACTCTAGTAATTTAGATTACATTAGTTTTAATAAATATAAATTTTGTTTTAAATTATGTTTATTAAAAAAAATTTATCTTATAATTCTTAACTTAATCACAAAAAATAATTAAATACTTCTCTGATACCAACTATGGAAACACAATATAAACATGCATAAATTTTATATAATATTCATATTTAAATATTACAAATACCAACTGATCACATAATACTAGAACCCAAAGGGTTGGTGTATTTTAAAATGATATACAAAAACATATTGATGCACATTACTACTTTGAGATATCTTATAATTGCCTTGGTATAAAACTTCTTTTTACACAGAGTCATATATATAATTTTCAAGACAATCGAAAAACAAATGAATGAGTGAGATCAAACACTCAATAAGAAAAATCTTATCAATGATTAAAAAAGGGTTAGATCATAAGAATGTGATATGAAATTATCATGGTAAAAATATTTTATTAAAAGGACCAAATAATTATAAAATAAAATGACAATAAATCATAAAATAATATGTATGATGGCATGAAATCATATGATCATAAAAGGACCATCATGGAATTATAAAAAATATACCATGGATTAGAAACATAACATTAGAGGGTATAATACACACATTAATATAAAATCATAACATTTTCAAGATATCTAAATTAAATCATGTAAATGAAAAAATTTGTAAACATAGAAACATAATAATCATGTCGGAACAAAATTATGTGAATATAGTTAAACAGTAGTCATGTCCAAACATGTCCACACAAAAAAACCTTTATCTCATGAGATATAAAACATTAATCATTGAGTTTTAGGTATAGATAATGCATCACTCATAAGATAATGATAAATCATACATATTTATACCACAAAAACATACGAGCATTCATTATTATTTCCTATCATGATTAACCTATGGAAAAGAAATGTGTTTTAGGAAAATTTCCATAAAACATCATCATAATCCATCCAAATAAAGAAGTTGGATGGTCTAGTCAAGGATTATCCCCAATATATCATAACAAACATTAAAATATGATGACATATATGAGTAATAGTTTTAAATCAATGAGTTAAAATAAAACCCCATTTGACTTTTAAAATCAAAACCCCCTTGAAGGAACGAACTTGAGGAGAAACTTAAAATACTCCAAGTAAAAAGTGATACATGGTATAAAATTTAAAATAGGTAGTATATACACTATATAAATAAAAATAGGTGTATAATATGAATCATTTTACAATGAATTAAAATTGAGTTGAAAATCACCTACTTGAAGGCCTGATAGGATTAGTTCTTCTTTCTGACCTCCTCTTCATTGGATTTACTACTTTTGGCCTCTATTTAATCCTTATTATATTGGAATTTTGGTGAGGCCAGGACCTATAGTTTGTGGGAATAAGTTTTTGGGAGAAGTTTCCACAAATTTTGGTCAATCTAGGATGGTTTAAGTGTAATGAAGAGTGGGTTTGTGGTAATGTCCTTTTATATGGGAGAATAGTTATTTTTTTAATAATAATTTATTATAATAATGATAGAAGTCGCATTTTTGGATAGTCTATAAAAAACAAATAAAAATTAAAAAGGGTTTATATGGAGTTAAAAAAATTCCATACAACCATTTGGATAAAATAATTAGTGATATTTTAAAGTTTTAACCAATGATTCAACACTTTTATCTTATTTTATCTTCTATTGTGGTGAATAACTTTGAACATGGTATCTTATTGTTATGTCTAAAAATGAAAAGGTCATTATTACTTAATTTAAATATGATTATTATACTTTTCTAAACCATTTTATAATATTCATTTCTTCAAAGTGTAAAAGGATAATTTTAATAAACTAACACTTGAGGTAATAAAAATAGTTCTTAAAAAATAAATTATAACCATAAAAATGTATTTTCAACGAAATCATCTATAGTAATGATTTTCAGGATATTTATTGGTTTATGAATAAAAAATAATATTTTTTTGAAATGAAATTAATCTAAAATATAATGTCTCATTTATTATAATTAATTAAAATAAATGAACCAAAATATTTTTTTAATAGCGTCAAATATTGCATAGTTTCTAATAAGTCAAGTGTAGATTTATAAATTAAAAATAATAATTTAAAACGAATTGTTTTACTTATTAAATTATTTATAGGTTAATAAAATGGTTTCACATATGTTTTAGTTACACTTACATCATAAGAATGTGATAAAATTTATGATATTTTTAAAAATGGTATTTTTACTATTCAACTAAAATCAATTTTTTTATAAATACTCAAACATCCACCATAAAATATTTTTTAAATAATTGACCAAAATATTTATTTCATTTTATAAAATTAAAATTTAAAAATTTATAATAATTAATATTAATGTAAGAATGTATAATGAGGAGGAGTAATTTAAAAAATAAGCACTTTTAAGCCAAAAGTGAATTTTATCAGTACATTTGTATAAAAATGTTTAATGATAACTTATAACATTAATAATTACAGGATTATGTTATATTATATTATAATTAAACCCCCTTGAATTCCTCTACATAATATATAAGGGTAAGATAAGCAATGGTGGAATTTGTAGATGGTGATTCTGCTAAGATGGATCTCGTAGTGATTTCCATGAGCATGAACTTCTCTCATAAGAGATTTAAATCATGTCATAATTATTAATTTATAGATTGGGATTAATCTAGAGAAAAACCCACTCACACCATCTCATTTATACGCTCTCAAAAATCAATATCAAAAGAAAAATTGTTACTACTTGATGTTATTACTAAATATTTCATAATGTGGCACTTGTATTTATACCCACTAATCCAATAGATACATATCAATTTACTTAATTAATAATTATAAAAATTATTCATTTTTTTCTTATTTTGGTGTCTTGTGTGAAACAACCGATTCAAAAAAATTAAGGAATATAAATTAAAATCATGGGTTATTAACCACTAAGGTTAACAATGGACATGTGATAAAATAAAGAAGATATCATTGTCAAACTATGATATATGTCAATATGAAAATAGATATATTGATGATGGGGAACCCTTATAATTTACATTATGAAATTTTCTATGTACTCCTCCAAAATAATAGGAAGATAATCCTCCAAAATATTTTGCAGTGCACAAATCTAAGACTTCTAACTGGTGGGAAATTGGATGAAAATTATTGAGGGTTACCCCTATTTATCTAACCTAAAATTCCCACTCACATATAAAGGTAAATATAGACCCATAATTTCTTCTACATATCACCCAATAATTATATAAATCCACCCATGAATGGATTGTTGATAACCAAACCATACCAAGGTTGACATCATAGGTTCTCATTTCTCCATGATGAGATCCAAATAAAATCTCTTTTCCCATAGAGTACCTCGTTACCCCTATCTCTGCAGGACGATTGAGGATCAGGGACTTCGAAAGGGTGGTGAACAGGATCTTAGAACACATTTTGAATTGGAAAAACCACTTTCTATCCTTCGGAGGTAGGATAACTTCGGTGAACAGTGTGATATCATCGATCTCGGTGCACGCTCTGGCCTTTTTGTGCTTGCCGAAGGGGGTTATGAGGTTCATTGACAGGATGCCTGTGTGATTCATCTGGGACACGTCAGGTGAGGGGAAGAGACAGTGGGTGTCGTGGGACAAGGTGGACCTACCCATTAGTGAAGGGGGAATTAATGTCAGAAGTATGGCGAACACGATCCACTTTATGCCTGTGAAGCTTGCATGAGAGTCCATTGAGGAACGATCCTTGTGAGTAACACAGATGTCTCAAAGATATAAGGCCGATACAGTTTATGGCACAGTAAGGGGGTCGGCGTTATGGTCCTCAGTGTTTAACATTATACCGACTCTTATACCATCCTCTCAATGGATTATCGGGGAAGGGAGAATCCTCTTATGGCACCACAATTGGGCGGGTGAGGTGTTGGGCTACCCAGGATGTCCGGCCCCAACTATCTCCTTCAGGGAGGCAAGTTTGTATCCCATGTTCTTTAAATAGGTCCTTGACGCTCCTCAACAAGAAGTTTTAGACTTTTTGGTTTTGAATACAGGGCACGACATATGCATTTACACTCCATCCACCTCAGGGAGGTTCAACTCAAAATATTTCCGCAGCAGGAATGCCCTACAGGGGAAACTTGATAGGTGGTATAGTATGGCCTGGTGTAAAAAGATCCCGGCTAAACTCAATTTCCTCACTTGGAGGATCCTCAAGAAATCCATCCCTCTGATGATTACATTAAATGGATTGGTATCAGTATCACGTCATGTTTCCAGTGTTGTGGGAATAAAAGAAAAGAGAGAATGAACCATATTTTCTTTGAGGAAGAATGGTCCCGGCACATATGGAGGTTCTTCAGCACTCATACAGGTTTCCTCCTTCAAGAGAGAAATGCTGAGCTGTTTATGAAGCACTGGTTCTAGGAGGCTAGTGGGTAAAAGGAGGAGTCGAAGGTGCGAGCTGTCATCTTCAATGCGGCCTGTTGGTGCCTTTGGCAAGCCAAGAACTGGGCCAAATACGAGGGGAGAAGCTTCACTGGATGATCTATGGTGGTGAATACCTGTTTCATGTTGATTGACTTGTTTGGCACCACGAGCTTTGGAAGGGGGCGCTTTCTCTTGGGGTGATGCAGGATACCCTCAGGAGGGTCACACGGAACAGTGAGGAGGAGCAGGGAAGGTGGGTTCAGTGTACTCCTCTGCATGTTGAACATAAACTCAATTCTAATGGATCTTGTGTATTGGGTGACATGTGAGGAGGAGGTGTCATTCTAGAATCCAAAGGGAGCCTTGTCCTGGCCTTCACAATCCATTATAGCAGCAGATCCTCACTTCGGGCGGAAGCAATGGCAGTCCTGACTGGACTTTCCTTATGCAACCGTAGGGGAATTTCCATTGACCACATGGAAATAGACTCAATGATTATCCATGATGCTCTTCTTGATAAAGGCACCATCCCCTGGTCAATTACCTACACAATTAGATAGTGCAAGTTTGTTCTCAAGGATAACCTTAGAATGTCGCATACGTGGTGTGAGGGGAAAAGTGGTGAATTATATGGCCTCTAATGAATACCCTAGCTCTCAGATGTCATGTTTTACTAATGTGTCCCAACTTAAACCGGATGGGGTGAATCTTATCTGGGGCGATTCCATTGGGATGCATTACTTCAGCCCCCCGTAATATGGGTTTCCTTTCTATGTATGGTCCTATGGGGCCTCCTCTTTTATATGAATAAAAATTATAACATTGGATGGAGTATAAAGGGAAAAAATAATGAATCTAAGTATATCAAAAACTAACTAATCATATCCCCCATTTAATTCATTTTCCCATATCTTTAGAATCTAAAACCCTAACCATGGCATGCACAACCTAGTTATATTGGTTGAAGTGGATCAAAGCATCATCCACCTCCATCTTCTTCAACTACACCACCATATCTTCTAATAAAACTAACTCTTAGAGGGAAAATATGTGCAGTGTAGGGATTCTCCTAGTCCTTGAAAGGAAATATTAAATAGAGCTCCATCTATTATACTTCTCTATCTTCCCTCAACTACTCACCGAGTCAAATTAACTTGAGCAAGTTTTCCTTTACCATCGCATTCATAAAACTTGTAGTGTCCCTATTAATTAGACCTTATAAATGATCCTTTTTCTGTTAATAATGTAAATTGGGATGGTGAATGAGGATTTCTTAAATTATGTGATCCAACCGACTATTTTTAGCTAGATATCACTGACATATATTCTCTAGGGAAAGACAAAACAACTCTTGTACTAGCCTATGTCTCTATCAGTAAGCTATCAATACAAAAAGATCACTCTAAGACTCTTACATAGGTGGGGATACATAAATGAAAAACCCTAACTGGAATATCCCTTGAAAAAGTTCCATTAAAAATTTGGATATGACAAAAATCATTACACACCACGTACAAGAAGTTCCCCATGATGTTTTTGAACATTAACATGTACTCAGATATTGTCATGTTTCCTTGTTTTAGATCTATCAAATCCTAAACTTATATCAACCATAAAATTTTTTAATTTTACTCCTCTCTAAAGAAATTATCAAACACCAACTATGTTTTATGGTTTGTATCATGAGTCTGAGTATTCAACATTCACCAATGAATAGTTAATACCTAAAGAGGACATAATGCAATAATTAACATCGTATTAGTGGGTGTCTAAACTAGAAGAAATACATGAGTCATCGACTATGACCAATCATCTCCCACTAAAGGGTTAGGATTTCTATGAAATCTATGAGTAATTTTGTGTTGAAACTCATACAACACATTAGGTATATATGTAGTCGCATCCTAGTTGGTTTTGAATACCATATTCTTCATAAGTAGTATGTTTTCTCTATAAAAATGGGTACATGATCTTTACATTACACATAGAGTAAATATACCTCTTATTTGGGTTCCAAAATTGAAACCTCTTCAATGAATTGATATTAGTGAGTAGATATTATAACAATAACATGGGACAACTATGACCATGGCTACAAATCTTGGTTTTCTATCTACAATTTTGAATCTTTTATTCGAAATGGTGTACAAATTTTTATTAAATTACATCTGGTTGAACATTCTTAATAAGGTCATAGGAAAATTAAAATTGACTCATTATATGATTCATATACAACCCCATAGTAACCTATAAATGGTTTCTTAGAGTCTTCAGTTGGAAAATATGTTATCAGAGTCCTAGTGAAAGGAAATGTTGGAAATGTTCACTATGATTGGATTCCTTATTCATATTATTTATCTCAAGACTCCTTAATAACATTTGTTTAATTTACCCATACATGAATTTTCAAAAATATAAACTCCAAACCCATCCACTATGATATATCTAATTTTATCCCACTCTTACATGAACAGAGCCACTTGAACCCCACATCAGTAAGAATTTAGGTGGAGTGTACCATCCTAATGCCACATTCAATTAGTTAAGGGTTAGTGACTAGCACAAAGAAGGCATATTTTACATATGGGTGCCTTAGATGAATGATAAAATTAAAAAACCAAATATCTAAAACATGAAACAATATATCAAGAAAAAAATGAATGTGATAAACATAACTTCTAAAATGTAGTAAACTATATATACATGAGAGATCATCTAAAAGGTCATTTTTATAAATTAAAACCCTAAAGGAAAATCAGTATATGGAAATAATATATCATAGTGAAATGAACCCATGGAAAAAATACAAAAAATACTTCTCACTACAACTGCTCCAGGTAAAATATCTAATAGAAATCATTATAATAATAAACCACTATGAACTTGCTAGACTATATTCAAATCCATTAAAGTCAGCTTTAAATTATTCATTTTACGCATAGAAACTAAATTTGTGGGAATGAAAACCTAGACAAGGGTGAGTATAAAAATACTTTTAAGGGTTCCCTAAAAACATAATGGGGTAAATGCATACAAATTATCTCAAAAAAAAGTCATCAAAAGATAATAAGTGCCATATATATGCTTTACCGATAGATATATAAAAATTTATATAAAATTCACAATATTTCAACTCAGTTTTTGGTTTTAAATAGAATAAAATTATGAATGCTTCACATGTTGATATACCATTAGCACACAAACTAACAACTCTCTTAACTTCCCTAAAATTTATTTAAAAACATTTTGGGGGAGTAATACCACACTAAGATGAGTATTTCATTAAAGTGGGTAATAATACCTAAAAAAAGCCTACACCTCATTGATTGAAATATGTATCAGGGGAGATAGTTACCAACTCCATGGATAGAGGTCACATGCCTTATTACATAGGTGATTACCTACTCCATTAGTCTTATGGGAGATCTATGCCTTTTTAGGATCAAGGTAGTACTGAAATCATTCCCAAATTACCTGAAATATAAGACATGTGCCTCAGATCCGTGACATGATACATACCCTATTAATTGTGGGGAGGACCCATATCCGGATATCAGTAATTCTTTAGTGGGGTTACCAACTCTGTTCTAGCTATGTTCATATCACCTGAAAATATCTTTGTTTATAAAGAGATATAAAACCTCAATATACCCAAGAAACCTCCTAAATTGTCTCTTATAATGAATATAACCCTAACATCACAATATTTACATATAATACTCAGAATGGATTATTCATTTTCCTGATTCTAACACTTATTATAGAAGTTATAAAAACCATCATGGAAGGAAATATATAAGACAAGCACATTATTATACATGATATAAATTCCAAAGCCATTGTCTTTGAATTACTATTATTCAACAAATCATTTGGGGTTAATCTGAAGGAGATATTCTGTAATGCCTACTTCCATGTGATGTTCTAAGGATATATCATATGGTACAATATGGAATATAATAATTTAATGAAATAGGATTCCATACATGAGAACTATATAAGTCATAATGTATGACTCATGAAATCATAATCCCATCAATATAGAAGTTATGTGATTCATTTAGTAAACTGAATTTTATGTGTTAAAAATCGAATATATATTCTAAATAAGCTCTTATTAAGTTGAAATTTTCACAATATGTAACTCTTGGGAGGTTGGAATGGCTTAGGATTACAACCTATGTAGATGTGTGTATTAACTCATAATATATGATTCTGTACATGTTCCCTATTGGATCATTTTTTATGGACATATATATTAGAAGATCCCATATGATTGAGTGTGGAAGTTCATGTAAACCATGAATTTTCATCTTCCATGTTACCCCACATGAAATTTAAATCTTATTCAGCCTTTTAAATAGAAGGAATTAATATGTCTTGGGGAGTAGAATAATCCCAGTAAAATGCTGAGTGTATCTCTTATCTTGTGGATACACCATGGCAGAAGGACACATTTTGGATTCCTCTTATGATACTCATAAAACCAACATGGTTGAATATGGAGTATTAGTAATAATTTTTTAATGATTATATATAATAGCTTATTCATTTTATTATATCATAGTTTTGGGTTTTATGCATGGTGATCTTGGGAGATTTGATTTTATACTACATTCACTAGATAGTTTGAGTGTTAACCATCCGTTGAGACCCAATATATGTATTAGATCTTAATTATTCCATTTCATTCCTGAAATAATGTTGAAAATTAAAAAATCATCAATCCCACTACTTTTCATTTTTGACATCATTTAAATTGATATAGAAAATGAATTTTGGTTGTCTATATAACATAGGATTTCATAATCTATGAAAGAATAACTATATATGATATATGATATCATAACATATACCTCATTGAAATCATTTTTCTTCATTTTATCATAACATAAAATATGTGATTCTATATGTTATGATGGCTCTAATACATGGATTGAAAACAGAGCCTCATATCATACCTACACTATCACATATCATCATAATATATGAATCCTCACCCAGTAATTCATATATAGTCATCAATAAAAATATATGATAGTTTTGGGTTCTTTTTTATTTATACATAGTTTGGTAAGAATCAATTAATTTTATACAAAGGGTAAATCTTCTGTTTTTATTCCTATATATTTTATCGCATGTTTTTTCCCTTACACACAAAATAACATGCTCAATTAATGTTACACAGATGCCATATCATAGGTTGTGAATGATATCAAACTCCATGGGTTAATCATACAAATACCTTTAAGTAACTGATTAATCTCATGTGATAAATCTCACACAATATCATTTAGTAGCCTATGATGGTTACAACTTGAGTTTAATCACATGCAAGGTCACCCAATTCATGTTATTATTATGTGGTTTATTTCTGGTTTCATCTCAATAAAGGTCTATAGTATTACACCTTAGAAAATCCTATATGTTTTCTTTAGCCTAATATTGGTTGAATACTTATAGGTCATGATAATAAGGTCTTGAGGATTCCTTCATACACAGACGAAATATCACCTCCTATGAAATGTATATATCATTTAATATGATATTGTAGAAGAAGTTTTTTATTTTTCACTATTTAAATTATGAATTAATTTAAATGGTTTATAAATAGTTTAAAAATTCATGAAAAAAATAAACAATGGGGTATTTAATTGTTTAAAAAGGTGTTTTTAATTTTTTAATAAATAATTAATTAAAATTTTTTGTAAACTTTTATTGAATAAATATCCATAATATTATATGCAATTATTAGAAAAACTTTTTCTAATTATATATCATGATGTATAATTTTGAAATAAAGTGTTTGTTTTAAAATTATAATGATAATTTATAAGATTTTATTAATTACAAAATATGGGACAACAATAAAAAGTTATTATATTTAAAATTATGAATTATTCATAATTACGTAATTCTAATTATTCTAATTAATTTCCTTACATGTGAAATAATTTAAATCAAAAATAATAGAAGTTTAGATAATTGATTTGATAAAGGTTTAAATTATATTAAATATCTGATATTTAGATTATTTAAATTATTTACATAATTTAATTGAAATATAAAATGTTTATATTTCATATAATATCATATATTTAAGTAAGAATTTGATATAGTGAATAATATGAAATAATTTATGTCAAATAAATATATATAAAGTGTTTATATTTATTTAATTATGGAATGTCTATGAAGCATATTTAAATTATAAATTGTTTATATTATATATTTATGAATTTTTCATAAATCGTTTATCTCATGTTTAAATATATGAATTTTTCATTTATTTAATTTATTATTATTTTTTATTATTCACAAATATAGTTTTTATATTATAAATGGTTATATTATTTATTTTCAAATATAAAACTGCTTCTTTAAATTATCATTCAGGCATATAAGGAGTTTCATGCTAGGTATTATAATTGAATTTAGTTTTATTCTTCCTTTACACTAACTTATTCATGAGTTGTGTAAAGGGTTTCACATAAATATGATATAATAATATTGATAAGGTACAAATAATAGAGATTCAAAAAAAAACTTAGTAAAGATTTTATGCATAATGAAAATAACATGAGATAATATAGTGAGATTAAATTCCCATTCCAAATACTAATTTTTAGATTTCTTTCAAAGAAAACACATCTAAAAACCTTGATCATTCAACTAGATAGGTTCTAAAAAATTGGGGTACAATTGATTATCATTTCTAAGGCAAGGTGGAAATGATTAACCATGCGTGTTAAGTTACCAAATCCCATTGTGAGTTTTAGGTTACACTTAGTTGGGGAGTCAAAATATTGGAGAAGTGGTGTTGAGTTTTCCATATGGTGTATTGGATAATTATTTTGTCACTAAACAATACAAGAGGATTATATCATATAATTATGATGATCCACTACCTAAATAACTAAGTGGTGATATGAAATCCAAAGGGGAATCATGTCTTAATAAAATAGGGATATTTTCCTACTAATGGATATTATGAGGTCATAATAGGGTTATATATTTAGTGGGATAACATTTAATATAATTCCTTATTAAATTTTTGTAAAACATGATACATATATGATAAAATATTTAGTTTTAGGAAAAGTCATCATTGTTATCATACTTGATAATCAAATAAATAATATTGAAAACAGAGTGTTATTGTAAATATAATTATTATTTAGTATAAAACATTAATAATTATTTTTAGTAAAGAATTACAAAATTATATATGTTACATAAATCATTTATTGAGATACCAATAGTTGAATTCATTCAAAAAGTGAATCTATCTTCTTCTGAGTTTTATAAAATGATTCACTTTAGGCTTAACTAAATATTTTTCTAGTTATGAGCTTAATTTTATTATCATTGATGTAAAATTTATAATAATGATAATGAGTTCAATAAGTGTTTGTCATGTTCTTCAATGTCTTAAGGAGAAATGAACTGTTCATGGCATGTCTAGGTTTTGATACTATGGTGAAAGTGAAGGTGTGTAAAAAGTTCAAAACTAAAGAATAACAATTTATTGAAGTGTCTAATAAATTTTTTAAAATATTTATGCATGATAATTAAAACATAAAGTTAAATTTATTAAGGAAATAAATTGTTTCCATATGATGGAAATGACTATGATACCATAAGGGGTTTTTAAAACTCCATGGAATTTCAATATCAGGTATCAGTGGAATAGAAATCAGTAATTCTATTTTTAAGGATAAAAGATAATAACTATATTATTACCAAATGTCATAATTATATAAGAGTTCAAAATCAAGGTAATAATTAATAGATATTATATTTTAAATTCAAATTATGACGTGAAGTGTTGTCAAATAATGGAATTTAATGCAATGTAATATAAGAATCCTAGATTTATCTTAGTAAAATAAGTGTATAGTGATCTCATTTATGTTATATGATAATAGGAGATGTTTTTTAATAAAGGTTTGTTATAGAAAATATAATATTATGGAATCAATACACATGTTTTATGATTCTTAAAATTCTAGAATGTATTAAAAAAGAATATAAGGATAAAAAATTTTAATCTAAGATAAAATAATTAATCCATATGTTTATTAAAAAGTGAGGAATTAAAATTCCACCACCATTAGTGGAATATTTTAATGAATAAAATATATTTTTTTGAAATACTCTACTCACATAGTACAACATATATGATATGAAAAAAATAGATTATTTTTCATAAATTACTACAAATAAAAAATAAGTATGATTTCATAACATAAAATTTTCTGTGTATCATATAATTATATTATGAAAATAATATAGTTTCTAATAGAATAGTGGGAGTATTTTTGAATTAATAAGTTTAAGTTTAACTAATAAAATATTATGCTAGTAAAAAATTAATGTAAATTTCACTTAAAATCTTAAAAGTTTTAGGGAATTTCATCAAAAAGAAATAGGATGAGTTATATTTAGTTACCCTAATGAAGTTAATATTACTATATCCTAAATAGGATTAGTATATTTTAGTAAAGTTATAATGTAAATAGTTACATTATTTATGAAAAAAATTGATGTAAAATTGTCTTTGAAAGTGCTCTAATAATAATGGGGATGATTAACTAAGACAGAGTTATAATTAGACAATAGAAGTCATTAAAAATATAAAATTGGATGGTGTGGAGTTAAGGAGATGGGATTTTTCAAGGATTTAAACATTAGGAATATGATTCCTAAATATCTCATTTATTCAAACTAGCTTTCATCATAGATGTTACTTGCTAAAGAGTTTGCTGATATGACTTTATCATATTCTAACATGGAGGTGTGGCAGGAATTATATAGAGATGTAATGAGTTCAATAAAACCAATAAAAGAGAATCAAGCATAAGGCTTATATTAAAGTATATAATACATGATATGTTAGATAATCACTTATGTATGGTTTTGTTAAGTGTACAAAAAGGGATAAAGAATATAACATATATCATTTTTTATAGAGGCAAATATTTAATTTATCATTATTTCACATTGGTTGTATATTTGTGTGTGTGTGTGTGTCTATATATATCCTTAAGTGAAATAATAATTAACTTCTCCATGTATAACTTTGATTTATCCTAAATATAAATTTATTGTAGTGTATTATTGGTTGTGTTGAAAAGTTAAGGCTAGTGAGTGTAATATTATTGTATTAGGATAAAAATATGATCATGATGAACAAAATAGGTTTTTTGTTGAATAGTCCATTTGGTATACCACAATAAGTGTCCTAGGATATATCATTGGAATACTATGGGTGAATGGTTCATATTTAGAGGCCTCACAACCTAAGGTTGGTGAGATACCTAGAATCCAAAACATCATAATTTGATACTTTTATTACACTATCCTTAAGGTTTAGCTAGTTAGGGTGATTGGGTATAATATTAATCAAGTAATCAGTTCGAGATTGACTATAATTAGATTTGTTATCTTTTATTAAGAGAATGAAATTTGGGCCCACAATTGAGATAGTCTCCAAAAAATTATGTTTGTTCCTAGATAACGCATATGTTGTACTTATCTATTCAGGTGGGGGAATATTATGCGTTCATCCATAAAGTTGAATAGAATTTTTTGTATTTATTGACCCTATTAGTTTATTCTTAGATAAATAAGAACATAAGAATTGGATATATGGGATTCACATACTCTATTTACCATGTTCACAAGATGAATTAAAAAAATGTTCATATGAAAATTCATTCTTAATTATTATATAGATGATAAATAAATGTGTAGAGATATATTTGTTTGATGGAGACTATAATGAATCACTTGGTAACATGAGTAGAACAGATTCTTTTCTAGAGATTAGTTTTTTCTTAAATTTATTCAATCAATAATTAATATTTTTTCTATAATAAATATGCTAATGGGGTTACACTTTATTTTTGACTGAATGAGGATAATTTTTTACTCATATAGATACTTTAAAAGTTTTTAGATTTTATCAAAAAGGTATTTAGGATGGGAATTCACAGGACATTTCATATGTTCTAATACATGTTTAAGTTAATGATTTGTTTCCAAAAGTATTTTATAAGATATTAAAAAGTATTTTTGGATATAGTTTCCCAATTTATTATATATGATATAATATAAGGTAAAATCTGACTATATTTATATTGATTTAGTGGGAGTGGGAGATTGGAGAAGATATTCCATAAAGGATAGTTACAAGTTATGTAATAATGCTATATCATATGGTATTATGTGATATACAATAATGGGATGATATAATATATTAAAGATCCCAAGTTAGTTGAGGTTTCATTGATATTAGTGTGAATTAGTGGTACAATATTTAAAATTTCACCTATAGAATTTAACATATGTGGATTTTTAAAGTCTTGAATAACTCTCCTTTAAACTCTTTCTCACTCAGATATAATATTAATATGAATAAGTACAACAAGTATAATTTTTTATAAGGTTATATCATAGTATGGTTACCTACTCTTTGATCTAATAATTTTTTAAGGCGATGTAGATTATATTCCTATTTAATTTTTATTGATTAGTAGTGAAATAGAAGTTATAATCCACTCTACAAATAAAACATAGGTTTAGAAGAAATTATACACGTCTTGGTATGATATGATAAACTATCATCCACTTCCCAATCATTGTCTCCTAACTGTAAGTTTAGTTCTATTTATAAAGGAACCACCAGTCTCCAATAAGTTCTTCTTCTCTTTAGTGTGAACAATATCTTTAGTACATTTCAGGCTTTCCTTGAATCTGAGGAAAATACATTCTACATCACAATAGGTACTCAACAATAAAAATAATAACAACATACTAGCATGCAAGTAAAGTTTTCTCTCAGCTATTTTAAAATGATCAAAATATATAAGAGAGAATGCGCACACATGTAGATATTATTCCTCCTTACTGGAAATATTTCATATGATCAACAACATAATCACTTACCTTGACATAAATTATCAACTAGTCACAACACTGTTCAGTATCATATAAAATCTATTATTCTTTCTCTTGTCACAAATAAATATTTTTCACAAATTCAAAAAATATTATATTTGAATATAGAAACCTCATTGAATTTTGAATAAGTAATTTTCTTTATAATTCTTTATATTAAAACTACCTAATAATTTCCTAATAAACCACAAGATTTGAACAAAATAAATAAATTCAAATATTTCCATTATAATTTCGCATAAATATTATTCAGTGAACCTTGCATTTAAATTCCTAAAATGACATCTTAAATCTTAGCTTGAAAAATAACCTGTGATATATGAAATTTTCAAGTTTAGTATAGAATCATCACTATTGGATGACACTAGAAACTTTCCCATTTATAAATTCAGTGAGTTTCTCTTATGATTTCAAGGAATGGACAAAAGGAACTCAATGTTATGAGGTTTTCCTTTAAAAAATTTACAATATCAACTGCATAAATGACCCTTATGAAATGAGCTATTTTCTCCCGCATGCTATACTATCTCCACACCTTTACACATTTTATTCATATAGATGTCAATTATAAATATTTAGATAACTGTTATTAAAATTCGAATAAATCTTATGTTCTGTAACCTTTTAAAATTTATCAACGTTCTATATTAGATTTACTCTTACACAATTATAAAATGACTCATATGAAACATAATAGAAATAATTAATCATCAAATTTATTTACCCATTAAATTATGAATTAACATTACAAAACATTTTTATGTTATATAATTTTCAAAATATTAATAGTTAATTCATGAGATACCTTTATGAAATGGTTGTGATGAACTATACAAACTAGTGTCATTGTCAGTTTCCAACTTCCAACTCTAGAATTCTAAAACAATGCTCTATATTCCTTAATCCATCTTAATAAATTTAAAACCAATTAAAAAAACATATTAATCATCTCCAATTGATTTTTAATCATGGTTGACTAAAAAATTATATAATTCAAGAATACCTATGAATGATTCAATCCCACCCTTTGTATTTATTTTAAAAACTAGAAACTACCACTAATAAACATCAAATTAAATACATTGTCAAATATAATTAATTTCACATCAGATAATTTGATAAAGTAATGTTTTTTAGATAATTAAACCCCTAAGTGATAAGAAATTTTTTCTAAAGTGATTGAAATTCACTCCCGATAAATATATACACTAATTACTCCAATATTATTTAATAAATTCTTATTTATCAAAGATGTAAATAAACAATAGTTTTGTACATTTTTTCACCTTTGAAAAAGTAATCCAAATTAATATAGGTATTATCTAATGATCCAAAAGTGTGAGGTAAGGTATAAACATTCAAGTTCACCCTAAAAGTATCAAATAAATCCTTGGGAATTACTTTGTTTATGATATTAGTAAGTTGATCCTTAGTAGGAATACATTTTATCTTTATATCCAAAATAGAATCATTTACTTTGATGAAATATAATCTGATGTAAATTTTTATAGATTGAGGGTATTACACTTGATTTTTAAAGAGATCAATTTCATATTGATTATAACATGAATTTCAAATTGGTTTCTCAATATTAACCCTTGGGTCTTACAAGGGTTCTTTCAAGGAGATCATCTTTAGTTAAAAGTTTTTATGGGCCAAATACTCTAACTCTATGGTTCACAATATAAATGAATTCTTCTTTTCTAGTTACAACTCACATATATTTTAAAAAGAGGTGAATTACACCAGAATTAGACTTTATCTCACAACATTCACCAATCCAGTTAGTATCAATATAGTAAAACATAATCGTTTTATGATATCTTTTTAAAATAGTCTAATGTTCAAGTATCCATTTATGTTCTTGATAAATATTTTGGAAGACATTAATTTTTTTCTTTATGATCACTTCAGTACCATGAACACGAGATCACTACATATAAAATATCAGTTCTTGATGTATTAGGATAACGTAAAATTCCAATAAAAATTCTAAACTACATTTAATTCAATCTTCCTCCTTCAAAATCTCTGACCAATTTCATCCCAAACAGTGTGGGTGAGTACATAGGTTTGGAATTTTACATACTAAATTTTTCTACAATTCCCAAATATATTTTTCTTGGGGGAAAATTTATATTATCATAAAATTTGAAATCCCCAAAATTTATCGATTTCTCCCAGCATAGAAATCTCAAAAATTATTCTTCATATATCTTTAAAATTATTCACAAGTAAAATCTTTTCTACTAAAAAAATATTTCATCAACATAGATAATTATAAAAATAGTTCATTCTTATACTTCGTTCACATAAAGGTTATTATCAACCTTACCTTTAATTAATTTCACTTCTCTCAAGTACCAATCTAGCTTTGAATACCATTGTCTGGGAGTCTGTTTTAGACCATAGATAACCTTTTTAATTATGCATACCAAACTAAAAAAATCATTAAGGAACTCATTCAGCTGTCAATGTAGAATTTATTATCTATATGTCTGTTTAAAAAGGATAATTCACATCCATTTGATCAATTTCAAAATTCATATGATCCAAAACAACTTGAAACATTCTTATGACTATAATACCAGCCAAAAGAGATAAGGATTATTCAAAATCAACTCCCTCAACCCATGAATATCCTTTTCAAATAAGATTGTAATTTTTCCATGAAACTATCAAATTCCAATTTAATTTATTTTAGAACACCAACTTAGTCTCATATACAATTTCTCATTTTGGTCTAGGGATAAGATCCCAAGTGTAATTACACTCAATATAATGTAAATCCTCATTCATTGAATCACCCAATCCATGCATTTAATATCTACATCTACTGAATATAGCTCAATTCCCTAGATAAGGGATGTTTGGTTATGAGGTTTCAATTTAATTTTCATAGGAACTAGTTCATTTTGTATCTGGTGGTATTTTATAATTCCATGAGTTTTTTTAGACTCTAATACTTATATTTTTCAACTTTAGTAGCCTTGTTTCCATCACTGTCCTAATCAGATTTGGTATCTAAATAGTGTGGTTCATTTAAAACTTATTCTTCACTAACTCTCTCAAAAATATACTCATTGTATTCATCATAGTATATAAGACCTATTTCTTTATAACATTAATATTACTTCTAATTTCAATTAATTTTACATTATAGTAACTAATTATCTTTTTAATCCTCTTGTTCCAGCACTTGTAATATTTTCTATTACACACGAATCCTAAAAATATACCTTCCTTGACCCTCTCATAAAATTTACTCTTATTTATATCCTTAATTTTCGGCATACAAGGACTATAAAAGAATATAAAATAGTTCACATTTTGGTTTATTTTATAGTATATCTCTTAAAAATTCATGTCTGAATTAGGTCATCATAGAGACCAATTTTGAATTTTCACATGTGTGCATAAATCTTCTATCATGAAAGACATTAACCTTCAGAGTTCAACATGATTTTTTATTCCTACTTAAATATGAATTTTATTAAATGTTTTACAAAAACCATTATTCATGGGAGTGTAATAAACATTTTAATTTTTCTTGGTTCCCTGTTTAGTTATATAGGATTCAAAATCATTCCTGGTAAACTCCTTTCCATTGTGAGTTCTCAAAATTTTTATATGAGGCCTCATCTGTCTCTAAGATTACATTCTGTAAATTTTAAACATTTTCAAAACCTATAACTTAAAAATTGTAAATAAAATGGTGGAAGTCATATAAAATTATTAAAAAATGTGATAAATGTAAGTCCCCCTCTAGTAGATTGATGTATCTTAATTCCACATAAATATAAATGAATTAAGTGAAGATTCCTTGTAGATTTTTTTTTACAATTGTTGCAACCACATGATTGTATATAGAATTTTTTGATAATATGTTTTTATGTGATTAAGTGAAACATAGTTTTTATTTTTATTTTTTACAACATATAAATAGTGATGATTCATGGTGAAATTTGGAGTATATGGTGAATATATGATTGGATCATATATTCAAAAATTAGGGATTGAAATTCAAGCATACAGAAAATTTCTATATGTTTTTTATGAATATTTTAAAAGAATAGTGGGTGGTTCATAGATATTATTATGTATCAAGGAAATAAAATGTGCATCATTGGAGTATGACAAAATATCTAGTTTTAAAATTATTTTTATCATATTTGAATAAGGATTGTTATATCTTAAAATTTTCATTGATAAAATTCAAAACTCAGAGATGTTACATTAAAAATTGTGGAAGTTGTCATGCATTTTGAATTCAAAAAGATAGTATATATACAGATATTTTCTCAAAAGTCATAAGTGAATTTATTTTTTATAAAGGAATAGAAGATCTCTTGTGTGCGTAGGAACCACCAGTGTTGAGGTAAATAAAAAATTAAAAGTTTTTAAAGTCTAATTTTTTTTTAGACATTATGTGAACTCAAATTTTGAAAAAGGAAATAACCCTATCTATGTTCTTAATACATACATCATTTTATAATACATTTATCTAGATTTTATAATAATTTTTATGGTTTTTATAAGACTTATAGGTAAACCGTGTAAGGATATTGGTGGTTTTAATAAGACTTTTAGATAGATTTTGTAAGGATTTTGGAATTATATAAGGATTTTAGTGGAAATCATATAACTTTTTGAATTACATACAACTTTGTTTACATAAGACTTATAAATAAACATATCATTTACCATTTCTAGAATGTTCATAGCACTAAGGAAGTTTGTGGTTGAATTATTTGATGTATTATTCCAACCTATGGCCTATGATAATTCCATTTATCATTCTATCATACAGAAGATGATAACAAGATTAAATAGAAATGTGTTTTGATGTTTTTGGTAATTTAAATTGTATATAAATATCTTGAAATTGATCACAAAAATGACTCAAAGATTCATGTTATTTTTTTATATGCATGGAAATATTATTAGTCATATATTATGATTAATAACCCAATCAAAGAATAAGAAGGAAACTCATGAATTTTTTGAATGATTAGGGACTATTATTTTTAAAGGAGATTAGATATAAGCTAATATTGATATGTATGAGAAGTTTATGAAAAATAAAAAATCCTAGAATTGAGGAATTAATTCATGAGATTTGGTTAAATAATTCAAAAGAAGAAAATAATATTTTATCATTCACAAAGTTTTTTATTTTTAATTATAAAAAGATATATTATGTGAATTTTCAGTGAATATATAATAGGGGGAGAATATTAACACTATTATTCTTCCTTTGGTAAATCTGTGTGATGAAAAAAGAGATCCACAGAGGATTCTATTTCCATATCTAGTTTAGTTTAAGAAGTGGAGTTTCAATAAAGATATATGGGTAACACTAATACATTCATTTGGAAGAAAAGGTATAAAATATGAAAATTACTATTTTGAATTTTCCTTATGTGGAAGATAGATTTTTCATATTAGGAACTATGGAAGAAATATATTCAACACTTAGATTGGGGTGTTAATATTAAGAGGAAGAAAAGTTAGGAGATTGTAAAAAACTAGATTATAAAGAAGAATCATATCAGGAACTATGATTCAATTGGAGATTCATACTGAATAAAGATACATGAACATATCCTTAAACTATTTAATTTTACCTTAATATTTATAAATAATTCAGGATTTTCCACTGAGTAGTGTGTAATAATACAAGGATATGGATTTCCCCTTGGATTTGTAATTTTCCTTTTGTAATATTATTTTATCAAATATAATGAGTAGTATTATTTTTAGGTATGTAGATACACCATCAGTGTATTCTCCTTGTATTATCAATTAGTAGTGAACCAAGTAAAATAATTGTTTCATGAATAATTTATGTTAATTTTTTCATTTTTCATTTGGTGTGTTTAGTGGAATAAGATAGAATAAGATATGAATCGGGAAACGAACCCCAAAGAAGAAAAGCTTTGTCTTCTCCTTCCATTTCAACAGGTACCACATTACCTTTATCACCGATCTTAACTTCCACCGAAGACAGCTCCGTTAGAAGTTTGGTGAACTTGTCCATATGGTTACCTAAATCTCCATTCTCTGGCATTCGTAAATGATACAATTATTTTTTCAAATACAACTGATTTGTGAGGGATTTCGATTTATACATACTTTTAATCTTCGCCCAGATCTCCTCTGGATCTGTTAGATTCATCACTTCTCGTAGAGTATTATCAGCCAAATACATCTGAATGGTGTTTTTCACCAACTCTCATATTCCGCCAATCACCATCGCTCATCGTCTCTGGTTTATCTGATTTTTTTCTTCAACGCCTTCATTGTCTTCTCACAGACCAGAATATTTTTAACTCATTGTTGCCATAGAGTAAAATCATTTGTCCCATTGAATAGTTTGGTGTGAGAAGAAATCCCATGACATGAATCACCTATATCAATTCAGCAAGACATACAGATAAACCCTGATGATACCAGTTGTTGGGGGGTAAGTGGATCGATTCCGGAATAAAATCTCAGTTGTGACCAAATAATTCTGAGAATTTCCAATGTAAACGAAGCGCAAAACCAAATAACATAAAATAAATGGGGACATAGATTTTAATGTGGAAAAAACCACCAATGCGGTGGATTAAAATACCCTAGGACAAATCCGAAAAATTAAATAATAATTAGAGAGTACATAGAATCTAAGTAGAATCTCAAAACTTGAATTGAAAATATAGTGTAGAAAACTTGTGTGAAAATCCACACCCCGATATGCCTATGTCGTCTCTCTAATAATCACCTGTGATAAGACATCACCCCTCAGAGATCAAAACCAAACACATGACATCGTTGAAGCACCTCATTGCACAACCTCATTTGAAGATGCTCATTACTTCCCACGATCAAAAAACCACCATAGATATATCTCCACGAGTCACTCTTCCATATCACACTGCACGCACCTAGCTACACTTTGATCATGTATCTTTTGGTTGATGCCTCTTGCATTTCTTTTATAATCCCTCATGTGAATATCTTCCCATTCAAAAATAAGATATAAAAAAATCTCATGTATTTCCCGTTATCTTTTTAAAACCACGCGGGCTAAACCCCAACAAATTAAACATTGACAAGGTGAGTTCTATGATTCTTGTATTTATTTTCAAAACATGAATGATAACGAGAGTTGAAAAAAAGTGGATACGTTTACATGTCATTAGAAGAACAAGATGTCTCAATACATATGAGTTCCATGAGGTGAAGATTAAAGAGGTGAGAATAAAGAGATTCTAGAATCCATAAAAATCTTGTCATAGTGTAATGGAAATTCCTTACAAACATCATTCTATTGGGTGATGCGATGTAAAGTGTTTCTATATGTAAGTAGACTATGGAATATTTCTAATAAATACAAGAGTACAAGACACATGAAATATGTTATATATATCATTATTTATCTTATATGAACTCACGAAAAGTCCTAGAAAAATTGGAAATAAATTATGGAAGGGGGATGTTTTAGCAAATGGTGTAAAAATTCACAAAGGAAATAAACCACACATTTCACCAAAACCAATCATTAACTGAACTGAACATGTTATACAAGTTAACTGAATTTGAAGTTCATGTTAAATTAGTTGTTATTAAAATTGAAAAAAACTAATATTTTGAGAAGTCTCCTAGAAAATGAGAAGTCATCATGAGAAAGGAACACATATAAAAGTGATTCCAAATGAGACCTTGTGATCAGAAGAATATCTCTTAGAAAGAGGAAGTGCTAAAGGTTGACAATAAAAGTCCATGAATTATTCTCAATGAATTTTATTTCAGATCAAATAATCCATTATATTTAATTTTAATACTATCTAAGAAATGAAGGTGAAAAAGTCATCAAATATATTATTTTCATGATAAAAAATATACAATGAGAATGAAAATTTGTTGGTGTGGATTATATGAAAATATTCATTGTTATAATTGGGTGAGAACCCACTTGATGTATTAAGGCCATACTAAAATGAAATTATTGAAAAATATACATTTTAGTGCTTATGCTTGATTAGATGAAAACAAAATCATTGGATTAATATTATTTTATAATTGATGTTTTAATGATGTTTGGAATTATTTTTGAGATGTTTTAAAAAGTTCAGAAGAAGTTTGAGGCTTCCAAATGAGTAAAGAAGAAAATTTAAAAATTGAATAAAAGTAATGCTTGTATAGAGTAACATTGGACTCTATTAAACATGAAGTGAAACTCTACTAGATGAAATATTGAAAAATGGAAAATTAATGGATGCATAGAATTCAGTTGGGTTTGTATAGAGTATCATTGTACTCTATTAGACACAACATGCATGTCTACTTGATACAACAGTACCCAATGCAGTGACATCGAAAGCCTATTAGAAATAACACTTGAAAATTCTACTAGAAGAAATGCTTGTGAAACTCTATTGGATGAAGTTCTTGATAAATCTACTAGGAACAATGATTAACAAGGCTACTCGATGAAGCGATACTCATCACAACACATAAAATCTACTCGAAAAAATGATGAGATGTTGTTCTATTTGATGCAATGTTACTCAAAAAAGCATCGTTCATTCATGGTACCAAACATGGGGTAAATACACAAGGTTTATACTAAATGGAATTATGAGCTATAAGCTACCCAACATTACAATGAAACTCTACCTAACACAACATTGTTTCATTGGTATACTCAATGTAGTTTATTGTCAGTAATTTTAACTTCCAAGATATTTTATCTAGGTTTGTAATTCCCTAATAAATAGTTGTTAAGTTGATGAGTATAAATAGAGACAACTGTTTTATGAAATATATATAGAAACAAAAACGAAAGTCATTTTTAATACTATTGCATCGATAAAATTAATTTAGTGTAGCTGAATAACTAATAAAATAATTTCATGCATAAAAATATATTTTACTAAAAATTACCTTTTAATGTGATATGTGTTTTATTATATTTAAAAATTTATTTTAATATTGATAATATATGCAACAAAATAAGTTAAAATCCATCCAATAATTGTTATTTGGCAAGTAATAAATTCATTTTATGCTTACAAGATACATTTTTCCTAAAATTGTTTTTATATGATATGTATGCTTACATTAAAATTTATTTTTATCAATCTTATAAATTGAATTGATTAAGTGATTTGCATATTTTTAATTAAAAATTTCAAATTAGGTAATACGGGTAATTTCATTTTTATTCATAAAAAAAAGTTACCGAGATTCAAATTAATTACAATAACAATGGTAAAAGGATTATTTTCATAGAAGTTGTGTAATTTTTATACAAAGACGACTCTAATATATTGTTCAAATATATTAACACTATTATAATTAGTAATTTCTTGGAAATAATAATAAAAAACACTTAATGTATAGAAATATACAAAAATAGTTTTTTCTGTATCTTATGTTTTAATTTAAAAGTTAATTTTATCATATTTAGAAATTTAATTAGATAAATGGACTCCAAAATCAGATTCATCATGTCAAAATTTGGCAAGAGAGGTCATCTTATATTTTTAGAAAAAAAAACAATTTTCATGGTAAATATTTATTCATGGTTAAGAAGGGTAGAAATAGGTAACTTAATGTGACTCGAATTTTACTAAATTAACTTGACAGAAACTCTTTCCTGAAGACATTTGTTAGGTTGGAAATTCATACCTAAATGTCCCTTCAACCTTTACCCACCCAAATCACCTAACTACCATGTGATTCTATCTTTACCCCTTACCCACTATTCAATTATAAGGAACAATTCCCCCATTTCACCTATAAAATGAGCTGAATTCCACCATCTTCAAGACATAATTACCCATAAAGTTCCTCCTCAAAGACTTCCCGTTTTCCCTCTATTATAATCCTATTACACGTTTAGTATCCATTTGTTATAATAAAGTGTCCCAAATCCTCTATTTCCAAGTGGCCCTCTAAGATAAAACATCAAGTCCTCAATGTGAGTATTATCAACTCCTTAACCTTTTATTCTTTATTTTATCCTTCAAACCTATTATAACCATACTAATATATTTAAATAAGTACCATTATTATATTTAAATTTTATTATATTATTTTAATGACCATTTTCTACCTTTATCCCATCCGTTCAAAAAATGAAAATGTTGCTTGTGCGTACATGTAGACTATCGCCTTCATGAATGATGTATTTCGTTTTTCATCACTGCATCACATGACTAGTTATAAGAATTTATTAATTGAATAAATATTATATTTATTATATAATTAATATTATTTAAAGATAAATCATTATTAACCTTCCTTCCATCTCATTCATTAGAAAATGAAAATGTCGCTCGTGCGTACGTGCATACTACCACCTCCATGGATGACATGTTTCGTTTTTATCACCACCTTAGATGGATGATTATAAAAATGTATTTTATGAATATATATGATATTAAGGATTAATATATTTCATTAATATTTTTTGGAAATGATGACACAAAAATAAATGATCATTATAAAGTAATCTGATGATATCTGTAAATTACCCGAAACAAGGTTGCCACTAA
The DNA here is from genome assembly GCA_963277665.1 of Viscum album. Lineage (NCBI taxonomy): Eukaryota > Viridiplantae > Streptophyta > Magnoliopsida > Santalales > Viscaceae > Viscum > Viscum album. The sequence continues at coordinate 2,118,515,501 of OY728143.1, read as the reverse complement.
TTTCACCTCCACATATTGTAATTGAAAATCTCATGGAATGATATTTGAACTTTATAAATAATTAGGGAACTTATATTTTGGTACATTTAATAATATAGTAATTTTGAACATTTTACCAAAGAATGAGGATCAATATCGCCATTATGAAAAACTCATACGAAATGAACAAAATTATTAAGATCTGATGATGAAAATAAACTATAACTAATATATGTGTGGGGAATGATTATAAATGAATTATATAGAAGGTATTAGATATGAACAAGGTTTTTAAATATGTTATTAATATGTTTATGATTATTATATAGGATATTAAAGTGCTTCCATGAAAGTCAATAGTAAAGGTAAGAGTTTCTTGTCTCAAAATTTCCCTCTTTGATACATGCTTTATATTATGCACCTATTTTATTTTATACGATGTATATACTACCAATTTGAAATATTATATCATGATTATATTTATATTAATTTTATTTAAATTTCTATTCCATTTTCTATCTTTCAAGCGAATTCAATTAAAAAGTTACCAAAGTCGTAAGGGTTTTTATTGTCTCAATTTTCATTCTTTGAGACATACGCCATATTCACCACTTAATGATCCTTCTAAGTTTTTATCATTCAAAGTTTTTTTATTCAAAATTTTCCAAACTGTAAAATGTTTTGTTAACTCAACTAAATTTCATTGAGTTATAATCATTATTTTTGAACTTCATTCTTCTATGTTTGGTGTATTACACTATAAGGTTTTATAAAATGGTAAATTATTTTTCTATTTGGGAAAAATGACTTTTTAAATTCAAATATTTTTTTTCAGATTAATGTATAACATTGTTAAAAATAATTCTCATCCTCTTTAAAGGATATTTTTCTACCATACCCATATTATTTCATTCCAAAAATGTTTTTCTTTCTTATTTTGAAATCCAAATATGTATTATCTATTTTGATCTTCATATTGTTTATTACCTATTTTAAAAAAGAAGCTTTATTATTATTTTTATTATGTGGGTTTCAACAAAGGTTTTTTAAAGTATTAAAGTTTTTTCCTTCCATGATCGTATGTTTTATCTTCAAATCCACATTTCCTCTGGAAAATTTGTATGCATTTTTCAGGGATTTATTATTGATATTTCTTTCCAAATAATGTTTGGATTTTATTTCATGTCAACTTTTCGAAAATAACTTTTGAAAGTTACCCGCAACATTGCTTTTTCAATAATATTAAAATATTTTATGAAAACTCGTTTTATGATTTTTCTTCCATTTTCCTCTTTACATATAAAATATATATCTTTTTTGGAGGAACTTTCCACAAATCTCCCTCTAAATGACCTTGTGAAATTATCTTTTTTAGTGATTGAATTTTTGTATAAACTAATCTTATTATTGAATTCATTTTATGTGATACCATTTAGAAATGTTATGAAACCCACTTGATTTCTATGAGTTTTTCATGAGATGATATATGACTGATTTCATAGGGAACACATATGTGTGGATATTGATGGGTGGGGTCCTATATCTCCCTTCAATGCATTAGGTAAAATTTGACATCACCTAAGATAATTATAGGATACATGGGCATGAATTCCTGGCCCACTATGTTATTAGAGGTAGGGAAGTGAATTCCTGACCCACTATGTCATGAAAGATAAGGACATGAATTATTGACCCACTATGTCATGGGAGACAGAGACGATAATTCCCAACCCACCGTGTTATGGGAGGTAAGGAAATGAATTCCTGACCCACTATGTTATGCTTTCCATGCTTATGCTTGTTCCACACCCTTATGTTACATTCCCATACTTATGACACATTTATTCATTATATTCTTATGTTTTGATCCATGGATCATTATCACTACCTCAAGTTTTTATCTCTTATTACAGGGTAGATGTTTGGTTATTTTGAGGTTATATGTTCTTTTATCATGCTTCGTGGGCAAATATTATTGTTCAATGTTCCTTTTAAAAATATATTTATCCCATGCCCATTTTTTTCATATGCTTATTCTCTAACCATTTATTACTTGTTGATATATTTTTCACTTATTGAGAAATTGAGCTCACCCCTTTCTTAGGTTTTCTATTCTCTAGGTTATGAATATGAATATTGCTTAAGAGATTTCTAGAAGGGGATCTAGTATAGTGAAATTATAGAGAAATGTTCACAATAAGATTTTAATATATCAAATATCTAAAGAAACTAATCCTTTAGGTTCTGAGATTGTGTGATATTTTGTGATATGTAATGTCTATATTCTAGAAATATATGGATGTCTGGCTTGGGTCATCTCACACTAGTGGAAAAAAACCCTCTTGGCATCATTTTTTTTTTCAAAGTTGGTTAAAAAGTGATGTTAATATAGATGACATAAAAAGTGGGACTTTCAACATCAGTTTTCAAAAATATAAGATGAAATACCTTATAAAAGATGATGTATAGAAGGATTTTAAAGTTCCAAAGGATTGAAGAACAACTGAGGGGGGTGGATCAGTTGTTTCCTTTTTATAAAGTTCAACATTAGGTAACTTAACCCCTACAACTTGTTAGAGTTTATTCCTTATCAACTTTTAATAAACTCAAGTGTATATAGAAATAGAAAATTAAACATGGAACACATGATTTACAAGGTTTGATATCAGTGTGAGAACCTACATCATTGACATAGCCACTCTCGTGGGTTTATGGAAATTTACTATTATGAAGAAGTTAATAAAACTTGTGTCAAATCCTATTGGACACATTCTATATCCCAAAAGGAATGATTATATTGACTCCTATCTCTTTACAATTTTTTCTTACAAAAAATTGATCGAAAAAAAATATGTAACATTATTCAAACTGCCCCACAAAGCACCATCCAAAAACCCAAGTCCGATATGCCTATGTCCAATCTTATTTTTTTTTATGTCTTGCATCTGATGGCCTTATAACAATGACCCTTTTTTAATCTATACCTGATTTTTTTCCCGATATTTCTACTTAACAAATCCACGCTTCTAAAAAAACTACTCAAAACTCAAACCGATACCCCGAGCCCGATTCTATATATTCGGTAATTAGGACTATCCAATGTCCGATCTTCTGATCAGAACTCTTAGTCTAGAATCTCCTCTTCAACATGGAAAAACTTTGGTTGGAAAACTCACTTATGACACCAATTATGTAGTGGTTCTTCTTTTATGAATGGGTGAATAGTGTTAAGTACCATTTTACATTCTGCCTTTATTTATTAGTTCTTCCAAAATATTAAATGTAGGAAATTGAAATATTTTTCCCACTCACCCAAATTCCAAAACCCCAAATTTTATGTTCATTTAAACTTCATTTTGACCAATTCAAACCTTCTGATCTCTTCTGGTGTCTTCTCTTTACAACTCTTCTCAAATTTTAAAAACATCAATATGGAAACATTGATCTGGAAAATTCTTTAGTTGTTAGATCATCTTGACCCAATTGAAAACAAATTCAACCAAAAAATCACTTTGTAAATGTTCAGTCTGGAAATTGAAGGTCTGGAACATCTCAGTATGAAACTCTATTCATAATTTTGGTTCTATTAACCCAATTGAAATGCATAAAATTTTAGCACTTGACCCATTGAAACAACTCACATATTTTTCTCTTGACCCATTGAAAAAAAATTCAAATAGATGATTTCTCACTTTAATGTTCCAAGTCAACTAAAATTGGTTGACTACATCATTTCAACTTTTAAAGATTGTAGTTTCCTGCATCCACATTACTAAAAATCCAACATTTTTGAAAACTTCTTTGTCTAGAGACTCTGTCTACTCTTATGAATATGATCACTTTGTTTATGATATTTTCTATTTAAAGAATAAAATACAATTAAAAACTCAATCTCCCCCTTTTTTCTTACTCAGGTATTCAGACATGATTTTTTTAATCACTACATTTCTTCCTCTGTTCATAACAATTATCTATCTAATGAATCAGTGTAATAAAATAATCTAATGAGTCAAAATCAACAAGTATTTTATTGGATTGGTGTCTAAAACTCCTCACATTCACAAACAATAACTCCAGTCCATCTGATAGACATCATACGATTTGGGCAGTCTGATGTTCTGCATCTGATGGAACTATGTATCCAATTCCATATCGGCATCAAACACCCGTCTGATGGATTGGTGTCTACAAGTTGTTTGATGGATCAATATTTTTACCCACTCTAATGGACCAGTCTGATAAAAAACTCAAACCCTTTATTTATCTTCTCACGACTTGTTCCCATTTTGACTTACTAACCAGAAACAACATCTTATGGTCCATATGATGGATCAATTCAACTGATGAATCAGTTCGTAAGATAAATCAGTCATCTGATGGTTCATTTCATCCGATGGATCAACTGATCAATAAATTTTCAAAAAAATTGACTTCAACAAATGAAAACATTCATTCTTCTGACAAATTTTTCATCTGGTGCTTCTGATCCGATTATCTATATTCAGAACACTTCATCTTTGGAAACTCTAGAAACTTGCATTTATATTTTCTTATACATACTCCAGCCTATATGATGAATTATTCATGGCATTTTTAAAAACATCAAAGAACATCAAAGAATCATCTGACTACTTTTGGAAGTTCTGTGACTTCTTAATTTTTCAAGTCACAAAATCATTCAAACCTCTTTTCATTTCAAAAACTTCTGACTTTTATCAAAAAATGCTCAATCCGATGAACTGAGTTTGATGGATAATTTGATCAAGTTTCCAATCGCCAACTTTTCAAAATATCTTATTTATTTGTAATTTCAACAAATTCTCAACAAAAAATTTATAAACATTCAACAAGACATCTTTAACCTGATTTAAAAAAAGTTAGTTGTCAACAAAAACAAAACCTTTCTAAAACCAAAACATTACAAAAGTTCTTAAATCCCCCCCTTTGAATTTTTTTGAAAACTCTCATTAACAACATTTTCAAATCATCATTTTCAATACTCATTATTTTTTGCAACTCATTTTTGTAAACAACTCAATTATTTTTATATTTTACCAAAACACATCCTTTCTCAAAAGAGACTATCCTGATACCACACTATTGGATAAAGTAATTTTTTTGAAGTAATTCCATAACTTGATGAAAAGAAAATTTATTTCCATGTACAGATAAACTCCCCCTAACTCTTATCTTTTCCTCTCACTTTTCTTTATCTTACCCATTTTATGATAACCATAGCTTTAAATTCATTTAGGTAAGAAAATTAATTGCCTTTATCTTATAGGATAAAGTTGTACAATTTATCTCCCTTTGTCAATATAATCCAAATCATGGTGGGGGACTTCCTTAAGTTATTTAGGAAGTCTTTGGTGTATTATGAACATGAAGTTGCAAACTCAATTCTACAAATCTTTCTTTGGGCATTTCTTTTGTGAAAATATCAACAATTTGATATTTTGTGGAAAAATATTTCAGCACAACATCTCCACCAAAAAAATTCTCTTTTATGAAGTAAAAATTGATATAATATGTTTTGATCTTGAATATTGGGAGATATTTTTAGAAATATCAATTGCACTTTGATTATCACAAAGTATCTTCAATGGTTTGAAAAAATCAACTTTCAATTATTCCAATTGAACTTTATCCACAACATATAAGTACATGACTGAGTACAAACAACATATTCTGATTCTGATGTTCTTAAAGTTACTAAAATATGTTTCATACTATTCCAACTCACACAAAATTCTCCCATGGAAAATGTTCATCCAGAAGATGATTTCTTGTCATTAAAATCTCCATCCCAATCAGCATCATTATAACCATGAAAGATCATATCACAAATTTTATTGTATAACAGCCCATGTGAAGTTGTTCCTTTAACATATCTCAATATTCTATTTGCTTCCAACATATGAGATTATTTTGGATCACTTTGATATCTAGCACACAAAGTCACAATATAAATAATATTAGGCCTTGAGGTTGTGAGATAAATAAAACTTCCTATCAGCTTCTGAATATATTTCTGATTCACACTTTTTTTGGTTTCATCTTTAATAAACTTTGCACTCACTAAAATAAGAGTTGAAACTTATTTGGATTTTTACATAAAACCCTTCTTTAACAATTCTCTGGAATACTTTTCTTGAGATAGGAAAATGTTTTTTTCCTTTTGTTAATCTTGTAAATCAATGAAGAAAGTTAATTTTCCCAACATTGATATTTCAAATTTTTTATTCATTTCCTCGGAAAATTATTTAAAACCCTTTTCTTTATCCCCCCCAAAAATTATATCACTCACACAAACAATTATAATTAGGGTGTTGCAGTTAACATCTTTCACATTTGATTCCAATACAATCGAAGGAGTTTGATTCGGAGAATGGATGCTTTATTTGGGGCTTAGGGAAAGATCTCAGTCGTATGGGTTCTCTCGGACGAACTAGGTCGAGAAGTATACAGTTCTGTCTGTCAGACATTACCCCAGTGTGGTTAATGAAAAAAAAGTACACGGTGTGTAAATTATAAGTACATGTCACATGCTATCCTTCACCATCCCCCACATTAAGTGGTCTTCAGGTCACCACACACGGCCATGTGCATGGCCGCTACACGGCCAGCACCTGGCTACCCGTGGTAACCGAGTAAACAGCCTGTACTCATAAAGTATATGGTGTGTACTTAAAAAATTTCCAAAAACTCCTCTTTTTCTCAAAAAACACCAGAAAAATAAAAACATACCTGAAAAGAAGATTCAAGTTCTTACAAACTTTCCCCCTTAAATAAAATCGTCCCCAAATTTCCCTAGCAGGGCAGCTTAGAAGACGAATCCTCAAAAATATTTATCCACTGTAATCGCACATCAGCCTCCCTCTCCCAGGTATCATTTTCTACTCACTCGTACTACCATAGTACTTGTACCATAAGTATAGACTGGCCACGGAGAGCCATCATACTATGATCAACAATCCAGATAGGATGCTCCTCAAATGAGGCATCCACCTCTAACTCAACCTCCTTGGGTTGAAAAACATGATATGGTTCTAAGAAGTAACGTCGGAGCTGAGAAACGTGGAAAACGTCACGCATAGCTCGGTACCTATGAGGTAACTGCAACCTATAGGCAACCATCCCAACTCTCTCCAATACCTCAAACATCCTGACATACCTCGGTGAAAGCTTACCATGTCTCCTAATCCTCCTGCTCAGCGCATCAGCCACTGCATTGTCTTTCCTAGGCGTGTAGGCAAGCTCAAAGTCAAAAGCCTGAAGGTACTCAACTCACCTTCATTGTCACAAATTAAATTCACATCGAGTAAAAATATACTTGAGATTTTTGTGGCTGGTGAAACCCAAAAAATTCTTTATCAGAAGATAATGTCTCCAACAGCACAAGGCATGAACAACAACAACCAAATCAAGATCGGGTGTCGGGTAATTTCTCTCATGTGGCCTCAACTACCAAGACCCGTACACCACGAATTTTTCTTCCTGAATAAGCACAGATCCAAGACCAATACCTGATGCATCATATTAAACAGTGTAGATCTTTCATGGCTCAGAAAAAACTAGTATCGGTGCTGAAGTCAACCTCTCTTTCAACTCTTGAAAGGTTGAATCACAAGAATCTGACCGCAAGAACTTTGCACCCTTCTTATTCAGGCTCGTCAGTGGCGCTACTAAGCGTGAAAAGTCTTGTATAAAATATATGTAGTATCCATACAGCCCTATAAAACTCCGTACCTCAAAGACATTCTTCGGATTCTCCCAAGAAACTACTACTCTCACTTTATTTGGGTTTACTGATACTCTTTTCTCTCAGATAACATGACCCAATAAGTGAATCTAGTCCATCCAAAAGTGGAATTTTAAGAGCATAGAATATAACTAATGCTCTCTCAGTGTACTCATAATGATCTCAAGATGGGTAGCATGGTTGTGTCGAGTGTGAGAGTACACTAAGATATCATCCATGAAAACCACCACAAAAGAATCCAAGTACGGATGGAACACTCAGATAATTAGTGCCATGAAAACTTTAGGTGTGTTCGTGAGACTGAATAGCATAACCCCATATTCGTATAGACCATACCTACTTCAGAAATATGTAAGAGGTATATCATATAGTCTAATGGGAAACTGATGATAACCAGATCTCAAGTCAATCTTTGAGAACACCTGGGCTCCTCGAAGCTGATCAAAGAGATCATCAATCCTTGGCAAGGGATGTCGGTTATTGACCATCAACTAGTTCATCTTCCGATAATCCACACAAATTCTGGGGGGTAGCATCCTCCTTCTTCGCAAACAAGACAGGAAAACCCCAAAGAGAAGTATTGGGTCAGATAAAACCTTTTTCCTGCAACTCCTTGAACTTCTTCTTGATCTCCTGTAACTCTGTTGTAGACATCCTATAAGGAGGGATGGACACCAGTGCCACTCCTAGCACAAGCTCAGTAGAAAAGTACACCTCTCGCTCTGGAGGCAAACCTGAAAAGTCCTCTAGAAAGACATCCCTAAAATGATCCACCACTGGAGGAAAGTCCATCTGGGAAGTCCCCTGGGAATCCATATAAAGACTAGAAATCTAGGATGTAACTCCTCCCAACCCATGATGCTCGAGTCCTACTCTACTCGCCTGGACATCCCATTCGCCCTTATGAAGAAATGATCTGCCCTCTGTTGATGTGAAACTCACCCTACGGTGATAGAAATCGATAACTTCCTGGAAGGGAACTAACTAGTCTATTCCAAGAATGACATCATAGCCTGTGATATCTAGGACATAAAGGTCCCATAAGAAGTGACACCCACCAACCTCAATAGGGAACTCCTTGCATTGACGTACACTAGCTTTTCTAGTCCCCAATGGCGTGTCCAAGGTCAATATATCAGCAGAAGTAAAGATACAGAGCCCAAGGATCTCCACAACAGCCAAAGATATAAAGCTATGGGAATACCCTATATCGAAAAAACCAGAAGCTAAAACTGAGGTAAATAAGATCGTACCTCGAACTATATAGGGTCAGGGATCCTATTCCTGCTGGGTCTGCTCCACCGCAAATGTCTGACCTACACCGCGGCCCTGTGACCCTATCTGACCACTCTGAGTTGATCCTCCCGGATGTCACTGAAAACCAGGTGACTGGCTACCATGGCCATAACCTCCACCTCGGCCTGAATAGCTGGAAGAACTCCAGTTCCCAAACTAATGAGAAACTAGTGGTTCTGCTCCTGAACGAGGAGTCATAGATGAACCCATGTCACCATCTTCTGGTGAGGAGATCTGACAGAAGCTCTAAATATGACCGATCGTGCCGAAATATCAGTACTCCACTAGGTCTCTTGGGCAATGTGGCCTTGTATTCCCGCTCTTTCTGCACTGGTATCACACCACCTGGCTACCAGAAGAAGTGTCTCGCCTCCTTGGATCACCGCATGAAGACTCCCTGCGGTGCTTTCTGCTGTCAATAGGAGGGATACTAACTCTAGATGTCAAGCCGCCCTGGCTCACAACTTCAGAATCCCTTATATTATGCTCAGTGATCAGCACCTTGTTGACTATATAAGTGATAGAGGTCAACCAGAATATGTTCACCTGTGATCGGATGTCGTCCCTCAGACCATCCTTGAACTTCCTTGCCAGGAATAATTGATCACCTTCTGAAATAGGTATGAAACATTGCATCTCAGTAAAATGAGAGGAATAATACATAACCGAAAGATTACCCTACTCTAAACTCATAAACTCTCAGGCTCGATCGGCCCTCAAGGCCTTTGGATAGAAGTATTCATAGAAGATATCCTGGAACTCCTCCCAAGTCATAACCAGTTAGAGTCCCGCCTATAAGATCACATACCACCATCTCTTGGTGGAATCCCGAAGCATTTATGTAGCGATCTTGACCCACCTCTCTGGAGGTGTCTCCATATTCTCAAAGATCTTCAGCATGGCTTCTATCCATGACTTTACAGCCTAGGGTCCTCTATCCCCTAAGAAAGTGGAAGGATGTTGCTTCTGAAAGACCCATGTCAATTCTTCCATTGAAGGGGTAGGAGGTAGTGCACCCTGAAAGGTCTAAATAATCCTTATAAAGCCTTCCCTAAACTTTGCATCAGCACCTACGTCCGGTATAATGGCTGGTGCTAAGACTGGAACAATGGGAGGATCTGCAGGTATCCCCTAATCATCTAAATCTGGTGTCTGATCCCTACCCTGCAATTGGCATACAACCAGAGGATGTATCAGCGGCATGACTCTGCAAGTTCAAATGCACACCTTAGATCAAGATTATCAAGGACCAAAAACTGAAAACGTAAGAAGGGAACAGGATAAGAAAAGCATTCATGTTTTACAAAACATGACTACACGGCGTGTATAACACCTACACGGCATGTTCCCTTTATCCATTCACATGGGCGTGTACTCCTACCAGATCTGGTCATGTAACACCCCAAACACACGGCGTATTGTCCTCACACATGGCGTGTACTTGAATTTTCTCCCCCAACTTGATTCTTTCTACACGGATAAGCCACACGGTTCTTCTTAGAACAAAAGTACACGGTGTGATTGTTCTAGACACAGCGTGTACTATACAAGCTTCACCGACCTGTGTTGTTTGTGACACGGCTGGATACTCAGCTCATACTACACAGCGTGTTTCATATGGACACAGCGTGTAATTGGAAAGATAACACTGACTAGTGTTGTTAGTTACACAGCCATATTCCAAGATTACACTACAAGACATGTTTATAACTGACACGGCATGTATCAACTAAGATTTCTCCATCTGTTTTGTTAGTCACACGGGCGGACACAGGGTCAACATGACACGGCGTGTACAACCAGTACACGACTTGTTCCCACAAGAACTTCTATATCACGTGTCTCTGCCCACACGGCCTATGACATGGTTAGAGAATACACATTTTATACATAAGGTATACGGCGTGTACTTAAGAAAAATAGTTTCTTCCCGAATAGAAAAACACATTGCATGTAGTCAAAACTATACGGCGTATATTCTGGTTTTTTCCAGACAGTAAGCCTCATAAACTACTTGGGAGCCTAGAAAACCAATGAAACGAACACCAAAGTTCAAAATTCTAATCCTTTAGGGCCCATACACCCCATGAATCAAATCTTGGCATCTTATACATGTTATAAACATGGATAAAAGGACAATGATATACCAAATTCCGGTCTATGAGGGCACATAACACCTCAAGAACCAAAGTTTGGTGTTCATTCAAACAAAACCTTACACAAACAATACCTTATCAAGAAGAAGGTATTTTTATCAATCCATATATCACAACAGCATGCATATCTAGCACAACACCTATCTCAACAACATACAATCACTAATGCACCCTAAATGGCATGGCAAGATTGCATGACATGTGATTTCTAGCAAGTGCCTATATGATGCATGAGATGGCATACCCTCATCTCATCAGGTTGAAACAGAAATAGAATCTGAATAATGTCAAAAATAATAGCACAATACTTGTGAGTCACCCAACGGTGAAAATTAGATCAACCGTAAACTTGAAAACCTCAAAAAGTGCAACAAACGAGGTAGATTGGCTTTTCCCTGTACACGGGTTAGCTACTCCTGCGAACAGCTTATTACCAAGTACCTATTCTGTCATATCACCGACTATAGGCTCCAAATAGTAAATCAAGAAGAAAAAGAAACCATATAATACCACTTTGTAATGTCTCGATTCCAGAACCCACCTAGAGGAACCCCGTACCCGGTTAGTCACATGGCCTCAAGCGCATTTCCTCGAATGCCAGAGGCTGCCGACTAATAGCGAGGGCCTTGGGTGTGATAGTGGGGAAACTATTCCATCATTGGTAGATTAAAATAGTAGAATAAATCAATAGAAAAAGTGGAAGTAGGAATAATCCATACAAAAGTAAACAGTAGAAGACTGGAAAATAATAAACTGGAGCACACACACATATATATATATATATGAATGATGCATGATACATATGTCTAAGAAAGCATCCAAACACATCACAATGCTGGAATACAGTACTAAACCAAAGCACAAGAGAAAATAAGTAAACTCTTTAGCATTGCAAGCCTCATATTGATCCCATTCTCTCCAGCTCCTCAGTAATCAATTACCTGAAGTAGAAGGGCGCTTTCCTTTATCTATACCTGCAGCAATATAATCTGTTTGGGCCCAAAAACATGGCCCAAACACGGTGTGAGACTAAATACCAATGGGCAACCACCACGATATCTGTGCCTAACAGTCAGTGAATATATGGCAGGCAGCAAGCAAATAATGCAGTAAAGAAGGAAGTACCCAAGGTAAGAAATTCACAGTTTCAATGCATTCAATATCATATATCAACCAGCAGCTAACAAAGAAGGTAATCATAAATAGGTAACCCTTTGGGAAGTACTCATATCCTATCCCCTCTGGTCCTACATAGAAACACAAGCAACCCTTTGGGAAGTACACTCATTATAACCCCTCTGGTTTAACTTAAGCATAGAATCTTTGAGGAAGCACTCACCATCAATTCCTCATATAGTCTCGTATTGGTAACTGAATTCTCTCTAGGGAAGCACTCAACATCTATTCCCCATGTGGCCCATGTCGAGGATCTACAAACACTCCGAGAAAGCACTTGCATTAATTTCCCTTATGATCTTGCATCGTAAGTAAAATAGACACTCTGATGATGCCCTTATGTCCATTCCCCCTATAGTCTATACACCAAGTTCTCACAGACCTGCATAAGTCAAGCAAGTATAGTAGTGCATATTGGCCAAAGTAAACCTCAATAACTACTTGGCTAGTATTCTAAAACATATCAGAACATCAAAACAATCACACTATCCTACAACTAGGTATGGGAAAGTAAACATCATCCTAACAGGCAAACGAGACCCTACGGTCCAAATAGGAAATCATGCATGGGAAAAAACTTCTAAAGAATAGAAATTAACCCTATTCACATTCAATTAACCTCTACTAAAGCATAAAATCATATCAGGAAAACAATAGGGCTAAAATGGTAAAACATGCAATACCCTGTTTCATGGGTATTGGTGATTTTGCACATATAACTCAACAAATTTTTACGGAAAGGCAAAAACCACCTACCTCGGTGTTGTAGGATCGATATAAGTGAACATCAAGCCATGAATCTCCCAAGAACACTGTAGATCTAAAAAACATTAAAAAATCTTAACTGGTGATAACTTGAGAAAAATGTGGAATCATAAAAAGGTGCTCAAGAAAAAGATAGAAATCACTGACGCAATTCTAACGTAGCCAACGGAGTTTGATTCAGAGAACGGATGCTCGATCAGGGGCTCAGGGAAAGATCATGGATGTACGGGTTCTCTCAGACGAACTGGGTCGAGAAGTAAACGGTTCTGTCTGTCAGACGCGGCCTCAGTGTGTTTAATAAAAAAATTACATGGCGTGTACTTTATAAGTACACATTGTGTACTTGCCTTCACCAGCCCCCGCATTAAGCAGTCTCCAGGTCACCATACACGGTCGGGTGCATGGCCGCTACACAGCCAGCACCCAGCTACCCGTAGTAACCGAGACATGGCATGTACTCATAAAGTACACGATGTGTACTTTAAAAATTTCCAGAAACACCTATTTGTATCAAAAACACCAGAAAAGGAAAAACATACTTGAAAACGAAGATTCCGGTTCTTACACATATGAATTTGATTCTTTATCAATTTCCAATATTTGGTTTTCATAATTTAATGCATAAATACTATTATCCGATTATTCCATACCATACCATATGATATCTTTATAAAATTAGAAAATATTACTTCCAAAATTGAAAATAAACTCATCCATGTTAAGATAGAAAACAAACATGATGTTCTTAGTAACATTAGGAACATAATAATAGTTATTTAAAACCAAAATAATTTATGTTGGAAACATAAGGTGGTAGTATCCAATGGATAAAGAAGTCATCTTCACCCCATTAGTATCCTGTAGATCAGCCTCACCTCTAGAAACCTCTTGAAATCTACATGGTTCTTGTATTTGGATACAAATTCTGACACCACATGTAATATCAAACAACCAAATTATAGATATAGAAAGATCATAATTGATAACTGAAGAACCTAAACCTTCCCATTTCTTCTTTAATTGGGTGAAGTTCCACTTCCAATGTCATTTCTTTCCACATGAAAAATACAATGCATTATGCTTCTTTTATTACCAATAGATATTTTTCTTTTTGGAAGGATGGTTCTATAGAGCCTTCACTACTGGAAACAATATCTATACCAATGGGGATAAACCCATGATTTTATAAAACGATGGGTACAGGATGTAAAAATGGTCATATCCCAATAGTTTTATAAAACCCATTGGTATAGGTTGTCTACATAGAAATTATACCAGTAGTTCTGAATAACCCTTGGTATATAAACCTATAAAATACAATCTATACCTACAATTTTCTGAAATCGTTAGTATAGACTGAAATATTGATGTAAATACCCATGGTTAAATTGAACCGTTGGTATAGAGTTCCCAATATTTCTATACCAATGGTTATAAAAAAAATTGGTATATAACTCCCTCAAAATTTTAACTATGACCTGCACTTTCTCAAGTCTTATTCCTGCCAATAGTGAGCCCTATGAGCGCATTTTTCTTTTTCCCTAGCCACAGAGACCCATACTTAGTTTCTCTTTTCATCTAGTTTTTCTTAAAAATAAAATTGGTTAGTTGTAGATCCATCATTTATTATTTCCCTCCTTCAGTTTCAGCATATTATATTTTTGGTTTCTTTAAAAAAAGAGCTTGTTATGTCAAGAGTGGTGATGACACAACATTTTTCCAAGATTTATTATGAAAGGATCTTAATCCTACTTCGACACTGATGATTTAGATTAATATAATATAATATACAAATAAGTGATAGACATTTTTTTGATTGAGTGTTGGGTCCTATTTGACTTCCCATTTTTTAATTTGACTAATGGATTGCATTTTTTTCGTCATTTGATTTTTTGGTCTTCTTTAATAGATAATTTTAGTCATTATTGTGGTGAAATTTATATTTTTATTATTTATCCCACCTTGATAACACCTTTTGATATTATTTTTATAATAGTGATTTCTAATAATATATTGAGATTTGATTTTGGTGAGTAGTGAGATGATGGATGTGATATTTTTCATTCTGATGATTTTTTGGATATGTGATTTTTTGTATAATGAGTTAATTTAATAGGTTAATTGTAAATTTTATAAAATTATTATTTATACTTAGGGGAGGAGTTTCTTTACCTAGAGATGATAAATCATATTATTTTTAACAAATTTTGTTCTTGATTTAGATGATGTATATATTACTTACACTGTGTGATTTATGATACCTTATTTAATAGGTATAGATAATACATTTTGATCCTACGTTGTTCTGTTTTCATGGGTAGTTGAGTAAAATTATTTTGAGGAATCAATAATCTAAGAATTAGTTGTGAGAGGATATTAGATAATGGTATCAACTTGTGAGATACATAAAGGTGACATGATACATGTTTTAACTTGATATCATTTAAATATGGTTTTGATTGAATTTATTATATCAACTTTATGAATGTGATCATGGTTGATTAAATAAAAAATATTGATTCTAGTGAGTCTTAGATCAAGATAAATAGTTGAATTGGTTTTTGAATGATAACCTAACCCAAGGGTAGATGTGATAGATGTGAATCAATTATTCTACTAGGCTCTCTCCTCTAAACCTTTATGCATCTATTACACTCAATACAAATGAGACATAAACCCTTAATAATACTTCTAGTGTAAATATATACCACATTTTCACTAATATTTGATACTATTAGTTATAAATACAATCTCATAAATCCATATGAATTGAATCCTCCTCAAAATGAATATTATTCCACAACACCCCTTAAAATGAATCCAGATATTATTTCTATATCTCAAACATAGAATATTCCATGAATTATTCTAGCTGAAGATGATGGTCCATAATATAATCCATCTCTTATCTAAATCCAATTTTGAGAATAGTTAAAAAAATGAATAATAAATTATATTCCCTACTAAACCCATAAATTAATTTATAAATACCAAATAAATCATGATCTAACAAAACCATTAAAAGTATTATGTACTACCACCTCACCTTATAGTAAATTAATACTCATTACATAACATATCACTCAAACTGTAATATAAAACAACACTAAATAGACCCAATACAAACTAAATTAAACTAAACCAAACTAAACAAATTGAAAACCAACTTTATTGAATAGAAATACTTTAGATAGACCCAATACACACTAAATTGAGTTGACATTACCGAAATCAATCTAATTCGAATGGGCTGAAATGGATCAAAATTAACTCTTAACCAAAAAGAACCAAATTTACTTGAAATGACCAGATATAAAAAAATAGAACTAAACCAAACTAAAAAAAGGAGAAATATACCATGAAAACCTAATTAAAAACTAAATATACTTAATTGAAATGAATTGATCAGAACCATAAAAACCGAATTGTACCAAACCGACCTAACTAGGCTTGAATATAAATGAACTGACCCAATCAACCCTTTAAACACTAAAACCTAACTAAACTAAAAAATCCTATCAATATCATAACTAAACCAACTCAACCAAACTAATTGATCTAAATTGAAATGACTTGATCTAATCCAAGTTTACTTGAGTAGACCTTAATTTTACTAAACTACATCAAACTAAACCAAAATGAAAATAAATAAACTAAATCGAATCTAACTAAAAGAAATTCTATAGTAATGATAAAAAATGAAACGAATTGAACAATATTAAATAAAACCCTCATAGGCATGCACTGACCCAAACCAAATAACAAAACCAAACCAAAAAAATTAAATCAACCAAAATTAAACTAATTATAAACAAACAGAACATACCAAAACTGATCTGAATAAAATAGAAAATATAGAACCAAATAAAATAAATGTATTGATTTATCCAGATCCAACCCAAAAAACCAAACAAATATAATTGATTTTAAACAAATTAAATAGAACCTGTTTGAACTAAACTAACCCACTTTGAATCAAACTATCCCAAATTGAAAAAAATGAAATTGAACCAAACCGTATGCACTTGAACTAAAGATACACAACCCCAACTAAAAAAACTAAACCAAATCAATAAAGACTGACCTAACCTAACCTGAATAAACTAAATTTCAATTAACCTAATTAAATTGAATTAACCAAAACTAATCTAAACTGAATTAAATGAACCTAAACATGACCAAATTTAAGGGGAGAGTCACTAAGTCACCTATTTGAAGGCATTTTATGCCTCATAAATTTATTCTCTCAATTACATCTCATCTAAATAGCACCCCTAAGTATTTATATTCGATAAGACACATTATCATAATTTAAGACTTGACCCTCGATGGATTTGGAATGTTATTACTCATTTATATAATTGAATTAAATATCATGGTTTTATATTTATAGTATTTTATATATATATATTCTTTTCTTTTCTTTTATATTATGATTTTCATGTAGACTAGTGTGTTAGTTATGGTTTCATATAAAGTGAACCATTCTCATTTCTTTAAATATATTTTTTTATTAAACTTAGAACTTATTTAATTTCTTTTAAAACATGATATATAATTTTTTTTTACTGAATGGATTGAAGTTTTATGTATGAAGTTGATCAGATCTCAAGAAACTTTCGAAACAAGTTGGAGATCTTTATAGATTTTTCAATTAACAATGCTTTATATAGGGGTCACAAACACTGCCCATGTAATAATTTTTTTGAAATACCTTAGTTTATTTTCGAATAAGTTATCTACCACATAACCAAATATGGTTTTCAAACAAACTACTATGTGTGGTATCACATTAGAGTGAAAATGAGATCTCAAAATGTTCATGATCTAAATGAGAGGACTAGATTGGATAATTTATTAGATGATTGGTTTACATGTATTCATCATCATGGGAAGTAAATAATTCTGACCCAAGGAGGCTTTGATATAATCTCACATTATGCATTTAATGAAAATGATGATGTTGATAGGGTGAAAAATCTTAATGATGTTTCCAAAACTCCAGTATATTGGAAATATGATAAAATGAAAAAGCTGAAATTTTTAATCCGACTATGTCATGGGAAAACCATGTATGGGATTTCTAATAATAACATCAATTACATTATTACTATTTTGAAGGAATTAATTCTAGATGATTTGGATATTCCCTAAAATAATTATATTTCATGGAAGCTAATTGATGAACTTAGATTTTCAAAAAACAAGATTCGTGTTTGCACAAAAGATTGCAGCTTATTCTGGGAAGAAACTATTGAATGAACTGATTATATAAAATGTTTCACATCTGGATTGATAAAAAAAGATGATGGAACACCATCTTGTGTTCCACATAAACTAATGTGGAACTTTACATTGATCCCCATAGTCTATAATATTTTCATGTTTGATGAAATATCAATAAAAATGTGATGGCACGATACTGAGAGAAAGAAGAATAGTGATGAGTTGGTTCACCCTGCAGATGGATTTTCATGGTAGACATTTGATGCTAGATATCCTAATTTCATAATTGACATGTGTAGTGTGGGTTTGGGTATTTTATGTGATGGTTTTAATCTATTTGGACATATTCTAACTTCACACAGCACATTATTGGTTTTCATACACATTTACAACCTTCATCCATGGATGTGTATGAAAAAACCTTTCACATTCATGATTATATTCATATATAGACCTTATGATCTTGCCAATGGTATACATGTATACATGAAAATTTTAATAAAAGAGTTGAAACACCTTTGGTATGTGGGTGTATGCACATACGATGTGTGTTCAAAAGACATATTTCATATGCGTGTTGTTCTTATGTAGAAGATCGCTAATTTTCATACTCATGAAATGATGTATGGATGGATCATGAAGTTAAAACTATCATGTCATGTTTTTATGAAGAATACATGATACATAAGACTTAAATATCATCGTAGTTTCAGTTTTATGGGACATCAACGATTCTTTCCAATGGACCATCTATATTGGAATATTCATCAAGGATTTGATAATACCACGGTGAATAACAATCCACCTTAGTGTATGTCTATAACTGATGTGGTTAAGGAATTTCAAGATTTCAGTTGTTCATTTAGGAAGGTTCAGATGAAATCTATAAAGAGGATTAATGTTTCCACTTAAACTAGTTACAATTGGAATAAGAGAAGTATCTTCTTTGAGATTCCTTATTGGTCAACCAATTTATTGTGTCATTGATTATACCTAGTGTGCATTGAAAATAATATATGTGAAATGTTGATTTAAATTCTAATAAATGTCAAGGGAAATCGAAAAGATGATTTATGATCTTGGTGTGACATGGTGGATTGGGGAATCATACCAAAATTGCATCTTGTGTGTATTAGTGAAAATAAATGGAAAGTTATGTGTTCTTCTAATGTGATGACACCTGCAAAAAAAATCAATTTCTGGAATTACTAGAGACTATAAAAGTTATTCATGGCTATTCAAGATACATATCAAAATGGGTCAACAGAAGAGAGTTGAATCTAAAATCTTTGAACACTCATGATTATCACATCCTTCTACATTAGTTGATTATAATAGAAATATTTCATCTTCTATCCAATAATATAAGGGTGTCATTTATTCAGTTGTACCATTTTTATAGAGATATTTTTTCTATGAAATTTTCCAAGTCTTTCTTGAAAAAAAATTGGCAGAGGAACTATTAATTTTGTGTGGGATAGAGAAAATATTTTCTTCATAATTTTTCAAATGCATGTTGAAAATAATTATCCATATTCCAACCGAAATACTTCTCGGAGTACCTATTACTTTTCATTGTATGTATCCAACTACAATAAATATATAAACATTGTATTCTTATATCTAGAATAGGAATCATCTCGAATGTTATATCATGAAAGGCAACTTTGATCAAGAATGTATGGATTATATTTAGTGTATTTTTATAATCTGAATATGAGATAGAACAGACCAATGAGAAATGTATAAGAATAGTATAAATTAAACCTAGTTTTCCATCACTTCCCCAAACAAGGGTAATTCTCAAATAACATACATTGACCACATTAAGACTTGAAGAGTTGTAGATGAAACATCACATATTTTTGTTTAACGATGATTTTTTCAATGAGTACATCAAGTATGTAAATAGAACATGTATATCTTATCTCATCTCATGTAATTTTACATTTCAATTAAACTATTTCTATTTTTTTGGTAGGGAATATAAAAAATGATAAATAGAAATAATTGTTCATTATAATTATGAAGGAGATATACTTTTCATAGTAAATAGTTTTCTTCTTGGTTGAAATTGAATGTGAAAATATTAATTTAATAAATTAATAAAATCAATATTTAATTATGTTTAATATTCATTTATATTATAGGTATTTATTTTTCCTGTTGACTTTGTCTATGAGGAAGTAAGAGCTTTGGATTTTGGTCCTAATTCTATGTATTGTGAATGAAAATCAATTATGATCAAAGGGTACAGATTTACTATCACTGAATGAGCAATGAACATGAGAACAAAACATAGTGATGTTATGGTAACTGCCATAATAGACTATTATTCTAGTGCATCGGATAGTATACCTTGATTTAAAAATGTATCTTATTATAGATTCATTGAGAAAATACTAAAATTGCATTATTACTCTCATTTTTGAGTCAGTATAATGAAATGAGAGTGGTTTGATTTGATGAAGAGGCATGTAACATTTATTGATGATTGTGGATTTTGAGTTATTGACATGACTCATACTCTTGCTACTGATGAACCATATGTATTGTAATCAATGGTAAAGTCAATTTTTTTATGTGAAAGATCCTCTTAGAACATAATTTGGTTTCATTATTAAAGTAATCCCTTGACATATTTTTTATGATGGTGATGATGGAATTGGCACCATCCCTGCTCCCATTAGCCCTGATCCATTTATTAATTATGATAAATCAAATTGTTCAATTGTCATAGTTGATTATGGACTTGAATTTGTGGTGGTAAATATACAGAATCATCCATCTATGTTCTCTGTTATTTTTTTATCTCGACTTGGGTTGTTAAGGTTGGTACTATTCAATTTTCTTTACTATTGATAATAAATATTTTTTATCCAACTAGACATTCATTTTCATTTTCAATATATACAGGTTTCTATTTTATTTGAGTTTCATTTTCTAATATTGAATTGAACTATATTCAAACTTACTAAACTAAACAAAATTGAAACAATTAAATTGGAACAACAACAATATGAATTGAATTGGACATGTGAAACCAACTAATATGAAAAGAAAAACCAATGAAAATAATGAACTAAACAAAATAATGGAAAAATGACAAAACCAAAAATATGAACCAAATGACCTAAGATGAATAAAAATGGACAAATGACCTAATTATTTGAAAAAAAACCAAATGACGTAAGACAAATAAAAATGGGAAAATGACCTAATGAATTGACTAAAATGAACCAAATAACCTAACAAAAATTTAATAAATCAAATTGAAAATAAAAGAAAACTATATCATACCCATTCTAAACATTCTAATTTGAATGTGTTGATTTTCTAGGAAATGCCTTATTTTTCTTATATTCTTCCCACTAAATATAAAATCTTGTCATTATATCACTATGAATCCTGTATTTAGTTTGAAAATTGGTATTACTTAATTAATTCATGTCTCATATTCTTTCTTGTTTGAATTAAGCATTATTTATGGATTTCTAATTAATCTTGTATTTTTTTCTAAGGTAGGAAATGATAATTGTTGAGGAGATACGAAGAAAAATGATGAAAAATAGTAATAATAGAATGAGAGATATGGGAATCCCTCATTTGGTGCATGTTGTGAGTATTTTATTTCAAATTTATATATAAATAATAAATAGTGTAATGTGATTAATTTTTTTAACTTTTAACAATATCAACCACCTAGGCAGAAGTTATTCTTCGAATAGCCTAGTGGTTCTAATGCTTGGGATGATGATAAAAGGGGGTGGTACAAGAGCTATACACTCCACTCAGTATACCCAATCACACTACATCCCTTTCCATGACATAATGTTGACACTCGATTCCATCACATTAATGAAAAATTGACAAAGGGAAATGCCATAGAATAAGGAGGAGAAAATATATGGAAAATATAATGATTTGAAAAGGCTCAAGATTTGGTCCACCTAAGGTATCCTGAATCATTGGTGGTGCACAAGAACTTGTGCGCCCCTCACTTGTGTGCCTCCTCATCACTTGTGTGCCAAGTCACTATTGCTCAGTGTACCATATTTTCCTATAAATATACCCTTGGGTTCTTAATTTGTAAGGAAAAATTTCCCTAAAGCCCGATTGCTACTCTGATTGCCCCAATACTTCACCCAAGTCCTCTAAAACCTCCAAGGTAGTTTTGTAACACCTAAAGCAAGGGAATTAAAGGGGGATAGTAAGACTTAGGTTCTCCAAGTGTTAAAAATTAACAAAAATTATGTGACACATTTAGTAAACCACCCTAATTTAAGAACACTTGTGTGAACACCCTTCCTGAAGTAGGAAGTTGCACGCCCCACATCCGGGAATACTTGTGAAGACTCTTGAAATCTAGAGCCAAGTATCAACCAATTCTAGTCCGAATGGCCTGAAGTCCTTCTTTTTAATTTTATTATAGATAATCTCCCTTTTAAGGGATGAAGGGGAACTCGTACATGACCCATAGGCCCAAGGCACAAGGCCTGACATGACTCACAAAACATGACTCGAAGGCCCATAGGAATACTATGCCCAATACATGACCTGTAGGCCCAACCCACAAGAACTGCCACTCCCCTAACTTCTGCATCATTGATCACCTAGATCCCCACCTTTCATTGTTGATTGGCTAGCATTACCTCATACAAAGCTGCACAGTGCCTGGTCCCGATGGCGGTTGTCATACCCTCTCAGTCTTCTAATCTGGTAGCTCTGCTTTTTGTGACTGCTAGTCTGGTTGCTCTGATCCTCTTCTAGGGCCTGATCTATGTGAACTGGGCTACTTCATGGTCTTTGTGGCCCAAAGGCCCTGAGGCCCGAAGACCTTTGATGACCCGAAGGCCCTGGAGACCCGTAGGCCCAAACTGGTGGCCTGAAGGCCCAAATCGGGTGAATAGTTCTGGCTGCTACAGCACTGAATAGTACCTGCTACAGTACTTGTATAGTACTGCTACAACAAACTGGAAATTCACCTCCACCCAGTTTTGAACCTGGGTCACTTGGATGCCAAGCAAGATCCCTTACCACTCAGGTACGGGCTCGTTGGCCTCACCCTATTCTAGTAATTGATATTGTTCATCACTTAAGGTAACCTAAATTCTCCAAATCCTACTTCTGCACCCCATAATTGTGCACCACTTACTTGATATCCCTTTCTTGGTTCACCTCACACCTTCAGTCTGCTCGAACCTTTCATGAAGCCTCCTTTAAAGATAGTCATGGCAGGGCCTCTTCTTCATTGGTTCCCTTTCTTGAAAGGGATTATGTTGAATCCTCCACCAAGACCTCCTGATGTACCAAATATTAGGGAAAGGCACATCTGTGTATCTCCCATTTGGATTTGTATATCTATGGTCATGAGTTTACCACACTTTTCCTACCATAGGTGAAGGGTCTTTGGGGTGTCCTTGGATTTTCAGATCTACGGTCACATAGACCCTTACCCTAGGGAAATGTTTAAGAGTTCTCGATCTTGGATTTCAGGGATAGGAATCTATCATCCACTTCTCATATCTAAGACACGGATCCTCCAGTCCCTGGTAGGGTGAATAAGATTCACACTTCCTTTTTCCTTTTGGACAAAGGAGAAGTTTCCCTCCCCACTATGAGAATCATTTTAGGGCAACCATCCTGGTCTAAGACCCTATCCTTTCATGTAGGAGGTTTTAGTCTCACTCCTCTCAACACCCTTCACCTTCACCCATTATTTACATTAGACCCTCATCTAATATAAATAGAAAAGGTGAAATTTATGTATCCATGGCCTCTTCCAAGGTCACCCCAGCCTCTTTCACCGTAGGCCCATCCTCTTCCATCAGCCAAAGAGAAGGTGTGTGTGGTTTGTTGAATCTTTCACATCCTCTTATTTCTCACACCAATCATGACTCATGTGGTCTTAGAGGTTTTTAAATATCAAAACACCCATAAAATACCTGTGAATGAGTGAACTATGAGAACTATGATTCCCACCACAACTGGGATATGAAGGAAGCCTTCATCTCGGGCCCAAGATCATTGGAAATCCTCCTCAAGAGTCCAACCCTAATCCCTAATTTGGGCATCCTTCTTAGGATTAATCACTAAATTAAATCCTACTAAACCTCTAAGATATATGACATCTCTTATGGACCCTATTACAGGGGCATACTCTTTAGGTGTAAGCCCCAACCTATTTCTCTCAAAGGTCCATACTCCCCTGAGAGACGTACCAAACTGTGTGGTCTTTGATTCCCATCCAAACGGGATATGTGGGAAGCCTCCCTAAGGTTCATACCCGACATACCAAATCAACCTTGTTCTCTCTCGGCCACATTACCTGTAGGGTCTAATCCAACTTAGAAACTCATATCCTTTCCAGGTTTCTTGGGTTGCTTCGGTATAATTCCTGCATAAAACCTTGACTAGGTACCTTCCACATATATTTCCTTACCACATGACATTAAAATATATGGTTGGGTCCTTATCACATGACCTTAAAATGTATGGTGTGTCCCATTAAGTGTCAGCAAAGTATGGGGTTTCTGATTCCTTTCATGAGGATATGTAGGTAGCCTATCTATTGGTTCAATACCAACATCAAGAAAGTTTTCATATCCCTGGATGATGATAAATTCCAGAGTGCCCCGCTGATTGGCTTAAAAACCAGCATCATCATAATAATGTCTATAGAATCACTAAGTAGTGTATAAGAGGATACTATTGACAGAGAACCTCAAATACATACAAATTTATCCATTGATTAAGAACCTATAATACATACATAAGATTATGAATTCCACATATGCTAATAATTTATTGAAAATTTCCAGGGAAACCTACATTATTCTTTGTAAATTAATAAGGATTCATGAACATATATTAAATCTATAAGAGAGTCTCAGAGTAGGCAATAATTCCCCTAAAAAGTGTATGATGAGC
Organism: Viscum album; assembly: GCA_963277665.1. Classification (NCBI taxonomy): domain Eukaryota; kingdom Viridiplantae; phylum Streptophyta; class Magnoliopsida; order Santalales; family Viscaceae; genus Viscum; species Viscum album. Next base: position 2,118,490,211 of record OY728143.1, on the reverse strand, counting down.
TCGACCTCCCATCCTCTTGACCAATGTGAGTTCTTAAGAATCATGGGTCAAAATCCTTAATGAGTGTCTGCCTTTAGAAAGAAAGTCCCTTTGGATACATAACTATTGGGTGTTTCTAGTTCCATAAAAAAATTGTCGGAAATCATTTGGAAATTGTAATTCTTAACCATAACACACGTTCCAAAGGAAACAAAAAAATGGTGAAACCAACGTGAATTCTTAACCTAGACGACACTATTACCCATTTTTCTGGCCCCTATAAATTGATAAAGGAGGGACAAATAATGAAATCAATCAGGCATACATTCATCCAAAAAGATAATGCTTTTTCGAATTTCAATTTTTTTTATTTTTCATATATATAGAAACTTTCTTCCAATAACTCCATTCATTCAAAATAGATTCCTTCAAGTTTTCACCCGTGAATTTCATAGATGCTGCTCAAGTTGGATCCTCATCTACTTGAATAATGACATCATTGAACCAGCATCTTCAAAATTAGATCTCTAATGAAATATTCTGATATTACCATTGACATGGTACAATTCCAACATTGGTGGTTTCCCAAAAGGCCCTCCAGGTCAAGAATAACACCTAATCATCTAGTTATCGATGATCGGTGGTCCAAAAGAAGATAGTTCCAACCACGGTCTTCAACCATTTTGGGATCCTATCCTCAAACAACAATCACAAATCCCTCCCATATTCTAGGTAGGCTGACCAATAGGTCACCTAAGGCCTCTTCCAGAAGATTCAAGGGTCCTTCCCAAGGCCTCTTGCCAACAATCATCATCGCTAGCACCGTACGATAGCAAACCCTCAACATGTGAGGGTGTTATTTTTGTCTATCCGACCCAGGTCCCTCAAACCCAGGAATGAAATATGAACCATTAGGGACAACATTCAGCTAATAGAGATCATTTTCCTAACTTTTTCTCTCTGGATAAGTCAACCAATCTAGTTTGGTGGAAAACAGTGATTAGGTACAAACACTCATCAGCCTTAATTCCTCCAGCCAGTAGACTCGTCGGGCGGTACCCAACCGATCCTATCATTCAAATCCTATGGAGTACCTTGAGTAGGCACATATGTAGCGTCCCGACCCCAGTTACCCAGAGTCGGTGCATTATTGCGTAGCATTGTCATGATCACAGAAGATCAAGTATCGAAAGACCGATTAGTTTAGTAGCCTTGGAAACACTAGATAAATTCATAAATTTTACAGTACATCACAAAGTGAAAAACTAAAATAACATAGTCTCCATTTTCCACACTCGTATCCCCTTCAGACTATCCCTGCAGGTCATTCCTATAATACTTCATCACATTCTGGAAAAATTAAAACATTGAAAGGGTGAGCTCAGATGCTCAGTAAAGATAACAATATAGCGGAAGCTTTCATCAATAAACATAAACATTTAAGGTAATGTATAACTAAAACAAAAGCCTTTTAAACTTGAACTTCAACATAATATGGCAAAAGTAAAATGAGATAATGCCATTTACTTCTTCACATGGATATTCTACTGGTCGAATAATCACATGCAATATCAATAACCACTTTCATAATGATGGAATGCATAATGCCAGACTAACATAACCACGTAGCCAAGGCCTCGTTCCAAGACCACAAATAAGATTTTGTCAAGGCCTCGTGCCAAGACACTAGTTTGTCTCATGAGACCTGCCGATGCATCGAGGAGCTATAGCGGGCTCCACCCGTCACTTATTAAGTCCAATGCATTCCTCATATGAATAGGTTTAAACATATCATAAACCATAACATAATCGTATCACATAAAACATGCATAAAGGAAACATAACATTTCCACACTTCAATCACAAGATATCAATACAACACATTGATAAAAAGACATTCAAAACATTTTCAATACCAAAATAAAATAAAATTAAAACTTTGTATTTATTTTTCATTTAATAAAAGTTATGGCTTGTAGAGGAAGCCGAAACTCAAATAATGGTCACGGCGGCGGAGAATTCGTTGTAGCCATATAGGTACAACAAGAAAAACATTCCTTTTTTCGTTTATTAAAACTCTTCGTATAAAAAGATTCATTTTGAATAAACGTAAAAGTCAAAGGGGTTTATACACCGTATAAAGGAAATTTGAGTATAAAACCTAATATGCCTCAATGAAAGGTGATTGAGACGAAGTCCTTACAAAGATCATTTTTAAAATAAAATCAATCTATTATGTGTATTCACTATAAGTACACGTGAAGAATGTACAAATACAAGATAGGACATAATAATATCATGACATAATTTGAAAGTAGGAGATTAACCCAAAGAATGGAAATTGGGTTAAGAAATTCCCTTACCTCGTGTCCGACTTGACTCGACCGTTCTTTAACTTCTTGAATAATAAACTAGAGTTAATTTATATTTGCCTAAGAACCTTTTTCATGTTCATTATTACTTTTATATCACTTATTACCATGTTATGAAAATTATGTAATTATTTAAGTTAATAACGGTCATTTTGTCGATCTTTGGTACTTGAGTCAAAAATAAACTTCTTATAATTAAAAGTTGTTCATGTGATGATATATCCATTATATCCAGAATTATATTCATGTTGTAGATATCATATATATCATATATATCTAGTATATACATTCATTCATAATATTACATAACATTTAGAGGTAAGAAATGAAATGCACCGTTCATGGAGACGGTAAGCCGTACGTACGCATGAACGCTACTTTCATTTCTATTTCATATTTAATGGAATGAAATAATAATTATATAAAGGTATATTATAATTCCATTATAATATCATATATAATATCATTTACTCCATCCTTTATACATCTTATATATGGCATTAACGATTCAAATCACTTTGACGGTGCGGTAGTCCGCACTTCCTAAAATGAAATTATCGTGTTTACACATAATGGAAATCATAAAGGTATGACATAAATGAGAAATAAAGAAGCATAATGAAAACATAAAAATAATATATATGTCATATATGAAAATAGTGTCATCAAAATGGCCACCATTAGAGGTGTTAAAAGAATATTGAACAATCATCGTTTCGTCAGGCAGTATTTCGCCACCCACAGAAACAGTATGTTCTTTAACCATTAGACGAAGGTGTGTGTATGTGTAAACCAAATCCTTATCATAACAACATCCTAGTATATTTTATATACTTTTGTTGTTACAAAATAAAGGAATAAAAAGAGTTTAAGGGGTTGGAGAAGCTAAATAAAACAAAACAACATTAGAGAAGACATTACCTTAAAATCGGGTAACTCTTTTTGATTTGAGCCAAAGGCTTCCTTGGGAAGAATTAAGCCCAAAGTGAGGCTTATAGGAGTAAGGTAGGGAATTTGGGAGAGTATTTGGGCAGAGGTTGGCCAAGCCAAAAGGCTTTGAAAGTGTGAGTAAGGTGGTAGTGGTGGGGGCCTTTTATAAGTGGAGAGGAGGGGCACTTTTGAAAAGTAATGAAATGTTACTTTATTATATAATGAGTTTAGGATTTTAAAGGGCCCACACTTATATAATTCGAGGATAAGGTGATAAGGGTTCGAAATATACTCATTAAATAGGTTTTTGACAAGTTTAAGCCTTAGATTTTACATTATCATTTCATTTTATTTAAATCGTTAATTAATGAGGTAATTGCGGCATCATCATGGTGTCACAAATAATTTAATTTATTTAATGTCTAAAAATTATAAAAAAATTATCATGATGTAGGAAATATTTTTATATTTCTAATTAATATTCATAGTCAAAAATATGACTTTTATAACCCCATTTAAAAATTGTTTTAGTAAAACAACTTATGTTTGTGACATTTTTATTTTAACTTTACATAAAAGTTATTTATGTCATTTTCATACCAAAGTGGATCCATGGGGTCCCCAAGTTGACCCATGTATTTTATTGGTCTGCCATGACTCATACAATAGGTTTAGGAAAAGTTTCAAGGTCATTTAATATTTTTATAATATCATTTTTACCTTAAATTTTACTAATTAGCTTTAATCGCGATTATTAAACTTAAAAGTTACTATTCACCAAAAATTATTTTAATCCCATTGAACCACATTTTACTTCCTAATGACAACCATGTATGTCGGATTTTTGAAAATCAAAACACAGAAGTGGTAATGTTTCATTTAAACGAAAAATCAGTTTTTTAACTACCACTTAGTGGTTTCACTATTCATCAAAAATTGAAGTTTTTCATAACGATGCCAAAATTTCACCCTAAGATATAATTGATATTCCAAATTCAAAAATGAAGTCTATTTTACAAAATTCCAAACATATAAGTTGCATTAATTAATTTCATAATTAATTCCCACTGTCACAACAAATAGCGTGTTTTTTAGAAACAATATATATCAAAAGATTGACAATCGTTTATGTCCAATTTTAAAGTGAAATTAATTCTAATGACCACCAATGGATAAAATGGTAAAAATATATTCTAATTACACTTTAAAACCTCTCAGTAGTATAATTTATCACTATAAATTATTTTGATTAAAAACGTTGTTTTAAGTATTTTTCACTATTCATAAAAATTTGGAAGTTCTCAGAAAATTAAAAAAAATTCAACATAGGCTAATTTCGACATTCCAAATCCAAAAATTAAGTCCATTTTGAAATATATAATATATATAATTTCAAAAAGTTGGTATTACTATTCATAATGGCTATTTTGATTAGTCACGGTGTGTTAGAATCTTGAACTTGCGTACAATGCAAGCTATTGCATTATTGAAAGAGAAGCGTATCATGGAAGCTCGGGGTGTTACATTCTCCCCTCCTTAAATAAATTGTGTCCTCACAATTTGAAATTTTTCTTTGAAAATAAAAGGTTGAAAATAGAAAATACCTTTGTAGAAAACCCACATCGGAAATAAGGTTAATAAAATTTACCCTTAATAAGAGGGAAAGGAAAATGAAAAATTCACCACCAAATTATGATCTCGATAAGGAGAACATTGGTGGAAATTAGAGACATATAGTTGGAGGAAAAATGTAAATATTTGTAGGGAGTGATTGAGGTCATCAATCACAAACAATTGTAAAATTGAGGGCCTCAAAGCCTTCAATTTTTGATGATTTAAAATATTATCAGTTCAACAAGACATAAGGTATTAGGATAACACATTTTTTGTTTTAATATACCTTTACTAATGTTTAAGAATTATTTTATTCATAGAATAAGAGATATGTATATATATATTTATTCTTGATAAGTAGAGTTTCAACCTTCAACTAATTTCTACCACAAACTCATCTTTCACTCAAAAAGATAATAGAACTCAAAAAAATTATATTTATCCTAATCGTACAAGGTTCAAAATATTAACAAATACCATTTAGATTTGGGAACCTATTTTGTAATAACTAGGGACTTCCTGTAGGCTAGTGGTAGGTAATAAAGGCCAGTCACACTATGGTTGTGGGTTCGATTCCTGCAGCTTTGTCCGACGCGACGGGTTATGCCCCACCCTGTAGGTTGTCCGTTTCCTAAAACTATGGTATTATAATATTCCAAAAATAATATTCAGAAATTTTTTAACCTTAAACAATACTATCCAAAGATCAACTTAATCCATTCCAACCTTTATAGTTATCCAAAATACTTCTTTCCAACTCACAGTCCAAATTTTATAAGGAAGGTAAACATAATGAAGATCCTTTTTTCCACGTAACAACATGTGAAAACCTTCATCATGTATTCTTTTAAAACACTTCAACATACTGAATTACCATAAATCCTTATTGATTACATTCATGATCCCTTATTCCTTATAGAATACTAGATATACTCCTTCTGTCCAAAAATGTATAGAAATAATTAATCAATTTCAAGGAAGTTAAGAATATCCAATATAATTTATCCAAATCAATCATGTTTTATTCCAAAATCACTATCTCGATATCAGAACCATATTATGGTTTATCTTTCTCTCAACCATATATTTTCCAAAACTTTAACCTACTGTGGAGTCACTTTTCTTGGTTCCACACAATCTCAAGTCCTTGATGAAATAGTATTGCAGTACAATCCTTATATACTCCATAATTATTATAACCAGTACATCATTGATACAACACTCAAATGAAAAAATTATTTAATAACAACATAAGAACTCTAATCATTCCTCCCCATCTGTGGTAGTATCATAACTTGATTATTATCCAATAACATCATTTGGGGCATACTCTGATGATTTGGACATTGGTTTGCGTAGTGTCCCCACTCCTTGCAGATGAAGCATTGTACATTTGAAACCTTTATCTTACCCTTGCAGTCACGCACTTGGTGTCCTTTTTCTCCACACTTATAACAAACTCCCATTCCCTTCAGGCAAGTTCCAAGGTGTTTCTTCCCACAGTTATCACATATTGGAAAATTCTTTTTTTCCCACGTCCCTTTTTCCATCATTCTCTCTTCCATCCTTTTCTTCTCTTTATTCCCTTCAAAGCCATAAGACTCAGAGAATTAATTATTTATATTATTAACACGTTATACTATTTCTTCATATGTTGAGAACACATGGGAGATTAGTTCCCTTCTAAATGATGGCTTAATACCGTGAAAGATATGATCCTTCTTACTCTTTGGATCATACGTATTGATGGAGTTCACATTCCTTCTATTGGGCGCCATTTCTATACAATGGCATAAACTAGGTTAGTTTATGAATCGAAATACATAATAATAAACTTGAAAAACACTTAACATAAATTGAACTATTAATGGATATAATCCATAATCATAAAAAGAAATGTTTTCTTTGAGGAAGTATATACTCATAAACCCTTCATAATGGTTTGTAAAGAAAATGAGAATTGTCCTAAGCATATCCCCTGGGAGTGTCGTAACCAAGAGTGCATCAAGGCCCATTGTCATGCACCAATTCTCGTTCGAGTCTAGCTCAAAGCGGTGTTTTCAGGTTTTACCCCTAGGTACATCTGTGCTAGAGCCGCCTCTACCTGCTCGTATCGAGACAGGGATGTATTGCTCGGAAAACTCACAAAATCTCTATAATACCAAAATTCTAGGAAGTTCTTCTATACTAATCCTTAAAGTCTATATTCAGGCTATGTGCTCTAATCAGAGTTTATCTAAATCTAGCTTCCAAGGTTAGTACTAAACTGCCTCTGATACCAACTGTAGCGCCCCGACCCCAGTTACCCAGATCTGGTGCATTATTGCGTAGCATTGTCATGATCACAGAAGATCAAGTCTCGAAATACCGATTAGTTTAGTAGCCTTGGAAACACTAGATACATTCATAAATGTTACAGTACATCACAAAGTGAAAAACTAAAATAACATAGTCTCCATTTTCCACACTCATATCCCCTTCAGACTATCCCTGCAGGTCATTCCTATAATACTTCATCACATCCTGGAAAAATTAAAACATTTAAAGGGGTGAGCTCAGATGCTCAATAAAGATAACAATATAGCGGAAGCTTTCGTCAATAAACATAAACATTTAAGGCAATGTATAACTAAAACAAAAGCCTTTAAAACATGAACTTAAACATAATATGGAAAAAGTAAAATGAGATAATGCCATTTACTTCTTCACATGGATATTCTACTGGTCGAATAATCACATGCAATATCAATAACCACTTTCATAATGATGGAATGCATAATGTTAGACTATCATAACCACGTAGCCAAGGCCTCGTGCCAAGACCACAAATAATATTTTGTCAAGGCCTCGTGCCAAGACAGTAGTTTGTCTCATGAGACCTGCCGATGCATCGAGGAGCTATAGCGGGCTCCACCCGTCACTTATTAAGTCCAATGCATTCCTCATATGAACAGGTTTAAACATATCATAAACCATAACATAATCGTATCACATAAAACATGCATAAAGGAAACATAACATTTCCACATTTCAATCACAATATATCAATACAACACATTGATAAAAACACTTTCAAAACATTTTCAATACCAAAATAAAAGAAAATTAAAACTTTGTATTTATTTTTCATTTAAAAAAAGTTGTGGCTTGTAGAGGAAGCCGAAACTCAAATAATGGTCACGGCAGCGGAGAAGTCGTTGTTGCCGTATAGGTACAACAAGAAAAACATTCCTTTTTTTCGTTTAGTAAAATTCTTCGTATAAAAATATTTCTTTTGAATAAACGTAAATGGAAAAGGGGTTTATACACCGTATAAAGGAAAGTTGTGTATAAAACCAAATATGCCTCAATGAAAGGAGACTGAGACGAAGTCCTTACAAAGATCATTTTTAAAATAAAATAAATCTATTATGTGTATTCACTATAAGTACACGTGAAGAAAGTAAAAATACAATATAGTACATAATAATATCATGACATAATTTGAAAGTAGGAGATTAACCCAAAGATTGGAAATTGGGTTAAGAAATTCCCTTACCTCGTGTCTGACTTGACTCGACCATTATTTAACCTCTTGAATAATAAACTAGAGTTAATTTCTATTTTCATAAGAACCTTTTTCATGTTCATTATTCATTTTATATCACTTATTTCCATGTTATGAACATTATGTAATTATTTAAGTTAATAACGGTCATTTTGTCGATCTTTGGTACTTGAGTCAAAAATAAACTTCTTATAATTACAAGTTGTTCATGTGGTGATATATCCATTATATCCAGAATTATATTCATGTTTTAGATATCATATATATCATATATATCCAGTATATACATTCATTTATAATATTACATAACATTTATAGGTAAGAAATGAAATGCACCGTTCATGGAGACGGTAAGCCGTACGTACGCATGAACGCTACTTTCATTTCTATTTCATATTTAATTGAATGAAATCATAATGATATAAAGGTATATTATAATTCTAGTATAATATCATATATAATATCATTTACTCCATCCTTTATACATTCCACATATGGCATTAACGATTCAAATCACTTTGAGGGGGTGGTAGTCCGCACTTCCTAAAATGAAATTATCGTGTTTACACATAATGGAAATCATAAAGGTATGACATAAATGAGAAATACAGAAGCATAATAAAAACATAAAAATAATATATATGTCATATATGAAAATAGTGTCATCAAAATGGCCACCATTAGAGGTGTTAAAAGAATATTGAACAATCATCGTTTCGTGAGGTAGTATTTCGCCACCCACAGAAACAGTATGTTATTTAACCATTAGACGATGGTGTGTGTATTTGTAAACAAAATCCTTATCATAACAACATCCTAGTATATTTTAGATACTGTTTTTGTTACAAAATAAATTAATAAAAAGAGTTTAAGGGGTTGGAGAAGCTAAATAAAACAAAACAACATTAGAGAAGACATTACCTTAAAATCGGGTAACTCTTTTTGATTTGAGCCAAAGGATTCTTTGGGAAGAATTCTTCCCAAAGTGAGGATTCTAGGAGTAAGGTAGGGAAGTTGGGAGAGTATTTTGGAAGAGGTTGGCCGAGCCAAAAGGCTTTGAATGTGTGGGTAAGGTGGTAGTGGTGGGGGCCTTTTATAAGTGGAGAGGAGGGGCACTTTTGGAAAGTAATGAAATGTTACTTTATTATATAATGCGTTTCGGATTTTAAAGGGCCCACACTTATATAATTCTAGGATAAGGTGATAAGGGTTTTAAATATACTCATCCAATAGGTTTTTGACAAGTGTAAGCCTTAGATTTTACATTATCTTTTCATTTTATTTAAATCGTTAATTAATGAGGTAATCGCGGCATCATCATGGTGTCATAAATAATTTAATTTATTTAATGTCTAAAAATTATAAAAAAATTATCATGATGTAGGAAATCGTTTTATCTTTCTATGAAATATTTATAGTCAAAAATATGACTTGTATAACCCCATTTAAAAATTCTTTTAGTAAAACAACTTATGTTTGTGACATTTTTATTTTAACATTAAATAAAAGTTATTTATGTCATTTTCCTACCAAAGTGGATCCATGGGGTCCCCAAGTTGACCCATGTATTGTCTTGGTCGGCCATGACTCATCAAATAGGTTTAGTACAAGTGTCAAGGTCATTTCATATTTTTATAATATCATTTTTACCTTAAATTTCACTAATTACCTTTAATCACGATTAATTAAACTTAAAAGTTACTATTCACCAAAAATTATTTTAATCCCATTGAACCACATTTTACTTCCTAATGACAACCATGTATGTCAGGTTTTTGAAAATCAAAACACAGAAGTGGTAATGATTCATTTAAACGAAAAATCAGTTTTTTAACTAGCACTTAGTGGTTTCACTATTCATCAAAAATTGAAGTTTTTCAGAACAATGCCAAAATTTCACCCTAAGCTATAATTGATATTCCGAATTCAAAAATGATGTCTATTTTAAAAAATTCCAAACATTTAAGTTGCATTAATTAATTTCATAATTAATTCCCGTTGTCACAACAAATAGCATGTTTTTTAGAAACAATATATATCAAAAGATTGACAATTGTTTATGTCCAATTTTAAAGTGTAATTAATTATAATGACCACCATTGGATAAAATGGTAAAAATATATTCTAATTACACTTTAAAACCTCTCAATAGTATAATTTATCACTATAAATTATTTTGATTAAAAAAGTTGTTTTAAGTATTTTTCACTATTCATACAATTTTGGAAGTTCTCAGAAAATTAGAAAAAATTCAACATAGGCTAATTTCGACATTCCGAATCCAAAAATGAAGTCCATTTTGAAATATAAAATATATATAATTTCACAAAGTAGTTATTACTATTCATAATGGCCATTTTGATTAGTCACTGTGTGTTAGAATCTCGAACTTGCGTACAATGCAAGCTATTGCATTATTGAAAGAGAAGCGTATCATGGAAGCTCAGGGTGTTACAACATACATCGGCTTATAATATTTGAGTTAGCCATCAGACTCGTCTGGGTTCATTAAAAGGAGTCCTCTAATCAAATGCGTTGGAAATCTGCGTGCAGGAACATACACCTACCTGCACTCACCAAGCCTTCCAGCAGTCTCGTCTAGGGGAAATTAAATAATTCCACCAACCAGGCTTGGTATAAAATATCCAACAGGAATGTACACCTACCATCATCCATCAATCCTTCCAACAGTCTCATTTAGAAACACCATGAGAAGTTAGTTGGGAATCTCTGATGACAAACTTGGGGAAGACTCCACTCTCTACCCCCACACATGAGTGTTGTCAGTATCCACTGATAGGAAAGTGAGGACGTGAGCAGGTACATACACCTACTCCAAATATGGAATGGATGTATATTCTTTTTTCGGTCATTTAAGTCACCAAGCACATTTTGGAAATGGTGAAAGGGCATACACAAATTCTTACCCATATCCTAGAAGATTTCCAGAATATAATAATGGCAACTTCAGAAGTTATAGAGGGACAAACACATAATTATGTCCCCATAATTGGGATGACTCATCAACATGTCATCTTGGAGAAGATACACACCGTTTTTTCATTCCAGGAGGGTTATGGGGCACACTCCCCCATATCATATAGAGAACCAGATCAGGTACATAAACCCATTCCAAATGGAGTCAATAAATTCTAACAACCACTCTAAAGCAGGCACATAAACCTTCCCATGATAACCACTTTTCCCAAAAGTGGCCCCAACTAATTATAAGAAGGCATCCAAAGATAAGTCTTATCAAACACAGTTGGAAAATCAAGAGCCAGTTTGTGATTTGGCTCCACTTAATGTTGTAGTTATTGAATCCCTCATACATTTATCTATTACAGCTCAAGATCCTACATTCCCATTACTAAATTACCGGAGTAGTAGCAGTAATTACAAATTTCCTCATCAGACTCTTCATCATGAAGTATATCTTCATAAAAATTCTGTCAATATTGAAAACCTCTCTCTGAATGAGATCCATGGAAACCCTCTGTGTGTCTAGAAGACCAAGGAGAAAGAGGATTTATCCCTTTTTGTAATACACCATGATATTCCTCCTCATGATGGAATTCATTGTGAAATTTATCTCTACAGTAGTGTTTCATATTATCAAGAGAATTCTCCAACATAAAATGAAGTAATAAGAAATCCCTCTTATCTTGAGGAACTGGTAAACATAAGGCTAGTCAGGTATGATTCCTTTCTACTGGCCGGTGAAATACTTCCTCAATTAGAAGACAACCCAAGGTGAAGATCATTCTCTGAACCTCCCTTGGGTCATTTTCCTTCTAATATAGTAGATGAAACACCAATTTATCCCATTACTTGTGGTAAACAGTCAGGAAACGTCCACTTTGGTCAAACCAGGTTGATAAACCTCTAGTAAAAGACAAAGAGGATATGTTGAACAAGAGGAAATAACTGGATAAGGATGTATATGAGTCATGTTATGGCCTTTGGCCACCTCTCAATAAAACATTCTAGAGATCTGGGCATAATATTGTATTTGATATATCTGCCTCAACATATGGAAGACTATTTATCATCTAAAAGCCAAAGTATTATTTTTGATGAATATCAAAGTAATGTCAAGGTAATAGAAGGTGTGCAGTTCCAAATTTACTTTACATCTCTCCAGGTCTCCCAACATCCAAAGGTTGAGAAGCGATAGTTGGCCCTTCAACGTGTATTCTTTGATGCATTAATGAGGTTACAAAGACTCTTCATAGATACCCCATCTGGTGTTAATATCAAATGATGGGGTGCACATAGAGAATTGCATTTAACTACACTCCAAAACCAACAAAGGTCCCTAACATTTGTCTCATGAAATGTAATTTCCCTAGGTTGGCTGCAAAAAAATGAATCCTTTTCATGAATGAAGAGATGATCAGTAAGAATAGTCCTTGGTCGGCTTTCACCAATGTCATCCCCAAAGAGAGAAATCTATTGAGATAGTTTTAGATCAAGCATCTGAAAATATCGAGCATTCCTCCCACTTAGAGGATGTCAGTCATCAGATTGTGTAAATATATGAAATATTATAATGGTCTTTCGAAATAGGTGATTTAAGTGAGTTTTGGATAATGCACCCAACTAATGTTCGAACCATAATTCATAAATCAGAAGAAAATCTATGCTGATATCAGCCATAGCAGATCAGGATCCACCCCAGCCCGTAATGCTATAGGATTTTTTAACAAAACCCTCATATTCAACAAATAGAGTCCAAAAGGTCTAGAAAGAATAACAGGAATATCCCCATCCTGCAGGGATGGGAATTTTTTACATTCACAATCCCCTCCTCAGTAGAAGTCAGTTTTCTACCAATTAGTGAAGAAGCCACAAAATGAATGCACAGTTAAACTATCTGAGGACACCCTTCAAGTTAATATCCACCAAATAATTCCTATGGAACAATAAAATATAATGAAAATGTATTATGGAGGGTGTAGAAGAAGGTAATTTAACAAAGATACCAACTAAATTCCAGAAACGCATTATGTGTTGGGGAATTTCATTAATTCCATCATGGAAAATCCTAAAAAAAGAGTCCAGTTCAGTGGAGTCAGAAGATGAAGTTCTTGTTCATCATGTAGTCTACACTGATGAAAATGGAGGTGTGCATACCACAAATCACAGGCTTTCTTAGAATCAAGGTGTCCCCTCAAATAATCATCTTCTACCATTTAGGAAGGCACCGAACAGTGAAAAAGGAAATTGTTAGACTATGTCTCACCTTCTCCCTAAATAAGGTTAATTCCATTCATTGGAAAAAGGATTTTCTCAACAAGAGTAGGAGATGGAGGAACTGAGATGACTCAAAGTATAGTTACTCTAAAGTAGAATTCCCATTAGACGTTCTCTACAAGAAGATCCTTGGCTTTCACTTCCAGTATGAGAACCTCAACAAAGAGGTTTTGTTGCAAATAATGATGTGAATAATGAATTCCTTCCATTGGGTATACATCCAGAACAGAGTCAAGAACATCCTTATAGGCATGTCCCCATGGGTTATCCAAGACAAATACCAGCAATATCACCACCAATGGTCCTACCAGTTTCCACACCAATTCAGGCTCCAGCCGCTGCACCCATTCAAGTCCTGTATCAGCTAGATATTCCTCAAATTCTCATGGTCACCATTGATTCACTAACAAATCAATTGGAATCTATAAAAGGATTGTGTACACCAATACAACTTTGAAATAAGGTTTATCTCGAATGGGTGGATCTGACCCCTCCCCCACCAAAATTTTTGAATCCTAAATTTCTAATATTAAATGGATCAGGAGATCCGGAGAAACATTTTATGCATTTTGTCTCTCTTTATGATCTTATGATGGGGACCCCTGAGAAACAAGAGTTTGTGAAAATCATATGCTTTTGAAATCACTACAGGGGTCAGCCTTCATTTGGTATAAAACATTACAGTCTCGATCGATTATTGGGTGGGATGATCTCCACCAGAAATTCCTTTTTCAGTTCAATTCAATTCTACAGAAGATAGTAGTCTTTGTTCTCACAAATTTCAAGCAAAGGGAGAATGAAAGGGTTTTGTATTTCATTTCGCGTTGGAAGGGATTAACATACTCTTTGAATATACCACTCCCTCAGGAAGAGTTTCTTCCCATTTGTGTTTCAAATATTTGGGAAAATTTCAGCACACCATTAATCTCTATGAAATACATAAGAGGGTTTAGGGATCTGGATTCAATTTCTCAACAAGTGGGAAACTCCATAATGGAGACTGGATCCAAATCCTGAGTAATCCCACATCCTGGTTTTATGACATTAAACTGCATAACAACCAACATCCTAATTGCATGACGTTAAACTACATACCTCCTGTTGGAGTTGGTGGCCTAGAACCAACTACTTTGTACTTTATTCATTAATAAAAGCCTTATCATATCTTGATTGTTCTTCTACGTGACAATGTATGTGATAATTTCCTAAGGACAACTATTGCATTAAAGGGTCATAGCGGATCCCTGCTATAATGAGAACCCAGAAGTGCCATAACACTGTTATTGAATAAATGTTCTATCGTCGGATGATATTATTTGACGGACACAAATAATAAAGGTCATTAAGGGTGAGGAATCATAAAACTTTGAGGCACCTTCGCATGGTGTGCGCCCTTGGTAATATCCAGGAGGATATTATGAGAACGAGACCCGCCAGTTGGAAATCTACATTTCATAGTGTCATTGGATGTTCCTATCTGCAGACGCGTTTTTTGGTCCTTATACTTTAATATTATTATTAATGGGTATTACAACTGGAGCACTTAGATGTATTGACGAAAATTATGACGACACACGGTTCGCAGTGAGGAAGGATACGTTGGGTGCGTCACGAGTAATACTGAATTAATAGATAATGCAAGAAAAGATTTGTCCCTTCTGTTCCATAATAGAAGTAGATATCTCAGTCCCTTTGATGGAATTGATATAGCCTAAATAAATCCATGGCCATGGTAAGGTATGAGAGAGTTCAATTCTGGGAAGTCAAAGAAAGAATAATCGATAACATGGGTTGATGGCACTAGCATGAAACCTGCTTGATCAGAGATATCGAGAAAAAGGGATTATATTACACGGTAAGCGTTCGTAGGAGGTGACACGTCATTGCGGCGCTAACTTATTTCTCTATGGGTTCCTTGGTGTGTTGCTAGATGCTAACCTTGGACATTAGGCAGGCTCTGCCTAATGCCACTGAGAAAGAGGCCTAGAGGGTCACACACTATGTGTGTCCATGTATCTCAGTTAAATATTAATTTAACAAGTTAAATAAATATTATTCCCAACTGTGGTTTAATAATTATTTAAGGATGCCTGATCGCATTTATTTCAACACTAGTTATTCGAGAGAATATATTGTGGAAGAAATAATATTTATTAGCGAGTGATGCAGTGATATTTATTTAAGAAATAAATAGCCATTACTCAAGGTCTAATAAATTTGGTGGAGGAAATAAAGATAAGTGAAAAATAAAAGTACACACTGTGTATATTTAATATACACGCCGTGTAGTTTTATGGAAAACAAGTACACACCGTGTATTAATTATTACATGCCGTGTAGTTTTCCAATCGGGATTTTGAGGATATAATATTGTTTTAATAAATGATATTAATTACAATCAGCGTGGGCGCGTGTCAAGGAATTAATAATTCGACATGGGGTTTCAATAATGGTTAATGAAATAAATAAAACGTGTAATGCATATATTTATTTTCATAACTCTATTAACCTCAAACCCGATTATAAATATAATCACAACCCCAACACTTTTCTAGAGCCATTGTTGTGCACAACGGATTTGGAAATACTCTCAAGCCAAGAGAGAATTCCCTTTCCACCAAGAACGCCCTCAAGTTACGAGAGCGAGATCCTCCACCGGATCAAGGCGGTCGAAGGAGGACATCACAAGAGAAGGTTTTTCCGCGCTAACACCCGGAGATTCCTTCGACGACGTCCAAAGATGTGTGGATCACGTGTGGATCACCGCTAGAGGAATCATATACTTGGATTCTAGGACGCAATGACGGATCACAGGATCATGACCGGAGACATCGACGAAGAAATAATTCCACCGAATTCTAGTAATTGAGGTTGTTCATAACTTAAGGTAACATAAATTCTCCAAATTCTACTTGTGAACCACATAATTGTGCACCACTTACTTGAGTGACCTTTCTTTGTTCACCTCACACCTTCAGTCTGCTCGAACCTTTCATGAAGCCTCCTTTAAAGATAGTCATGGCAGGGCCTCTTCTTTATTGGTTCCCTTTCTTGAAAGGGATTATGTTGAATCCTCCACCAAGACCTCCTGATGTACCAAATCTTAGGGAAAGGCACATCTGTGTATCTTCCATTTGGATTTGTATATCTATGGTCACGAGTTTACCACACTTGTCCTACCAGAGGTTAAGGGTCTTCGGGGTGTCCTTGTATTTTCATATCTACGGTCACATAGACCCTTACCCTAGGGAAATGTTTAAGAGTTCTCGATCTTGTATTTCAGGGATACGAATCTATCATCCACTTCTCATATCTAATATACGGGTCCTCTAGTCCCTAGTAGGGTAAATAAGATTCACACATCCTTTTTCCTTTTGGACAAAGGAGAAGTTTCCCTCACCACTATGAGACTCATTTTAGGGCAACCATCATGGTGTAAGACCCTGTCCTTTCATGTAGGAGGTTGTAGTCTCACTCCTCTCAACACCCTTCATCATCACCCATTATTTACATTAAAACCTCATCTAATATAAAGAGAAAATGTGAAATTTATGTATCCATGGCCTCTTCCATGGTCACCCCAGCCTCTTTCACCGTAGGCCCATCCTCTTCCATCAGCCAAAGAGAAGGTGTGTGTGGTTTGTTAAATCTTTCACATCCTCTTTTTTCTCACACCAATCATGACTCATGTGGTCTTAGAGGTTTGTAAAGATCAAAACACCCATAAAATACATGTGAATGAATGAACTATGAGAACTATGATTCCCACCATAACTGGGATATGAAGGAAGCCTTCATCTCGGGCCTAGGATCATTGGAAATCCTCCTCAAGAGTCCAACCCTAATCCCTAATTTGGCCATCCTTCTTAGGATTAATCACTAAATTAAATCCTACTAAACCTCCAAGATTTATGAAATCTCTTATGGACCCTATTACAAGGGAATCCTCTTTAAGTGTAAGCCCCAACCTATTTCTCTCAAAGGTCCATACTCCCCTGAGAGACATACCAAACTGTGTGGTCTTTTATTCCCATCCAAATGGGATATGTGGGAAGCCTCCCTAAGGTTCATACCCAACATACCAAATCAACCTTGTTCTCTCTCAGCCACATTACCTGTAGGGTCTAATCCAACATGGAAACTCATATCCTTTCCAGGTTCCTTGGGTTGCTTCGATATAATTCCTGCACAAAACTTTGACTAGGTACCTTCCACATAGATGTCCTTACCACATGACATTAAACTATATGGTTGAGTCCCTATCACATGACCTTAAAATGTATGGTGTGTCCCATTAAGTGTCACCAAAGTATGAGGTTTCTGATTCCTTTCACGAGGATATATAGGTAGCCCATCTATTGGTTCAATACCAACATCAAGAAAGATTTCATATCCCTGGATGATGATAAATTCCAGAGTGCCCCACTGATTGGATTAAAAACCAGCATCATCATAACAATGTCTATAGAATCTCTAATTAGTGTATAAGAGGATACTATCGATGGTGAACCTCAAATACATACAAATTTATCCATTGATTAAGAACCTATAATACATATAGATGATTATGAATTCCACATATACTAATAATTTATTGAAAATTTCCAGGTAAACCTACATTATTCTTTGTAAATTAATAAGGATTCATGAACATATCTTAAATATATAAGACAGTCTCGGAGTAGGCAATAATTCCCCTAAAAAGTGTGTGATGAGCTCGACCTCCCATCCTTTTGACCAATGTGAGTTCTTAAGAATCATGGGTCAAAATCCTTAATGAGTGTTTTCCTTTAGAAAGAAAGCCCCTTTGGATACAGAACTATTGGGTGTTTCTAGTTCCATAAAAAAATCTGTTGGAAATCATTTGGAAATTGTAATTCTTAACCATACCACATGTTCCGAATGAAACAAAAAAAATGGTGAACCCAACGTGAATTCTTAACCAAGATGACATTGTTACCCATTTTTCAGGCCCCTATCAATTGATAAAGGAGGGACAAACAATGAAATCAATCAGGCATATGTTCATCCAAAAAAATAATTCTTTTTCGAATTTCATTGTTTTTATTTTTCATATTTATAGAAACTTTCTTCCAATAACTCCATTCATTCCAAATAGCTTCCTTCAAGTTTTCACCCATGAATGCCATGGCTGCTGCTCAAGTTGGATCCCCATCCACTTGAATAATTCCATCACTGAACCAACATCTTCAAAATTATATCTCTAATAAAATATTCTGATACTACCATTGACATGGTACAATTCCAACCTTGGTGGTTTCCCGACAGGCCCTCCAGGTCAAGAGTAACACCTTATCATCCAGTTATCGATGATCGGTGGTCCAAAAGAAGATAGTTCCAACCACAGTCTTCAACTGTTTTGGGATCCTATCCTCAAACCACAATCACAAATCCCTCCCATATTCTAGGTAGGCTGACCAATAGGTCACCTAAGTCCTCTTCCTGAAGATTCAAGGGTCCTTCCCAAGGCCTCTTGTCAATAATCATCACCGCTAGCATCGTACGACAACAAACCCTCAACATGTGAGGGTGTTATTTTTGTCTATCCAACCCAGGTCCCTCAAACCCAGGTATGCAATATAAACCATTTGGGACAACATCCAGCTAATAGAGATCATTTTCCTATCTTTTTTCTCTCTGGATAAGTCCACCAATCTAGTTTGGTGGGAAACAGTGATCAGGTACAAACACTCATCAGCCTTAATTCCGCCAGCCAGTAGACTCTTTGGGCGGCACCCAACCGATCCTACCATTAAAATCCTGTGGGGTAACTTGAGTAGGCACATACACCAGCTTACAATCTTTGAGTTAGCCATCAGACTCGTCTGGCTTCATTAAAAGGAGTCCTCTAATCAAATGTGTTGGAAATCTGCATGCAGGAACATACACCTACCTGGACTCACCAAGCCTTCCAGCAGTCTCGTCTAGGAGCACTTAAATAATTCCACCGACCATGCTTGGTATAAAATATCCAGCAGGCATATACACCTACCATCATCCATCAATCCTTCCAACAGTCTCATTTAGAAACACCATGAGAAGTTAGTTGGGAAGCTCTGATGACAAACTTGGGGAAGAATCCACTCTCTACCCCCACACATGAGTATTGTCAGTATCCACTGACAGGAAAGTGAGTACATGAGAAGGTACATACACCTACTCCAAATATGGAATGGATGTATATTCTTTTTTCGGTCTTTAAAGTCACCAAGAACATTTTGGAAATGGTGAAAGGGAAGACACAAATTCCTACCCATATCCTAGAAGATTTCCAAAATATAATAACGAAAACTTTAGAAGTAATAGAGGTACAAACACATAATTATGTCCCCATAATTGGGATGACTCATCAACATGTCATCTTGGAGAATATACACACCTTTTTTCCATTCCAGGAGGGTTATGGGGCACACTACCCCATATCATATAGACAACCGGATCAGGTACATAAACCCATTCCAATTGAAGTCAATAAATTCTAACAACCACTCTAAAGCCGGCACATACACCTACCCATGATAACTACTTTTCCCAAAAGTGTCCCCAACTGCTTGTAAGAAGTCATCCAAAGAGAATTCTTATCAAACACAGTTGGAAAATCAAGAGCCAGTTTGTGATTTGGCTCCACTTAATGATGGAGTTCTTGAATCCCTCATACATTTATCTATTACAGCTCAAGATCCTATATTACCATTACTAAATTATGGGAGTAGTAGCAGTAATTACGAAATTCCTCATCAGACTCTTCATCATGAAGGATTTCTTCATTAAAATTCTGTCAATTTTGAAAACCTATCTTTGGATGAGATCCATGGATACCCTCCATGTTTCCAGAACACCAAGGAGAAAGAGGATTTATCCCTTATTGTAATCCACCATGGTATTCCACCTCATGATGGAATTCATTGTGAAATTTATCTCTATAGCAGTGTTTCATATTATCAAGAGATTCTCCAACATAAAATGAAGTAACAAGAAATCCCACTTATCTTGAGGAACTTGTAAACATAAGGCTAGTCATGTATGATGCCTTGCTAATGGCAGGTGAAATACTTCCTTAGTTAGAAGACAACCCAAGGTGAAGATCATTCTATGAACCTCCCTTGGGTCATTTTCCTTCTAATATAGTAGATGAAACACCAATTGATCCCATTACTTGCGGTAAAACAATCAGGAAACGTCCAGTTTGGTCAAACCAGGTTGATAAACCTATGGTAAAAGACAAAGAGGATATGTTGAACAAGAGGAAATAACTGGATAAGGATGTATATGAGTCATGTTATGGCCTTTGGCCACCTATCAATAAAACATTCTAGATATCTTGGCATAATATTGTATTCAATATATCTGCCTCAACATATGGAAATATCTTTATCATCTAAAATCCAAAGTATTACTTCATGATGAATATCAAAGTCATGTCAAGGTAATAGAAGGTTTGCAGTTCCAAATTTACTTTACATCTCTCCAAGTCTCCCAACATCCAAAGGTTGAGAAGCGATAGGAGTCCCTTCAACGTGTATTCCTTGATGCATTAATGAGGTTACAAAGAATATTCATAGATACCCCATCTGGTGTTATTATCAAAGGATGGGGTGTACATTGAGAATTGTATTTAACTACACTCCAAAACCAACAAAGGTCGATAAAATTGGTCTCATGAAATGTAATTTTCCTAGGTTGGCTACAAAAAATGAATACTTTTCATGACTGAAGAGATGATCAGTAAGAATAGTCATCGATTGGCTTTCACCATTGTCAGTCCCAAAGAGAGAAATCTATTGAGATAGTTTTGGATCAAACATCTGAAAATATCGAGCATTCCTCCCACTTAGAGGATGTCAGTCATCATATTGTGTAAATGTATGAAATAGTAAAATGGTCTTTCGAAATAGGTGATTTAAGTGAGTGTCGGATAATGCACCCAACTAATGTTCGAACCAGAATTCATAATTCAGAAGAAAATCTATGATGATATCAGCCATAGCAGATCGGGAGCCACCCCAGCCCGTAATGCTATAGGATTTTTTAACAAAACCCTCAGATTCAATAAACAGATTCCAAAAGGTCTGGAAAGAATAACAGGAATATCCCCAGCCTGCAGGGCTGGGGATTTTTCACATTCCCAATCCCCTCCTCAGTAGAAGTCAGTTTTCTCCTGATTAGTGAAGAAGCCACAAAATGAATGCACAACTAAACTATATGATGACACCCTTCAAGTTAATATCCACCAAATAATTCCTATGTAACTAGAAAAAATACTGAAAATGTTTTATGGAGGGTGTAGAAGAAGGTAATTTAACAAAGATACCAAATGTATTCCAGCAACGCATTATGTGTCGGGAATTTCATTAATTCCATCATGGAAAATCCTAAAAAAAGAGTCCAGTTCAGTGGGCTCAGAGGATGGAGTTCTTGTTCATAATGCAGTCTACAGTTATGAAAATGGAGGTGTGCATACCAGAAATTAGAGGCTTTCTTAGAATCAAGGTTTCCCCTCAAATAATCATCTTCTACCATTTAGGAAAGCACCTAACAGGGAAAAAGGAACTGGTTAGACTATGTCTCACCTTATCCCTAAATAAGGTTAATTCCTTTCATTGGAAGAAGGATTTTCTCAGCAATAGTAGGAGATGGAGGAGTTGAGAAGGCTCAATGTAGAGTTACTCTGAAGTAGAATTCCTACCAGACGTGCTCTACAAGCAGATCCTTGGCTTGCAATTCCAGTATGAGAACCTCAACAAAGAGGTTTTGTTTCAAATAATGATGTGAATAATGAATTCCTTACATTGGGTATACATCCAGAACAGAGTCAAGAACATCCTTATAGGCATGTCCCCATGGGTTATCCAAGACAAATACCAGCAACATCACCACCAATGGTCCTACCAGTTTCCAGACCAATTCAGGCTCCAGCTGCTGCACCCATTCAGGTCCTGTATCAGCTATATATTCCTAAAATTCTCATGGTAACTATTGATTCACTAACAAATCAATTGGAATCTATAAAAGGATGGTGTACACCAATACAACTATAAAATAAGGTTTATCTCGAATGGGTGGATATGACCCATCCCCCACCAAAATTTTTGAATCCTACATTTCTAATATTAAATGGATCAGGAGATCCGAAGAAACATTTTATGCATTTTGTATCTCTTTATGATCTTATGATGGGGACCCCTGAGAAACAAGAGGCACTAAAAATCATATGTTTGTGCAATCACTACAAGGGCCAGCCTTCATTTGGTATACAAGATTACAGTCTCGATCGATTACTGGGTGGGATGATCTCCACCAGAAATTCCTTTTTCAATTAAATTCAATTCTACAAAAGATATTAGTCTTTGATCTCACAAATTTCATGAAAATGGATAATGAAAGAGTTTCATATTTCATTTCACGTTGGAAAGGATTAACATCCTATTTGAATATACCACTCCCTCAGGAAGAGTTTCTTCCCATTTGTGTTTCAAATCTTTGTGAATACTTCAGCACACCATTAATCTCTATGAAATACATAAGAGGTTTTAGGGATCTTGATTCAATTGCTCAACAAGTGAGAAACTCCATAATGGAAACTGGATCCAAATCCTGAGTAATCCCACATCCTGGTTTTATGACATTAAACTTCATAAGAACCAACATCCTAATTGAATGACATTAAACTACATAGCACCTGTTGGAGTTGGTGTCCTAGAACCAACTACTTTGTACTTTATTCATTAATAAAAGCCTTATCACATCTTGATTGTTCTTCTGTGTGACAATGTATGTGATAATGTCATAAGGACAACTGTTGCATTAAAGGGTCACAGTAGATCACTGCTATGATGAGAACCCAAAAGTTCCATAACACTGTTCTTGAATAAATGTTCTATGGCCGAATGATATTATTTGAGGGACACAAATAATACAAGTCATTAGGGGTGAGGACTCATAAAACTTTGAGACACCTTCTCATGGTGTGCGCCCTTGGTAATATCCAGGAGGATATGATGAGAACGAGACCCGCTAGTAGGAAATCCACATTTCATAGTGTCATTGGATGTTCCTATCTGCGGACGTGTGTTTTGGTCCTTAGATTTTAAGATTATTATTAATGGGTATCACAACTCGCGCACTTAGATGTATTGATGAAAACTATGACGACACACTGTTCGCAGTGAGGTAGGATACGTTGGGTGCGTCATGAGTAATATTGCATTAATAGATAATGCGAGAAAGGATTTTTCCCTTCTTTTCCATAACGGAAGTAGATATCTCAGGCCCTTTGATGGAATTTATATATCCTAAATAAATCCATGGCCATGGTAAGGTATGGGAGAGTTCAATTCCGGGAAGTCAAAGAAAGAATAATCAAGCACATGGGTTGATGGCACTAGCATGCAACCTGATTGATCAGAGATATCGAGACAAAGGGACTATATTACATGATAAGCATTCATAGGAGGTGACACATCATTGCAGCGCTAACTTCTTTCTCTATGGGTGCCTTTCCGTGTTTCTAGATGCTAACCTTGGAATTTAGGCAGGCTCCTCCTAATGCCACTGAGAAAGAGGCCTAGAGGGTCACACACTAAGTGTGTCCATGTATCTCAGTTAAATATTAATTTAACAAGTTAAATAAAGATTATTCCCAACTGTAGTTTAATAAATATTTAAGGATTCCTGATCGCATTTATTTCAACACTAGTTATTCGAGATAATATATTTTGGACGAAATAATATTTATTAGCGAGTGATACAGTTATATTTATTTACGAAATAAATAGCCATTACTCAAGGTCTAATAAATGTGGTGGAGGAAATAAAGAAAAGTGGAAAATAAAAGTACACGTTGTGTATATTTAATATACACGCCGTGTAGTTTTATGGAAAACAAGTACACATCGTGTATTAATTATTACACGTCGTGTAGTTTTCCAATCAGGATTTTGAGGATATAATATTGTTTTAATAAATGATATTAATTATAATCAGCATGGACGCATGTCAATTAATTAATAATTTGACATGGGGTTTCAATAAGAGTTAATGAAATAAATAAAACATGTAATGTGTTTATTTATTGTCATAACTCTATTAACCTAAAACTCGATTATAAATATCCTCACAACCCCAAAACTTTTCTAGAGACATTGTTGTGCACAATGGATTTGGAAATACTCTCAATCCAAAGAGAATTCCCTTTCCACCAAGAACTCCCTCAAGTTACGAGAGCGAGATCCTCCACCGGATCAAGGCGGTCGAAGGTGGACATCGCAAGAGAAGGTTCTTCCGCGCTAGCACCCGGAGATTCCTTCAGAGACATCCAGAGATACATGGAGCACGTGTGGATCACAGCTAGAGGAATCCTATACTTGGATTCTACGACACAACAACGAATCACAGGATCGTGACCGGAGACATCGACGAAGAAAGAATTCCACCAAGGTAATTCTCGTGAATTAATTAAATTAATTATAACCAACATATGATGATCCTATCTCAATGGTTCTGGGAATCTTATTTTCTTTTTTCGTTCTGCGTTCTACCCTGATGATCTGGCGTTTTATATCGTGACGGATCTCGGATTAGACGTTGTTTAACGTTAAAATTAAAGTTGGGAAATCCCACCAACGCGCTTCTACTGCACCCGGAACCTTCAAGTGGTATTAGATGGGTCATATCATTGATTATAATTATTTGGTTTTTCTTTGGTGATTTACGCATTTAATAATTTAGTTATTTCAATTCATGTTTAATCGTTCTGGAAATCTAAATGTCGAGATCTGTTCCTCCCCCCTCATTTCTCGTTCACCTCACAGAAACGAATTTTTCTTTTTAATTTTGATTAAAATAAAATAGAGGAACTCATCCAGAGGAGCCAAACGTTTCTGGCAGTATAACACCAGAATACACAGTGTGTATTTGGAAGTACACACCGTGTAGTCTAAGTTCAATGCATTGACTGATCCGCCAAATCAGGCCGTGTATTGGATTCTTTCCAATAATTTAAGACACCGTGTGTTGACCAGGAACAAGTGGCACACGGTTTCCAGATTACACGCCGTGTGGTCCAACTGAACACGGTGTATAGTCCCTTCGGGTTCAGGTTGGACCGTGTACCCTGTACATGTCTTCCTCGGCTGGAAACCGTGTAACGCGGAAACTACACGGCGTGTGTCCCACTGTACACACTGTGTACTCCGAAAATTTCCAAAGTACATTAACATGCCCCGTCCCTGGGCGTGTACTTCGGATGGATGATGAATAAAAGTACATGTCGTGTAGTCGGAACTACACGCCTTGTACTCACCCAAATTACGCAGATTTATTAAAATTTATTATTATATTATACAAACCCTTGAGACGTGTACCATAGTACAGGCGTAAAGTTGAAGCACAACATGTGATAGGTGTTTTATATATATGTGTTTAATTTAACATCTTCGTAATAAATGGGAATTCACCGGGTTTCCTCCAAGGTACAAGTTACATACAAAGATAATTTTAAATGAATTTATTTCTTTAAAATTATGATGGATGAGAATCTCAAGGAAATTTAGAAAAGGGTTTAAGATAAAATGACTGATTAATTAAAGATAATTAATTGATTCGAGCATGATTTATCTTAAACAAGAATGATTAAAGAATTTAATGCTAGTTTTATTTATGCATAAATATCGTTGCATGTATGGATGATCATGAGCTAGACTGAGACCTTTGTATGTGAATGGTTTCTTTTAATTTATTTATTTAAATTAAATTTATTGGCCTGCGAGCCATATCCTCATTAATATGTAGGGACTGCGCACCCGAGGATTATTTTATGTAAAACCCCCTTTTTACCCCTCACCTACATGTGAGATAAATTCATATGTAATGGATGGAGCTCCCAAGCTAGTGGAGGCAGCTCAAGTCAGGAGCCAAGGTGAAACCAATCGAAGGAGATACAAAGGTGGACAGGTGGAAAGCTGTAAACACGAACCCGAAAGGTTCTAGGTGTTTCTCCCCAAGATCTTGGGTTAGTTTATCAACCTCTAGATAAACTAACCAATAGAAAAATCTCATGATCATACCATTTATTTTATTTCTGTCATTTTCATGGTTTATTTATTGTGGGTGTGTTATCATGATCACACAATTAATGAATTAAATGAGCATGCAATATGGAACTAAAATAAAAATGGATTATACGTAAATATTATATTAGACATGGTTAATCAATTAAGTATATCCAACTTAATATTAACAAGAATGTAATCAAAGATAATAAAATGGAAATTTATGTATAAGGATAAAAATCCCTCAAATGAAATATTAAGTCGATATAGCCTTCCATAATCTTGGTTAGAATCGAACCATAGTTCAAAGTGCTTGACCAACCCTAGTTGGGGTGCTTTCAATTATTGGGGAATTCTAATTCAAGGTTTTGGTATGACTTGACTTGGTTCGCATCAAGGGTTGACTACCACAGCAGGACTTGGTGTGACCAAGAGGCAAAGGTTGAGGAAATCCAAAATAAAAGGATTTCAGGATTGGGGAGTCCACTCAGCAGATCAAGGAGTTGCGAGTTAATGCAGTAGGAATTTGGAATGCCTACCTAAAACCCTTCAAGTTGCTTGACCAACCCTAGTTAGGGTAATGAGAAGGGCAATATGGATTTGTGTCACTAGAATATTTCGGCAACAGAATATTCCAAAGTCAATGGTGAGGGCTATTGGATTTTGATAAAATAGTGGGAGACTAATAAGTATTAATTTATTTATTTGTCTCAGTTGTGTAATAAAGTAATAAACATTTTCTCATCTTAATTTGTAGAAATTTCAAGAAAATGATTTCAAACATATCATTACGAACCATACTCGAGAAGGAAAACCTTCTCACTAGCACCAATTTCCAAGAGTGGCAATGGAATTTACATGTTATCCATCACCACGAGAGGAAATTGTATGTGCTGGAAGAGCCTTTTCCAGTTGTGCCTAGATCGAAACTTCTACCCTTAACTCACCAGGTAGATAAGGACATGGGGCGTGACAAAACTGCAGTCCTTATGGTGAATAAGAAAAGGAAGGACAAGTCAAAGGGTCCAAAGACTTATAAATGTTCTGAATCCCATGAGCACCATCCCTCAAAGGAGGAGAAGATCCATAGGCAGGGCAAGGAATGAGAGACAATGTGTTTTGCATGTGGCAAGCAAGGCCACTGGAAGAGGAACAGAACCTAGAAGCATCAGGACGCTAATGGTGCATTCATTATCGAGTGTAATCTTTCTATTTCTACACATTGGGTATTAGATACAGCTTTTGGGTCTCACATCTGTATTCAAATGCAATAACCAAGTAGATTTATAAAGATTTCCAAAGGAGAGGTGGATCTTTGAGCTACCAATGGCGCAAGGCTAGCTGCATTGGTTATTGGCAACTACCACCTCTCATTGCCAACTGGGATGATCTTGGTTTTACATAACTGTTATTATGTGCCTAGTGTTACCAAAAACATAAATTCTGTATCCTGTTTGGATATGAATGGATTTATTTTCAAGTTTGTAAATAAGGGTTGTCTCTTTTATAAGAACAACGTATGTTATGGTATGGCACATTTAAATAATGGTTTGTATGTATTAAATTACGAAAACCAAGTGTTGGCAATCGATAACAAAACAAAATCACATGACTCATACATTACCCAGTTGTGGAATCACCATCTCAGTCATGTAAACGAGAAGCGCTTGACAAAGCTCTTACAAGATGGCTATTTAGACTCTACTGAGCTAAAACCACTTGATAGATGTCACGTTTGTTTACATGGTAAAATGACCAAACCGCCTTTTGGTGGACAGGGTGAAAGGGGCATAGAGCTTCTAGGATTGGTACACACAGATGTATGTGGACCATTTCCAGTAGAATCTAGAGGTGTATATTCGTACTTCATTACTTTTATTGTTGATTTGAGTAGATACGGATTTTTCTACTTAATGAGGTATAAGTCAGAAGCCTTAGAGAAATTTAAGGAATTCAAGAATGAAGTAGAGAATCATCTTGGTAAGAAGATAAAAAAGCTTCGACCGGATCGAGGTAGAGAATATCTGAACCAATAGTTCATCGATCTTCTACAGGATTCTGGGATTCTATCTCAGCTCACTCCCCCTTATACACCACAGTGGAATGGTGTTAGTGAAAGGAGGAACCGCACCTTGTTGGATATGGTGAGGTTGATGATGATTCATGCGGATCTTCCATTATCCTTTTGGGGATATGCATTAAAAACTGCAGCATACACATTAAACCGAGTACCAACTAAGGAGGAAAATGGAATTCCCTCCGAGTTATGGAATGGAACGAAACCCATTTTGTCACATACATGTGTATGGGGATGCAAGGCATTTGTTAAGGCCTTCTCAGGCAACAAACTAGAACCCTAGAGCATGAAGTGTATCTTTATAGGATATCCTAAGGAAATGAAAGGATATTTCCTATATAACCCTCGGGATAAAAAAGTGATTGTCGCCAGACAAGCCGTCTTTCTTGAGAGGGAGCACATACTCAAAAAGGATAGTGGGAGAAAGATTGACTTCGACGAAGTTGATGCTCAAGATACACAGGAGTTAGTATGAGAACAAGTTCCACAGGTCCCCGTGGAAGAGGTTCTAGAAACACAAGTACTGCGTAGGAGCTCAAGAGAGGTAAGGGAACCAGAGAGATTTAGTTTCCTAGTCACCAAGGATGGTGAATCATTATTATTGGACAATGATAAACCTCTCTCCTACAAGGAAGTAGTAGAAAGCTCAGAAGCTGCAAGATGGATAGAAGATATGAATTATGAGATGGATTCCATGTATCAGAACCAAGTCTGGGTTCTGGTCGATGAGCCAGTTGATGTAAAGCATGTTGGATGCAAATGGGTATTCAAGAGAAAACTGGACATGGAAGGACAAGTTAGCACCTATAAAGCAAGGCTAGTGGCTAAAGGATTCAGACAGCGTCAAGGAATTTACTATGATGAAACCTTCTCGCCAGTTTCCATGTTTAAATCCATAAGAATCATAATTGCCATAGCAGCTTACCATGACTATGATGTTTGACAAATGGATGTCAAAACAGCATTACTTAATGGGAACCTTCAGGAAGATGTCTATATGACACAACCATAAGGTTTTGTGACACCAGGTGAAGCCAAACGGGTTTAAAAGTTGCAGAAAACCATTTATGGATTTAAGTAAGCATCCAGTTCATGGAACATTAGATTTGATGAAGCCATAACGGAATTTGGGTTTATTAAGAACGAATTTGAGCCATGTGTTTATAAGCGGTTTAATGGGAATGCGATTGTTATCCTAG
Source organism: Viscum album (assembly GCA_963277665.1). Taxonomy (NCBI): domain Eukaryota; kingdom Viridiplantae; phylum Streptophyta; class Magnoliopsida; order Santalales; family Viscaceae; genus Viscum; species Viscum album. The sequence continues at coordinate 2,118,460,167 of OY728143.1, read as the reverse complement.
TAGTATATGTTGATGACATATTACTTATTGGAAACGATGTACCAGTCTTACAGTCAGTTAAGGACTGGTTGAACAAGTGTTTCTCCATGAAGGACTTAGGAGAAGCAGCCTACATTATAGGGATCAAGATCATTCACGATAGATCCAAGAGGCTGCTTGTACTAAGTCATGGTACATACATTAACCAGATACTAAAGAGATTTATTATGGAACAATCCAAGAGAGGATTGGTTCCAGTGTCACATGGCTTACATCTTTCTAATAAAATTTTTCCTCAGACACAACAAGAGAAAGATAGGATGAGCAAGATCCCATACGCCTCGTCTATAGGATCCATCATGTATTCCATGTTATGTACCAGGATTGATGTTGCCTATGCACTGATCAGGGTAGGCAGATATCAATAATATCCAGGGGAAGAGCATTGGACTGCTATTAAGACTATCCTTAAGTATCTGAGAAGAACTAAGGATATGTTCCTAGTGTATGGAGGAGACAAGGAGCTTGTCATTAGAGGGTATGTTGATGCTAGTTTTCAGACAGATTAGATTGATCTAAAGTCATAATCTGGATATGTTTTCTGTCTCAATGGAGGAGCTGGGAGATGGAAGAGTTCAAAGCAACCAGTTGTCACTGATTCTATAGTGGAGTCCGAGTATATAGCAGCTTTTGATGCAGCCAAAGAAGCTGTCTGGATTCAGAACTTTGTCCAGGATATTGATGTGGTGCCTAGCAGTAAAGATCCCATTACATTGTATTGTGATAATACTGCAGTGGTGGCTCTTGCAAAAGAACTAAGGTCACATCAACGGACAAAGAACATACTCCATAAGTATCACCTCTTGAGGGATTTCTATCAGAGGGGTGAAGTTGCAGTGAGCAGAGTGACCATTGAAGAGAATGTGGTAGACCCCATGACTAAAGGCCTATCTCAGCAGAAGCATGAATATCTTGTGAGAGCTAGTGGGTTAAAGGTTGTTAGCAGTTGGCTCTAGTCAAAGTGGGAGTCTGTTGGAGTTGGTGGCCTAGAACCAACTACTTTTTACTTTATTCATTAATAAAAGCCTTATCACGTCTTGATTTTTCTTCTACATGACAATGTATGTGATAATGTCATAAGGATGGTTGTTGCATTAAAGGGTCATAGCGGATCCCTACTATGATGAGAACCCGTAAGTTCCATAACATTGTTCTTGAATAAATGTTCTATGGTCGGATGATATTATTGGAGGGACACAAATAATACAGGTCATTAGGGGTGAGGACTCATAAAACTTTGAGGCACCTTCTCATGGTGTGCGCCCTTGCTAATATCCAGGAGGATATTATGAGAACGAGACCCTCCAGTAGGAAATCCACATTTCATAGTGTCGTTGGATGTTCCTATCTACAGAATCATGTTTTGGTCCTTAGACTTTAAGATTGTTATTAATGGGTATTACAACTCGCGCACTTATATCTATTGATGAAAACTGTGACGACACATTGTTCGCAACGAGGTAGGATACGTTGGGTGTGTCATGAGTAATACTGCATTAATAGATAATTCAAGAAAGTATTTGTCCCTTCTGTTCCATAACGGAAGTAGATATCTCAGAAACTTTGATGGAATTTATATAGCCTAAATAAATCCATGGCCATGGTAAGGTATGGGCGAGTTCAATTCCGGGAATTCAAAGAAAGAATAATCAAGCACATGGGTTGATGGCACTAGTATGAAACCCGCTTGATCAGAGATATCGAGACAAAGGGATTATATTACATGGTAAGCGTTCGTATGAGGTGACACATCATTGCGGCGCAAACTTCTTTCTCTATGGATGCCTTGCCGTGTTGCTAGACGCTAACATTGGACTTTAGGCAGGCTCCGCCTAATGCCACTGAGAAAGAGGCCTAGAGGGTCACACACTAAGTGTGTCCATGTATCTCGGTTAAATATTTATTTAACAAGTTAATTAAATAATATTTCCAACTGTGGTTTTATAATTATTTAAGGATTCCTGATCGCATTTATTTCGACACTAGTTATTCGAGAGAATATATTGTGGATGAAATAATATTTATTAGAGAGTGATGCAGTTATATTTATTTAAGAAATAAATATCCATTACTCATGGTCTAATAAATGTGGTGGAGGAAATAAAGAAAAGTGAAAAATAAAAGTACACGCCGTGTATATTTAATATACACTTCATGTAGTTTTATGGAAAACATGTACACGTCGTGTATTAATTATTACACGTTGTGTAGTTTTCCAGTCGAGATTTTGAGGATATAATATTGTTTTAATAAATGATATTAATTATAATCAATGTGGGCGCATGTCAAGGAATTTATAATTTGACATGGGGTTTCAATAAGAGTTAATGAAATAAATAAAACGTGTAACGCGTTTATTTATTTTCATAACTCTATTAACCTCAAACCCGATTATAAATATCCTCACAACCCCAAAACTTTTCTAGAGCCATTATTGTGCACAACGGATTTGGAAATACTCTCAAGACAACAGATAATTCCCTTTCCACCAATAATTCCCTCAAGTTACGAGAGCGAGATCCTCCACCGGATCAAGGCTGTCGAAGGCGGACATCGCAAGCGAAGGTTTTTCCGCGCTAGCACCCGAAGATTCCTTCAGCGACGTCTAGATATATGTGGAGCATGTGTGGATCGCCGCTAGAGGAATCCTATACTTGGATTCTACGATGCAACGATGGATCACAGGAACCTGACCGGAGACATCGACGAAGAAGGAATTCCACTGAGGTAATTCTTGTGAATTAATTAAATTAATTATAACCAATATATGATGATCCTATCTCAATGGTTCTAGGAATCTTCTTTTCTTTCTTTATTCTTTGTTCTATTCCGAAGATCCGGCATTTTATATCGTGACGGATCTCGGATTAAACGTTGTTTAACATTAAAATTAAAGTTGGGCAATCCCATCAACGCGCTTCCGCTGCGCCCGGAACCTTCAGCACCATACATCCTTGTTGTATGACATTGAACTGTGTGGCATCTTCATCCTTGTCACATGATATTAAATTGCACATCATGAGGTCCTAGTCGCATGACCTGAAACTATAAAACACCATTTTTCCTCACCGCGTGACATTAAACTATATGGTTAACATCTCTTTCATTTGACATTAATAAATCTCCAAAGATACCACAAATTGACATTCTTTGTGATGTCTTAAATTATGATTACATTTCATTCATAAGAATTACTCACACAATTTACACTTCTTAGTGGCACATGAACCTCATTTTTTTCTTATGTTTGAATCAAATATGTATAGGAACCCCTTTTCAAGAACTATGTGTGGCTTCATTCTCATTTAAATGAGATACATAGTGATAACCATATCTCCTATATTGGGACCAACCACAACAATAAAGGAAACAATTACCCATTTCCTTGTATATGAGTTAATTTTATACTAGGAACCCTTATAGAAAATATGGCATGATTTTCATACCATCTTGTATTTTGGGCCTGGCCATTATTCTGGAAAGTATTAAAGCCCTCATTTATCACATCAACATTAAATTGATGTTGGGAACCATCATCAAGAACTATGTATGGGATTATTTTCATTCCAATGAGATATGTAGTGACACCTGGGTCCTTCCCTTGGTCCAGCTACAATATTTATATATTTTCACACCAGTTCATCTTCATCCTTACCGCATAACATTAAACTACAAGGAATATTTCAAGAACTATGTGTGGATTTATTCATTCCCCTGCAAGATACGTAGTGACACCCAGATCTCCTATCTTAGGTACAGTCGTAATGTTGAAAAGGTCCCCTCACCCCATATGCATATGAATCAAACCTGCATAGGGAGAACCTTTGAGAACTACAAGTGGATTGATTCTTGCCTCAGTGTGATACGTAGTGATGCCCATATCTCCAATCCTAGGTCCATCCACGATTAATCATTAATCCCATTTACATCATGTGTATGAATAAGATCTACACAGGGAACCTATCAAGAACTATGTGTGGCTTGATTCTTTCCCCAAAAAAGATATGCAGTGATGCCTGGGTCTTATCCCTAGTTCCAACCACAATGTTTCTTCCACATCATGTCACCCACATCCTTCCTGCATGACAATAAAATTCATGGAAAAAACTATGTATGGATTGATTTTCAACCTAATGAGATATGTAGTGATGCCTAAATCTCTAATCTTGGGTCCATTTGTGACTAAAAAAACAATTCCTCACATCAAAAACTAGTTTTTTTGGGGAATCGTCTTCAATAACTACGTATGACTTGATTCTCATCTTAATGAGATACATAGTGAAGCCCAAGTCTCTAATATTGGGTCCAAACAAATAAAAAACTCCTTCATTCCCTATGTGTATGAATCAAACATGCACAATAAATATGTCAATAACTACATTTGTCTTGATTCTCATCCCAATGAGATATTTAGTGATGCCCAGATCTCCAAACCTAGGCCCGACCATGATTTTAGAAGAGAAAACCCCCTTCTTTTTCCCCATCCATGAGTTAGATCTGCATAGGGATATCCTTCAGTACATGTGAATTGATTATTATTACAATAAGATACATAGTAATGCCTAAACTTCTTGATTTAGTCCAAACCATCAGCTTGGAAATTATAAAAAAATACCTCTTCCACACATCAAAACTTGATCGATATGGGAAATAAACGTTCAATAACTATGTGTGTCCTGATTCTTGATTTAACAAGATACTTAGGGATTCTTAGGGTCCTATACCTTTTGGATTATCCACCATTTAATCATCATACCGCTATCCTTCACTTATGTTTCCTTTTTGTTGTAGAAGAAACCTTTCCCGCTCCTTGTTTCCCACATCGAGAACATCTCACATGGGATTAGAAATTGGGTAAAGAGATTATTTACATAAATAAGGTGTCTCAATTCCTATTTGGGTTATCAATGATCCTAGTTTTAATACCTTAAAAGTAACACTATATTCCCTCACTACATGATGATAAACTTAATGGACCTTCATTTAAGAACTTCCTGTGTCTTGATTCTCACCCCTATGATGTAACATGCCAAGGTTTTCTAAAAATAAATTGAAAATTCTTGAAATTTTGTTTAAGGTATATATTTATAAGTATCCTTTAAACATAATTTTATTTCTTCTATGTTTTGAATTTGAAAAAACTGTCATCTACAATTGTGTTCAGTATGTTATTTAGAGTCTGATGGAACAGACTTGTTTTTTTGGTGAATAGTAACATGCCCTTATGAATAGTAATATGAATAGTAATATGACCTCATGAATAGTAAATAATAATATTATTTTATTTTCCAATGGCAATAGGATAATGGGATCTTAATTAATTTTCCAATGTCACATAAAACTAATTGCACTTCAATATTGTTATTTTTCAAATTAACTGTGACCTTATTTAAAAATTAAATTAATAATATTTAGAAAATTATTTTTGAAAAATGGAGTTCATTTTTGAATTCTACACATCAAAAAATGGTTGGGGTAAATTTTTGGTATTTTTCTGAAACTCTTGAATTTTCGGTGAATAGTGAAATACGGTAAAATACCGTATAATCAATTTATCAGTAAAAATGCACTATTTATGACATCATAAGTGATGCAAGGACACTTGCTTCGAAATCACTTGATATTTTCACTAATTAAGGATACTTTATTTGAGATTATTCATAGTCTTGATAAAAATATTATAATAATAATTAAAATAATCTAAAATACCTCCCCTCCTCCACTATAAATATCACCCTCACTCCCCTCTTCCTCCCACACCTCTCAAGCCTTGAGCATTGTCTAATTTCTGCCAAATTACCTCCCCAATCTTCTTCCCCACGTCCTAGAGCTTCTGGTCTCACCAAAATACCAAGACCAAAGCCCTTAAGAAGGATCTCAAGGAGAAGAGATCAAGAGGTAAACATCCTCTTTCATTTTCATTCTTTTCTTCCATTTTATGTTATTCTCTTCCTTTCCGTTTGTCTTTTGTTGGGATATTTCATTAAATATTTCCCCTTACTGTCAAAATTTTGAATGAATGATGAGATATTCCATTCCTCTCATCAATCTTGTTTTTATGAAATTTTAAGAGACGCCGTTAGGCTGCCGAATTTTCGTAAGAAATTTTTAATGTTTTCTTTATTTCATGATTCCTTTCTCTTCTTTCTTCACACTATCTTATCCAAGGGGCATGAAATCTCTAGAATCATGTATATTCTGGATGTTTTCATGTTTATGGAAAAATTACAAATCATTATTCCTCTCCTCTCTCACTTATTTAAAGAATAAAAAAAAACATTGTCCATTTGTGTCGAATTACTGATATCGTGGACGATGTATTTTCAATTTCCATTAATTCTTTCAAGTCTGGTTGTGAAACCATTTATATGGTTGAACCAGGTTATAAGATATGTTTTATGACTCATATAAGGTTCTGGAATTCTTTTGTACTCATGATTCAAATTTATAATACTAAATGAAGTTGTAATTATCAAAGAACCACTTAAATGATCTAAACAAACAAAATTAATGTTTTAACTTATTAATTATCATCATATAAAGCATCAAAGTGATAAATGGTATAAATTATGGTACTGGAAATATGTAGATACTACTCCATTCCAATTCTGGAGTTTCACTTGTAATCAAAAAGAACGATTCATCATGAACCGATTGTGAAAATCACAAAAGAACTCACCCAAAATAATGCAAGGAACAAAATACTAACAAATAAGGGGTGAAATGAGGTTATGAAATGACCATATAAGATGTTATAAACATGAAAATGTTTCTATAAAATACTAATAACACTCTTTTAACCATTATACAGGAGGTTTAAACAATTTTGAAGTAAGACAAGCCCAAGGTAAGGGAATTCTTAACCCGATTTCCATTCTTTGGGTTAACATTCTACTTTATAATTTATGTGCTATTTAAATTGATTGTGTGATGGGTTTTGTTTATATTATGTTTCCTTATGTGTATTTATAGAGTATATACATATTACATCCACTCTATTAATCCTCACTTCAAGTATATGATGTTTATAAGGGACTTTTCTTCTAAAATCCTCTTTTAAAATTTTGTTTTATAAGATTCAAAGGCAATGTTTTTATGCTATTGTTTATGTTGTATGATTATGTTTTGGTTATTGGGCATTGTTTATGATGAAGGGTGGGACCTATATTTCTGTCCAATGCATTGGGTATGAGTAAGTTGGAGGTCGGCCGTATGGTTACTCCAAGTGTAACTGTGATGGTTACACAAAGTAAGGTAGCCGTGAGGGTTACAAATTTTAAGGTAGCCAAGATGGTTACAAGATTATGTAAGTAATGCCCCAATATACCTCTATGATTATAATTATGTTTGTGTGGATCTTGTGTAAATCTCATATTACGCTAAGTAAGATTTAATGGGTGGAAATCAGGTCTTTTGAAAATGTTTTCATACGTCATGCGTATTCATGGACTAATGTGATTTTTCCTTCTTTTTCATACCTTACTGAGCTTTTGTGCTCATCCCATGTTTTTAAATAATTTTTCACAGGTTAATGATGAGTAATACAAGGAAGGAATACATGTTAAATGTTGAATAATTGTCAAGGAGTCTTGTTTTATGTTTTAATGTTTTATATTCTGAGGAAAATGGAAATTGATTTTATGGTATCCACTATGTAACAATGTGTAATGTTATGAATGTTTTGTCTTAATTCTCTAAAGCTCTAAACTTGAAAAGATCCTCAATGTAAAATGAAGTGTTTTCTTGATTAAATTCAAGATTATGTATGAAATAAGTGCGAGTCCTTATAGTTGGTATCAGAGGATGGTTTAGATAACTTTAGGGGTTAAGGTGATGCTAATAGAATACCACAAATAATTTTAACTCTATGTTTAATTTGTTATAGGATTTAAAGATTACCATGTTGCATCATCTAAGAAATGTTTGTTTAGAATGGTTTTCCGCAGAAGGAACATGGATGCTGAAGAGGATGGGCACTGACAGAATGACATCCTTCCTGATCAACAGCCCGGAATGGTAGGGATTGGAACCGAGCAGTTTGTGACAGTAATGGCTCAGCTAACGCAGGCAATAAATGGTGGTGGCATCCATGCAAGAGGACAAATAGAGGTACCCCAACGGAACATGACAGTGTTGGAACATTTTATGAGACAACATCCTCCTGCATTCAATGGATCTTCTGACCCAGTGGCAAAAGAAGGATGGATTAAAGCCCTTGAAAATATATTTGATGTTATGGGATGTTCGGACAATCAAAAGGTAAGTCTTGCCATTTATCGTTTTGAAGGGGAAGCTGATCAGTGGTGGTCAATGGTAAGGAATATCCGGGGTAGAGAGGATTTTGATGCCTTAGTGTGGGATGAATTTAAAATTCTTTTTCTTGAAAAATATTTTCCTAAGGTGGTGCGACTTAGAATGGAGAAACAATTCCTTGAATTGAAACAAAAGGAGGAAGATTCAGTGGCTATGTATGAGGTGAACTTCACCCGACTGGCGAGGTATGCTCCAAATCTTATTCTGGATCTCGATAGAAAAATCAACCGCTTTTACTCAGGATTGAAGCCAAGGTATTGAAGGGCGTTGGCCTCCCGTGAATTCAAAAGTTACGAGAAACTTGTCCGATGTGATGAGAGGGTAGAGATGGAGTTTGTTGATGATCACATGCAATCTGGAAACAAATAGAAGAAGAGGTCCAATTGGAAAGCAATGGGTAAGAATCAACCAATGAAATTTGATGGTAAGAAAATACAGTTTCCAGTTTGTGAAAAGTGTGGCAAAAAGCACCCTGGGGAATGTCTTATCAAAACTGGGAAGTGTTTTAAATGTGGTAAGTTTGGACATATGGCCCGAGATTGCAATGAAAATGATCCAAAGACTAATCCTGATAAGAAAACTGTAAAGTGTTTTAAATGTGGTGAGATGGGTCACTATGAAAATGCCTGTCCAAAGAGGGATCCAAATGATGCAAAGAAGCCAGACTACAAGCAGAAAGGTGTAGTGTGATCCTTTGCGACTACATCAGCAGATGTTGGGCCATCCAATGAAGTTGTATCGGGTACTTTGTTTGTTCACTCAGATTTTGCTAAAGTTTTGTTTGATACAGGGTCTACACATTCCTTCATCTCTGAGGAATTTTCTAGTAAATTGAAAATATCACCTCAACAAATGATACCTGAACTTGTTGTTAAAACACCAGGGGGAAATGTTATAGCAAAGAGGAATTATAAGAATATTTCTATTGTGGTATGTGGAAAGACTTTACCTGAAAACCTTGTTGTTTTACCCTTAGTCGAGTTTGATGTTATTCTAGGGATGGACTGGCTTTCTGATTATCATGATAAGATTGACTGTAGAGCTAAAGAAGTTGTTTTCCAGAAAGAGTTTTAGTTTGTATACAAGAATGAACCCATACAATTGATAACATATCAAGAAGCTGAGAAACTACTGAAAGATGGAAATGAAAGTTATCTGGCTCATATTGTTGAAAACAAGGGAACTATTCAAATTAATGATGTGCCAGTGGTAAATGAATACCTTGATGTTTTTCCTGAGGAGTTTCCCAGTGTCATACCTAAACGAGAATTAGAATTCACAATTGACTTAGTTCCTCATGCTAAGCCAATTTCAAAACCCCCATATCGTATGGATCCAATAGAAATTCTTGAATTGAAAAATCAGTTGCAGGATTTTCTTGTCAAAGGCTTCATTCGTCCCAGTAATTCACCATGGGGAGCCCCTGTTTTGTTTGTTAAAAAGAAAGATGGTTCCATGAGACTTTGCATTGATTATAGAGCTTTGAATAACATCACTGTTAAAAACAAGTATCCTTTGCCTCATATTGATGACTTGTTTGATCAGCTCCAGGGAGCTCAGTACTTTTCCAAGATTGACTTGAGATCCGGATACCATCAGCTGAAGGTGAAGGAGGATGACATCCCGAAAACAGCCTTTCGTACTAGATATGGGCATTATGAATTTGTTGTTATGCCATTTGGGTTAACTAATTCACCTGCTGTATTCATGATTCTTATGAATAGAGTATTTCATGAGTTCTTGGATAAGTTTGTGGTTGTATTTATTGATGACATTCTGGTTTTTTCTAAAAATAAAGAGGAGCATGAAAAACATCTAAGGGTTGTTTTACAAACTTTAAAAGAAAAGAAACTATATGGAAAATTCAGAAAGTGTGATTTTTGGTTGCAACAGATTTCTTTTCTTGGGCACATTGTAAATAAGGATGGAATAACAGTTGATCCTGCCAAAACAAAAGTAGTTGATGAATGGCTAAGACCCACAAATGTTACAGAGATTCGTAGTTTTCTAGGCTTAGCAAGTTATTACCGACTCTTTGTTAAAGAACTTTGCACGGTTATCTAGCCCAATAACTAAGTTAACACAGAAAGGGGTTAAATTTGTTTGGACAGAGGAATGTGATGTTTGTTTTCAGGAACTAAAGAATATATTGGTGAATGCTCCAGTTTTGGCCTTAACTTTTCAGAATGATGCGTTTGTCATCTATAGTGATGATTCTTTGAAGGGACTTGGTTGTGTTTTGATGCAGAATGATCAGGTAATTTCCTATGCTTCGAGACAACTTAAACCTCATGAGCCGAATTATCCCACATATGATTTGGAATTGGAAGCTGTGGTTTTTGCTTTGAAAATATGGAGGCATCATCTATACGGAACCAAATTCCAAATTTATACTGACCATAAAAGTCTCAAGTATATATTCACTCAGAATGAATTAAACATAAGGCAGAGAAGATGGCTAGAACTGATAAAGGATTATGACTGCACGATTAATTACCATCCTGGAAAAGCAAACAAAGTAGCGGATGCCTTAAGTCGGAAAAATCATGCATCATTAACCATGCTACGTTTGGAACGTGATCCCTTGATTAATGATTTGATAAATTTTGGCTTAGAAGTTGTCGGTGCAGGGAATATATCTGTTTTTTTTTCAGGTTTCAGTGCAGTCTTCGTTGTCAGAAAGAATTATGAAAGCGCAGAGGGAAGACCGTGAGCTACAGAAAAAGGTAGAATTGGTTAAAATGGGTAAGTTTCCAGAATTTAATCTTGATAAAGATTGTGTTTTAAGGTTTGGAAAAAGGATGTGTGTGCCCTGTGATTCCCAGCTGAAGAAAGAATTGTTGTGTGAAGCTCATAGTTCTCCATTTTCTGTTCATCCTGGAAGTACTAAGATGAAAAGAGACCTTCGGGAGTATTACTGGTGGAATGGGATGAAAAGAGATATTGCTGATTTTACAATGAAATGTTTGACATGTCAGCAGGTTAAAGTAGAGCGACAGTTACCGAAGGGGATGCTTCAGCCTTTCCCAGTTCCAGAATGGAAATGGGAGAATATATCCATGGATATTGTGGTGGGACTACCAAAGACTTCTCGAGGTAACAATGCGATATGGGTTATTGTTGATCGGCTAACAAAGTCTGCTCATTTGCTTTCTATTCGAGATACAATGACATTAGATCAGCTTTCTTGATTGTACCTCAAAGAGATTGTCAGGTTACATGGAGTTCCTCTTTCCATTAGGTCTGACCGAGATCCCAGGTTCACTTCTAAATTTTGGAAGGGACTTCAGAAGTCTTTGGGCACAGAGTTGAATTTCAGTACAGCTTTTCATCCTCAATCAGATGGGCAGTCAAAACGAACGATTCAAACTTTGGAGTATATGCTTCGAGCTTCTTAAATGGACTATCAGGGAAGTTGGGATCAGCATCTTTCATTAGTTGAGTTTTCTTATAATAACATTTTCCATTCCAGTATTCAGATGGAACCTTTTGAGGCCTTGTATGGAAAGCGGTGTCAGACTCCTGCGTTTTGGGATGAAGTTGGTGAAAGAAAGTTGATGGGGCCAGAATTAGTAGAAGAAGTGGCTGAGAAAGTGAGGATGATCCAGCAACACATGAGGACAGCTCAGAGCAGGCAGAAAAGTTATGCAGATAACAGAAGGAAATACTTCTCTTTCAAGGTAGGTGACCATGTTTTCCTTAAAATATCTCCTTGGAAAAGTGTGATGCGTTTCGGTAAGAAAGGGAAACTAAGTCCACGGTTCATCGGTCCTTTTGAAATCTTGGATAAAGTTGGAACAGTTGCATACCGCGTAGCTTGGCCTCCGAGCTTATTTCAGGTACACAATGTTTTTCATGTTTCGATGTTGAGAAAGTATGTTCCAGATTCATCACATATCTTGAGGCCGGAAGCAGTTCAGCTGGCAGAGAACCTTTCTTATGAAGAAAAACTGGTTCATATTCTTGATCAAAGAGAACAGGTATTGCGGAATAAGGTAATCCACCAGGTAAAGGTTTTGTGGAGAAACCACATGGCTGAAGAAGAAACATGGGAGTCTGAAAATGCTATGAGGGAAAAATACCCTCAGTTGTTTAATAAGTAAATAAAATTGTGAGGATGCAATTTCAAGAAGGTAGGGATAATGTAACATCCCAAGGTTTTCTAAAAATAAATTGAAAATGCTTGAAATTTTGTTTAAGTTATATATTTATAAGTATCCTTTAAACATAATTTTATTTCTTCTATGTTTTGAATTTCAAGAAACTGTCATCTACAATTGTGTTCAGTATGTTATTTAGAGTCTGATGGAACAAACTTGTTTTTTTGGTGAATAGTAACATGCCCTTATGAATAGTAATATGAATAGTAATATGACGTCATGAATAGTAAATAATATTATTATTTTATTTTCCCATGGCAATAGGATAATGGGATCTTAATTAATTTTCCAATGTCACATAAAACTAATTGCACTTCAATATTGTTATTTTTCGAATTAACTGTGACCTTATTTAAAAATTAAATTAATAATATTTAGAAAATTATTTTTGAAAAATGGAGTTCATTTTTGAATTCTAAACATCGAAAAATGGTTGGGGTAAATTTTTGGTATTTTTCTGAAACTCTTGAATTTTCGGTGAATAGTGAAATACGGTAAAATACCGTATAATCAATTTATCAGTAAAAATGCACTATTTATGACATCATAAGTGATGAAAGGCCACTTGCTTCGAACTCACTTGATATTTTCACTAATTAAGGCCACTTGATTTGAGATTATTCATAGTCTTTATAAAAATATTATAATAATAATTAAAATAATCTAAAATACCTCCTCTCCTCCACTATAAATGTCACCCTCACTCCCCTCTTCCTCCCACACCTCTCAAGCCTTGAGCATTGTCTAATTTCTGCCAAATTACCTCCCCAATCTTCTTCCCCACGTCCTAGATCTGCTGGTCTCACCAAAAGACCAAGACCAAAGCCCTTAAGGAGGATCTCAAGGAGAAGAGATCAAGAGGTAAACATCCTCTTTCATTTTCATTCTTTTCTTCCATTTTATGTTATTCTCTTCCTTTCCCTTTGTCTTTTGTTGGGATATTTCATTAAATATTTCCCCTTACTGTTAAAATTTTGTATGAATGATGAGATATTTCATTCCTCTCATCAATCTTGTTTTTATTAAATTTTAAGAGACGCCGTTAGGCTGCCGAATTTTCGTAAGAAATTTTTCATGTTTTCTTTATTTCATGATTCCTTTCTCTTCTTTCTTCACCCTATCTTATCCAAGAGGCATGAAATCTCCAGAATCATGTATATCCTGGATGTTTTCATGTTTATGGAAAATTACAAATCATTATTCCTCTCCTCTCTGACTTATTTAAAGAATCAAAAAAACATTGTCCATTTGTGTCGAATTACCGATATCGTGGACGATGTATTTTCAATTTCCATTAATTCTTTCAAGTCTGGTTGTGAAACCATTTATATGGTTGAACCAGGTTATAAGATATGTTTTATGACTCGTATAAGGTTCTGGAATTCTTTTTTACTCATGATTCAAATTTATAAGACTAAATGAAGTTGTAATTATCAAAGAACCACTTAAATGATCTAAACAAACATAATTAATGTTTTAACTTATTAATCATCATCATATAAAGCATAAAAGTGATAAATGGTATAAATTATGGTACTGGAAATATGTAGATACTACTCCATTCCAATTATGGAGTTTCACTTCCAATCAACAAGAATGATTCACCATGAACCGATCGTGAAAATCACAAAAGAACTCACCCAAAATAATGCAAGGAACAAAATACTAACAAATAAGGGGTGAAATGAGGTTATGAAATGACCATATAAGATGTTTTAAACATGAAAATGTTTCTGTAAAATACTAACAACACTCTTTTAACCATTATATAGGAGGTTTAAACAATTTTGAAGTAAGACAAGCCCAAGGTAGGGGAATTCTTAACCCGATTTCCATTCTTTGGGTTAACATTCTACTTTATAATTTATGTGCTATTTAAATTGTTTGTGTGATGGGTTTTGTTTATATTATGTTTAATTATGTGTATTTATAGAGTATATACATATTACATCCACTCTATTAAGCCTCACTTCAAGTATATGATGTTTATAAGGGACTTTTCTTCTAAAATCCTCTTTTAAAATTCTGTTTTATAAGATTCAAAGGCAATGTTTTTATGCTATTGTTTATGTTGTATGATTATGTTTTGGTTATTGGGAATTGTTTATGATGAAGGGTGGGACCTATATTTCCCTCCAATGCATTGGGTATGAGTAAGTTGGAGGTCGGGCATATGGTTACTCCAAGTGTAACTGTGATGGTTACACAAAGTAAGGTAGCCGTGAGGGTTACAAATTTTAAGGTAGCCAAGATGGTTACAAGATTATGTAAGTAATGCCCCAATATACCTCTATGATTATAATTATGTTTGTGTGGATCTTGTTTAAATCTCATGTTATGCTAAGTAATATTTAATGGGTGGAAAGCATGTCTTTTGAAAATGTTTTCATACGTCATGCGTATTCATGGACTAATGTGATTTTTCCTTCTTTTTCATACCTTACTGAGCTTTTGTGCTCATCCCAAGTTTTTAAATGATTTTTCACAGGTTAATGATGAGTAATACAAGGAAGGAAGACATTTTAAATGTTGAAGAATTGTCAAGGAGTCTTGTTTTATGTTTTAATGTTTTATATTCTGAGGAAAATGGAAACTGATTTTATGGTATCCACTATGTAACAATGTGTAATGTTATGAATGTTTTGTCTTAATTATCTAAAGCTCTAAACTTGAAAATATCCTCAATGTAAAATGAAGTTTTTTCTTGATTAAATTCAAGATTATGTATGAAATAAGTGCGGGTCCTTATATATGAGATACGTAGTGATGTCTAATTTTTCAATCATGGGATCAACCGCATCACAACATGAAAAAGGCCTCTATCCTTTTGTGTATGAGTCAGATCTACCTGAGGAAGTAAAATATGATTTCTCACTTTCCACATGAACTCGTATATGTTAGAACTACATATGAATTGATTCTTTCTCTAACAAGATACGTAGTGACACTTGGACCTTATGCCCTGGTTCAGCTGCATTATCTTTTGACATTTCATGTCAAGACACCTAATTTCTTTACCACATGATATAAAACTACATGGATCTACAATTCCCCTTCCTTTTCACATTGGTTAATTCATCATCCTTACAACAAGACATTAAACTGCATGGATAAAGTCCTCACTGCATGATGTTAAAATGCATGGTATTCAAAAAACTATGTATGGAATGATTCTCGTCTCATTTGAGATACATAGTGAAAACTAGGCCTCATATCCTAGTCCTAGCCATGGGATAAATGAAAATTTATCCTCTCTTACATACAATCAAAATCTATATAGGAACTTTTATTTTGGTACCTCTCTTTAGATAACCCATCAAGTAAACAAGAGATGTCCTCTTTTATACATATGAGTCATATCTATGTAAGGGGCAGTAAATAAATGGATATTATTGGTCCAAACACTTCCATTATGCATTGGAAAATTCCCCTTTCACACATCATACTACAAATCTTGAAATAATTTCATATCATCCAAATATTTCTTCAGTTTTTTGTGATAGGATGTTTGTTACCTGAGATCTTTTTTTTCCTAACTATACAATGCATACCCTAGTTGGCCTTGTATAAAATTTTCCTACATAACGTGACTTTCAGCATAAGGATGGAACTATTTGGATATGTAGAACATGTCCTAGTTGTCCCTACATAATAAATCCCCCATAAAAAGTTTGTCAAATAGCAATAACTTCATTATTGGGAGAAGCCTCTTCGGTCCCTTTAATCTTTAATGCTAGTATGCAAGAGCCCTGTAATTTAAAGCTATTATCCTTTGTGTATTTGTCTCATATCATTTCTCATGAACTAAAATTCTACATGATTTTGGTTTACATTTTGCATCTCCATATGTTTAAAAGCATATTGGAATGACCATAGGCCATTCGACCACATATAATCCTTTGCTTCTATAATATTATGGTCCTAGTTGTATGACCTAAAACTACAAGCACCATACTTCCTACATTTGGGTTAGACATTCGTAGAAAGCCTATTTCTTCGATTCTTTGAAAATCACAACTAGAAATACCCCTTCTATATTCAAGTACTTTTCTCCATAAACCAAACTCTATACTTAGGAAGATATGAATCTCCATAAACATTCATCGGATTTTAGAAAATATAATATCATAATTAGTTAGAGCTATTTTACCAGACTATGTTGTACGTGACCTGGTTGGCCTTGCATAAAATTTCCCTACATAACAGGCCAGTTAGCATAAGGATGCCATTGTTTGTCTATGCAACACATGCCCTGGTTTTCCCTGCATAATACAACCCCCATAATTGGTTTGTTGAGCAATTGTAACTTCATTCTTAGAAGATCCCTCCTCTAATGTCATTAGTCCTTCTCTATATCACTCTTTGGATTCAAAAATCCCCAAATCATAGCTTACAATTATCCCTTTACATACCTAAATATGGTAGCACATTTCTAGAAAAAATAGAAATAATTGTAAAACCATCAAATCTTCAATCAAAGCTAAAGACCTTAAATAAAAACCTTTAATATCCTTGTTGTATGACTTTAAACTACACAGCTTAATGTTATTACTGCATGACTTTAAACTGTAAAACTTAATTTCCTTGTGGAATGACTTTAAACTAAATGGATTAATGTCCTTGCTTCATGAATTTAAACTACATGACATAATGTCCTTGCTGCATGACTTTAAACTACACATCCCCCCAATGTCCTTTCTGCATGACTTTAAACTACACAGTATAAAGTACTTGTTGCATGACTATAAACTACACAGCCCCCAAATTTCCTTGTTTAATGACTTTAAACTACATAGAATATTATCAAAAAGCCCTTAATTTTCTTTCTGCATGACTTGAAACTATACAACATAACTTCCTTACTACATGACTTTAAACTGCATAGAAAAATATTATAAATCCCCTTTCTGACAAATATACCCTCCTTTATACACCAAATTCATGTAGGTGTGGTTCCTCATTCATGACCTATATCGACATATATAGCTCCCTTTATTTTCATACACCTTTCCTTGGAAAAACCACCAACTATGGTCTTCAGACATCCAAATATTAAACCCCTTTGTCTATCAGTAATAGAATGTCAAAATTTCTAGGAACGCTTTTACCTGAATATACAGTATGTTCTCACAGTTATCAATTAATAATGTAGCCTACATAATGGGTTTTTAGCCTAAGGATGATACTATTTATCTATGCAACACATGCCCTAGTTTTCCCTGTATAATACAGCCCCCATAAAGTTTTTTTCAAATAGTAGTAACTTCTTTCTTGGAAGAGACCTCTTCTATTCCTATATTTCAAATTTTAGATTTAGTGAAAATAAAAATCATGAGTCGGGATTCCCCTTGTAAGTATCTAAAGTAAAAGATATTGGGATATTCCTAGACATCAATCCTTGTTTAGGTTCTAATTTAAAAAAATTGTGGTCAAAACTATTTGACCTATAACACAATATTTATTAGTCCAACATTCATGACTTTAAAATGCCCATAAAAAATACATAGTAATCACTAGGTTGAAAACCCGCAAAGGTTACTTTGGATAAACGTTGAGTCTCAACTCACCAAACCTGCACTTTGTAGGTTATAGAAAATATCAATCATTTAAAAGTTAAAAGATGAAAATTTTGTAGGTTTGTCCTTATGACCTTGTATATAGTCAAACTATGCTCACTAGGTCTATTGGCTTAGTTAAAAATCAGATCACATTCCATCCTTATCATTGTAATTATGATTATCTAGTATGAAAATGGCAAGTTATGGAAATCAACTTCTACATTATAATTAAAAAATGATGAAGAAATAGATGATTAGAAACAAATTTATTTTTATTTATGAGAAAACAAAAATTCCACAGAGAAGCATCCACAAATTGGAGTCTCTCTATTATAAATCACAATATGCTATTTATATAGCTTTTCATTTGTTTAATGGCCTCCTGGGACCCATCAGCTACCTATTGAAGTTCTGTCAGTCAGCCATCCTCAGTCTCCTCGACCCTATGAAGTGCTTCCTTGGCATCTGCAATAGCTCTCACCCCTTCTTTTTGGGCTTCTTCTAGAAAGTAATGATGTTTTTAAAGTTAATTTGTAGCAGTTTTCAACTCTTTCAAAAGATGTGACACTTGAAAAATCTTCTCTTTAGCTTTCTGCCTAAATGTTTCCAACTTCTTTCTATGAATAGCCTCAATATGATATACTGCTTCTCAAAATTCATCAATTCTAGCGAACAACCTGGATTTTAACGGATCTCGTTGAATTTTTTGCTCTTTCTCAAACCTATAAATGGTCTCCTTCACCACAGTATGAATTTCATGGGAATCAAAACCTATGAATCCCAACATAATGAACAGCACTGAGATCCATGGGATTTGCAAAGTCATATCCTTAGAGATGTTTTAGAGATAAGCTTCCATATATCTCACCAAGATTTACAACGTGCAAGGTGAATAGATTTTTGAAACTCTGGATATCTTTCAAAATCATTGTCATAAAGATGTATGTACTCTGGGATTAATGTAGTTAAAGAAGTTCGTTATTCTACTCCCTCCTGAATGGTGGTTTTTTGGCCTCCTGATTCTGGTTGGGTCGATGAAAAAGCTTCTCCTTTAAAAGTGGAGAATACTACATGATAAATCAAGGTCATGGTCAAATTCAAATTAATGGAAAGACTGGTCATAATCACAATGGTTGATAACCCTCACCAAACAACGTGTCAGCAGCCTAAGAAGACTCCTCCCAATATTCCTAGCATCATCAGTTTTGGTTGGAACTTCTTGGTGGGGGATACTTTCTTAAACCTGCACAGGATTCTATAAATGGACCTCATAAAGATTTTTCATTTCAAGTTTCACCTATGCCAAGTCCTCCTCAACAGTTTTATTGACAGTAATATCAATATATCTTCCAGGCACCATCACTATATCATCTTTTGTAGATGGAGCTACACATTCCAACCAATTATGGTTAGAAAATAAACCATAATAAGATTGATTGGATAGAAAATAAAAACATGCATCCATTTGGTTCTATATAAGGAAATTTAAATTCTTCTATAGTAGTAGGTGTATTAATATGTTCTAGTACTTCTTCAAAAGACATGCTAATTTTCATAACATATTACAATGACATCCCAAGACCCATTTTATTCTCACATATGGGAGCACTTGGAGTAGTTGGTTCATGACCCTCCTTTGACAACTATAGACCCCAAATATCCTCCTCTATGATAGCTTTTGGGTTAGCATCATTCGTTGTAGGATTTTCCAGTGCATGTGATGAACATGAAATATTACAAAAACAGAAGTTAGTTGTTATTTCAGATAGATTATCATAAAAAACTTATGACATACCATATTCCTCCTCTCTCAAAGAATTAGGGATGGGAGTAGTTCTAAGAGCATACTTTGTTTTCTCTAGCCTAGATGCCTCTTTAGTCAAAGGATCCACTTCAGTGACCGGAATCTACACTTGATCATAAATTCCTTCTATGGTTCCTAGAAGTTCATTTGTAACTTCCCTAATAGAAGAAAAAGAAGAATTTTCTGCAATTCCAATAAGTTTAAACAATTTCTATGGATGAAGATAAAATTAATACTAATAGGAACACTTACCGCTGCTGATAAAGTGTTTAGCTGCAGCATTATTTCTTTGGTGTCTTTTCTTCTTTTCTTTCTTGGGGGGACTACCATCATCTTCTCCAAAAAATAGATATTGGAGATTTTAATCCTTTTTCCATATCATCCTCTATGGCTTGTCAGCTTGGAGATACCTCTCCTAATTCATGGAGTGGCTCGGCAACCTCAATTATGGTACCACTAGGGCTATACCATGGCGATGGAAATCAATTGATTTTCCCTTAACCAATTGTATTTTAAGATAGTATTTTCCCTGAGTAATAATGCTTTGACTAAATTGAAATGTAAAAGAAAAAAATAATATGAGAAGAAGTAAATTTACATCTTCATGATCAATAAAATTGCACCATTCCTTAAAAGAGTAAGGTTCAATCCCTTAAACAGTGCCATGATCTATCATTTCATTCACTCGTTTTGTGGTGGGGATTGAATTATCCATTTCATATATAAGAATCTCTTGGTCCCAGATATGAATTATTAATTCATCAAGATTATTCACAAAATTAATATCAAATGGGCTTCGAAGACCTCCTATTCTTGGAATATACAGCCCCTCATATAAAAGAGCCCACATGGTTTTAGCATCATAATACAAATTTTTCCATGATTGAACCACTTCAGGTCGTACATACTCAGACTACATTTCATCCTTCTCTGAAGATGATCCCACAATATTGGATTTTACAGGATTCCCAATTCCTACTGTCACTGGTGGAGGATGAGAAAAAGGAACCTGACTCTCTTCTAGGCGATGATGATTGGACCACCTAGGTGAAACTTCATTCAATGATGTTGGTGTAGCCCATTATATTATGGTATGTGGATTGTGTATTTCATGAGGACTCTTTGGTGAGCTAGGATCCTCATTATCTTTGACCTATAACTCTAAGGAATCAGCCTTTAAAGGTCAGGAAGCCCCTTCCAAATTAGAGGACTCCTTCCTACTCCCTCCCTTTACTCCGACCCTAGGGAAAGCATTGTTTAGTGCACCTTCAGGAAATGATGCAATCCAAACTTTAGTATACCGGATAGTTAATCTTCTCGTTGTATCAAATATAAAAAGATTAAACATTTCCCTTTCCTTCTCCATGGTTGTTAGCATCCATTATTGTCAAGCCACCATTAGATGTTGTTCCAGTCTAACATGCATCGGAGGAGATATAGTAATTTGTTGCAGACATTTGAATCGATGTGAAAATATTTAAGGAGCATAGGCCTCACATATGATTTCACCATCAATACTAGTGTCCAATAAACCATCTCTATAAGATAGAATATACACCCTCAACTCTAAGCTAGATGTCCCATCCCCAGTAAATCTTCCCGTGGGAGGATTCCTATAAGGAAAGAAGTGGAATTCCTTAAACATAATCAACCTTCTCTTAATTTCATTAGGTATCAAGTACAGGGGAATAATACTATAGAAATCTTAAACAAATGGTTAAAATGAACTCCCTACAACTTATATCCCACTCTACACATCATAGGTTCTGAAGTGAGTAGTGATCCATCCCCATAGAATTTGGAATGGTCCTGTTATTATGAATGGAGACTTCCCTCCAAGGATATTCAATAATATCCTTTGAATCTTTTCTAGAATAGGGGTATCCAACCCCACCATCTTAAACTATGCCAGCTTGGCCACTATAACAAATGTTATAGGCCTTACACCACCCTTGTAATCTTAGAGAGGAAACAGATATACACTGATCCACATGGCCAAGAAACCCTCAAGATGCATCTTGGAAGAAAATTTGGAGTTGACTTAATATACCCACGTTTCAAATTCTCTTTTCTCTAGTGTTTTTTAGAAGGTTCCAGACGCAACTCTCTTTAAGGCCTTCGGGTAGCTTGTTGGATTCATGTAGGTGGGACCTTTTTCTTTCTTCTTCATCAAGAATATCTCCATCCACTCCATTGGATGAATATACCCTCTTTCACAGGGCTTTTCACTCTTGATCTTGTGTACTATCTTGAGTAGCTCACTTGCTAAGGCTGGTGTCCTTTCTGCATCATTCCATGTTGCCTTTGGAGGAATAAATTCAACATGCATATCTCTAAGGATTAGAGCTCCATAGATATTATAAACATCCCATAAGCTGATACCCACTTCTCCATGCATCATATGGAAAGAATTCATCTCTGGACTCCATCATCTTAGTAGTTCTGGCACAAAATCATCTTTCCTATATATGTAGTTTTTTCCTACCCACACGAACTCATAAATTCTGAAGCCTTTAAAATAATTTCTAAACTATGCACATGTCTTTTATACCCATTACACCCACATCCATGTGGGTTTCACACCCCATCCTAGGTGAAAGTCCCAAATTTTCTTGCAACCCTTCAATTAATATATCTGAGAATCTCATAAGATGAATGAATAATAGTGTAGCATTAGTTCGATTGTGTGTGGTTTCAAACTTGAAGCACATGGGATGTGATACAAAACATAGTCATTGACTATCATTACAACATTGATATATATGCCCGCATAAGAAATTTTGTAAGTTGAAAAGTTCTTGTATTCTTGAAAATAATATATCAGGATATATCTCTTAGAATCCAGTATATTAGCTTCATGAAAATGACTACAACCATATCGTGGTAGACAATAACTCATTGAAAAGTCTTGGTGATACTTATTTAAATAATTTTCCAGATTAGGAAGAGTAGTTTCATAGACTTTGTATTAATCATGCTCAATGATCTCCATCATGTCTTCAGTCTACTTACTAGCCAATTCATTGGTATTTGAAGTTCTCTTGGGAGCCATTTCAACCAGTAAAGAAATATCAAATTCATTTCAGAGTAGGTTCCTTTTGAAAAAAAACAAAAATCAAGAAAGTTTGATAAAGGAATTAGGGAACTCAAGTAAAACTGTGGTGACAAATTATATTGCTTAAGATTGGGTGCACACGTATCATAGCTA
This sequence comes from Viscum album, assembly GCA_963277665.1. Lineage (NCBI taxonomy): Eukaryota > Viridiplantae > Streptophyta > Magnoliopsida > Santalales > Viscaceae > Viscum > Viscum album. Next base: position 2,118,437,085 of record OY728143.1, on the reverse strand, counting down.
ATGTACTTGTACGAACAAGAAAATATTCAGTAAAAGAAAATTTGAGCATGTTAGACTTAGGCATAGAGAGCTGAGTTTTCTGAATCTTTTTTATTTTTTTTGAAGTGAGGCCCCTATATATAGATAAGAAATCTTACTTGTGTGACACCATCTTGCGTGAAAATCCATAACTTGTGCGACCCAATTCCTTTTTCATCGCATTTTACCTCTATAATAGACCCCTTTTTCATTTAGATCCAATCTTGAGGTGCAAATTTTGTTAAAACTGTGTTCCATCACATGGATGAAAATGTGGAAAGGGGAAATTACATAGAAGTATGAGAAGAAAATATATGGAAAATATGAAGATTTTCAAAGGCTTAAGATTTGGTTCGCCCAAGGTAGCCCAAATCATCGTCAGCACGCAAGTACTTGCATGCCCCTCACTTGTGCACCACCACATCACTTGTGCACCATGTCACCATTGCTCAGGGTACTATATTTTCCTATAAATAAACCCTTGTGGTCTTCATTAGTATGGATGAATTTCCCTGAATCATGATTGCTTCTCTGATCATCCTAATTATTTTCCCAAGTCCTCTGAAACCTCTAAGGTTATTTCATAACACCTAAAGTGAGATAATTAAAGGGGGATAGTGAGAATTAGGTTCTCTAAGTGTTAAAAATTAACAACACTTGCACGAATCATTCACTGAACCCCCTTAATTTAAGAACAATTATGCCACCACCCTTCCTCAAGTAAAAAGTTGCCCGCCCCACTTTAGGGAATACTTGTGAAGGCTCTGGAAGGCTTGACCCAAGTCTCTCCCAAGTCTAGTAATCCAGGTTATTTGTCGCTTAAGGTGACATCAACTCTCCCAATAATAATTGAGTGCCACATACCTATGCTCCACTTACCTAAGATCCCTTTATTGGTTCACCTCACCCCTTCATCCTGCTCGAGCCTTTCATGAAGCCTCCCTGAAATCCACTCAGGGTAGGGCCTCTCCTTCATTGGTTACCTTTCCTGAAAGTTATTATGTTGAAACCTCCACCAATACCACCTGATTTACCAAATATTAGGGAAAGATGAATATACATGTTTCCCATTTGGATTTGGAAATCTATGGTCGGGGGTTTCCCATTCTTGTCCTACCAGAGGGTAATGGTCTTCAGGGTGTCCATGGATTTGGATATCGATGGACACATAGACTCTTAACCTAGGGAAAATGTCGAGGAGTTCCCGGTCTTTGACTTTGTGGATAGGAATATGTCCTCCCCTTCTCAAAACTAAGACCTAGAGCCTCCAGTCCTTAGTGGGGATGGTAAGTGTCGCACATTATTTTCCTTTTGAACAAAGGATAAGTCTCCCTATCCACTAAGGGACCCATTTTTGGGTAGCCATCCTGGTTTAAGCCCATATCCTTTCATGTAGGAGGTTTCAGTCTTTCTTCTCTTTACACCCTTCACCTTCACCCCTTCCTTACATTGGACCCTCATCCAATGTAAAGAGAATAGATAAAATTGTCATAGCCACAACTTATTCCACAGACGTCCCGACCTCTTCCACTATAGGTTGTTCCTATTACATAAGTGGAGAAGAAGGTGTGTGTGGTTTGTTGAATATTTCACATCCTCTTGTTTCTCACATCGATCATGACTCACATGGTCTTAGAGGTTTGTAACAATCACAAACACCCATTCAATACACCTAAAGGAATGAACTATGAGAACTCTGATTCCCACCATAATTGGGATACATTGGAAGCCTTCACCTAGGGACTGAGCTCACTAGACATCCTCCTCAATAGTCCAACCCTAATCCCTAATCTAGTAATCCTTCTTTGGATTAATCCCTTAATTAAAACCTCCTAAACCTCCATGATTTAATAAATTTCTTATGGACCCTATTATAAGGTAATGATCTTTATTAGTAAGCCCCAACCTATTTCTCTCAAAGGTTCATACTTCCCTGCGAGACGTACTGAACTACATGAGATTTTTTTCCCATCCAAATGGGATATGTACAAAGCATCCTTTAGGTTCAAACCAAACATCACAAATCAACCTTACTCACTCTAGGACAAATTCCTAGTAGGGTCTAATCCAACTTGGAAACTCATATCCTTTCCAGGTTCCTTGGGCTGCTTCTATATAAGTCATGCATAAAATATTGACTAGGTACCTTCTACCAAGATTTCATTAACACTTGAAATTGAAATATGTGATTGGGTTCTTATCACATGACCTTAAAAGGTATGATGTGTCCCATTAAGAAGCACCAAACTATGAGTTTTATGATTTCTTTGATAAGCATATCTAGGTATCCCATATATGGGTTCCATCCCAACATCAAAACAACTTCTATCTCCCTAGATAATGATAATTTCTAGAGTGCCCACTAAGGGGCTTAAAAACTATAATCATCATAACAAAGGCTAAATAATCTCTAATTAGTGTATAAGAGGATACTATTGATGGATAATCTCAAATACATATAGATGTATCCATTTATGAAGAACGTAGAATAAATACGAATGATTCTAGATTCCACATATGATAATAATTGATTGAAAATATCTAGGGAAAATTTATATTCTACTTGGTAAATTAATAATGATTCATGAACATATCTTAAATCTATAATCGAGTATCATAGTAGGCAATAATACCCCTCAAAAAGGTGTGATGAGCCTAATATCCATCCTCTCAAACAATGTGAGTTCTTAAGAATTGTGGGTCAAAATACTTAACGAGTGCCTACATTTGAAATGTAGGTCCCTTTGGATATAGAACCATTGGGTGTTTCTGGTTCCATAAACAAATCCATTGGAAACTGTTCAAAAATAGTGATTCCTCAATAGAACACACATTCTAAAAGAAACACATACCATCTACAACACCTTCTAATCTCTTTGTGTCCTTAGAGATACATTGGATATTTAAAACTTCAATATCAATATTATTTACATATTATCTCCTCACCTATATTTCCCTTATCCGATGATGGTTCCTACTCTTTATCCATATTATACATTTCCATAGACATCTATGTCATCTTCTTTTCCTTCTACTTCCTTCACCACAAGTTTCTACATTCTTACTTCTTAAACTTATACTCCGACACATTCTGAGCCTCCAATGAATACATTAGAACCCACTCCATCTATATAGGATGATGTTCCTTTAAATACTAGGGATCCAGTAGCACCAACTAATCAGACTGCCTCACGTATATTTATAGAATCCTAGTAAAAAATTACCATAATTTATTTTCATTATAATATGTAATGATGTAATATTTGTTTTTTCTTTAATAGTTGGATCACCCGATATGTGGTGTGGGAATAAATGAATACATGTGGTGTAGAACCAACACACACAACTGATGGTGGATTACAATGAGTACAACCAAATTATTTGAAAAATAGGGTGGGAATGTAGGAGTTTTATGGAGATCCTTTCCAAATACTCTGACATCATTCTCGTCAAAATACTCTCCTGGAAACAACTGCAAAATGAACCAAGGGATAATGCTTGGACACAAATATGGGGGAAAATCATTTTATTTAATATTGTATTATTGTTGTATTGATATGAATTAATATTTTGTAGTCAAATTTGTTTTAATTTTCCTAATGGTGAGGTTGTGAGTATAGTATGGATCATGGAATTAGGTGAGAAGTGGAGACCATATAATCATGAGTTGTATAGTTGTCGGTGTGCAGAGTTTGTATGGATTTGGAGGCCACACCTATTAGAAATGATTGTATAGTGGAATATCATCGAGAAATGATTTCTCATTGGATGAGTACCAAGTTCAAGGTATTGATCAAATTTGAGGATTTTGAATGAAAACTACCATGATTTTCATTAAAACTTTATTTTTTATTATTGAAAATTATTTTTTAGAATACATCAGGAAGAAATAAGAAAATAAGGATGCTATGAAATACCTCCACACTTTAGAAAGGACTATGATGTTGAACTATGAGAGAAATCTGGTATGACACTCATTTAATATTATAGGATAATTGTATTTATAAAAAATGTCCATTATTAACAAATGATATGATGGTATTGTTACACATGGTTAACAATTTGATTCATTCTATCACATAGCCTAAAAATAAAGAGTTAATGGACTATTTTTTAAGAAAAATGTGTTTTATAAATTTTATATATTAAAATATGATGGAAGGATTTCCAAACAAACACTAGTGGTATTTTTAAATAAATAAGGATTTCCTTTTCAATTATATCACTCTAAATATATTGATTTATATATGATATAATGTTATAAATTATTTATTTATTGAGTATTCTCAATAAAGAAAATAATTATTATTTTCTATACACAATGTATCATGCATATTTATATTATATTTTTGGAAATATACTTTTTATAAGGTTGGTGTAAGTATATTTGAACAAAAAAATGATTAAAATGGGACAAATAAATGACTATTTTCATTTAATTAAATATTAAATCCGCTTTTTATTCTAGTATAAAATATAATTGGTTGTATTTTTTGAATAAGATATTAATATTAATCATAAATTTCATAAATTCATTCATAAAAACCACTTTTATGTATATAAATTAGAAAATGACTTCCATGGACAATTAAATTACAATTTGTTTGGTGATTAATAAAGGTCAAATCAGTGCATAAGATTTAATGTATAAATATAAAATCAAATAAAAAATTGTAAAATACAATGTACATTGTTTTAAAATATTGACTACATGGTGGATTATTATTTAATTCATGGTGTAAATGATTTACTAAGTAATTAATATTGAATTAACTTAGGGTATATAAAATACACTATATAGTGGAACATATCATTTGTAGTTCTGTGATATGTCATTATATTTCGTGTGTCTTGTCTCTTGAGAGTAACAATTATTCAAATTTCATTCATTGTGTATTCAAAAAACCATTATATTCATCCATGGTATACAAAATTCACATACATTATATTTTCACTTGAAGGAGGTGTAAGACAGATCCATTGAATGTGATATTTTTTAACTATAATTAATCTACCATATTCTTTTATTTTTAGCTTCATTAAGAATTAATATCCATTTTATTTTAGTTATGAAATTAATTATTAATAACCTATTTTCAATTATGGATTTCTAAATTCAATTTCATTATAGACAGAGGTTTTTAATATTTAATAACATGTGCCTCGAGAAAATTTATTTTTCTAGAGTACAAAAAAAGTGGAAGTGTGGTAATTGAACCGACACAATAGAATATTATAAGTTTTACTTTATTGATTTCAAATTTTAATATCTATTTTGTAACTTAATATTCCATTTATATTTGTAACAATGTGCTTTGGAGTCCCTTGATGAGAAGGAAGCTGATAACATTGGTCCAAATGATCACTTATATCAGGTTTTGGGAGATGATCACCAGGGAAGAGTACGTTGTCGACCAGGGAATAGTATTTTCCCAATGAGATATTTTCCCACTTCAGGTGCCAGTTATGGTACCACCAAGTTATAAGAAACTAATTAATGGGAAGCATGGTGTCATGCCTAGACAAAAAAGGCACAAAATATAGTCATATAAGAGAATGAATATAATCAAAGGGACAACGATGAATTTATGAAATTGATGGAATTTTTATGTCCATCACTTCCACTAGATATCACTGCAGATTATGCTTCATATATTTTTAAGATGAATATGTTATATAATGCATTGGTAAGTGGTCCCAGTATTGATTAGGATAATGACGTCCATGGAGATGGTAATGGTGAGGATGATGGTGAAGAAGAGGCGGGAGAGGACAAGGAAGAGGGTGAGGATGAGGATAAGGTTTAGGATGAGGCTGTGGATGAGGTCGAGGAAGAGGATGATGATAAAGGTGATGATGGTTATGGTTATGGGGGATATATTGATACTTTACATTTTTTTATAATATTTATAAAATTTTATGTCTTATGATTTGTTCTGAATGAATATCTATGATGTTTTGAATGTGTTTTATCACTAGTTGAATTCATTAATTTGTTTCTTGTGTTATCATTATTTGTATATTGATTGGTGATTTCTTTTTGTAGGTAATTGACTAAGGTGGGGTGATGGTGTGAATTTTAGTAGCTTTTTGAGTAGGTTCTTTTGTTTCTTTGTAGACTCTGTGGGTTTTTTGGCATCTATTGTTTGTTTATAGGTTTTTTGGGCAGGGTGGTAGTGTTGCGGGTCAGGGAATTGGGGGGGGGGGGTATATACCAACACTTTCAAAACTATTGGTATATACCTATACTAGTGGTTTTGAACTATTGGAATAGGTCTATACCAACAGTTCCCTCTAAACCATTGGTTAAACCACAATTCTACTAACCCTATACCAATGGTTCACTAAAAACCATTGGTATAGGACTTTCTTAGTATTCATATACCTAACAGTTTGGAGAACCATTGGTATAGCCTATACCAACGGTTCTCCAACCTATAATAATGGTTTTGAACCATTGTTATAGACTTTAATTCTAGCAGTGTGTAGAATTTTAATGGGCCTTTAGGCCTTTTTCCTTGTTCTTACTTTTCTTATTCACCATAAAAACCATGTGTTTTTCATGCCTCATGTCTTTACCAAATTTGAAAATAAGAGTAAGAAGTTCTAAAATAGTCTTCTCACTATTTCTCATATTATAATTCAAAATTAAACTGGGGAAGGTTTTAGGAAGTGATGATAGAATTAGAACTGTGTGTAACTCATTGGGGATCATAAACCATGAGATGTCTAAGCCTTATAGGAATCCAATCATCCTTACCACATGAGTCCCAACTAGCATTGACTCTCCAAGATTGCATGTGAATAGTGCATTAGAGATATCATCTCTCTCTTATCTCTCCTTCTCCTCATAAAGATAATTAAGGTGAGATATGATGATATATACATCCATATCATCATATTGCCTTAGATTCTCACTATACATGGAGGACAATATAAAACATTGGGAATCCATTGCAACATCTACATGTTTTAGTAATAGAGATATTATTCCCCACTAGACTCTTATAAGTGACTTAGGAAGTGGGGTTTCTAAAATGTATAATTTATTTATAGAAAATTTTAATGTGTAAGAGTCTATACCATTCTTGGAAATTCTCTCTAGTGATAAGGTTATCTTATCTTTTATGGATCATAATTATATGGCTAAAGTCATTTGGTTTTCCATTTCTATAAAATTATGAGTATATTAGTAGTACTTCCTTGATTATAAATTAGATTAATGAATTTTTAAAATTTCGAATTTTATTAATCTCCTAATATTTTTTTGAAACCTAATATCCCTCACCATTGATTTTGGAAAATCTCATTTCATGGATATTTTTGTATCAATGTCATATACTCCCCTTCTCATAACCCAAATCAAGTTTAACAGGTTAATTAAAGGGTTTTAGGAAGGCATAACTTTCCAAATACATTAACTCACAATTCCTTTATCTATTTAGTGGGATCCCCAATATTGAAATCAAGTATAAGGATTTCAAAAACCCTTTTTGTAACACCCCAATCTTCCACGGTATGTTTCCCTTTGAATAATGCAATAGCTTGAATTGTACGCAACTTTGAGATTCTAACACACCGCGACCAATAAAACTAGCTGTTATGAATAGTAATACACACTTTTTGAAATTCTATAAATTTTATTTTTCAAAATGGACTTCATTTTTTAATTCGGAATATCAAATTAGCTTAGGGTGAATTTTTGGTATTTTTCTGAAAACTTTTAATTTTTGATGAATAGTGAAAAACACTGCGTTATTGTTTGAAACCGACTTTTTATTTAAATAATTAATTATTTTATTTAAATTTATTTAAGGTAAAAAAAGATACATAATACCTATATATGTTCAATGTAATTCATTGGAGTCAATTTTTAACAATATTAGATATATAAAATTTTATTGAACTTTTCACCGTCATTTACCCATCTCCTATGAGAATTTGCAAATTTGTATAAAACATAATTTTACAGCTTCTGTGAGTTGAATTTAAAAAATCTGAGAAAAACGGTTGATATCAGTAAGTAAAATAATGTTCAATTAGATGAAAATAATTTTTGGTGAATAGTAATGTTTTACTTTTATTTACCACAGTTAAAAGTAAATAGGGTAATTAAGGGTAAAAATGATATTATTATTACCCTAAAACATGTCCTAATTCTATTTGATAAGTATAATTCGACCAAAAACAATCTTAGGAATAAAATATGAACCTCTTTGGTCCCCTTGGATTAGATTAGGACATCTATTATTATTTTATTTAAAGAAGAGTTAAAAGAGTTAAATTCAAAATTTAATAACTAAACCATTTTTAATACAGGGTTACACACAATATAAATTTGACTATAAATATTCATTAGAAATATAAAAATATTTCCTACATAAGGGTATTTTATTTATAATTTTTAGACATTTAATAATAAAATTATTTAGGACACAATAATGATGCAGTAATTACCATATTAATGAATGATTAAAATAATTGATATTATAAATATCCAAATAAATCTAATTTGAGACTTTTAATGAATTAAACTAATTTTATAGGTTAATATGACATTTTATGGTTTATTAAATGTATTTATTTCTAAGTAATAAAGTTTTTATGACTTTAAAAAAAATCAATTATTAAATAATGTCAAAAATGACATAAATGAGTTTTTAAAACAAATACAATATTATTCATTGATATAATAATTATAAAACTCTAAGGATTGGAAAAAAGGCTTATATAATGATATGTGTATCATTAATTAACCACTTGGGTTTCTCTTGAAAGTTCATAGTAATTTTATTAACCATGTAATATAAAAATACAAAGAGATATGGTAAATGTCAAACTATTTAACTAAAAGTTAAATCTAAAAGATAAGGTTAATATAGTGACCCAAACCTATCTAAAACCTATTGGTTTAGATTTTGTCGACCCATCCCCACATTATTATTTAAATGATTCATTTTGGAGCTATTATAAACCGAAAATAATTTTATTATAAAATAATATTTCAATCTTTTCCTAAGGTGCCCCTCACCCCTCTTATAAAAGGGGACTTCCCCTTCTCTCAAATTCACAACATCAAATCCATTTTACTCAGCAAAAACCTGCCCCAATATCCTCCAAAACATACTCCCTTAATCCTAGAGGCCTTCCTTTAGTTAGAAATCCAACCTAAGTAGCCCTTTTGATCAAATCAAAAGGAAGAACTCAAAGAAGAGGTAAATATTTCATCACCTCTTTCAAGTTCTTTTCTTCTTCCACTTCCTATTTCTTTGTAGTTTCTATTCTAAAATAATAAATCCAGTATATTATATATATTGTGATTTTATTATGAAAATGGTACAACAATATTCATTATTCTATCCATCATATTAATGACAAAGTCACCATATGTGCGTACGTACGACATACCGTCTCTGCATCCTGGTGTAGTTGTTCTTCAATACATTATGTTTAGATGGGTATAATAATGATGTATAATTGATGAAAATTATAAATATAACATGTTAATGATTCTATATATATGATATACCATCTATTTACATAATATTTTAATATCAAAAGAATTATATTGTCGCTCGTGCGTACGTACGGATTACCATCTCCACGAACACGATGAGATTCACTCCCCATCATAAACATTCAAGAATAATTTCAATTTGATGATTAAAAATAATGTTTAAAGATTTTATATAATTATGAATATGAATAAGATACATCCCATACATGATAAACATGACTCACATAACAAATAATATAAAGGAAAACGAATCACTTAACACCTGAAACGACGATAATACTAAAATATTATTAACAAAGTATTATTAGAAGATCATATATGATATCATAATTATGTATATGGTTCTTGTATAATTTAATAACAATGATTTAACTATTATATAGGAGGTTAACGTACCCTCGACCAAGGAAATGTACAAGGTAAGGGTTAATTCTACAATCTCTTTATTATCCGAGGTTGTTTTTATGTAAATATCTATTGGGGCCTCTTTATCATCCACATCCATGTTCCTTAAAAATGTATTTCAAAACATTTTTACTATTTACTAGACAATGGGTTAAAGTCTTTTATACCCTTATTTGAACTTATATGTTTTTAAAGGGATCTTTCAGTCATTTTCCAAACAATGTACTTTACGACCTTTTCGACAAAATTAAGGTAAGAATGTATTTTTTAACTTATATGATGGGTGAGGTTATTCTCCACCGTTATAACATCATCGAAGCTTCCCTTAAAATATTATAAGAATATTTTCAAAATAAATGTTTTCTTTTATAATTATATAACTTTAAATGATTTCAAAAAAATAAAGATATATTTCTCTCAAGTAGTTTTGATTTCATCTATGTCAACATCCTTTGATGGATTTTATACTTGTTTGAATTAGATTCATTATGATAAAAATATTCCATATTGTATTGAAGGTTTTTGTTATATGTTTGAATGTGGATGTTTTATTTTTATACCATTCATGGTTAATGGTTAAAGTAATGACATTTTGTATGCTAGTTTTAATACGAATGTTTATGTTATATTTCAACCTTTTCATATGAGAAATGTGTTGGACTTAGTAAGTGATGAGTGGAGTCTACTATAGATCCTCAATAAATCGGTAGATCTCATGAGACAACTAGACATGTAATTGTCCGAGGCCTTTTCCAATTTGATATATGGTTTTGGCCTAGGCCTTAATCATTATTAGACGTCTTGGCCGAGGCCTTGAAAAAATGTTTCAGAATGTATGGAATTATACATTCCCTCATTATGAAAATAATATTGATGGTTCATGTGGTCATTCGACTAGTAAAATACCCATGATTATGTTCTATTATGGCATTATTTACTCAGCTCATATTCTTGCCATAAATTTTTTCATGTTTATTATTTTTAAAGGCATGAGTTTTAATTTATTCTCTATGCTTAATATTTATGTTATCTTCTGCTGTATTTCTTACCCTTACTGAGCATTTGAGCTCTCCCATTTCTTATGTTTCATTTTTCTAGGATATGAAGAAGTTAGTTATGAGTGACTTGCTGGCATAATCTAGGAGGCTTGGATGTTTCTAATGGAATAAATTAGTTTTGTAATTCTTTTTAAGTTGTAAAGTTGAACTTATGTATGAAGCTTGTTTCCAATAATACTAAACTAATTGGTCTTTCGGGACATTATTTCCTTGTGATCATGCCAATGCTATGTAATAATGAACCAACTCTGGGTAAATGGGTTTGAGTCGTTACAGTTGGTATCAGAGGAAGTTTAGTACTAACCATAGAAACTAGATTTATAAAAACTCCGATTAGAGCACATTACCCTAAGATAGACTTTGAGGATTAGTATAGAAGAACTTCCTATAATTTTGATAATGTAGATATTTTGTGTATTTTATGAGCAATGCATACCTGTCTAGATACGAGTAGGTAGAGGTGGTTCTACCACATATGTACCTAAGAGTGGAAACTCCAACAAGGAGTTTTGGGATTGACCCGGGGTATCCTGGTACACGACAATGGGCCTTCCTGCACTCTTGGTTATGAAACTTATGGGGGATATGCTTAGGATAATCCACATTTTCTTTACAAACCATTATGAAAGATTTATGAGTATATACCTCCTCAAAGAAAACATTTTTTATGATTATGGATTATATCCATAAACTATTCAATTTTTATTAAGTATGTTATAATTTTGGAATTATATATTACGAATCATAAACTAATCTAGTGTATGACATTGTTTAGAAATGGTGCCTATTAGAAGTAATGGAAACCATATTAATGCACGTACTCCATGTAGGGATTTCCCTCCTACTCAAGATAATTATAGTGGTGCCAGTGATACAACTGGTGCTGATCAGATTATAACTATAGTGGGACAACTCACTTAGGTTATGAAAAATAACCTTACTCGTATGGAGCACCCTAATCCACAATATGGAGGATCAATGTTAGACCGCTTCATGAGGAAACAACTACCAATATTCAATGGGAGTACAAATCCATTAGTAGCTGAGCAATGGATAAATTCCTTAGAGAAAATATTTCATTCTTTGGGGAGTAGCGAAAGAGAAAAAGTTTTCATGGAAGTTTATCGCCACACTGGAGATACAGATCAATGGTGGTTATTGATTCAAAACACAAAGGAAGATGAAGAAGTGTCGAGTGTGGAATAGAGTGATTTTAAAGAACTCTTCTTAAAAAAATACTTTCCTTGTGACCATCGAGTGGATATGGAAAGGTAATTTATGAGTTTGAGGGAAAATGAGGATAAGAATGTTGTAAAGTATGAGGCTAAATTTACAAGATTAGAAAATCATGTTGTAGATTATATACGTAATCCAAGAAGTAATATTGATCATTTATTAGATGGGTTAAAACCATTTCTCCATTGAGCATTAGTATCACAATCCTTCTCATCGTACGAATATATTGCCTCATGTGCTATCAACACAGAAAAATAATTCTCTAAGTCTTACGACTTTAAAGCAAAGAAAGAGAAGAATATATCTATTGAACACTCTGGGAATGGAAATAAGGAAACATGGAAGAAGGGAAGAATTGAATTTCCACCCTATGATAATTGTGGAAGTAAGCACCATGGTGCCTGTCTAAAAGGAAAAGAAGTATGCTACAAATGTGGACAGAAATGCCATCTTGCTGGTGATTGTAAGGGAAAGAAAGAAGTTACCAATGTGCAATGCTACAATTGCAGGGATATGGTACATTATGCAAATGAATGTCCTAAGCGTTAGGGAAACTTACCTCAAAAAAGTACAAGGGATCAAGGCCAAGCTTATGCGATCACTACTACTAAGTTTGAAGCTCCGAAAGACGTGGTGGCAGGTAATTTAATGGTTTCTTCAAGTTTAGCCAATGCTTTATTTGATTCTGGATCATCGCATTGTTTCATATCTTCCCATTTTACAAAGAAAATTAGATATTTCCAATTTGATTTAACAATGGAGTTTTCAGTCAAAACTCCTAAGGGAAGTATCATTGCAACAATGTTTTCTGATTTAGTTCCCATTATGGCATATAAATGTTCTTTATCTGCTGATATCATCATCATACCCATGATTGAATTTGAAATAATCCTCGGAATATATTGGCTTTCAGACCATGATGCGAAAATTTATTGTAAGAAGAAATAGGTTACAATTGTTGATGATGATAATGAGTACCTTATCTTTAGAGAATAAACATCACCACCTGATTCTTATCTAGATCCACCCCCAGTAGCTCAACTAAATTCAATTATTTTAGAGGAAGGTAATGAAATAACTATGGGTGAGGAAAAGAATATTCAAATAGAGGACGTACCTATTGTGCAAGAATATTTTGATGTGTTTCCAAAAGATTTACCTAGATATCCTCCAGAACGAGAAATTGAGTTTTCTATTGATTTAATTCCTATTTCAAGGCCCATATCGAAGACCCCATATAGAATGGCCACTGTGGAATTAGTGGAGCTAAAGAAACAATTAGAGGAATTGAGTAATAAGGGATTTATTCGCCATAGTGTTTCTCCATGTGGAGCCCCTGTCCTTTTTGTTAAGAAGAAAGATGGATCTATGAGGTTGTGCACTGACTACAGGGAGATCAATTCTGTAACGATAAATAACAAGTATCCCCTACCTTGAATTAATGATTTATTCGACCAACTTCATGGAGCTCATTATTTTTTAAATATTGACCTTCGATCTGGATACCAACAGTTGTGTATGAAGAAAGAATACATTCCGAAAACAGTATTTTGAACTAGGTATGGGAATTACGAGTTTACAGTAATGCCTTTTGGGATAACTAATGCACCTTGTGTCTTTATGGATCTAATGAACAGAGTTTCCAAGGAATATCTTGATGACTTTTTAGTAGTATTTATTGATGATATCTTAGTGTACTCCAAAAGCTATGAAGATCATGAAAATCACTTGCGCATTATTCTAAATACTCTTAGAAGAAATGAAATATATGGGAAATTTAACAAGTGTGAATTCTTGATTTAGGAGATTTCTTTTCTTGGACATATTTTCTCTAAGTATAGAATCTTTTTTGATCCTTCAAAGACCAAGGAAATCCAAGAATTTCTAGAACCGATGAGTATAACTGAGGTATGCAGTTTTATTGGTTTAGTAGGTTATTATTGATGTTTCATCCAGAATTTTTCCCAGTTAACTAACCCATTAACAAAGCTCACACGTAATGGGGTTAAATTTGTTTGGAAAAAAGAGTGTGGAGAATGTTTTGAAGAACTAAAGATAATATTATTCAATGCTCCTATCTTGACTCTACCATTGGGGAATGATAGGTTTTCTATTTATAGTGATGCTTCAAAGAAAGGAATTGGTTGGGTCCTTATGTAGAATGATAGAGTTATTACCGATGAATCACAGTAGCTAAAAATTCATGAGAAAACTATCCTACTCGTGATCTTGAGTTAGAAGCTATAATATTTGCTTTGAAGATATGGAGACATTATCTCTATGGTGAAAAATGTGAGATATATACCGATCACAAGAGTTTGAAGTATATTTTATTACAAAAAGAACCCAACATGAGGCAAAGGAGATGGCTAGAACTACTCAAGAATTATGATTGCACTATAAACTACCACTAGGGGAAGGAAAATAAGGTGGAATATGCTTTGAGTAGAAAGGATCATGGAGTTTTGAACAAGATGAGAGTTGAAAAGGATCCTATATACATGGATCTAGTAAAGATGGATATGGGAATAACCATGGGAGGTGAAACATCAATGCTTTTTCAAATGGTTGCCAAACCATCTTTACTAGAAAGGATAAAGAGTTCTCAAAGAGATGAGGAGGAGTTTCAAAAGAAGATTAAAGCTGTGAATGACGGGATATTGAGTGACTTCATATATGAAAATGGGATTTTGAAATTTGGGAAGAGACTTTGTGTTCCCAACGTACCTGATCTAAAAATGGAATTGTTAAATGATGGTCATGGCTCTAATTTCTCTATACACCCTGGTATCACTAAGATGTACAGAGATTTGAAGAAAAAAATTTGGTGAGACAACATGAAGAGGGAGATTGCTGATTTTGTGTCAAGATATATGGTTTTTCAACAAGTTAAAGCTGGAAGGCAACAGTATGGAAGAGTCATGCAACCTCTTCCCATAATTGAGTGGAAATGGGATAATATTATGATGGAATTTTTTGTGGGACTACCAAAGACTCCTAGAAGGAATGATGAAATATGGGTCATTATTGATCGTCTTACCAAGTCAGCACATTTTCTTGCTATAAGAGAAGATTTACCACTTGAACATCTATAAATACTATATATTAATGAAGTTGTAAGACTTCATGGAGTACCCTTATTGATTGTTTCCGATCGTGATACCCATTTTACATCAAGATTCTAGAAAAGTATTCAGAAAGCCCTAGATACTGAACTTCATTTGAGGACTGCCTACCACCCTCAAATTGATGGACAATCAGAATGGACTATTCAAACCTTAGAATACAAGTTGAGATCATTATCACTTGACTTTCAAGGTATGTGAGATCAATATTTACCTCTGGTAGAATTTTCCAATAACAATAGCTTCCATTCAAGTATTCAAATGGAACCATATGAAGCGTTATATGGAAAGAGATGTTGCACACCAACCTGTTGGGATGATGTTGGTGAAAGAAAACTCATAGGCCAAGAACTTGTTGAGGAAATGATGAAAAAGGTGAAGGTAATCCAAACCCACATCAAAGCAGCTCAAAGTAGTCAGAAGATCTATGCTGATAACTGAAGGAAGGATTTGGAATTTCAGGTAGGAGATCATGTTTTATTGAAGGTATCTCCATGGAAGGGAATTATACGATTTGGTAAAAGAGTAAATTGAGTCCCAGGTACATCGGACCTTTTTAAATTCTAGAACGAATTGGGGTTATATCTTACCGTTTGGGAATTCCACCAAGTCTCTCCAAAGTTCATGATCTGTTCCACATATCACTGTTGAGAAGATACATGCCTCACTCAACGCATGTACTCACCTATGAGGAATTAGAACTTGAACCTGACCTGTCTTATTTTGAAGAGCTTTTCAAGATTATTGATACCAGAGAATAAGTGCTGAGAAACCGGATGACTCGACTGGTAGAAGTTCTATGGAGAAACCATAAGATGGATGAGGCAACGTGGGAACCCAAGGAACTTATGATGAAGAACCCCCCGAATCTTTTTATGCTGAAATATTCTATAAATTTCTAGGAAGAAATTATTTTAAGGAGGGGAGAATGTAACACCCCAAGCTTCCACGGTATGTTTCCATTTGAATAGTGCAATAGCTTGCATTGTACGCAACTTCGAGATTCAAACACATCGCGACCAATCAAACTAGAAGTTATGAATATTAATACCCACTTTTTGAATTTTATAAATTTTATTTTTCAAATTGGACTTCATTTCTGAATTCAGAATATAGAAATGATCTTAGGGTAAATTTTTGGTATTTTTCTGAAAACTTTCAGTTTTTGATGAATAGTGAAAAACTGCATTATTGTTTGAAACCGACTTTTTATTTAAATAATTAATTATTTTATTTAAATTTAATTAAGGTCAAAATATATACATAACACCTATCCATTTTCAATTTAATTCATTGAAGTCATTCTATAATAATATTAGATATATAAAATTTTATTGAACATTTCACCGTCTTTTACCCACCTCTTAGGAGTATTTGCAAATTTGTATAAAACATAATTTTACCGCTTCTGTGAGTTGAATTTCAAAAATCTGAGAGACACGGTTGATATCAGTAAGTAAAAGATGGTTCAATAAGATGAAAATAATTTTTGGTCAATAGTAACTTTTTACTTTTATTCACCACGGTTAAAAGTAAATAGGGTAATTAAGGGTAAAAATGATATTATTATTACCCTAACACATGTCCTAATTCTATTGGATAAGTATAATTCGACAAAAAACAAACTTAGGAATAAAATATGAACCACGTTGGTCCACTTGGATTAGATTAGTACATTGATTATTATTTTATTTAAAGAATAGTTAAAAGAGTTAAATTCAAAGTTTAATAAATGAACCATTTTTAATATAGGGTTACACACAATATAAATTAAACTATAAATATTAATTAGAAATATAAAAATATTTTCTACATAATTGTATTTTATTTATAATTTTTCGACATTAAATAATTAAATTTATTTATGACACAATGATGATGCAGTAATAACCATATTAATGAAAGATTAAAATAATTGATATTATAAATATCCAAATAAATATAATTTGAGTATTTTAATGAATTAAACTAATTTTTTAAGTTAATATGACATGTTATGGTTGATTAAATGTATTTATGTATAAGTAATAAAGTTTTTATGACTTTAACAAAAATCAATTATTAAATAATGTCAAAATTGACATAAATGAGTTTTAAAACAAATACAATATTATTGGTTGATATAATAATCCTAAAAAATCTATGTTTCGACCAAAAGACTTATATAATGATAGGTGTATAATTAATTAACCACTTGGGGTTCTCTTGGAAGTTTATAGTAAGTTTATTAACCATATAATATAAAACTACAAAGAGACATGGTAAATGTCAAACTATTTAACTAAGAGTTAAATCTAAAAGATAAGGTTAATATAGTGACCCAAACCTGTCTAAAACCTATTAGTTGAGAGTTTTTAGACCCATAACCACCTTAGACTTTAAATAATTCATTTTTTCCCCTTATAAACACAAAAATTATTTTATTATAAAATAATATTTCAATCTTTTTTAAGGTGCCCCGCACCCCTCTTATAAAAGGGAACTTCCCCTTATCTCAAATTCACACCTTCAAACCAATTTGGATCAGAAAAACCCTAACTAAATATCCTCCCAAATTTCATCCCTTAATCATAGAGGCCTTCCTTTAGTCATAAATCCAACCTAAGGAGCCCTTTTGATCAAATCAAAAGGAAAAACCCAAAGAAAAGGTAAATATTTCATCACCTCTTTCAAGTTCTTTTCTTCTTCCACTTCCTCTTTCTTTGTTGTTTCTATTCTAAAATAATAACTCTTGTATATTCTATATACTGTGATGTTATTATAAAAATGGTACAACCATGGTCATTATTCTATCCATCATATTAATGACAAAGTCACCATATGTGCATACGTACGGCTTACCATCTCCACATCGTGATGTAGTGGTTATTCAATACATTATATTTAAATGGGTATAATAATGATGTATAATTGATGTAAATAATAAATATAACATGTTAATGATTCTGTATATATGATATACCATCTATTTACAAACTATTTTAATATCAAAAGAATGATATTTTTGCTCGTGCGTACGTACGGATTACCGTCTCCATGAACGCGATGAGATTCATTCCCCATCGTAACCATTCAAGAATATTTTTCATTTGATGATTAAAAATAATGTTTAAATAGTTGATATCATTCTGTATATGAATAATATACATCCCATCAATGACAAACATGACTCACGTAACAAATAATATAAAGTAAAATGAATCTGTTAACACCCGAAACGGCGATAATACTAAAATATTATTAACAAAGCATTATTAGATGATCATATATGATATAATAATTATGTATATGGTTATTTTATAATTTAATAAAAATTGTTTAACTATTATATAGGAGGTTAATGTACCCTCTACCAAGGAAAAGTACAAGGTAAGGGTTAATTCTACAATCTCTTTATTATCCGAGTTTGTTTTTACATAAGTATCTACTGGGACCTCTTTATCATCCACATCCATGTTTCATAAAAATGTATTTAAAAAAATTACTATTTAATATAAAATGGGTTAAATTCATTTATACCCTTATTTTAACTTATATGTTTTGAAAGGAATCTTTCAGTTGTTTTCCAAACAAGGTACTTTATGACCTTTTCGACAAAATTAAGGTAAGAACGTCTTTTTAACTTATACGGTGGGTGTGGTTATTCTCTACTGTTATAACATCATAGAAGATTCCCTTGAAAGCTTATAATATTATTTTTAAAATAAATGTTTTCTTTTATAATTATGTAACTTTAATTGATTTCAAAAAAAAGAAAGTGATTTTTCTCTCAAATAGTTTTGATTTTATCAATGTCAACATCCTATGATGAATTTTATACTTGTTTGAAGTATATTCATTATGATATAAATATTCTACATTTTATTGAAGTTTTTTTGATATGTTTGACTATGGATGTATTATTTTTATACCATTCATGGTTTATGGTTAAATTATTGACATTTCGTATACTAGTTTTAATACGAATGTTTATGTTATATTTAAACCTTTTCATATGAGGAATGTATTGGACATAGTAAGTGACGGGAGGAGCCCACTATATCTCCTCGATGTATCGGTAGGTCTAACGAGACAACTAGACGTGTAATTGGACGAGGAATTTCCCAATTTGATATATGGTTTTGGCCGAGTCCTTAATCATTTTTAGACGTCTTGGCTGCGGCATTGAAAAAATGTTTCAGAATGTCTGGCATTATACATTCCCTCATTATGAAAATAATATTTATGGTTGATGTGGTCATTCAACTAGTAAAATACCCATGATTATGTTTTATTATGGCATTATTTACTCAGCTCTTATTCGTGCCATAAAAGTGTTCATGTTTATTATTTGTAAAGGCATGAGTTTTTAATTATTCACCATGATTAATATTTATGTTATCTTCCACTGTATTTCTTACCCTTACTG
Organism: Viscum album; assembly: GCA_963277665.1. Lineage (NCBI taxonomy): Eukaryota > Viridiplantae > Streptophyta > Magnoliopsida > Santalales > Viscaceae > Viscum > Viscum album. The sequence goes on along the minus strand of OY728143.1, from coordinate 2,118,417,318 downwards.
AGCGTTTGAGCTCACCCCTTTCTTATGTTTCATTTTCCCAGGATATGAAGAAGTTAGTTATGAGTCACTTGCGGGCATAATTTAGGAGTCTTGGATGTTTCTAATGGAATAAATTAGTGTTGTAATTTTTTTTATGTTGTATAGTTGAAATTATGTATGAATCTTGTTTCCAATAATACTAAACTGATCGGTCTTTCGGGACATAATTTCCTTTTGATCATGCCAATGCTATGTAATAATGCACTGGCTCTTGGTAACTAGGGTCGGGGCATTACAATTTTCTCATAATTACAGTATGTATTTCTTGGGAATCCAACCCTTGTTGTGAACCAGGTTAAGTCACCCAAAACTTTAAGCTAAAAGATCCTTGATAATTGAAATAGCATGGTATTGGGTTGGTCAAGCACTTTAAATTTTGGTTTAGATTCTAACTTAAGTAGTGGAAGCCTATAGTGACTTAATATTTTAGCTGAGTCATATTTATCTTTATGTTCAAAATCCTAGTTTTATCTTATCACATGACTTATTAATATTAAGTGTATTTTAGTGGTGGGGTGCTATTCATGAAAGCCAAGGTTATCTCATCCTTGATTTTAGTGATTTCTTTAGATATGGTCAATATCTTCAAGCGGAGGCCTTGGATCTTCTCACTGGTCTCCATCTATGCCATAAAAATAATATTACCTTGGATTCGGTGGAAAATGACTCCCTCATTCTCCATAAATATTTAAAAGGCATTGGTAAGGTTCTTTGGTCCATTGTTTACATTTTCTATAAGTGAAAAGGTCTTATAAACATCCAGATGAACAATCTTCATACCTAGAGGGAAGAAAATACGGTAATAGACTTTCTCGCCTCTCCAGCATCCCACTCTAATGGCATTTCTATATTCTATCATTTAAAATATTTTCTGCCTGAGGGGGTGAACCTTGTTATAGGGGATTATCTTATCTTTCATTAATTTAGGCCTCACTATCTTTTTTACAGCAAGTTACTTGTTTTTATTCCCCATAATAAAATATTATTTATGATGAAGATAAAATTTATGTATAATGTGGTTTTATTTTATTTCATCTTACATTCTTGTTTATTCATTTATTAAGTTATTTCATAGAATCCATGAACATAATTAATCAGTCATGTAACTAGTAGAAATAAAATATAAGTGGAATGATCATGATATTATCTAATGATTACTTTATCTAGTGGATGATAAATTAACCCTTGTCCTTATGGGAAAACACCTTGAATAATATCTTGGTTCATATTGTAGCATTTCACCTTGTCTATTATTTTTCAATTCGATTGTTTTTCCTTGGATTCAAGACTTGGACCACCTTCTCTCTGCTAGAAGCTCAATCCTTATATAATATTTTACCTATACAATGTTTAATGGATCTGATAGATTAGATACGGGGTTTATATAAAATAAAATTTGGGCATACAAGCCCTTACATGATATAGAAGAGGGAATGACTTTCAAACCATCATTTTAATTTAATAATAATAAATTAAAAGGAAACCAATAACTTACATATATTTGGTCTAGGATCTTGATCATCCATATAGCATGCAAAAAAACACATTTACAATCTAGTAATCAATTATATATATTCATTCCTTAATTGACAAAAAAATGCTATGAATTAATCCAATTTCTTATATTTATCCAAATTCCATAAAAGTATCCTTGAACTACCATCATATAATTTTAAACTAATTAATTTTATTTTAAATTAGAAAAGTACATAGTTTTTCTTGGAGGTAATGACATGTACTCAACTAAGCTACCCAAAATGATCCTTATGCTTGTGCATTCCCTTAGAATCCAACATACATTGCATGGTAGGTAATTATATGGAATGTACTATAAAAAATGACACATAGAACACATGTGAATTACATTTGATGTGATTCTATTGATTCACACATAGGAAACTATAATTAAAGACCATACATAGCTTGTAGTATTAGAATTTAACATGAAAATTTATTAAATATATAATCAAAAATCATATGACATGGTGTGTACTTTTAAACAAATGAAACATTGAAAACATGTTTATAGGTTTAATTATATAATTAATTATCCTCCCAACATTAAATTAATCACACTAGATACGTAATACTACATGACATATATTGGGTTTCATAGTGTGTGATATTTTCTTCCCATTTCCATGACACATGCCTAGGGATTGTGTATGTTTCTTCGTCATGAATTTGTGAAAGGTATAAAATTTAAAATATTCCTACATTTCATGTGGCCTCAAAGTTTCATGATATGTTGTTCCTCATGTCATTTAAAATATACATCACATGATTGGACCCTCTGTATGAAGGACCCTAGACCACCCTGAGAGGGGGGTGAATCAGGGTGTCACCTTTTTCTCAAAAAATGTTGGATCTTGTTCCTACATTTTTAGGAACTTGTTTAAAAGTGTATGATGGATATCAAAACATTCACATACAGAAGGAAAATGTAGAAATTTTACTTGGTTCGCCACAAAGGGCTATGTACAAGGAGCATATTCCAACAAGTTGTCATTCATACCTAATTCCACTATTCTTCGCTAGTTGTGGATTACAAATATTTGGGCACAGTCACTCTATCTCAGGCACACTATCTTTACAAAAGGTTTAGAGATAGCTCATAGATTCCCTTATATCACTTCCATTGACTCCCCCTAGCTCACTTCCTTGGGTGAAATCTCACTCAGTTTATCGACTTCAAGGTCTCTTCAATAGATAGGAATGGAAGTCTTTGTCTCTCTCTATCATGAGACATATCTTGCATCAAATTCTTGAATTGATTCTCTTTTATATTCAATATTCTTCCTTAGTGAAACAACTGAATGCACTAAGACTTCTTCTTCTTCTCATCCAGAATCACAAACAGCTATGTGATTAATCAAGTAATGAGGATCAACTTAATTGGCATCACTAGAATCAAATTATTCTCATTTTCAAATATGCATGTAGCAATTTGGATAAACTCTTCATCTTCACTTCTTCTTCTTCTTTAAAAAAATGCAACTGATATTTTGATTCTTTCTTTGAATGTCTTCGCATGTGAATTTTCATGCAAGATTGCATGCACTGTCCACTAATTCTTCTTCTTCTGTGTAATCCCTAATATGTATGAATCATTGTACACACACTCAGTCTCTTCTCTTATTCCCTTTATCTTCATCCATCTTCTTCCCTTTTCTTTGTATGCAAATGAACTATGTACAAAGAAGCACCAACCTGAATGGGTGTAGGTCTTTGGAAAATTTCTTCCTCCTTCACATGTGCACACACGTTGCCTCAGGCTTCTTCAAAGGATTCACATGCATTCATAAAAACATGTTCTACCCTTGTTCAAACAAGCTTCGTCTTCACTAAATACGAACCCCTAAAAACAGTTTAGATATATTAATTCAAGAATAACATTGTTCTCACATTTTATTTGTGAATCCCATAGGTTCAAGGTTATTCTTATTCATGCAGAGGGTATGCATGGTCCTCCTTCACAGAACTGGTGATGGATCATGGCTCTATATTTTCAAGGAACAACAAGGATGTGCATGCACTGATTGTGTACCCACAGATTCTTCTTCACGAAACACAAGCTAGGGTTTTGGGTAAAACTTTTGTGTGTATGTGGTTCTCTTCCTTGTACAGGAGGTGTGACTCCTATTCTTCACGAGACACTTCAAGAGTGTACTACACTTTTTGAAGTCAATCGGCTCTCTACTTGGTGATCCTCTATTTAAGAGAAACACGATCTCTTAAGTGTCACCACAGTAGTCTTCCTCTCGGCCTCAGGGTATCTCTATTTATAGGTTAGGATCAAATATTTTTTTTGTTTCAAATCACTCAATATATGCTCATCAAATCTATCCTTTGAATAACCAAGATGTTCTATATTTTATATTTTCTAACCCAAATTCGAGATACGCCGAATATCTTGGTGTTTCCTTTTTCAAGCTTGTGGTCTTCTCCTATCTAATTAAAACATCATGTGCACACACTGAGATCACATAAAATATCATTTCAATCCTCACACGAATCATTCCACATGACCTCATAGTTTCTTTTTCTTTGGCAGAGATTAATCTTTGAGTTTTATGCATTCATGCAAGACAAATATTGCATACATGGACTCAGTACAATCAAACGATCTTCACAATATCAAAATGATGAGGCATAGTGGTTTGGATGTGGTTCTTTATCATATCTAACAAGTGGAAGTGTTGCTGGAAAGTGCTAGAGGAAGAAGATGATGGCATGGGTGTTTCAGAAACCACAGGGGAAATCAAACGGTCCTCATTTAAACATGCACGTAGCAAAGTGATGGAAGGTTAGGATTAGATTGTAGGAACGGATGAGAAGTGTGACCATAATCACTTCTATGTTTTTAAATGATGTATAGTAACCCATTTCACTTGTACCACATTGAACTGAAGATGTGGGTGGAGTTTGGTATATCAATCAAGCCACTCTGACCCATTCCAGATTACTCCTCCTCTTTCCACGCTACCACCCCATACCATGTTCTGCAGGCGTGCTCTGTGCCCACCCCTCTACAGTCTTTGGACCAAAACTCTACATGGTATTCTGTTCGTGTTCTCTTCCGAGCCTTCATATGGTCCTTCCACTCACAGACCAAACCCTGGTCGGCCTCCCTGGTGTGTGGTTGACCTCTGTGGTCCCACATGTTCCTCGAGTTGAGGCTGGATTTCTAGCTCGTGGGATGGGCAAATTTTTTAAGTGAATCCCATAAAAAAATAATACATCTAAGTATAAAATTTCATGTCCACCTTAAACCATGAACCTCATGCAAGGATAACACAAATACCAAGCATCTTCTTGAACCATAATCCTTATTTTATTTTTGGATAAAGAACACAGTTCAATCATCCTCTTCATTATTGTAGACTGTGTATCACATATGATACAAGTTCTTTGAACTTAAGATCAGTGCTTCAGTTGTCTGAATTTCCATTCTCTATTAACTATGGATCTCTTTCTTTATCCTGATCATCATTGAAAAACTCATTAACATCCATTGACAACAAATAAAACATATACAAAAGTGTGGTCCCAACAATCTCCCCCTTTGTATTTGTTGGTAATACCCAAAGTTCTCTTCCAAATAAATATGTCAATGTCAATGTGAATCTTCTCTCTCATTCAATTTTCTTTCTCCCCGCTTTTTACTTCTCAAACTTTCATTTGACTTCTCTCCCCCTTATTGACAATAAATACAAGGTTCATGGGAAAAGGGTATCAATCCATTCTTAAGTAATTTTTAATCCATCATTTCACTCTAAGACTACTTAAACAATTCTTACTGTAAAAAACAAGAGGATTTGATTTAGACAACAAAATTTTCCATTAGTCACTAATATGATACCTTATGAGATGAGAAATCATGAATATTTCTAGGAATAACCAACCTAAAACTTATGCACTCACTTCAAAAGATAGATCAAAAACATTCAAGTGAAATAAACAAGATAAGTGACCTTGCAGCATTTCCATTCTTCCTATGTCACTGATTGATTCAGTTACTCCTCCTTTTTAAGATAACCTTTATTTTGAGTAACCAAGGATTAGATATTGAGAAATGACATACATTTTATAATGAAATGATATTCAAGAAATTTATAGATTAATTGAGTTTGATACAAACTAAATTTGATACTAATTGAAATAATAACTCTAGCAGCTTATTCATCTTTGCTCCCCCTCAAGGGAACGCTTCTCATCACTGTTTCTCTGGTTCTCACCATGAGACCTTGCTTCACCTTTAATTAACTGTATTAGAAACAAAAATACAATACACAAAATATTTAAGGGAATAAGGTGGATCCTACTTGATTCATCAATGTAAACATCCAGGTGGATATGATTTTCTCAACCAAGATGTTCTATTTGATCCACTCTTCATACTTGCACATTTTATCTTTAATTTTGGTTGGTCTTGTGTGGATCAGATTACTTATTCCATTTTCCTCATTCTTTAAAAATCTTGTAGCTAGATAACCAATATATCCTTAGGGATTTTGGTAGCAAGTTTGGATTTTCCACATGACTTCTTCTGAGTTTCATTTTTCTTGGTAGTTCTTTTGGATGCACCAACCTTCAACTTCTTGGATTTAGAATCCACGTAATTCTCACCTTTTCTTCTTGGAATATTCTTTGGAGGATTTGTTTTTACAAAATTATCATGATTACTTCCCAAGGAAACTTCTTCTTTCTTAGAAAATTTTTTTGATTTTATTTTCTTGTCAGCTTTGGAAACATGTTGAAATTAACATGTACCAACCTTATGACCACTTCTATTACATACATCATAGATGTTATCAAGCATTACAAATCGTTTTTTAGTATACTGATGATTTTGGACCTGTGGATATTGCTTCTTCTTCTATGGATTTCTTCCCCTTGAGATGGGATTCCTTTATGCTTTTTAATTTTGAGGATTGTACCAACAATCTAATTCACAATTCCAAAACCTATTGCAGCACCAACATTGGCCCAAAAATCTTGACATCTAGATATATTCTAGATAAGGTTGTTAGGCCTTCTTCTTGATTTTTTGTTCTCTATCTAGGGAACAACCATCCGTATTCTTTTTCCTATCCACCCTAGCCATGGATTTAGAGATCTCATCACCTTTCCTCATCCATACTTGTTTAGAATTTTTATTCCAACCTACACTTTTTGTGGAAACAGATTTAGAAACATTAATACAAGATAGTATGGATGGCACCTTTTCTGTCTTAGTTACCTTTGATTAATCTTTGAGTAAAGTCATGATATTTTTATCACGTGTTGAAGGTATTTTTATAGTAGAATCATCCATTGAACATTGAATTCTAGTAGAAACTATTTCTTTCATTTTTAAAGGCTTAATATGTTTCTTATCATGATTGGTCAACTGGGCTTCCAATTTTATACAATCTATATTGTGGGTGATCTTATGATATTCAATCCTGATCATCTACTCTTCACAAGTCTTATTCAATATTTTAAACTCATCTTCATGTATGTTAAATTTTTTTTGTAACAAAGAATCAAGTTCCTTGAGTTTCTTAGAAGTTTCTTCCAAGTGTAACCCATTAAATTCAGTTCTCTTCTTCAACTCATCTTCAAGTGCATGGATATTTTCTTATAGAGTATTATCGACTTCCTCCTTTTCTTCAATGGATTTAATCTAACTGGACATCATTAAACATTCACAAACTTTTCCTTCTAAGACCTTTTCCACATTATCAACTTCTCTTTCCAGTTAGGTGATCTCAACCTGGATGCATTGAATTATTTTATAAATAGGATAAACTCTTTATTTAGTAATATCATTTAAATAGATTCTTAATTTTCCCTAATCGCTTGAGAATGATATAGAAGTGTCTTCATTTCTTCCGGTAGAAACCTAGGTCACTAGATCTTTACATTACAAGCCTGATATTTATTCATTATTAGAAAGGCATGAAGAACCAGTTACTATATCTTCTTTATACATAAGGGTCTTCTTCAACAGTCTCTTCTCTTTCGTTTTCCTATTTTCCATGGTCTTGTTGGATGTAGAATTTTTCTTAGAGATGACTTAATCTTCATCAAAACTACACTTCATTGTTGACTTAGGAAAGAAAACTCAAGTATTCTTCTGAATAGAATTACTGTAGAGTTAGCATAAGAAAACCTCCCTCAGATACCAATTGAAGGACCCTAGACTACCCTGATAGGGGGTGAATAAGGGTGTCACCTTTTTCTCACAAAATACTGGATCTTTCCCTCATGTTGGAAGGAACTCATTTAAACTTGTATGAAGAATATTATAACATTCACATATAGAAGGAAAACACATCACTTTTACTTGGTTCACCACAAATGGATACATCCAAGGATCATACGCTGATAGTTTTTTTTTCATACCTAATTCCACTATTCCCCATAAGCTATGGATTACAAAGATTTGGGAACAGTCACTTTTTCCCAGACACACTACCTTTACAAAAGGTTTATGGATAGCTCATTTCTTCCTTCAGATCAATTCCATTGACTCCCCCTAGCTCACTACTTTGGGTGAATTATCACTCAGTTTATGGACTTGAATATCTCTTCAGTGGATAGGAATGGAAGTCTTTTTCTCTCTCCAACATGAGATATTGCTTTCATCAAAGTCCTAAATTGATGCTCTTTATACTCAATTTTCTTCTTTAGTGCAACAACTAAATGTAATAAGACTTCTTCTTTTTCTTTTCCAGAATCACAAACACCTAAGTGATTAATCAAGCAATGAGGATTAGCTTACATGGAATCATAAGAATCAAATTCTTCTTGTTTTAATATGTGCATGTAGAAATTTGGATAAACTCCTCCTCTTCACTTATTCTTATTATTTATACACATGCACCTACTATTTTGATTCTTTCTTTGATTTTATTCACGTGTGCATGTGCCTGAAATAGTGCATGAACCATCAACTTCTTCTTCTTCTTGTGTTCAAGCCATAATGGGTATGAATCATTGTACACACACTCGGCCTCTTTTATTCTTCCCTTTCTCTTCTTCCCTCTTCTTCCCTTTTCTTTATATGCACACAAACCATGCATAAATAAGAACCAACCAGAATGGGTGTAGGTCATTGGAAAATCTCTTCCTACTTATTCACATGCACACACACGTTGCCTCAGTCTTATTCAAATGATGAAAATGCATGAAGGAAAACAAATTATTCCCTTCTTCAAACAAGTTCCTTCTTCACTAAATAAAAACCCCTACAAATAATGTATATATATCCGTGAAATCAGAAGGGTGTTCTCTCCTTTTATTTGTGAATCCCACAGGTTCACGGTTCTTCTTCTTCAAGTAGAGTTTATGTGTGGTTATCCTTCACAGAACCGAAATAGATCATGGCTCTATCTTCACAAGTTACAGCGTGGGTGTGTATGCACAAATTGTGTACCCACAGGTTCTTCTTTATGAAGCACAGTGAGGGTTTTGGGTAAACTTTTCGCATTTCTGTGGGTCTATTCTTTGCAACGGGGGTGCATCACCTCTTCTTTGTGAGACACATCAAGAGTGCATTGCACTTATTTAAGTCATATGGATCTCTACTTTGTGATGCTCTGTTTCCGAGAAAAATGATCTCATGGGTCTCCCCATGACAGTCTTCCACTCAGCCTCAAGGAATATCTTTTTATAGGTGAGGATCAAACATTTTTTGTGATTCAAATCACTAAAGATATTCTCGTCAAATCTCACCTTTGAATAACCAATATTTTCTACATTTAAAATTTTCAAACCTAAATTTGAGATACGTCGTATATCTCAATATTTCCTTTTTCAAACTGGTGGCCTCCCCTATCTCATGAAAACATCACATGCATGCACTGAGATCTCATGAAAATATCATTTTAATCCTCGCAAAAATCTTTCCATGTGGACTCTCAGCTTATCTTGCTTTAGTCGGGCTTCATCTTAGAGTTTTATGCATGCATGAAAGACAAAGATTGCAAACATGGATTCGGTATGATCACAATATCTTCACAATGTCATAATTATGAGGCATGGTGGTTCGAAAGTGGTTCTTTATCATCTCTAATGAGTGTCAGCGGGACCAATGAGTGCTGGAGGAGGAAGAAAACAGGGCTGGTGTTTCAAAAACCATGGGGGTAATCAGAGGGCCCTCATTTAAACATGCACGGAATAGAGTGATGGATGGTTAGGATTAGATCACAGGCACGGATGAGATGTGCGGACAAGATCACTTCTATGTTTTTAAATGATGAACAGTAACACATTTTACTTATCCCACATGGAACGAGAGATGCGTGTAGAGCATGGTATATCAATAAATCCGCTCTGACCCATCTATAGATTACTCCTCCTCCCTCTACGGTACCACCTCTAACCATGTTCTGCGGGTACGCTCTGCTCCCACCCCTCTACGGGCTTTGGCCCAAAACTCTATAGGGATTCTACTCGTGCACTCCTATGGGTCTTCCTATTCTCTTTCCTCTTACAGACTGATCCTTGTCCCCCCCCCCCCTCCCTGGTGCACAGTTGACCCCTGTGGTCCCGCATGTGCCTCAGGTTGAGGTTGGATTTCTAGATTGTGGGATGGACGAATTTTTTAAGTGAATCCCATAAAAAATAATACTTTTAAGTGTAAAATTGCATAGTCACCTTAAACCATAAACCTCATGCATGGATACCACAAATACTGAGCCTCATCTTTAACCATCATCTTTCTTTTCCTTTTGGATAAAGAACACACTTCAATCATCCTCTTCATTATTGTAGACTGTGTATCACATATGATACAAGTTATTTGAACTTAAGATAAATGCATCAATCATCTAAATTTCCATTATTCATTAACTTTGGATCTCATTCTTTATCTTGATCGCCATTGATATCCACATTGGCATCCATTGAAAACAAATACAACTTATACAGAAGTGTTCTCCCAAAATTGTACTCCCCCATAAGAACACAAGGACTACACATCATGTACGGGAGTTACATAGTGCGTAATTATTCAAACCACATTTCTTCTTGTACAAGTATACATAGATCCACTTTTATTGGATCTGATCTCATATCATCAGAATGATTTAAAAACTATGTGAGATATGCACTAGATACATGATTACATAGCATGTAGCTGAGTACATGGTGTGTTGTCTTGTGTTATCTGACTAGAATGGTTGGCATCTCCCTATGGAATTTTTTATGTTTCTTTATTTTAATTTAACCCAATTATTAGTCATGGGAGTGATAATGATAAAAGGGAATAGAAAAAAGAGTTATTATTCAAAGAACGAATTGATCTAAATTAAAATAAATTGAAAATGGATACCATTCAAGCAATGATTAATAAAAAATTATAAATTTACCATGTGACACCTTTGATCCCACTTGTAAGTTTTGGTTGTAGTGGAAGTGCCTAATTGGGCATGTCCAACTTAGATTTTAGTCTTGATTTTGAAATGATCTGAGTTTTACATGATGAATGACATCACGACCAATATATTTATTTCATAGATCACTTGACTTATTTAAACTCTAGAAACAAAAGTAAGATCATCACACGTAATTTATAATTAATTTATAAGAATATTTAGAATTATATAAAATTATAATTCCTTTATTTGATGATGTATTTGACTCAATATTATCATACCATCATTGTGTTACAAGATCTAAGTGTAGAATCCCTCTAGCTGTGATCCAGAAGTGCATCAAAATCTCGGCTATAGAATCATCGGGTGTTAGCACAGTCAATATTGATCGCTTATGTTATCCATGGTTGGTAGTAAAATAATTCTCTTTAAGGAAAAATAATTCATGGTGTTTTATTTACTTCTTGAGAGAGGAGGAGGAGGATAACGCACTCTAGATCTCAATATATCTCGCTAGGGTTTGAGAGAGATTATTTATATTTATTGTGCACAACCAATCTCTCTTAAGAAAGGGAAATAACAATATATATATATTAAGGAATGGTTAATGTTTACTATTTGAAAATAATCCCCCTTACCAATTCCTTAATTCTTGGTGAACCCCATGTCTTAATATTTTTTTGGAGATAATAAGAGAATCAAATTAAAAGAAAAAATATTACATGAGTCTAAATAATGGAATCATATTACAATCTCTGTCATGAAGATGGAGAAGATTAGCAGAAATATCATCAAGACAGGTAATGTCTTTATTTACTCCTTTGTTATCAAGGCCATCAGTAATCATATTAGATTCATGATAGGTATGAGTGATAATGTAGTTGATGTCGAGAAGCGAGCGAGTTCAATCAATTCATCGATTATTGATCGGATACGCAATGTGTGTTACATTGTTCCAAATTGTTTGCACCATGGTAGTCAAATCACTTTCAAACTAGAGGTTGTTCCAACCATGGTTCCTAGAGAAAGAAACAGCATGTATCATACCCATCATTTCAGCCTCCAGAGAAGAGGCAATTCCAAGTTCCTAATAAAGCATCCAAGGATCTGACCATGGTGATTCCTGAAGATAGTGCCACAACCTATAGGACCTGGATTGCCTTTTGAGGCACCATCAACATTGACTTTGATCCAACCAAGAAATGGAGCATGCCAAAACACTTCACAGGTATGATGTAGCCGACAAAAATTTCCATCAATCTAAACACGTTGCAGAATCATAAAGTTAGGAATAGTGTTGTTTCAGTGAACCTTTTTCATCAAATCAGCTCCACGTAAGGCAATAATAATCCTCATCTGACCAGAATTATAATTGAGTGAGGAATTGTTACATGTAATATTATTTCTATAAAACCATATCACATGATGGAGCTCAGCAACAGGAGCAAGGAAGAGGTTCTTAATTTTCTGAGAGTTTTCCATTTCTGCGCATCTCTTTATTTGAGTATTTACAGAGTCAAGTATCAACCATATGCAGTTAAAAATGTAAAACATATAGTTCTAGAGAGTAGTGATAGTAGCACAAGAGAGGAATAGGTGGTTAGTATCTTCTCTGTGTTGATTGAAGTGCCTACACTTGGAGCAAAGTTGAATACCAAATGATTAAAGACATCTGTCTGTGGGAACTCTGTTGTGGGCAAGGTGCCAAATAAGAGTGAATCATGAGGGCTTTATCCAGGGTTTTTCAAAGAATTTTAGCCAATCAAAATCACCTTCAGAATTACAGAAAAATGATTGTAAAAGTTTTTTGAATTAATCATACCATTATGGGTAGGTTTCCAAATTAAAAAATCATCATTGATTGAGAAAGGATAGTTGTTAATGATGTTCATAATGTTTTCAGGAAGATGATAATTGTGAGAATTTAGCATATCTATAATAGATTAGTTAGTGTTTGCACGGGTTTGGTCAGGATGAATCATAGAAATAAGAGGGATTCTAGTCTAGTTATCCAAAAAAAATTATTGAGGATTCCCTGGTAACCATCCATCTAGCATCATTCATGATGGTGGAAAAAAGATTTCATAATAGATAGCCAGAGAGAGGAACTGAGGAAGTTTAATTTTCCTTTCTTAATTTTTCCAATTAATCTCTTTTTAAGAAAAGAGACAGAATCTGAATTTTTGTAAAGAAGGTTCCAAGTGAGTCTAGATTGAAGGGCCTCATTAAAGTATCTAATATTTTTTATTCCAATATCTCCCTTATCAATGGGTTTGAAATAAGTCGACCAAGGGATAATGACAAGCTTTATTTCCAATGTACTGCCAGTCCAAATGAAATTTTTGATTAAGGTATACACTTTTTTAAGCCCAATAGGGAATTTATAAACCATCATGGAGAAAACCATTTTGGAAATAGCAGGGGATTTGACATGGCATAATCTTCCTTCCAAAGAAAGGTATTTCCCTTTCTAAGAGGATAGTTGGTTACAAACTTGTTCAACAATGAAAGAAAAGTGAGAACACATGGTTTTGTCCCAAAAAATGGGAACACTAAGGTATGTAAAAGAAAAGGAACCCACCTTGATTCCTAATTCACTGATAATGTTACCTTTCTGGATGTGAGGGAAGCTTTTTCCAAATAATATAAAAGATTTGTTCCAGCTAATGGTTTGAACAGAGACCTCTTCATAGTGAGATAGAGTATTTTTGAGGTTTTGAATATTTCTTTTATAAAATTGAAAAAAAAGGATGATATCATCTATATATATAATATGGGTGGGATCATTCATATTCCTTCAAACATGAATGGGTTTGATTTTAGTCTTTTCCACAAGATGATTGAGGAGATGACTAAAATAATCCTCCACAATGGAGAAAATAATAGCATATAGGGGATCAACTTGTCTTACACCTTTACTGCATTTAAAATATCCCTTGTGAGAACCATTTATCCAGATAAAAATAGATCCTAAGTTGAAAAGGGTTATGATTGTAGTAATAAAGGGGTCATTGAAACCAATGCCTTGAAGAACCTTGAAGATGAAGCTCCAGTCAATAGTATCAAAAGCTTTTTTATGTCAAGTTTAATGCCAATATTACCCCCTCTATTAACTTTGTTAAGAGTGTTGATGCACTCAGAGGAAAGACAAATACAATATTCTATGGATCTTCCCTTGATAAAGACAAATTGGTTCCAAGAGACGATTTTGTCTGTGATGGTTGAAATTCCATTAGCAATAATTTTGGTGATGATTTTAAAGAGGGTGTTAATGAGAGAAATGGTTCTAAAAAGGTGGATCTCAGAATCATTGTCCACTTTAGGGATCAAATAAATAAATTGATCATTCAGACCGTGTGGAAGGATAACATTGGAGAAGAAATATTTGAAAAGTTTAAAAACATCCAAATGTATAACATCCCAATAATGCTGAAAGAACCCATTATTAAAACCATCCAGACCCGGGGAACTATCAAGATTCGAACTAAATACAGTGTCTTTAATTTCATGATCAAGTGGTATGTTTATAAGGAAAGCATTATACTCATCATTAACCACTTTTGAGAGGACCTCAGGAATGAGGTCTTTGTTCTTTTCAGGACCATTGAATATGGATTCAAAGTAAGGGACAATATGATTAGAAATATCATCCTCATTGTCTAAGAGGTTTTCCCCATATTTTAACAAAGATAGAGGTCTGTGAGGATTCCTAACTCTGTGAAGTGATTTTTAGAATTTTGTGTTCCTGTCACCATTAAATAACCATTTAACTTTGAGGTTTTGTTTCCTCATTCTCTCTTTAAAGGTGAGAAAAGAATTTAGTTTTACCGAAAGATTGAGTTCATGAGTCGGATCAGTTTTTAGATCAGATCTAGTGTTATTGTTTTGAAGTTGACTAAGTTCATCCTCAAGAAGAATATTGTCATTGTTAAACTATTTGGCAATAGAACTACACCAACCTTTGAGAATTTTTTTGAGGTTTTTTAACTTAGTAGGACAAGAAAAGGTATCATTGATGTGTGACAAAGAATACCAAAACTTTTTGATGATATCAGTGCATTCATCATTAGAAAACCAAACATTGTTAAATCAAAAAGGAATCGAGGGTTTTTTATTTTTGGTGGAGACACTGACAAGAATGGGGTGATTGTCAGAGTGTAGCATGTGGAGCATGATCCTAGAGATAGAGTCCCATTTGTCCAATATAGGGACGTTCGTAAAGGCACTTTCCAACTTGGAGGCAACCACCCTAATATAGTTCCTCGTATACCAAGTAAACTTGTCCCCAGTGATATTAATTTCTACAAGGTTGTTTTCTTCAATAGAAGTTTTTAATTCTCTTGTGGAAATGGTACCATGAGTCGGACCAATTTTCTCACTTGTGTTTAAAATGGCATTAAAGTCCCCAGTCAAAAACCAAGGAGTATTGATATTGGTACCTAAATAGGTAAGCTCATTCCATGTAGGTATCCTATCATAGAATCTATTTTTAGCATAAATAAAGGAGCATAAGGAGTGAGTTCAATCAATTACGAAGTCACAAGTAATGATTTTCTCAAAAACATTAAAGAATTTAACATTTTGAAGAGATGTGTATGAAAAAACCCATAGGGTTTCAACATTGGAGGAATTTTTTGTTGCACCTGCAAAAGAATAAGTATGTTGGCATAAGTGGAAATATTTGGTTGAAAATTTATTTTTGGGTTTAGTGATAGAAAACAACATTGGGAAATGAGTGTTGATCATTCTTTTTAATATGATAAGAGTGTCAGAGTTGGAAATACCCTAAAAAATCCAGAAGAGAATCTTCATTTAGACCTATGTTTGGATATAGAACTGTCGTTTTTTGTTCAGAGTCTTTTTTCCTAGAAGATCTTCTTGGTTTTTTATCATTTCATGGACTAGTATTCTGCTTATGATTATTTTTTAGAGCATCCAAGGGGTTGTTTGTTATCCCCTTATCATTATCCAAGGGAAATTCATGCAGAGAGGTATTCACATGTGAAAATATAGCATTCCTAGTAGAGTTATCATTATGAACCACTTCATGAGTAGAAATTAGATTTCCAAAATTCACCAAAATACCATTATGCATGATAGAATGAGAAACACCATCAGACTGAGTTATAAATGTAGAATCAAGAGTACCTAATCATTTAGCATCCATAGGTGTAGTATCATTCATTTTAGATTTTGAAGGTGGAACTGATTGACTATTTGGAGTAGTCAATGGTGTCTCTTTCTTTCCAGACAGTTCGGGTTTAAAAGTGGGAGCATGTGAACCAGCAATGAATTGTGTGCTCTTTGTGCCATCAATGACCTGTTGTTCTAAATGTTCAGAGCCAGAAGTCAAAATGAAATAGGTACCTAGAACTTCCAGATTGGGAGGTTTGCATTCCTATTCATATTCAGACTGCCTGCTGGATGGGGGTTCCTGGACCACTAAGGCAGTGCTGATATATTCTAAACAATAAGATGCAGTGGGGATTTCAGTATGGGGAGTATTTCTAGTATTGAAATTATGTTCCCCATATAGCTTGGGACTTGAGACAACAATTTTAATTTTGACATCATTTTGTTTATCATTACCCAACCCCTAAATAAATAAGTCAGTAATGGAGTTTTCAACATTATGAGAAGTAAGAGGAGGACTATGGAGTTCTTCTTGGCCAGTATTGTCCACAGATGAGTTCTTTTCCTCACCCTGTAATATTTTAAGAGGGTCAGCATTCAAGTGATTAATGATCCCATTGACTAATACTAGATTATGTGAATTACATTTCATCATTATAGGGGGTGTTCGGGCAGGATCAATATCCTTCACCTATTTTCTAAGATTACTAGGATTGGGTGCCAAAGTTGTAGCTTCTAAATCTAAGTGAGAGTGATTAAGTAATTCTATAAAAATTGTTTCAATTTCATTAGTTATACATTGATCTTTGGATTCATTTTCATGTTCCTCCACTAAATCTGCCCAGGATTTTCCCTCTTCAACCTCTAATGGAATCAAGGCCTTGGATTTGATAACCCACTTTTTAGTGTTCTTCTTATAGGTTTCAGGATTATCAAAGGAAGGACCTTTATCTTTCTTTGGTTTTTTGGTCTCAGTCCATTCCAAACCACTTGGTTGTGATACCTATTTGTGCACTACCCTAAATTTTAGTATCAAGTGACCTATGATTTTATAGTACTCTAAAAAACGGGCTTTCTCTCATATTTTATCCTTACTTCAGCCTTATAATTCTTAGCATTAAAGGAAATAGAGTGTGGCAGTTTAGTTTCTAGGTTCACTTCTACCATAAATCTAGAAAATAATCCTAAATCACCATTTAATGTTCTTTGATCGATCTTCAGGGGAGTACCAACACAAGAGGTTAAGTCATTTAAGATATTTGGATGCCAAAAAAACCAATTGAGGTTATGCAGCCTAACCCATACCTGTGCCAAATTGTTTCTATGTGTGTTCGGATTAAAAGAAAAGTCTCATTCAGAGATACATAGTAGACCAGGTTTGAGTTATAGATTACCTGTCTTCTATACCCTATCTAAGTCTTCCTATGAGGAGAATAGAATATGGAAATAAACCTTACCCAGTGGGACTAGTTTCCAGTTAGCAAAACCCCAACAGTGAGCAATGTGAGGCTTAATATCAAGATACGGCCAAGGTTTGTCCCCTTTTAAGTAAGTACTACAACCCATGATAGAGAACTTACTCATTTGAGTTCTCTATTGAATCTCTTTGGAATCGGTCTCCACAGATAATCCTCCATCATCTATTCTTTTTAACATGGGAGGTTTCGTCAATGTTGATTTTGGTAGCTCTGATCTGTTCAAAGCCTCGAGTAAGGAAATCGCCCTAGGTTTTTCATTTGTCGATTGTCCTGAACCATTCTCCTCTGGGATTTTGTTTCTGTTCATTTTAGCAGTAGTGGAGATAAAGGAGCACTCCCATTCCAGATCGAAGGAGGCCATGATTCAGATAATTTAGAAAATAGAGATCCTAACATCTTTGATTTATGTAGATTGGGTATTGGGATTTGAGGGTTCGTCGATCCATTCAGAGAGAACCCCTCTCATCACCTCCCCCATGTCTTAATAATAATATAATTATTATTCAATTAAAATGAGCATTACCCAAGAATAAATAAATATCATTTATATCATTCCCAGTCTGACCATTAAACTCGGACCGCTTATCCTCTTCGACATTTACTAAACCTTTATTAATAAATATTTATTTAATAAATAAATATCACTACATTATTCATCTATAAATATAATAAATATTATATTTTCCAAGCCTTGAAAATTAATATTTATTAATATTATTTAACTCAATTATACATTTGAATTAATTTTGATTAAATCTTGGTGATCAACAAAACCGGAATAAATATTAAACCAAAAAATATGAAAAAAATTTATTCATACATGTTAAATTTTTCACTGAATTTAATTGACATTTTGGATCCACTTAGTGTGTGACCCTCTAGGGCCCATTCTTGGTGGAATTTAGAAGAACTACTAATGGTCCAAGGTTAACATCTAAAAACATGTCAAGGCACCCATAGAGAAATAATTTAACATCACAAAAACATACAATCTCTTATTAATGCTTTATATTTAATATAATCCATTTTTTGTGATATCTCTAATCAAACAGGTTTCATATCGGTGTCATCAACCAATATGTATGGTGTCTCTTTCTTTAACTTTACATAAATAAACTTTTCTAGAGAACACCATGGATGTAGATTTATACCAAAAATTCCATCCCCATTAAAGGGCCTGAGATATCAACTTCTTTCAAGGGACAGGTGTTATAAATCCTTTATCAAATTATCCATTAATACAATATCACTTTTGACGCACCCAATGTATCCTAATTCTTTGTGATCATATATAATCATGTTTTTTATCTATATATCAAAGTATGTGACTTACGAAATTAATTAATTTTAATATAAAATTTTAATGATCAATACACACATCGTTAGATAGGAACATCAAATGACACATATAAATGTAAATTTCCTACCATTGGGTCTCATTCTCCTAATCTCCTATTATGAAAATTACCAAGGTCACACACCATGAGAGGGTGCCTTAAATTCCTATGAGTCTCTAAACCTAATAGCCTATATCATTTGTCTCCTAACATATGATATCATCTAGCTATAAAACATATAAATTCAATAATACTATTGGGAAACTTCTATGACGTTTTAGTATCATAGGTATTCTTAAGACATTATCACATGTTATTTCTTGCAAAGGAACAATCATGATGTGATAATAAATTTCATTAATATTTAAGAAAATTAATACAAGTAATAATTAAGTACTTATAAGTTTTGGTTCTAGGGAACCAACTCCAATAGCACGTAGATACAATAATTTAATATGGGATATTATGTCACCCAGTAGAACCTCTTTATGGGAAGAAAATTGGTCATATATATCCTGAATTTAGAAATGATATGAGAAACTTTTTTCTTGCATTATCTATAATGGGAATGAAACCTTTTTATATTTAAAGTAACACCCACACTATATGTCCAATTATGTTGGTAAATTATAACTTTCCATTATGGTTATGCATGAACCACCAATATATTATGATGTCTCTGCTTATATATGGACCAAAATAACCTGGTAATGATATTGGTGTTTATTTGGATCCATTGATTGAAGATCTAAAATTTATGTGGAATACAAGTATTAAATTTATTTAATGATCATAAAAATGAAGAGTTCACGTTAAGATATATGTTTTACAAGATAATAAATGAATTTCCTACTTATGAAAAAAATTTAGGATATAGAATTAATGGAATGTTGAGGTGTCCCATCTATGAAGAAGTTATGGAATCAGTGAGGTTGAAAAATTCCTTGAAGACTTTGTGTTTAGGACATCAAAATTCTTTACCCTTATGATATAAATATCAATCCTGAACAACATCATTTGAAGGGAATATAGAATAAGGTAAGACACCATCTACATTAATGGGTGATCAATAATTCAAGAACGTAAAGGATATTGTCACTGTTTTTTGTAAAACTTTTTTGAAAAAACTTTGAAAAAATAGGTTGTAAAAAGTGTTTGGTTTTTTAATCATTTTACTATAATTGTTTGTATGTCAATAATTTTCATGATTTCATGCACATGGAAAAATATATATATGATAGTGTTATTGGAACATTACTAAATGAATTATTAGAAAAATCAAAGCTAGTTTATACATGATTCACAAGGGGATAAGGGAATAGTTGGATCTAGTGAAGAGTGAAAGATTTACTTCTCTTCCTTTAGTATCTTACAATCTATCCAAGCTAGAAAATTTTCAATTTTTAAACTCTCTTTATGGTGTAAAAGTTCCATAGTGGTATTTATCAAATATCAAGAATGTCGTGTCAATGAATAATTTGAAGTTAAAGGGTATAAAAACACATTAATATCATGTTTTGATGCAAGGTTTAACGTATGTGGTTTTATGTCGAATTCTATGTAAAAATGTATGATTCAATTTAACCAAAAAAAATTATTTTTCAAATCCATATGTAGAAAAGTTATAGTCTCGAAAAAGTTTCCAAACATGAATAAGGAGATTAGAGTCATATTATGTTAATTGGATATATTCATCCCACCATAATTATTTGATATAATGGTCCACCTTATGGTTCACTTAGTTAGAGAGATTCAACTATGTGTTCTTGTATATTACAGATGGATGTATCCCATTGAAGGATATATAATGATTTTGAAATAGCACATCAAGAGTAAAATTTAGAGAGAATGTTATATTGTAGAGTGATTTTTTTTGAAGAATTAGTTGAATTCTATACCAAAAGCCTATCAGATGTTGATAGTATTGGTATCATAAAATCTTTTTATAGTGGATGCATTATAGGAGAATGGATTTCCGAAAGAGATTTTATTACAATTAACATTACCAAGTGGTAGAAATATCACCTTTACATTTTATATAAAATTATAGAGGTTTCTCTATATGTGGAATTCCATAAATTAATCTTAGCATTTGAATCCATTAAGGGATGAAATATGGATATGAAATGCACATAATAAATAGTTTATATGATGGTTTCTAGATTATATTTTTAAGGAGTTATCTAAAAATCCAAATTTAATTTCAGAAAGACTTTGATGGATAGATAGAGGACTAAGTGTACATTTATTATCTTATAATGGTAATATAATTAATGGACATGTATTCTATATAAAGGAATATGATGAAAATGGTATGATGAAAAATGGTGAAGTTACTTTTATGGTGGAAGCAATTCATGTATTTGGTACCCAGGATAGAATTCTAATTTACGTTAATATTCAAAGCTTTAAAATCATCAAACAAATAAATGATCATAGTTATATAATATTTCAATTGCTGATTTTTCATTCCAAAGGGGTTTAAAATAGAAGTGTAGTTTAATTTAATTAATTGGGATTCATGATGGTGAATGTTAATGTGGAATAGTATAAGGATGAACTATCCATAATGAAATCGATATCATTGCAAGTATTTTATGTCTCATGTCCTGAAAAAAGAAATTGGTAGATTTTTCTATTGGAGAAAAAAAAAACCAAAATTTTATATGAAAAATCAATTTAGAATGACCCTTTCATTGGGATATAAAAATCATTTCATGTTTATCCCAATGTATAAAGTATTGTGTACATAAGAGGGGACCACAAGGAGGGGGTTTGGATACTCAATAGAGGATCTAAATCACCTAAACCTTTAAATAAAAAAATTTATTGAATATGTTATAAAAATTAATATATTATGATTTTCCTCATAATATTATGTGTTCACTAATTCATTTACTTAATATAAATTAAATGTTTAACTAATCATGCAGAAAATTTATTCTATACATGCTGATGCTATAAATCCTGAGGAACAAGACACCATCAATATTAAAACTAAGGGACTGCTAGGAGGTCAACATCATATGGATGAAAAAAAAACATGATCGGTGTAGCACCACTGTGTTAATAAAATTTATTCAATAAATAAGAAAAGGTATAAAATTCAAGGTTGGGTGGAATCAACACGACCAATATGTTGGCCCCAAGAAGTAAATTTCATTAGTTACATTGGGGTCATAACTCGGATGCATGTGTTAATTCATATAGATACGTGGCATAAAGTTATTCCTCCATTGAAGAAAATAATTTTTGAATACATTTGTAAAAAATTATGACACCCTCTCTATTTTAACAAAAAATTATATAATGAGGCATTAATTAAACTTTCATTATGACTTGTAGTATAAGTTTATTTTAAATGACTTTTGTAAGAAATTCATATTAATGCTCACTATAAAGGCTCATAAATCCATTCATACATTTTAGGTGAAGTTTAATATTAGGTATGTTGAGGGGGAATTAAACCCACGTCCACTAGCTATGTATAAACATATGAAAAAAAAGAAACCTAGAATTATTTCATTGGTCACTGTGAGGATGAATCATTTCATATTCATTTTAATTGGTAATATTTTATTTGAAATTATTTTTATTTTTCACTTTTATCCAAATTGTTAATTTATCAAACAAAAAAGGAGTGTGAAAAATGAACAATGAAAATCATAACTAACATACCCCTCTTATAAATCAAGGATGGGGTACACTTCACATGAAAAAAATTGGTATGTGTTTTAAATCTAAATTAAAGTTTTTTTGATATGAAACAACAATATAATTATGTTACTTTGTTTATATGAATATTGATGAATTAGAATATAAAACCACTTATATACCACATCATGTTCTATGAAATTATTCTCATGCAAAGAAAAGAAAAATAGATAATTAAATCACACAAAAAGTATAGGAATCATGTGTAAGTGTCATGTAATAACAGTGTTCAATAAAATCATATACTTATGTTCACATATTTTTTATATGTCTTAGACATAATAATTTTTCATTATTTGCACCAGAAGAACGATTACTTACAGTATATTTTAAGAAGTGAAAGAAATATGGACACATAGAGGTGAAATATTTTGAGTGTCAACTTGAGCATATTTTGAGAAATAAATGTCATAGGGGGATACAAATGAAAAAATTAAAGACATATATGCATAAATAAATGCTTTAAAAGAAATAATTATCAAGTCTAATTAAATGGAACAGTATATTCAAAGGTGTCAAAGAGTAACAATAATAAAATAACAACCACTACATGAGGATCTAGACACCGCTATCTTTGAGGCTAGAAATTACCCCTGACTGCATGCCTTACCTAAAGTAATCAATTTTTTCATTAGAAATTTTTCTAAATTTAAATCAAAATACTACTGATAACTTTTTTATAAAAAAAATTATATAAGGCGCAAGTGACATTGATTTATACTATCATCATCCACTCATTTTCTTATTGGGATGGGTAAAGTGTATAATATCCAAGTAGATATGATATATAATAAATAACTCACAAAATATCACATGAGAGTGGTCATTCAAGTACCTCATAAGCCAAGCACTAATTTTCCTGATCCCCTTGATGAAATGAATGTTAACATGGTCAAACATGATATTTTAACTTTCATAGAATGGTTGTTTAATATTATAAAAATACATAATAATAATGTGATACATCCTTTACAATTTTTTTCAAATCAAAAAACTTTAACAATTACTGAAAAAATGTCTAAAATGAGGTATGACATAAAAAATGGGGAAAGAAAAGGGGAAATGGAAGGTCATATTAAAACAATATATTGGATTATCCAATAAATCAAAAGAACCTTCCAATAATACATTTACCCCCCCCCCCAATTACACTACCACATTTATTAATATTAAAAGTTCTTGCCAATACACTATTAAAAGATAAAAATATGACCTGCATTGGATTTGAAGAACAAATGTATGGATAGGTCATTATAGATGTGATTGTCTTAAGAGTATAAATGAAATTCTCAAGCATGAATGGTTGTGAATCTCAATTATCAATGTATACATATGGTACATTTTCATAACCTATTTTTCAAATAATTGATCTATTATGTTGATTGTAGTTAATAACAAATCAAGTTTTCTAAAAGTGTATATATCACTACTATATAAAGAGAAAACCCTATGAAGATAAATTTAGACTCATTAATATTTATATCATTTCTACCAAAAAAACTTCATTTGATAAAGAATAGAATAAAAAATGGAATAACTATCCATAGCGTTTGAATAAAAAATAATAAACAGAAGGATCTTCTTGATGCCTATAATGCAGGGGTAAAACTCTAAAATCTAATCATGTAAAATATATTTTTATTTTTTATTACTTATTCCTTTTTAGGTAGAATTGGATGGTCAATGTAGTCAATTTGGATACTCTAAAGGTTTATTTTTTGGATCCAAAGTATGGACTTCCCACAAATCAACCATAGTTGATGTAATTTGTGGATTTTTAATGCACTAAAATCAACATCTTATAAATAAAAAACAAATTATATGTTTTATATTATGTTTTAATGGGAATTGTTTTATGATGGGGTGATATTTAAATATTAAAAAAATCAGTATGAGGATGAAGACTGATCATAATAAGATTTCTTATTTTTACTCATGGATATAGATTACAAAATATATAATAATATTTCACTATCAGAATGCATATTGAAATAAATTTTTGACCCATAGGGGACATTAGTAAGAGATTACCTGAGAGGGGGGATGAATCAAGGTATGAAACTCATTTTCATTTCCTCAGATTCCTATGAAACTCTCACTATTCTAAATGAACTTAACCTCACTTATTAGTAGGGTCACTCTTATTTTAACATGTTATGTGATGATCTAATTAATGGGTGGGCATAACATAGACTTATATAGGTAACATTGATGATTTCTCGATCCACATGCACTGATTTTTGTCCTGTAAAATATAAGATAGTCAAGAACATAGGACACGTTAATTTTAACTGGTCTTGTGGATAAAATGATTCGACTATGGTCACTTCATTCCAAACTAACTACCTTTACATTATTTAGTGTCTAGATCACTACCACCCAGGGGTCACTCCGTTTTTCTTCTCCCTTTTCTCACTGCTTCAGGAGAGGATGATTTTTTGGCTCATAGGACAATACATGTATTCACTATAAGATAAATGATGCACTGATTATTTCCCATAATTATTTACTCTGATCTATAAAAAAATTGTTATGAATATCACCATTACAATAACTTCACTTTAAATGTGCAACTAGTCTTAAAGGAATACCAACTTCCTTTAGAAAAGTCGGCAATAAGTTCTAATAACTTTATGTATCATGAAACTTAACACTTTTATAAAACCCTTGCACCTCTTTTATAAAACTTTACTCTTATTCAAGAAACTTCATACTTTCATGAAAATCATTGTATTCCATGAAACCCATTATTAATATTAACACAAGTCCTTTCTTCATGTAAAATATTATCATATAAATACTTCACACAAGAAAAAGCTTCATGAAACTCTTTCTGAAATTCATATCCTTTTGTTCATCAATTTTTTTGGCTACTTCAAATGAGAGGGGTGGGACTTATTTATTGATGTTTCTTCCCTTTCATGAAAATTTCTCGCTCACCACCACTATTTTTTGAAACACTTCATATCTATTAATGGAAATACCTATCTTCTCAAAACATCAGGGAAGTTTTCCATTCTCAAAACTTCTCATAATTACATAACATAAAATCTTTTCATTTTCAAAACATCATATAATAGTGTTACTTACCACCTTTATTCCATTCATGAAACATCTCATTATCATGTAACTTACTAGCTTTATTACATTTGTGAAACATCTCAAATTCACAAAACTTTCCACCTTTTTCTTTTTTGTCTCAACATTCTTTCACTAAACATTATTTCATGGATCTCCAAACCTTCATGACACCAAACTTTTATGAAACACCAAACTTTCATAAATTCTATGCCCTTTCCATGTTTTTATATGGCAGACTTGAAAATACAAATTTCAAAAAACTTCTTCCATCCTCAAAATTTTGGACCCCAAAAATGTTTCAAACACTAAAAAACTACGACCTTGTACATACAATTTTCTATTGCACTTCAAGACCTTCCAAACCTATTTCTTGAAGATTTTTTAATAAAATTGGTCAAAAATCACACTGTAAATCCTTAAATAACCTTTTCATGATGCATCCCAATATGGTTGATCCTCTTTCTTTGATAGCATCAATGCATATCTCATTATTATAATGATTGATATTTCAGGATTGCACATTGCTTCATTCACTCCATCACATTCCATTTATCAGTAACATCACTATACCATGAAGTCTTTAACATGGTGAATATAAAATCTAACATGCTTCACCACACCATGTCAATGGAAATATTACATCCAACACACCGAATCATCAAGGTTGATATTGATAAGGTTGACAATGAATACAACACACAACACATGGAAACAAAAAATCTCATTGGTATTCAACAATCTCCCCTTTTGGATTTGTTGGGAAAACGTTCATTAATAATTTGCCTCTATCTCGATACCACCTGTTGGTGATCAATATCCATTATTTCATACTGTTTAAAATACTACAATACCACTTCTTCAACACCCTTGGAAACTAAATTCATCACAAACTACTTCCATGGTTTATCTTCAATGAATGAATATCTTTAGCATTATTATATTTATATACTTCACTTCCTATTCCCCCTATAAAGAGCTAGGTAAGAACACACATGGATTCATGATCCTTTCATTTCTAGACAATAACTTCACATGGATTCATGATCTTTATTTATCCCCCTTTTAAATTAAATCCAAAGTATACTTATTACCATATATATTGAATATATAATCCTTATAAACCTATACCTTAGGAAATAAGGGTATCACTTTCAACAATGATATTATTATCCCACTATCTTCTTGATTTCATAAAATATAAGATTTAATCCTTTATAAACCATTGAGACCATAAATTAGGTAATTTAACTTTGTATCCTTTATCAACGATGTGCATAGGGGTATTTCTATTCCTTCCCCTTCTACTACATGGTCCTTGCATTTGATATGGAGATATAATGTCCCCCTATGATATGAAACTATTCTTATTTTTAGGACAACTGTTTAGACCCAAAAACTCTCTTCTTATCCAATATAATTTCATCACATGTTATTGTGGGTTTGAGAAAACTCTCCAGATCAAAAAATATTCCTGGTGTAGTTACCTTCAATAATATTTTCAATGGGTGAACTTACCATTTAGTAAAAATCCATCAATAAAACCACTAATCCTATTTAGTTGGGACTTATATAGGAAGCAAGAGGTAATGTCAATAATACCATCATTGTCCATTTTAATCACTTACTTCCATACATCTCTAATATACATATAACTTTATCTCCGTTCAAGGAATTCTTCTAGATTTATTCTTCGGCTCTAGACACCAAGTCGATACAAATTTTTGAAATCAATACCAACTCTCACAAATACTAATATGATGGATGATACCAAACATTAAATATTTCTTGATGCCAAATAATGAAATGATGAATCGTTTCTTCAGATTTAGAGATCACTTCCTGAACTATACCAAATAAATAATTTCATCTTCCATCTATAGTGTGTCTTTCCTTATTTTTTGGGGATATCATCTATTATATTTTCATCTCAAAAATTCCCCTAATTTTATCATATTTGTTACCAAATATTGTAATAAAATTCCTCATAAGAGTTATCCATCAATAATATCCTCTGATATACTGAGAATATTCAGATGATATCAAATATTATATCCAGAAAAAATAAAATATGAGATCACATCTTATTGTTGATTTCACATTTTTCTATCTTCAAGATCTAAAGTCAGATAGATGAGATTCTCTAAACATTAATGATTCATGGATCTCGATACCACTTGACATCAATTGGAATATAAACTCTCAATTCCTAATTCCAATAATCTGGACTCATCATTACTACTCTTATTCTTCTTTTATTCTCATACATTGAGATTTCAGATATAAAAAATAATGCTAGTACTGATTTGAATCGGTTGAAATTCTGGAGAATATCACATCACCACTTTGCATCTTTTGATGAAATATCCCCATGGATAATATCTCCACTAAAACCTAAAACACTTCAAAATATATTAATAACATTTAATCACATGGATATAGGAGATGTTTCACTTTATCAAATTGAGGAAAGAGGCTGGTCATTATGAACCACCACTTCAGTATCAAAATTTCATTTTACCCTTTTTATATTCAAGGATAATAATTTCATCACCTCATCTACTTATTCTTCTCTATAATCAATATTCATAGTAATATTCTTTATTTCCATGAAAGAAGATCTCCTTTGAGTTATGTCATTTACAAAAACTTCATTTCAAATGTTTTCTTTGGACTTCCCCTTTTTTGGCTTGAGAATTTCCTTTTCTTCATAGCCCAACTCACAAACTCCTCTTCCTTGGGTATTCTTACAAACAATGACCTACTCACACATTAATGATTGGATCCTTATTCTCCACATATTCTTGAATCTATTTTTATCCCCTCTTGACTTGTCATCTTTCGTAGCCCATGTTTTGTTTTGGGATGTATCTTTCATATGAGCACCTTTTGGAGTCCTTTCATTTTTCCAAATCAACTTCTTATCCTTCCATGAATCCTTATATTCAATACCTAATTTGGAACTTATATCCAAAATAATTTTTCCCTTTTCTTAGGAACTCACCCAATTCTATTCTAATCTTACCTTGTGGCACATTTTTGCAATCCCACTTAAGCACTCCTCACATGTCATACGTTTTCTTCAATGGTGGATCTATTATTGCATAGTCATCCTCTATTATCATATCTAGAGAAGATTTATTATTTTTCCTCTATATATATTTTACTTATTTCTAGGAGGGTTATTATGATTAAAATGACGTTTATGTCTAATGCACCTTTCATTAGATCCATTATTTTCTTCCATAATTGTAAATTTGTTCTCCAACTTAATAAAGATTATTTTAGTGGAAAACAATATTCTCATTAGTCATAGGAATAGAGGAACTCCTTATGTCACATTTAGTTCTCTTTCAAAAAATTCCTAGCCATATGAATAGGGTTAGCATAGATAAAGGATCTCTCATAAAAATCATAACACTTATAGTAGTTCCAAGATTGAGTTGTTACAATAGATGATATCCTTCCTTTAAACCCATGTGCTTTTAGGAAGACACTCATGGAATGTCACATGATTCCACGGTAATAGAATTTAGTGGGTACCTTCTTCTAAGAGTCACCTCATACATATTTTTCATGGTTCTTTAGTATACTTGTTGACTCTATATTTACACATTTTTTTACTTCACTTTTTGATACTCCTATAGAAGGGATTATTGTATTCCAATTTGAGGTTTTTAGCCTCCTTTTGAGCTCTTTGAACTAATCATCCTTCTCCTTTAGTAAAGAATCCATATTCCTAAAACTTGATCTTTCATTTTTTTTATTGTAACCTCTATTAGAGTTGTTTTTTGAGAGGTATAATGCTATCTTTCAGCTCCTTCTTAGTGGACATCTTTTTTCTACTTCATGTGAAATTTCATCAAGTAAGTCGCTTTGAACTTTCATATTTGCACCCATATTAACAATTTCATCATTCTAAACCACCTTTACATGCCTCAACCTTTGTTTCACCTCAACCAACTATACCATGTGTGTAAAAAAATAATCATTCTTTGCCCTCATAAATTGAACCTCATTTGAGTTAAGGTTATTATATTTGGAACCAACTCTACACTATTTCACTTTGGAAAATATCACCTAAATTTATTTAGCCTGAGTATCACATTTCTCCCACATATCTCTAGCTACATCAATTAGTCTTTGATTAAGTATTATCAATTTTTTAACCTCAATTTTCAACACTTCAACACAGATTGATTGAGATCCTTTCTTCTTTCTTGAATCAATGTTTTCTTCCTTTATCTCCTGATCAAGATTCTTTGATGCATGGATATCTTCCACATTTTAATTTCTTGATATATCAGGATTCTTATATCCTTGAAACATTATTATATAAACAAGTAGGTACACAATAAGATTCATCCATACCTTCTATTTGTGATTCATTTTGATCCTTTTGCTCGATCACACACATCTTAAAAATTGTTCTATTATACATAATTCATTTGTAGTGCTTTATTCTTCTTAAAATTATTAATCTTTTCTATATTTTTTGGGTAGAAAAAAATTTAGATCAAAAAACTAATTGGATAAATTCATGTCAAAACAAATCCAACAAGTTCAACCTTCCCTCTGATACCATTTATTAGACCATAGGGGACTTTGGTGAGAGATTCCCTAAGAGGGGAGGGGTAAATCAGGGTATGATACTCATTCACATTTCCCCATGTACCTACGAAACTATCACTACCCTAAAAGGTCTTGACCTCACTTATTATTAGGGTTACTCTTGTGGTCACCTGTTACTTGATTATCTAATTAACCGGTGCACTTATATTATCCTTTTTCAGATAAGATCAATGATCCCTCAATCCATATTCACTGATTGTCATCCTATAAAATATAAGACAATCAAGAACATAAAACACTATAATTTTAATTGGATCACCCACACTAGGCTATGTCCAAGGATCACACATGGACATAGTGTTGATATGACAAAATCTACTAATTTTCCCTAGTCTTATGGATACAATGATTCAGTTATGGTCACTCCATGCCAGGATCACTACCTTTACATGATTTAGGGTCTGGCTCACTACCACCCAAGGGTCACTCCCCTTTTCCTCTACCTTTTATCACTACTTTAGGATGGAATGATTTTTGGCTCATAGGATAATACATGTCTTCACTATATTATAGTTGATGCACTGATTAGTGCCCATTTATCTTCACTCTTCTCTTTAAAAAACTAGTTTTCAATATCACCATTATGGTAGCTTTACTTTTCCTATTTAAATAGACTTTAATTAATACCAAATTCCTTTTTCAATGTCTTAAATAAGTGATAATAACTTTCAATTTCATGAAACTTAACACTTTCGTGAAACATTTTCACCACTTTCATGAAAATTTCTTTCTAATCGCAAAAGTTTTTACTTTATTAAAACTCAATGTTTTAATTAAACTCACAACCATTCAAAAATATTTTGAAACCTTCAAAAACTCCTTAGTTAGATTTAAATAATTCATTTATTCATACAACATATGTTCATATAAATCCTTTATGCAAGAGAAACCTTTATAAAACTCTTTCATGAATTCAGAGACATTTGGTATTCAACGAGTCTAGCTACTTCAAATGAGAGGGGTTGTGACCTATTTATAGAAGTTTTCATCCCTTAATGTAACTTTCTCACTCACCACCTCCATTTTTTGAAACTCTTAATATCAGTTCCTAAAACTCTCTATCTTCACAAAACATCAGGGAAATTTTCCATTCATGAAACTTCTTGTAATCGGGTAACTTACTATATTTTTTTCATTCATGAAAATTCTCATAATCAAGTAATGTTCCACCTTTCTTCAATTTATGAAAAACATAATAATCACATAATTTACCATCTTTTTTCCATTCGATAAAATTCTCAAAATCACGTAACTTACCAAATTTTTATTTCATATCTTAACAATAATTTTTGAAACAACCTTTCATTAATCTCCAAACATTCACGACACCAAACTTTCATGAAACACCAAAATTTCATGAATTCCTTACATTTTCTATATTTTTATGAGGAAACCCTAGAAATCAAATTTTCACAAAACTAGCTCCATCTTCGAAATTTTGGACCCCAAAAATTTGTCAAACACTGAGAAATGATGCCACCCTGCACATGAAATTGTATGTACCACTTCCAGAGCTTCCATACCTCTGTCTTGAATCTTTTTCAACCAAATTTTTCAATAATAACAATGAAACTCCTAAACTGGCATTTTCATGATGCAACATCGTATGTGTACTCCTCTTTATTCAATACCATCAACTCATCCCTCATTATTATCACAATCAATATTCTTGGCTTGCACATTACTTCATGAACTCTAATACATTCCCTCTATCAATAACATCATTTCATCATGTAGTCCTTGATATAGTGAATAGAAAATCCAACGTGCTTCACCACACCATGCCAATGGAAACACTTCATCCAACACACCAACTCGCCAAAGTTGATAGTGATAAGGTTGAAAACGAACCCAACACACAACACATGGAAATGCCAATTCTCATTGGTTTCTAAAAAAATACTAATTTTTCTTAATGTCTCCATGATATCTAGAATAAAATAATGAAAATAATTTTGAATATTAAATTTTTAAATTTATGAAATATATTATATACCATCAATAAACTATTATCCTAAAAGTGGTAATTCCAAAGGAAGATACACTTTCATTTAAAATGTTTATTAATTATTTTTTGTTTATTTGTTTCCAGTACTACTAGGATATTTTAAAGTCTAAGTATTAAAAATAGTAAGATGGATTTTTTATAAATGAATGGGTAGAGTACATGATATTAGACTATTTTCTTAAATCATGAATATGTAAATTCCTATTATGTTTTTAATTATGTTTTTATTTTATAGAGATCGTGATGAGTTAATTGGTGTGATAAAAATTCCATTTCACCTTCACATGGTTATTATAGTAAGAAAGCACCTAAAATGGGTCAAAACTAAGAAAATGAGTTAATATTGTTATGGAAACTTAGGATAATGAATCCCACTTCATTTTTTATCAATAATAATCAATTGAGAATCAATATGATGCTCGAATTGTTTGGTATTATCTAAAGTACAATTTTAACTACGTATTTTTATTAAAATGACATATCATACATCAAGGGATAAAAACAAAATAGGAATGTTTTAATTGGTGTGGAAACCTAAGAAAAAAATCTTTGATTCATTTTTTATCTATGGGAATCAAACACACATAATTCTAATACATGAATTTATCAGTATGATTGAAAGCATTTTCTAACCTTGACATTGTTGTTAAAGTAACTAATTGCCTAAAAGGGGTCAAGGTTTAGAAAATGAGTACTTATTGTTTTGGAAACTTATGATAATTATTCTTGTGACATTTTTTATTATAGGGATCGACAACACACTAATATTATATTTGAATTTCTAAATATGATACCAAGTACCATTTCACCTTTTTATTTTTATTGAAATGACATATCTCTCATCAAGGGGTAAAAATAGAAAAAAACATAGGATAGACATGAAAATTAAATAGAATAATCTTCACATAATTTTTTATATAGAGGAATCAATTGAGTATCAATAAAATGTTCATATTATTAGGTATTATCTAATGTACCATTTCACCTTTGTACTTTTATTAAAATGACTTATCACCCATAAAGAGATCAAACAAAGAAAATGACCTCAATTTTATTTTAAAATATAGGAAAATTAACCTTAGATCATTTTTGATCTATAAGAATCAATCGATCATCAATTCGGTGCTCGAATTTCTCGGTATGATCTAAAGTACAATTTCACCTTTGAATTTTTATAAAAATGAAATATCACCCGTCGAGAGGTCAAAACCAAATAGTTGAGTTTTTATTTTTATAAATGATCTTTAAATAATTTGTGATTTGTAGGAATTAATAGTTTATCAATATGATTCTTGTATTTCATGATAAGATATAAAATATGATTTAAAATTGTTATCACTTATTAATAAATAGAGAATCACCAGTGTAAGGGTCAAAAATAAAAAAAAATATGATCGTATTGGTACAAAAAACTAGGAAAATAATATTAAATTATTTTGGGACTTATATGAATCAAATTCACTTGAATCCAATTTCAAAATTTATCATTATGATAAAAAGTTTCATTTTACATTTATATAATTATTAAAGTTTCGAGTCACCTAAAAGGGGTAAAAACTAAGAAAAAAAGTTTTTATTATCATGAAAACTTAGTAGGAAAATCATAAAATCGTTTTTGATCTTTAAATATTAACCACGTCAATCTAATTTTTATATTGCTTGATATGATACAAAATAACATTTCACCAAACTACTTTCATTAAAATGACATATCACCTATAAAGGATTCAAACCAATCAGAAAAGTATATATTAATGTAAAAACATAGAAAAAATATCATTCAATCATTTGAAATTCATAAAAATCAACCTTGCATCGATCTTATTCTTAGATTGGATGGTATGATGTAAAGTATGGTTTCATAATTTTAACATTAATTAATAATTGAAAATCACATTTTTAAGGGTTATAACTTAGCAAAAAGGACCAAATTAGTATGAAAACTTTTAACAATGATCTTTGAGTCCTCTATGGTCTACAGGAAATAACCTCACATCAATCTGATACTCTAATTTATCAATATGATCAAAAGTTCCATTTGGCCTTTACATTATTGTTAAAGTAACTAATCACCTAAATGAGGTCAAAACTGAGAAAATGAGTTATTATTTTTATATAAACTTATGACAGTAATCCCTGATATATTTTTTATTTATAGGAATTGACTATGCTTTAATATGATGATCAAATTGTTCAGTATGATTCAAAGTACCACAAAACCTTTGTTTTTTAATTAAAACGAAATATCACCCATCAAGGAGTCAAAGCTAAGAAAATGACCTCATATTAACATAAAAACTTATGATAATGATACTTTCATCATTTTTGATCTATAGGAATTAGTCGAGCATCAATATAATTCTTGGATTTGTTGGTATGACATAGGGTACCATTTCACCTTTTTATTTTTATTAAAATGACATATCACCCATCAAGTGTTTAAAGTGAGAAAACAACCTCATATTGACATGAAAACTTATGAAAATCATTATCGAGACATTTTTTATCTATATAAATCAATTAATAATAAATATTACACTCATATTACTCAACACTTTTTTATTTTTATTAAAATGAAATATCACACATCAAGGGGTCAAAACCAAATAGGTGAGCTCATATTTGGGGACTTAAAACAAAGATCCTAAAACAATTTGTGATATTTATAAATTAAATATGCACCAATACGCTAATTTTATTTCTTAGTATGATGGAAAATATGATTTAAAATTTTTAACACCTATTAATAAATGTAAAATCACCAGTGTAAGGGTTAAAACTGAGAAAATAGGTTTGGATTGGTTCCAAAAACTAGGAAAGTGATCTTAAATATATTTTTGATCTATAGGATTCAAATTCATTTCAATAAAATTCCTAAATTGCTCGGTATGACCAAAATTGTTATTTGACCATTATATTACTATTAAAGTGTCAGATCACCTAAAAGGGTTCAAAATCGAGGAAATGAGTTAGGATTATATTGAAAACCTAGTAGGGATATCCTCAATTATTTTTTGATATATAAAAATTAATTACATATCAATTTGATTCTAAAATTGGTTGATATGATCCGAAGTACCATTTAGTAACCTATTTTTATTAAACTTACATATCACTCATAAAGGGATAAAACTTAATCAAATGAGTTTAGATTTATGTGAAAACTTATAACAAAATCATTGAATATTTTTTGATCTGTAGGAATCAACCATGAATCAATTTAATTTATGGGTTATCTGGTGTGATGGAAAGTATGATTTCATATCGTTAACACATATTAATAAATGAAAAAACACTTATGTATGGGTCATAATCGAGAAAAGAATCATAGATTGGTGTGAAAAAATAGAAAATATTTTTTGAGTCATCTATGATATTTTGGGAACAATCACACAACAATCCGATGCCCAAATTTATTGGTATTATCAAAAGTTCCATTTGACCTTCACATTATCATTAAAGTAACTAATCACCTAAGAGGGGTCAAAAAATAAAATGAGTTTGTATTCCCATGTAAACTTATAAGAATGATACTTCGAACATTTTTTATTTATAGGAATTGACTTCATATCAATATGATGTTTGGATTGATCAGTATGATCTAAAGTACCATTTCACCATTGTATTTTTATTAAAATGACATATCAACCATCAAGGGGTAAAAATTAAGAAAACAACCTTGGATTTGCATGAAAACTTTGGAGAATGATCGCCACATCATTTATGATCTATAGGAATCAATTGATCATCAATATAATGCTTAGATTTATTGGTATGATTCAAAGTATCATTTCACCATTGTATTTTTATTAAAATGGTATATCACCCATCAAGTGGTAAAAACCCAGAAAACAACCTCAAATTGACAATAAAACTTAGTAAAATGATCCTTTGGTTATTTTTGATCCATAATAATAAATTGGGAATCAATATGATGCTCGGATTTCTTGGTATTATTCAAAGAAGAATTTCACCATTTTTATTTATTAAAATTACATATCATTCATCAAGGTTTCAAAACCAAATGGCAGGTTCATATTGGGGTATAAAATTGGGAAAATTATCCTTGAATCATTGGAGATCTATAAGAATCAAATATATATCAATTTGATGTCTAGATTGATCGATATGAAGTAAAATATGATTTAAAATAGTTAACACTTGTTAATAAATGGAAAATCACCAATGTTGGGGTAAAAACTATAAAAACAGGTTTGGATTGCTGCAAAAAAAATCACGACAACAATCTTAAAGTAGTTTTGGATCAGTAGGAATCAAACACACTACAATCCAATACTTGAATAGCTTGGTATGACCGAAAGTTTCATTTGACCTTCAAATTGTTATTAAAGAATCACGTCCGTTAAAAGGGGTCAAAACCAAGCAAATGAGTATGGATTAACAAGAAAACATAGTAGGATTTTCCTCAAATATTTTTTTATTTATAAGAATTAACAGCACATCAATCTGATTCCCAGATTGTTCGACATGATTCAAAGTATCATTCAACTTTCCATTTTTATTAAAATACATATCACCCATCAAAGGGTTAAAACTGAGTAGAAAAGAAAAAAATAATGTAAAAACTTAGGATAGCGGTCCTTGGATCATTTTTGATCCATAGGAATCAATTGTACATCAATCTGATGCCTTGATTTCCCGATATGATGGAAAGTATGATTTCATATTATTAAAACTTTTTAATAAATGAAAAATCTCCTATATATGGGTCGTAACATAGCAACTAAACTCATATTGATGTGAAAAGTTAGGAACACTGCTATAAAACCTACAATAAGCAGCGGTAACCTTTATTAGCGCTAGATAAAAGCGCTGATAGATGGATTTTTTATCAGTGCTTTCTTGTAAGCACTGATAAAAGTCACCCTTTATCATCACTTTTTATTTAGCACTGATAAAGGGTGGTCTTTATCCGTGCTTTTATCTAGCTCTAATAAAGGGTTGTCCCGCACAGCCATCCCACATCGAACTTCTTGTTTGTGAGTGTCGCGCTTTATAAGCCAGGGCGCCCCACTAACACAACATGTCATAGCAGCAGGGGATCAGTACCCACATACACTTCTACATACATGGGCCACATGAGCCAGGTCCTATACGACATGGCCCACTTGCCCCCCATCCGAGCCTATGCACAACCCAGCCCTTCCCCCAATCTGTGCCTGTACACAGCCCAACCCACCTTTCCATGCGGGCCTATACACAACCCCCACTTTTTTATATACTCCAATGAAAATAAAAAAAAATACACGTACTAAAAATATTAAAAAATTGAAATAATTAAACAAATGAAAATTAAAAATGAATAAATTAAAAATATATATATTAAAAAATTTACTAATTAAATAATTACTAATAATTTAAATATATATATATATATATATTAATATATATAATATATTAAATATAGATATATAAAATGAATAAATTGAAATAATTAAACAAATAAAAATAAAAAATGAGTAAACTAAAAAATATCAAAAAAATATTTATTAAATAATTATTAACAAAAATGAATAAGTTTGATATACATATATAAAAATTATAAATATTAATAAAAATTATATATTAAATATTGAAATATAAAATGAATAAATTGTAATAATTAAACAAAAAAACTAAAAATGAATAAATTACAAAATTATTAAAAAAATTATTAATGAAACAATTATTAATAAAAATGAATAAATTTAATATATATATATATATATATTAATTTTAGATAATAATAAATAATATATATTAAGTATAAATATAGAAAATGAATAAAATGTAATAATTAGAAACATATTAATGTCTTATTAATTTTTAATGGTTTTTATAAATAATTATTCATTAATATTTTTAATATTTTTAATATATAAATATATTTATATATATTTATATATATTTATATATATATATATAATATTTTCCAAAATATGATATATATATATATATATATAATAGAAAATATGTATACTTACATTAAATAAGTCATATATTTAGTGAAAAAGGGTTTTTAATTAAAAAATTTATATTAATTAAAAATATTAACTAATTGTATCGAGTAATGGACATTTAGAAAACTGTAATTTTATTTTTCAATTTAACATATATCAAAAGTGTTTCATATTGATTTGAGACATACATAAACGTAATTAATGCATTTTTATATACAGCTCGTACACACATAATATTTATGTGATTTATTGAATTTATAATATTAATTTTAGAATTATATTTATTAACATAATATATTTAATATATATTATGTTTCAAATCAGTAAATTTTATCATTTTTTATATTTTTATTCAATATATACTATTTATTAATTTTCAATATTTTTTTAAATTTATTCATTTTTAATATTATTTATTTATTAATAATATTAATTTATAATATTTTTGTAATTTATTCATTTTAAATTTTTCATTGTTCAATATGTTTGTAATTTTATCAATTTTTAATATTTATTTGTACATGTTTATTCATTAACATTTAATGTTTTTAATATGGTTGTTATTTATATAATTAATTTGTGTTCATTTTAATTTTAACATGTTTATTTATAAATATTTATTTTTAGTTTTTTTAATAATCTGTATATTTAATAGAACCTATTCATTTATTAAATTTATTCATACATATTATTATTTATTTCATTAATAGACATTGCATATTATATAATTTCGTTATTAAATTTAACATGTATCAAACTTGTGTTGTATATGTGTTTTGTATATATATATACACATTAACTTAAAACACACATTTATGTAATTAAGGTAATCTTTTATAGAAACAAACACACATAATATTTATGTGATTTATTCAAATTTTAAAATTCATTTTAGAATTTCATTTAGTATCATAATATATTTAATATATTATATTTTTAATTGGTAAATTTTATTTATTCATTTTTAATATTTATTAATTTTTATTTTTATTTTGGAATTTAATCATTTTCTAATATTTATTGATACATATTTATTTACTATGTTTTAATTTTTTTCAATATGTATTCATGTTTATTTCAATATATATCCATATTTAATCTCTTTTAATTTATTTTATAATTAATAAAACTTATCTATTTTTTAACATACTTAAATTCTATTCATTTTTAATTATTTAATTTCACTCATTTTTAATATTCATGAATTTAATATTATATATTCATTAATAATGGTAATAATATATTTGTAAGTAAATATTTATAAATTTAAATTTACTAAATTTATAAATTTTGTATTTATAATTATAAATAAATATATTTAATTTTTTTAAAAAGTATTTCTATAGTTATAAATAAATAACTATATATCTAAATAATTATAAAATTATATTAAATATAATTAAATAATAAATATATTTTTTATAATTATAAATATATATATAATTATATAACTGTATATTTATATAAAAATATTTATAATTATATAAAACTATATATATATTTATAATTATATAAAAATATTTACAAATATATATATTTATAATTATATAAATGTATATTTATAATTATTTTAATATATTTATAATTATATAAATAATTATCTATTTATAATTATATATATTAATATTTATTACTATTATATTACTAAATACATATCTATAATTCTTTAAATATATTTATTATTATTGAAAATTTTTATTTAGAATTGTATACAGTTAAATTTTTTAATTATATTTATTATTTTAATTATACTATTAAATATTAATTATATAGGTCTTTGTTGGTGCTTTTCTAGTACTGATAAAGAGGTATCTTTATCTACGTTATTATATTTACTGATAATAAAACATATCTTTATCAGTGGTAAAATTATATCTCTAATAAAAATAGGACTTTATCAGCACTAAAATTATAGCACTAATAAAGAGGGTTTTTATCAGTCATTTTTAGTTTAGCATTGATAAAACCCCTATTTATAAGTGTTTATTAAAAGTGGTGATAAAACCCTTCACTAACTTATAAATATAACCCTAACTGAAGTGATTTCTCTTGCGTCGTTCAAGGTCTCATGGAAGTTTGACTATATTGTCACTCCCCCTTAACCTTCTCTCTGACAAATCAAGGTTAGGGTATCTACTCCGTCTCCTTCATTTAATCCTCCACCCATGTTATTTTTTCTCCTCCCTCACTACTTCATGCTATTTTCTAAACCCTAGTTGGGTTCAAGTTCTAAATTTTTAAAGTCTCTATTCATAGGGTGTTCAGGTTCAATTTAAGAGCATTATATCATAAATTTTTAGAGTCTTTCTTCATTTTTGCATGTTCGTTGTAGGTGATTCCATGTTTCCCCCTTTTTCATAATAAACCTTGGATGCTTGAATTTTTTATCACTACTTTCTTTAAGAATTATGTGTATTTTGTGAGTAATAATTCGTGTTATAAAGAAACTTAAAAGGTTAGAATTTTTTTTATTTAAAATGGGAGGTTTTCATTTTTTACAATTAAATTCAATTTAAATTTGGTGGTATGTTTTTTATATATCTGATTAAATGACTTAAAATTTTCCTTTATTAATTTTGAATATTTTAAATGGGTTTAGTCTACAATGTGATTTAGTTCAATGTTTTTTTTAAGGTTGATGTGTGATTTAATTTTGGATTTTGGTTACATAAAAAACATATATATTTTCTTTGATGGGTTTACCTCTCTAGTTTACAACAATTTATGGATTTGACCATTCATGTGCTTTTTTTTCTTTGTACTAGTTTTAATTGAGTGAAACATCATATGGTTTTAAAATTTATTTTGGAAATCAAATTCAATTT
The DNA here is from genome assembly GCA_963277665.1 of Viscum album. NCBI lineage: Eukaryota > Viridiplantae > Streptophyta > Magnoliopsida > Santalales > Viscaceae > Viscum > Viscum album. The sequence goes on along the minus strand of OY728143.1, from coordinate 2,118,376,249 downwards.
TAAAAAGGTGTAAAATAAAAGGGGATTTAAAATTTTTATTCCTAATAAATGTTTTAAAGGTTCCTTTGGAACTTTAAAAAGAGAGTTATGAATTATAACATTTTTAGAATGTTTTTAAATAGAGCATTATCAAAAATTTCAATTCTTATTTACTATAGAGGCTCTTTTGGAACCTTCGTTAAATTAATCATATTTCATTAAACCATTTGTACCATTATTCTAAGCCCATAAGTTTTGTTCATCATTGAATTGTGTATTGATATGGTTGATGGCATTACAATATTATATATATATATATATATATATATTTGAGGTATTGAAATAAAGGGTGTTTTGGGATGTTGGATAGAGTTATATTCATTATAATTGTAACCTCACTTCTCATCAACTGCTTCAGGGGAATCAATGGGGTTTTAGTGTTAAATTGAGGGAAGGTTGTTATCTAGTCATGATTATACAGCCTAGAGCCCATTTGGTAAGGTATAGGCCATTTAAAAGTTCCACCTGTGAAGTTAGTTGGGAAAAATGTTTAATTTTGATTGTTTTACCAATTGTTCTAACCTGATCACATCTAGGATCGTGCCACTCGTTGAGGTGTTTGGGGTAATTTTTTTTGTCTATAATGAGTGGTATGCATTGACCATGTCATGTGAGCCGCACTGATAGGTCTAAGTGAGTCGATTAACTTATAAATAGGGGTGGTTCCCCAGTCACTAAAAATTGGATAATCCACATTATTCTCTCTTGAACTTGTAATAGGTTTTACTATTGATTATTTTAATTCATTAGATTCCCATTATTATTATTTCATGATTTACTTAATGGTTATCATTGATAATATAATTAATTGATACATTTCTTGTTTTATTTTGATATGTTTTCTTTTTTTATTTGATGATATTCATGGTGATTGGTTGATTTATTAATTAATCTATAAAATGATTTATCCTGATGCATAAATTTAATAAAATATCTTATAATAATTTTTTTTAATTTTTAAATTTGAACTTCTATATGAAAGTGTTTTTTCAAAAAATATTAAGATTTATTTTTTTCAAGTTTTAAAATAAAATGTTATATTTTAATGATTCCTTTTAAATTTTGTGATATCAACGAATTTAATTTTCACTTTATTATGAAAGTTTTATGATGGAATTAATTTTTTGAAATTTTATTTGAAATTAAAATATTATTTTTTGGTGTTTTAGTATTTTTAAATGTGATAATCTTGGGTTAAATTGGTATCTATAAAATTGATTTTAGAAATATAATGTTTTATATTGAATAAATTGAAACTTATTTCATTATTATCACTTTATGATATTCCAAAAATGTCATTATATTCTCTAAATTCATTGGATTATTTTCATTCTTATTTTGAACATGATATATTCCAATTTAAATATCATTAAACAATATTATTACCTTCATTAAAAGTTTCTCTATAGTGTAAGCCTAATTAATCAAGGTTTGATAATTCATTTTACAGTTTTTATGTCTCATTTATAATTATATTTGATGTAATTAGTTTTAATGGGTTTGTTATAGGTAATTAATAGATATTTTATGGGTTTTCTATAATTTTATTGGTTTTATGGAATTTTGTGCACTTTTATTTAAAGTATATTAAACTAGATAATAACTTGTATCATTTCAAAAAAAATTGAATTGATTTGACTTGATTTCATTTATTTTGATTTTTAGGTATCTATAGACTAAAAGTATGCCTTTTGAATAGTTTTTTTTTACATTAAAAAAATAGGTATTGGAACAAAAACTCAATTTTTTAATTTAATTTCTTATAATGATTAATATTTGGATTCCAATAATTTGGTAAGTTTTTTATGATTTTTTTCTAAAAAAAATGAGATGTATTTAGTTTTAATGGGTTTTATTTTTTATGGATGATGTTTTTCTTTAGGGATGTGTTTGAGAATAGAGGATTTATAATCAAGAAATATATCCTAAAAAATATAAGGAAAAGGGTTTTGGGTATACTCTAAATTGTTCTTTATGTATGTGAATTACTTTAAGAATTTTGATTCCATAATTGTTTTATTAATGTTTTTAACCTATTATAATTGAAATGTTTAAGCAGTTCTCTTGTTATTTATTTTAAATGTTTGTAAGTGTTTGATTATTGTATATTTATAGTTTTCATGTATATATATAAATTTTATGATTTCCATGAATAGTTATTTCAAAAAATATTACTTTTTAGTATAAAGTATACTTAAATTATTTATTAAATTATTTTTATTATACAATTCAATGTTTTAAAGAAAGAGTTGAATTTGGTTGTTGGTTGAGTTAAATTATAAATTAGCTATTTAAAGTGAGTAAAAGTAATTATTTTTTAATAAACTCTCATTTTCATATATTAAGATAATTATTATTTTCATATATACATAAATTTTTATCTAATGGGATATTTGAATGAGTTGTGATGTGTTTATAAATTAAATTTATGGCTTCATTTAGTGTTTGGTATGTTTTATTTAGAATAAAACAATTTAAGACTTTTAAAGCGTAATATTTATTTTTTTCTTTGGTTTCAAAGGTCTTCTTCAAAATAAATGAGTTTTATTATATTTTAAGAAACAAATTTTATTTTTCTTCACTCATTTTAGGTGTAATGTCTTATTTGGGTGAGTATATAGTTTTTAAAAATCATTTTATGATATTATAATTTTAAAATCATTTTATTTGAGGTTAATATAATTAGGTTGTGATTTTTTTGGTTATATGAAAATGATTTTGGTTATGATTTCATTCATTATGAAAATGTTAGGTTTTGGTAATGATTTATATTAGGTATGATGAATCTTTGAGTTATAATGTTTTGGGGTTATTGAATTTAGTACGGAATTGGTTATATTAAATTAGTTACATGATGTTTGAGGGGTATATGTTGGTTCAAGTGTAATAGGGATTTAAAACAAATAATTCAGGTTTGGAATGATTAAATTCCTATATTGGGAATGGTTTTGTTTAAGGTTTTGAATTTAGTATGGAATTTCTTATTTTAAATTAGTTACATGATGTTTGAGGATTATATGTTGGTTCAAGTGTAATATATATTTAAAACTAATAATTTAGGTTTGGAATGATTAAATTCCCATATTGGGAATGGTTTTGTTTAATTTTTCTTATGAATTATGAAAATATCATATTTAGCTATTGAATTTCTATGAAATTTAAGACGTTTTAAAAAAGAAACAAGTGATAGAACGAGTAAAACTCATTAAAACATGTTTTGAGAAGCTAACTCACACCTCCAATAGGTGGGTTTTAGTGTGTAAAGTGTTGCAAGAAATTTTAAAGTTAGAATTATGAAATATAGGCATCAACTGGGTATTTACAGTAGATGCATGGTCAGTTGGAAAAATTGCATGGTTGGTTCACATTATTTATTTGGATTAAGACATGTACACAATATTATAATTATTTTTGATCTATTTTGTATCATTAGGAATGGATTGAGTGCACCCATAAAAATTTCTAATTTAAAATAAATTTATCTTGGTAACATACAGGATTATAAGATAGTGGGAGAATTTTATAAAGTTTGTTATAATCTCCCTAGCCATACATGTGGTATGATTTTATTAAGAATTAGAATACTCTTTAGGATATACCTATGAAGGTGTTTACTAATAGATGTGGGAGATAGCTTATAGTGAACCATGTCATTATTAGAGGTGGAATCAGAATGTTTTGGATCTCAATTATGTGAAATCCATAATAACTAATATTTTTTGGAATGTTTATTAATGGAAAGTATTTGTGGTATTTTTAAGGAAATTTAATATAGGTTTTTGATATTGTAGGATATGTGAAATATACCAAATTTTGGTCACTCAACTATTTTTCAAATAGGGGTTCAACAGCGGGTTATAGTAAAAATATATTTATTGGTTTTCCTATAATACATAGTCTAGAATAATCTATAGAAAACGTGAGTAACATGGAATTCAACTTCACCTATGTCATCAATAATAGTTTCATCCATTTGTTTCATGAAATTCCAAGCTCCTTTACCCTATTTCAAAATCTGGTGATTAAAAGACCTTGTATATTCTAAGGAAATATATTTTTACACAAATTTAGAAAGCCATGTCATAATTAAATGACAAGTAAGAATACTAATTTCCAAGGTAAGTATGCCATCCAATAATAAATAAATTTTTTTACCAACAAATTTATTAACACCATTTTGTCCCACACAACATCAAATCAAGAACCTAGACCAACATCTGAATTTTTACCCCATGTTGTTTCTTTTCATCTCACCCTTGTGTAAAATGATAACTTCTTAGGAATCATAACTGATAACATTCAAATGTTTGGTTCCCCTTATTATAATTATCTATAAATTTATACTTTGATTATGAATATCATATGTGTATATATTTATCTTCATAAAAAATTAATTTTTTATAGGCCTAATAGAATTAATATGAATAAAAAATGGATGCACGCTAATCATGTGATAAAATATTATGAATATGGAGTTAAATAGTTCTCCATGTTTTTAATAGATCATGCATATGGCCCTTTTAAAATCCTTTTTTGTGTTTACATTGTTTTTATTTAATAAAAATTAGTTTGGGGAAGTTATAAGAACATTTTATTTGTTACAGAATAGATCATAACTATAAATGTTGGACTAAACATGAGGAAAACTGAACACACACACCAATTGGGATGATATTGTGGTTTATGGATCATTTAACATGAATATAGGTGTAAATGATAATGGAAATCATATGTAAAAAATTACAATTGAAATTGAATATGACCTTCATGGTTTCCCAAAGTTTTTTTACAAGTTAAATAGTTGTGATAAGAGACCATTGTATACTGGTTGTACTAAATACATAACATTGTCAGCTGTATTGAAGTTATATAATTTGAAATCTTGTAGCATATGTAGAAACACTAGCTTTACGAAACTACTTGATCTCCTAAATGATATGCTTCTAAAATACAACGAACTTCCCTATCAAAAAATATTATTTTAAATTAATGTTATGTTCAATGAGAATAATATATTAAAAAATATATGTTTTTACAAATGATTATATATTGTTTCACAAGGACCATGAATCACTCATAAATTTTTCTAAGTGTGGCGTGAATTGATATAAGAAAGATAAATCAAGTCCATTGAAAATTGTATGGTAATTTCTTATCATTCAATTATTTAGAAGACTATATAGATGTTAAGAAACCATTTGACAATTGACATGGTATAAAAATACAAGAATTAAAGATGGGAAACGACATCATCGAGTAAAATCTCCTCAATGGAAGAAAAATTATTATAAATATCTTGAATTTGGAAATGACCTAATAAATATCTATCATGCATTATCTATAGATGGAATAAATCCTTTTGGTTTAAAGATTCGTATCCACAATACATGGTTAGTTATGTTGTAAAATTTAACTTTCCACCATGGTTATGCATGAAGTGCAAATATATTATATTGTCTTTACTTATATCTAGACCAAAACAACTCAGTAATGATATTGATGTCAATTTGGACCCATTGATCGAAGATCTGAAATTGATGTGGTATATAGATTTTACAATGTGTGATACTCATATAAGTGAAGAATTCATATTGAGGGCCATGTTTTATGAGATGATAAATAACTTTCCTATATATGGAAATTTTTTAGTCTATAACATTAAAATAATGTTGGGGTGTTGTATTTATGAAGAATTTACACACTCAATTTGGTTGAAACATTCCTCAAAGGCTACGTTTTTAGAACATTATAAATTTTTAGATTGATGACATAAATACCAATCATAGACGACAATATTCGATGGGAATAATGAACAAGGTAAAAAATTGTATCTACTAACGGGTGATAAACTATTTGATAAAGTAAAATATATTTACACTATTTTTGGTAAACCATTTTAGAAAAATCATATGAAATCAGGATGGAAAAGAAGATAAATTTTTTTTGAATTTCCATACTAGAATTTTTTGTACGTCAGATATTTTCTTGGTGTCATAAATTTGGAAAAAAATGTATTTGATAGTGTTATTGTCATGTTACTAAATGTTCCTAGAAAAAAATATGGAATCAAGGCTAGGATGGACATGATTGACATGGGGATAAGGGAAGAGTTGGCACTAGTAAAGGGTAAAAGTCATAATTTTATTCCTCTAGCAGCTTAAAATATATCCAGATAAGAAAAAAATACAATTTTTCATTATCCTTATTGGTATAAAAGTTCCAAAGGGGTATTCAAAAAATATCAATAATATTGTTTCAATGACTAATTTGAAGTTATAGGGAATAAAATCACATGACTATCATGTTTTGATGTAATATTTTATGATAATCTCTTTAAATTTCATTCTACCTAAAAATATAAGACATATATTAACTACAATCTTCTTCATTTCAAATATATATATAGTAAGGTATAGACCTAGTGAAGATTCCAATCATGAATAAGGAGGTTGAAGTCATATTATGTGAATTAGAGATTTTATTTCTACCATAATTCTTTGATATATTGGTCTACCAGATGGTTCACATAGTTAGAGAGGTTCAACTATGTTTTCATGCCCATTATAGATATATATACCCCATTGAATGATATATAAATATTTTCAAAGGTTACATCATGAATTGAAGTCATATAAAATGTTGTATTGTAGAATGATATATTGTTGAAAAGCTTGTTGAATTCTTTACCAATTACCTATAAGATGTTGATAGCATCAGTCTCCCAAAATCTCATCATAGCAGATGCCTTATGGGAGAATGGATTTCCAGAAGAGATGTTTTTACAATTTTCATCATAGAGAAAGAGAAGGCTCAGCTTTATATTTTTCATAGTATTGAATATGTTGATCCATACATTGAAGCCCACAAAGCAATTATTATAAATTTTAATCCATAAAGGGATGAAGGATGGATATCAAATACACATAATCAGTAGTTTATACAATGGATCTGAGATCATATTTATAAAGAGTTATCTAAAAATACAAATTCAATTTATGAATGAATTTGATAGCTATCCAGAGGACCAAATTCAAATGTTATATCTTAAATTGGTTTTTAAATTAATGGTTGTATGTTCTATACAAAAGAACATGATGACCATTTTATGATGAAAAACAATAGTGTTACACTTGTAGAGGAAGCAATTCTCGTATCTAGTTCTAAGGATAGAAATCCAATTTATGCCAATATTTCATATTTCAATATCATCGAAAAGATATTCAAGTAAGATTATATAAAATTTCAAGTACCAATTTTCTATTTCAAATGGGTTGACAACAGGAGTGCAGTAAAAGTTAATGAAATGGGATTCACGTAGGTAAATTTTAGTGTGGAAGGTTATAAGGATGATCCATTCATAATGGAACCACAAGTAGTGTAGGTATTTTATGTCTTAGATATAGAAACTAAGAATTATTTAATCATCTTACTAGTAACTAAAATAATTTTTGGGTTAGATGAAAATTCAATTGAGGATGACCCTTTCATTAGAAGATCACAATCATTTTATAATATTCTAAATATAGAAAATGTCTTGTATGTTAGAGGGGACTATAAATAGGGGACTTAGACTCTTGATAGAGGACCCAAATCCATTAAACCTTTAAAGAAAATAAATATATTTCAATGAGTAGGTTAAAGTGTTTTTTAATATACTATGATTTTACACATAATATTATATGTTATCTACTATATTAACATAATCTAAATTAAAAGTTTGACTACTCATTTAGACAATGAATTCTACACATGATGATGTTACCAATCTCAGGGAAGAATAGGTAGTTGATACTGAAACTGTAGATTTTTTAGGGGATCAAAAAATTGTCGGTGAAAAAAACAAGAATGGTATAGTATCATTGCGTTGACTAAAATTATCAAGTAAAGAAAAAATAGTATAAAGTTTTAGGTTGGATAAAATAAATGTATCCATCCGGTTAACCTCAATAAATCAATGTTAATTAGTTATGTTGGGGTCATAGTGAGAATGAATATGGAAATTGATATAGATTCATGGCACCATATACAACCTGTAAAAAAGTAAGCCCTTTGGGAAGATATTAAGGTAATTTTACAATATACTTTCTCTATTTTACCGAAAAATTATATAAATAAATTTTGATTTAATATTCATTATCCCTTATATATTTCATTTATTTTAGATGATTTCCATAATAAATATGTCTTAATGGATTCTTTAAAATCCCATATAGGATTCTAGACACTTCTTACTAAGTTTCATCTTAGGGATGCTAATGGGAAAGTAAATCCCCACTCACCAGTTACTTAGGCATGCATTATAAAGTAGGAATCATTGAAATATTTAATTGGTCATCATAATGACAAATCATTTTGGGTGAATTCTAGTCTATATTATATTATTTTACATTATTAATTTTATATAACTTTATTCAAAATTATTAATTTATGAAATAGAAAAGGAGTGATAATAATAAACAACTTGTATCAAAACTAATATACCCTTATCATAAATTAAGGATGGGGTACACTTCACTAGATAAGAAAATGGTATGTATTTTAAATATACAATAAATGTTTTATGTGATATGAAATAACATATTTTACTTTATTTATATGAATATTAATGAATCAAAATTTGAAGCCCCTTCTATCCCACATCAAGTGATATAGAAGGAGGCCCGGGTAAATAAAGAGGCAAAACTAGCTGATGAAAACAAAAAACATAGTATGGGAAACATGTATAAGTATGACATAATAGTAATTTGTTATTATTTATAACAATATTATATAAAAATATCTACTTATGTTTATATGGTTTTTATATGTTTTATACATAATAATTTAAAGTGTGCGTACCTAAAGAAAAACTACTTTCAGTTGTTTTGAAGTGGTCAGAAAAATATGGTTATGTTAGAGGTGTAGGTTTTTAGAGTGTCTACTCAAACATATTTTGAGAAGAAGAAACAACAAGAAGATATATATTAGATGATGAAATTATTTTAGGCATAAATAGATTCTCTATAAGATATTATTGTCCTGTCTGGTTTGTTAGACTAATATATGTGAAAGGATCAAATAAAATCAGCAGTGGAAAAAATACCATCACATGAACAACCAAATGACCCCACTAGCTTTGAGGCAATTCATTCCCCTAAACTACATACCTTACCCACGGTAATAAATTTTTTCATTACTCTTTCTCCTAAATGTGTATCAAATAACTTTCAATAACATTATATTTATAAAATTCTATAGGGTAAAGTTGTATGTGATTTATATATATCAACACCCATGAACCACCTTGTTGAGAGGGGTACGATGTATAATATCATGTTAGATATACTACACAATAAATAAATCCCAAAATATCACATGATAGTGTGTATTTAAGTTTCTTAATATCCAAGTGTTGAGTTTTCTATTTCACTTGATAATACATATATTACAATAATCAATGATGCTAATAGAACATTCATAGCATGGCCATATAATATTATAAAGATATATGATGTAAGTCCTTAATAATTTTTTTGAAATTAAAACCCTATAATAATTGGTAAAAAAGGTCTAGATTAAGTTATATTATTACTGATGGATAAAAGGATGGAAAAAGGAAAGTTCAGATCAAGACAATCCAGTGAATCAACTAAGAAAACAAAAATACCTTTTGGGAGTACCTTCTACCCACTAGTTCCACTGAAACATATATTGTCATTATAAATTCATGAATACACCACATTAAAATATGGATATGAGTCCTAAATTCATTATGAGTAATAAATACTTGGAACTGTCATTACAAATGTGGTTGGTCTCGAGAGTATAAATTAGATTATCAAGTTTTAATGGTTATAAGTCTCAATTTTGAATACATACGTAAGGTATGTTTTCATAATATATATATCCAAAAAATGATCTACTATGTTCATTAAAGTTAATAACTATTCATATTTTCTATAGGTGTTTATATTACTACTATATAAAAGGAAAACCCTGTGAGGCATGATTTTCATTCCTTAATCCCTGTATCATTTCTATGAATGAAATATCCTTGGAGTTAAAAGAAATTGATAAGAAAGAAAATGATATAATCAAGGAATTTTAGAATAAAATAAAATACGACAAACTCATTTTTATGCCTAAAATGTATGGGTAAAACTTTTCAATCTAATCATAAAAAAATATATTTTTATTTTTTCATTACTTTTTTTAAAGCACTAGATGCAGATCTCAATTAAGTTGGATAACCCAAGTATTTATTTTTTGGATCCAATGCATGTATTTCCATCAAACCAACCACACATGATGTGTATTGTGAATTTACAATGCACTAAAATCCACATTTTATAGATAAACATCAAATTATATGTTTTTATTTGTGTTTTAATGTGTATTTTGTTATGATAGGGTGATCTGTGCATATACGATAAATCATGGTATAAATTTAGTGACTTAAAATAAGAATCCAGTAGATTACATAAAATGGAAACAAATGAAGTTATATATTTAAATATTTAACTATAAATAAAAATTCAAAAAAAAATAATTACTTTGTTCAATGTTTCTGCAGTGTTAGAAGTAAGATAATAAAAATGATTGTGGATATTGTGTTTGAAATTTTATGAAAGATATCATATACCATCAAAAGACTATCATTCTTGAAAAGGTAATACCAAAGGTAATTACAATTTCATTAAAAATGTTTCTTAATTGTTTGTTTTTCTATATTTTCTCAGCACTACCAAGATTTCCAACAATCTATGTACTTAGAAGAAGAAGTAAATTTGTTTAGAGATGATTGGGTAGCATACATGGTGTTGGAATGTTTTATGAAATTAAATTTAGGTGATTCCCTATTATTTTTGTCATCTATTATGAACTATGACCTTAGAGATACACTTGGGATATGAATCATTAGTATTATAATGCTTCTATATTATTTTTGATCTGTTTATCAAGTAGAAGTACAATTGAGCAAATAGATGTGTTTATAAATGAATGGTAATAATACATGGTGTTAGAATTTATATAGACACCATGAATAGGTGAATTCATACTACTTATTTAGTTAATTTTCTCATCATTTTATCAACTTTTTATAGTTAATTTCTTAATCATTTTTATTTGATACTTATTTTTTAAAACAAATTACACAGTACTTCAAAACACCCATCACATGATCAAAACCAAGAAAAACATATTGTCTTTATAATCTAGAAAAATGATTCATAAGTCATTTTTGACTTGTAGGAATTGATCTCATATCAATCTGACACTCGATGTGATTAGTATGACTCAAAGTGTGTATTTTCAATACAAAAGTGTCATTTTTGTTTAAAATTCATGTCACATTGATAAAACTAAGAAAAAAATCTTGTATTGTTTTCAAACATTTGAAAATTGATCAATAATTCAATTTTTCTATGTATTAATTAACCACACATCAATATGACACCTGATGTGGTCAGTATGACTTGAAGTGTACGTTTTCAATATAAAAGTGACATTTTAGTTTAAAACACATGTCAAATGATCTAAATGAAACAAAAAAGCTCAGGTTATTCTCAAACATTGGGAAAAAAATCATAATTTTTTTCACATGTTGTAATTGACCACATGCCAATCCGACACCCGACGTGGTCGGTATGAATCAAAGTGAATTTTTTCAATATAAGTTTCATTTTAGTTTAAAACATGTGTCACATTTCCAAAACTAAGAAAATAATCTCAAATTGTTTTCAAACTTTAGTAAAATTATTCATAATTCATTAATGATTTATAGGAATAAATAGTACATCAATATAACACTCGATGTGTTCGGTATGACTCTAAGTATGTGATTTCAATATAAAATTCTCATTTTAGTTTAATACACACATCACATGCTCAAAACTGAGCAAACAAGTTCAAATAGTTTTTAAGGTTTTGGATAATGTTCCATAATTAATTAATTTTTGATGTGTAGGAATAAACTACATATCAATCTGACAGATGATGTGTTTGGTATGACTCAAAGTGTTTATTTTTCATATAAGTTTTGTTTTAGTTTAAAATTTGTATCATATAGCCTAAATCAAGAAAACAATCTTGTATTGTTTTTAAAATTTAATACAATTATTCATAATCCATTTTGGACATATGGGAATCTACCTCACTTCAATCTAACACACGATGTGGTTGGTATGAATTGAAGTGTGTGTTTTCAATATAAAAGTGTCATTTCAATTTAAAATGTGTATCACATAACTAAAATAAATAAAATTATCTTGTATTATTTTCAAACATTATAATAGTGATCCATAATTCATTTTTCATGTGTAGGAATCGACTGTACATCATTTTGATAGATGGTGTGGCCGGTATGACTTGAAGTGCGTGTTTTCAATATAGAGGCTTCATTTTAGCTTAAAATGTATATCACATAGCCAAAACCAAGTAAAAAAACCCATATTTTTTCAAAATTTAGGAAAATTATCTTTAGTATATTTTTGATGTGTACAACTTGACCACACATCAATCTGACATAAGATGTGGTTGGTATGACTCAATGTGCGTCTTTTCAATATAAGTGCTATTTTATTTTAAAACGTACCTCACATAGCCTAAAACAACCAAATGAGATATAATTATTTTTAATCTTTTATAAAATGATCCATAATTCATTTTTGATATGTAGGAATTCACCAAATGTCAATCTGACAAACGATGTGGTCGGTATGACTTAAAGTTCATGTTTTCAATATAAAATCATTATTTTAGTTTAAAATGCATATCATATATCCAAAACCAATAAAATGACATCATATTATTTTTAAATTTTAGGAAAATGATCCGTAATATATTTTTAATGTGTAGGAATTAACCTCACATCAATCTGACTCACAATGTGTTCAGTATGACTCAAAGTGTGTGTTTTCAATATAAGTTTCATTTTAGTTTAAAACATACCTCACATGTCCAAAACTGAGAAAAAGAGCTCGGATCATTTTTAAAATTTATGAAAATGATCCATAATATATTTCTAATGTGTAGAAATCAATTGCACATCAATCTAACACATGATGTGTTCTGTATGATTCAAAGTGATTGTTTTCAATATAAGTGTTGTTTCATTTTAAAATGTGCCTACATAGCCGAAACCAAGAAAAATAGATAATATTTTTTAAAAAAATTAGTACAATGATTCATAATTAATTTGTGATGTATAGGAATTGACGCACGTCAATCTGACACACGATGTGGTCGATATGACTCAAAATGAATGTTTTCAATATAAGTATCATTTTAATTTAAAATGCGACTCACAGAGCCAAAACCAATAAAACGAGCTTGAATTTTTTTTTAAACTTTATGAAAATGGTCCATAAATCTTTTTTTATCTATAGGAATCGGCCACACATCAATCTGACACATGATGTGGTCAGTATAACTCAAAGTGTGTGTTTTCAATATAAGTGTCATTTTAGTTTAAAAGGCACCTCACATATCCAAAATTGATCAAACAAGCTCAATTTTTTTTAAAATTTAGTAAAATGATCCATAATATATTTATGACATGTAGGAATCGACCGCACATCAATTCGATACATGATTAACTAATAATATCATTAATATATACATTAATTAATGATATAATTTATCATATGCGGATTATATAACATTAAAATTATAAATTGGTAATTTTTTTATTTAAGGTTATTAAAATAAACATTGGTTTTATTGCAGGGATGAACTTTTATATAGAGGTTGGTATTTGGAAAGATTCTTCTAGTTTTATTTTGTACATGGGTTGTAATTTTTTTGGGTTAATTGTAAATATGACATTAATGAAAATATTTTGTATGTAAATTTTAAATTGAAATGATAGTGTAATATGTTATTTGTATTCTAATTCATTTTACTATATATTTATATTCCTTTTTATGTATTATGATTGTGTTTCATTTTACAGAGGTGTTTCATGGATATTTTAGGGATGCAGCTATGTAGTGACTGAAATGTCTTTTATTGGCGCTTCATCTAGTACTAATTAATGGTACCCTTTATCAGTGCTTTTTCTAGAACTGATAAGGTCCAATATATTTTAATATCACTTAGACTATTAGTGCTTTTAAGCACTTGATGATGCCCTTCAAATGAGCATCAGCAAATTTATAAAAGAAGAAATACATGAATATGGATATTATTTTCCCCACAAAAGAAAAGGAAGAAAAACATGGTTGAGACCTGTGGATCACACAAACCTTCAAATGAATAGTGATAGAGTGACCATTATAAGTTCATGTGAAAACTTCTCTCATAGTGCATAACCTGCATTGGATCCTATTAATCCAATTTCAACGAGTCCCTCTACTCTTATGAAGGCGCTCTGGACAACCAGTGGCCATGTGGCAGTAGCTGAATAAGCTCCCCTAGGCCACGCGGGTTGTTGAAAATATGAACATGGAAATCCAACCTAAAAATACTTTGAAAATGGGAGGAAAGATATCCAAAATGTGGAGACCCCTAGCGGTCGTAATGTTCACATGACTCATCACGGATGGGAAGGGTAATTATGCATGACAACATCCAATAAATCTCACATGACCCTTAACCTTTGTAAAAAATAAACAAAATAAATAAAAGAGGAGGAGGTGGGAGCTACTCGTGGCCACTAAATGACATGTGGTGCACCCCACATGGTCTGCAAGACACTATGAGTCCCTGGTGACATACTCGCCTCATCTCACAAAATCCCTTTGGCTTGTCAGCCACGTCGAACAGAAAGCCTCAGGTATGTCCAGGAAAGCATGTGCTTCCTTTTGCCTCCCCTAAGGAAAAATGGATTGATTTTTCCAATAAATGCTTATTCACTCTCATATGGCCTATATTGGTCACACGACGCATCATCAAAAAATAGAGTAATTTCCTTTGACATTACTTGTGAAATCTCTCATGATTCCCAAACTTTGTCATATAAAAAAATGAAATAAAAGGGAAGGAGGTGAAATTATTTGTGGTCATAAAACCCATGTGACACTCTAAGGAATTCCATAGTGTGGTCCCACAAGACTCCTATATGAGCCACTATGATCTCATGAAGACCCTCGAACAAGCCACCCTTGCTATGTGAAAAGTCCCAGAAAATGAATTGATCATCTCATGGACACCTTTCAAAAGGCACTCAGATCTCATGAAGGCCCCTGGAAATGTCAACATGATAATAAGGAAGTCCTTTGACATGTCTGTGTGATCAAACAATCCCCCATTAATGTGAAATAATCCAATTAAGGGAGCATTACCGGTGAGACTCGCAGTTGCTGAAAATCAGTAGACATCCTCAAAGTGGTCCACATAGGAGACTCGTGAAGACATGTGGCATCAAATCCCTTCACGGACTCCAGCTTGGATTCGTACAAGATATGCCACACAAATTAGTGAACAAATAGGGTGTAGATGCCTATAAATTCCCCACCCCAACATGAAAAAAGGGTTTGACTCTTGACCTATGGACTCTTAGGTGTAAGGGATTTCTGACATTCAAATGCGCCAGCGCTAGAGAGGACTTCTCAGAGTGGATGATCTCATGACCGAAAGTCTTATGGTATGTAATATATCAATAAACAGTTGGAAAAATCATGCACCATACAAAAGGCACTTTACATGATCATCCATAGATCATGTGAAGGAATTCTGTAAAGATGTGTGAAGAACATACCTCATGTCTACCAGATCACATGAGACTCAAAAGAAACTGATACTGAATAAACCTCAGGCATTCACAATACAAGGGCTAGAACAGATATTAAAATTGGAAGACTTAAGAAAAATACATGTTTTCTAGCCCTCATACGCTTTGTGTGATTCATCCAAGAAACGTGATATCACTAGAACATGCCACCTAGATCTCATGATGCTCCATAAACATGCTATTTTGGACATGAAAAATAATCCAGACATGTCAATGTAAGTCACACGGTCCCCTTGGGTACACCACTTTAGTCTCACAAAACCCTCTAAGCCTATCGCCAAATCCTTATGACATCCTTCAGATGCATCGCTTGACTCATATAACAAATATGGATCATGTCAATAAAGTCTCGCAGTTGTATCTGGTCATATCAACTAAGCTCTCGCAACACCCTCTGGGAAAGTCATCCAATAATTGTGATGCCCTCCAGACATGTTGGTCAGGTCCCATGATGTCCTCTAGGGATGTTATCCAACACGTGTGACATCCTCTGTTCCATGTCATATTGAATCTCAAGATACCCTCCATACGTTTCAAGAAAACTCTTGAAAATGACACCAGGGAATGTTTTATGGATCATGTGACACCCCCCACCCACCCCAAACAAGCTATCTAGGTCATGTAGTGGCTTCCAGGACAAATCTTATGGATCTTGTGATGTCCTCCGAACAAGTCAACTAGGTCATGAAATACCTTCTAGACAAGAAGGCCAGGTCACAAGGGAATCATAGGACTTAACAAAATCGTTTGTCATCGGTGTGTAATCCCCAATCAATCGGGTAACCATGGAGTGTAAACCTCAACCAATAGGGCAGCCTTAGTATGTAATCCCTGATAAAGGTAACTAGGGAGACTTTGATTCCTTCCATATTCAAGATACATAGGCCACCTATCCTTGAGGTTCAAGATCTATATTTATCACCCAGGGTGATCCTATAATTTAAGTCCCTCATTCAAAGCATTGAAATTGATTATTTTTTATCCCTTGTTTCTCACAACAAACATGGCTCATGGGGGATTAGGGAGTTGAAATGGTTATAACATTTGCACTATAAACCTCTAAAAATTCTAGGGAAACCTTATTGTGTAAGACCTGATAGATTGAACTATGAGAAATCGGATTCCTATAATAACAAGGATACATAGGAAACCTTCCCAAGGCCCAATCTCAAATGAACACACCCTTTTGGTGTAATTCCTTTTATGAATCCAACATATCAACTATCAGGACCTAATTATTCCCATGAGCTAATCACTCTACCTCATCAATAAAGTGTACTGAGAAATCATCTTAACTATGATGAATCTGATTCCTTCCATAATCTGGATATATAGGACATCACTTTGAGGCCTGAGTTCCAAAATAAATCATCTTAGGTTAGTCCCAATATATAAGTCCCATAAAATGATCAATGAAATGATCATTTTTCATCCCTTTTTTCTCACATCAAGCATAGATCGCATGATATTAGGGAATTGTAATAATCATATCATTTTCACCATGAGTCTCTATAATGATAGGGGTGAACTCATTATATAAGCCTTAAATAAATGAACTATGAAAACTCTGATTCTTTCTAAACTAGGGGTATATAGGACATCCCTCCAGAACTTGAGATTGAATACTTAGTGTCCCAAATCACCCATAAAAGTCCTTTGCATATGATGTTAAACTATATGAGTCCAACAAACTACATGGGATTTTATTCCTATAATAACTATGATACATAGGATGATTCATAATGGCTCAATCCCCTCCTCATAATACTAATCACCTACTTTAATGGTAGCACATTACAAAGCACTTGGTTATATAGATTTAGCACATAAGCATCTACCCATTACTGGAAAATGATGGTGAACCTTGGATTCATACCAATGGATTCACTAAAGAGATCCCAATCTTTCTCACATGAAAGAGAATTAACCTATAGTTGTTTTTTTAGGGTAAAGATCATGTATCGGGATTAGGGAGAGATTAATGAATATATCTTAAATCAATAAGACAGTCCTGAAGTAGGAAAAAAAATCCCGTGAAAAGGGTGTGATGATACTGACCTCTCATACTCTCGACCAATGCGAGACCCCAAGAGTCATTAGACCTAAAAAACTAGGTGACCAACTACCTTTATAAAGCAGGTATGTACCCAGTTATGGATGAGGGAACCATTAGGAGTTCCTAGTAAGAGTGAAAATTGTAGCATGATGTTCATGATTGTGCACAAAACAAACCCCCCACAATTAAAACCATCAGGTGGATCCCATCCATATCCTTAGATCCTAACAGAACAAAAATGGTGAAGCCGATGTGAATCTCTCTAACAACAAACGACTAGTTACCATCCATTGGACCATTTTTTTACTCACTATATAAAAACAAGGGTGGATAATCTAAAGTGAATCTCTTAAATGTTTGGCCACTTTGTTTTGAAAAACCTATACAAAAAAGAAGTAAGACCGGAATGATCATACATATGATCCTCTATAACAAAGGTTCTCATAAGTCCATACTCATTTTGACAAGTCCAAATGAGAATAATGGATGGATTGAGAATATCATGACAATTGTGTTAACCATGCATATCTGATTGAGCACATTATGCCTAAGATATTTCAATAATTGGTGACCTTATTCCTTATTGTATACATGAATTCATATATTGAAAACATTCGGATTCAAGATAATTTATTCATCTCCTAGTGTTCACTCAAGTAAATCATCTGTGAATGCACCCCCAGCGGGTCGCAAAGAAATATCACCTTCTCGACAACTCCAATAGAAGGTAGAAAA